>OX451738.1:959577344-960177344 GCA_948472305.1 Vicia faba | reverse complement strand
GGGGTGGGTTGCTGAATTTATTAGGCCCAATAACTTCTCAGCCCATCCCATGCGTGAAATTCCCCATTGCGCAAGCTTGAGAGTACACCATAGTCCTACTTTGGTGAAGTGTTGGATCTGATCAACAATGATCCATTTGTTGGATCAGTGGGGCATACGATGGGATGCTTGGACAAGTAGTGCATTGAATCTGTGGAAATAAAACAAGAAAATAGAATTTTTTGGGCTACATGTATTAGTTGTTATTACAATTAAAACAAACAATATTATATAAAAGCAAAGTGGATTAGTGGGTAAAACAGAAAACACGCGCGCTGGTTTGAATGGTCCAATTGGGTGGTGATAAATCACCGTCTTCTTCCTTTTGCCAGTCGTCTTAGTTATGTAACTTATACCTACGGACAACGTCTATGGCTGTAAACCTATGAACTTCAAAAATCCAACACAGGCATGATAAATCAATTATGGCTACACCAATCAATTTGTTTTAACCTCACGAGTACGATGGTACCTTTTGTTTAGGCCAATTTCACCTGTATGATAAACCCCTAAAATGCAAGAACAAAACCTAGCAATGGCAATTATGGAAATATGCATCAAAATACAAAATTACATAAACCAAAACATTCTAAATGCTCATACATACATAATGATGTGTTCAATAATGATTAATCATGCGTAATTTGTAAAATACGATTCAAGCTAGGGAAGGAAAATCGTGGGTCTGTAGCATGCATTTCTGGGCGTGAAAAGACTTGCAAATGATGGAGATACATTCCTGATATGTCCAGCAATCTATTGGCAATGTTAGAATTGCTTGAATTGGCCTCCAAGCTTGAAACTGATTCACTATTTTTTGCAAAAAAATTGAGTTTGTTCTTGGTATTTCTACGGCTGCTAGCCCTTGTTTTCGTGCCTGGCCTTGCTCAATATATAACCTTGAATGAATTAGGGTTATAAAAACTACATGTATCTTTGAAAACTTTGAAGATTTGATCTTATTCCTTCCTTGTATGATTTATTTCCAAATTAGGCCTAATCATGCCATTCTTGTGCCAATCCACCTTGATTCGATTTGATTCTGATATGTCAACATAATTAGCTTGTGATCCTGTCCAAAAATCAGATCAAAACAAATCTTTGCTATTATTTATGATTTATTTGATTTAATTTGAATTTTTAATAATAAAAAATCAAAATAAAATGAATAATGAAGAAAATAATGTGTGGGTGAATATTTGGGTCGTGGACCATGTTATGAGTGAGGTGCAAGCATAAAAAGTTAGGTCCATTTGGCAAAAAATGCATTTTTGAGCACATATGACTTTTGGCAATTTTGCAAAAATGGTCAACTTTGACAAGGCATATTGCTTCCAAATTTAACCATAGAGAGGTGTTATTTGACTTTTTAGAAAGCTTAGGATGTCCCCTAAACAACCCTTTTTGTCTCATCTCAATTGGGTCTTCCATGTTCATGTAAGAAGCTTTGACCCAAAAAGTGTTTTTGTTGACTTTTCAAAAGGACTTATAATGTGGAAATTCATATCTTTTTATGAGTGCATATTTTGAACTTGAGGGCTGAAGATGAATTGTAGGGAATTGAATCCTATTCAAAATGAGCCTTGGATGGAAATTTTTTGATAAAGTATAAGGGAATTTATGCTTGGTCAAAGTTTGGTTGACTTTTCTTGAGAAACCCTAATTTAGACACTTTTGGGTTTTGATGAATTTGGGGCATTTCTTGAGGAATCATGATCAACCCTTGATTAAATGATGGATATAACTTCAAATTCTTGATGTTGACCAAAAATATTGAGGTTTGACTGTATGCGGGCCACAATTGACTTTTGACATAATACAGTCGATTCTCAAGCATTTGAGCAGTTAACTGAGAAAACTTCTTGTGCAAGGAGTGATGTTTGCCATGGATGACCTTGAGAGCATTTTAGGACCATGGAAAAAATTTGCGACCTTTGGAGCTCACCCATCTTGATGAAAATGGAAACCCTAATTTGAGACACATTACCTTAGGAGAGAGTTTGTCTGGTTAACTCTTGGGCAACCTTGAGCAAATTGAGGATCTCAATGGGCATGTGCCGAGTAAAATGAGAGGGAAAATTTTGGGGTAAAACAGCTGCCCCTGTTAAATCTTCTTAAACCTGAGGATGTAGATTGGTTGTCTGCCTTTCGTAATCTGCAGGTGGAAGATGTTTGATCACTAGAGTGCCCAAAAATTTGCACTCGCATGAAGTGATTCTTGATTTGGTGATATCGGGAATTGGCTTACAAATGCCATTTAGAAGTTGCTAGAGAATCGTTGGATATGGGCTTAACGATGCCATCCAGAAAATATACCGGTTGCCTGAAAGATTCCTTTGCGAGAATTCCTGTACCTACCGTTGAGGAGGACTTGGATGGAGAATGTTGATTTGCGTCTTGGAAAATAGAGGCTAGGAGTTGCGGTTGTCCATTAATCTATTTGGGAATGATCGAGGAGGTGGAAGTGAGTGGCGTATCTGGTGAGGGTCCAGGTTGCACAGCGACTTATTGGGGAAATGTGAATTTGATCGTGTTTGATCAGATCCAGGTCTTACAGTGTTGTGAACTGTTGTATGGAGATAAGAGAGAAGAAACCTGTATGGTAAGGTTATGAGAAGGAACCTGGATAGTAGGGTCTACTTCAAAATGAAAGCCAGGATAGTTGGGCTATGATAAGGAACCTGGATAGTAGGGTTACTTCGATGTGAAAGCCTGGATAGTAGGGCTATGAGAAGGAACCTGGATAGTAGGGTTACTTCGAATCAAAGCCTGGATAATACGACTATGAGAAGGAACCCGGATAGTAGGGTTACCTCGAAATGAAAGCCTGGAGAGTAGGGCTATGAGAAGGAACCTAGATAGTAGGGTTACTTCGAAATGAAAGCCTGGATAGTACAGCTATGAGAAGGAACCTAGATAGTAGGGTTACTTAGAAAAGAAAGCCTGGATAATAGGTCTGTGAGAAGGAACCTGGATAATAGGGTTACTTCGAAATGAAAGGGGGTTGAATTGAAAACTTGTAATAAAAGCACAACGACACAGTGTTTTTATCCTGGTTCGTTTGATCTCAAACTACTCCAGTCCACCCGTCAAGCTAATTTCTCCTTTCTCCAACGAGGTCTTAATCCACTAATCCCAAAAGGATTACAATCACTACTTTAACAACGGGTAAAGTCTTCTTGAGTACAACCACAATCCGGTTAATCTCAAGGAACACTGTTTCAAAACAATCATACAACAATGTGTGTTGTTGTTTTTCGTAACAAAAACTGTTATCACAACTGGTATAATTTACACAAAATAAGAGCTTGGAATGATGATGAATAATGCTTGCAGCTTTTTGAATTCTCGTGAATAGTCTTAGCAAATCGTTAACGATTTGAACACTCGACTTGTTTATATAGGCAATGGATTTACGTTGATCATCAAGCGTGTTTAATGTCATTAACTCACTTTCCATTTGGAGAAGATCTTGTCTGAAAGAAGCCATTGGAATTGATGTTGTCTTGAATGATTAGTAAGGCTTCAGAATCTTACATCCTTGCCTACTGTTGATGCTTTACAATATTGATTACTTGGATTAACATGTTCTTGTTCAGAATCAGAGTTTACTTTGCTTAATCACAGGTTCTGGTCCTCAGCCTTCAGCGCAAGTTCTTATTGCTTTAGCGTGTAGCTCTTAGGGCTTATCTTCTGATGCTGCTTTGGTCAGAACTTCTGCATACATAAAAACATAATTTTTAGGGTGCATATTTGTTCTTTGTATTTGTTATTTGTTCTTTGTATTTGTTATTATAAAAACTCTAACTAATGGTTGTAGAATCAAATTATGTGCACATCAGACCTCTCTAGCTGGTAGAACCAATCCAATTGCGTCCCCGACAAACTATCCTTGAAGAAGTGAACCCACAGGTCTTTGTCAGAAGAATGTGGTTGAATTTTTCTGATGTAAGACCGTAAGTGCATCTTTGGGCAAGACACCCCATCGTACTTAGCAAAAAGAGTCACTTTAAACTTGGGGGAATGACAATCCCAGAAACCAACCCTAACTCTTAGAAATCTAGCCCAGGCACTCTCTGAACCTCCATGGCTTCCAGACGTTCTTCCAGGTTTTTGTACTTTTCATCTGCAGGAGGATACTGTTGTTCTGAGTAATCCTCATCTTCCTCTTCTTCAGCCTCAGATTCAGATGGAACCGCAGCCCCTTTACCCTTTCCTTCATCTTCTTCAGATGTTGATGGGAAATCTAGGACTCTTCTGGCGTGACCTTCAAATCTTCTACCCAAAGTAGCCACACCAACTTTCTTCTTTTTCTTTTTCTGTTTTACCTTTTCCAGTAGAGCTTTGACCTCCCCCTGACCCTTTGCCAAGGTCATGAGTAGTTATTGGAACTGTGAATTCTGCGCTTGTAAGTCTTTGACCGTCTGCTCAATATCCATCTTGCTGAAATAAACAACAGAGAGATAAGGAAACCTGGTGTGAAGACCTGTTTATGCATATAATGAATGATATGTATTCATGTAATGCATTCAAGGATTCAGAAATTCAAATTTGTTTTAGACAAAAAGGAACACACGTCATATTAATAAGATATAATTTGTTAGTACATCAATGCCCCATGGGCAAAATAATACAAAATTCTAATGTAAAAAGACGTTGCGCATCCTCTTTGGTGCAATGTAGGTGTTGAGAGTCTGCTCTTCGTGAAGTTGACGAGTAAGTTCTAAAAGCTTCTTCTCACTGGCGTAGAATTGGGCTTCAAAAGTATTACGTTCTCCCTTGAGCTGTATCCAACTCCTTTGGAAATCTTCCAATGATGTTGGCATGTCATGATGTAGGAGGGTGTATGGAACCTCTCCTTCCATAACAACCTCTTTGATCACAGGGAGAATGTAGGGGTAAGGCATCATAAGACTCTGGGCGCGGGTTCGTACCCACTTGAGGCAAGGCTCAAGGGGGATGGAATTCTTATGTCCCAAGGTCTTACTGTCCACCTTGTTGGGCGTCCTCCAGGCTCGGATGAACCTTTGTCGAAGTCCTTGAGCGTCGTTGTCGAAGTCAAAAACCAAGTCTGGAATCAGCATGTCATGTGGGCCATCCCTTCGGGCATACCCAAACTGTCTCAAAGCCAAGCAGAGGTTGTAGGTAATGCCTCCATTAATGCCAAGTAGTGGGACATTAGGGAATTCCCCACAACGATCAATGATGATAACATTTTCTCTAGATCGAGAACACCAATGAACATCTTAATGTGTAAGAGTCATTAATCGTTGTGACCACCTCAAGCCTTGCTCATTCTTCAAGACTGATTGGGGAAGGTGAGAAATAAACCACCTTGCTAGAAGAGGAGTGCAGCACATGAGAACACCTCTTTTCCTCATTGTTCGTGTGTGAAATGAGTGTAGGATGTCCCCAAGAAAAGTAGGCACATGATTCCGAGATATGAAAATCTTGACAGCATTCACATCTATAAGCTGGTCGGGTTGTAGGAACAAGACCAACCCATAGATGAGAAGAGCTACAATCTCCTCAAAAGCTTGCAGATCGAGAGAATTCCAGCATTCTTGTGCCTTCTCAAACAAAAACTTTGCCAAGAAACCCTTGACACCACTTTTGGTTTCCTAATGACCTATGATATCAGATGGTTGCAAGTGTAAGGCTTGAGCAACATCTTCAGGCTTTGGATCTCTTTCCGTACTGTTGTAGGGTAGTTGATGGAGAATAGAAACCCTCGGGAGTTCAGAAAATTCTTGTAAAGTAGGCACTAGTTGGTAATCAGGAAATGTGAAGCAGTGGTGTAGGGGGTCAAAGAACTGGAAGAGAATATTCACCATGTCTTCCTCTATGTTGGAGTTGACCAAGTTGAGAAGTCGACCACGTCTCTCAGTGAATGGAGAATACTCTGGAATCTTGGAAGCAAGCTCCTTGAGTTGAAGAGGAATTCTCACAAGGTTGACTTGGATTGTTTTCCTGCGAAGTGATTCCATAACCTACAAAACAAGAACAAAGATGAAGATCCAAAATCCTTGAAATGGTTAGCGGATGCATATGATGCTTCATGGTGTTTATGATGTATGCACAAGTATATGTACAAGCAAATCACACAAGTTCCTAGTTTCAGGCTTGCATGGGGTTTCATAGGTAAGTACCCTCTTGAAGTTTAGTTGGCTCAACTTGTCCTATAAATAGTAACCAGGTTCTAAGGAGCTCAATATCACTGGATTATATTCTGTGTTCATTGTTTTAGTTTAGACACTTTACTGGCGATCTAAATATTCCAAGAAAACAAACCTCAATGAGTGTATTATCAAGTATCTACCAACTTCGGACTGCACCAAAGCCGGTCATCTCACTACCCCTAAAAAGGCCAAGATGGTTCAAGTAAAGGTTCTAAAAGTCCATTAGTGCTTCATGACATCACTCAGCGGCCCCGTATTCTCTTTGATTGACTCAAAGGCTACCGGTACCCACAAATATGTCGCACTAATATAGCTATTGCTTCAACCATGTCGGTATACCCCGCACAGTTTCCACAACGTATTTCTATTTACCTATGAATGTGTTCCCAAATCCGGGTAGAGGATTCAAACCCAAACAATAGAACCAAATGTAAAGCAATCAAAGAAAACAAGGTAAGCATTTAAAGGTGATCTAAACCCGACGGTAACCCCACTTTTAGAATTTTCCCAAGCAGAGTCGCCAGTTCTGTGATACGGTGGGAGAATTGACTTGAGGTTTTGCGTTTGTGTTTGCAAATGTTTCAGTTTAGCAAGAGTCACCATCGAATTTTTATTTTATCCAAAGGAAAGGTCAAAAAGCAAAGGAAAGACCTTTGAGATTTTTTTTTGGGTTCAGGGGGTAGATTATGAAAAGGGAAGGTGTTAGCACCCTTTTCATCCATGGTTTTCCATTGGCTCTTAGTTACTTGTTTAGATCACTTGCTTTTCTTTTCCAATTGTTTGAAATGGTGCTTTTGTGTTTGGTTTTGAAAATATTTTGAAAAGAGGCCTTTGTTTAGGCAACCTTTGTAATAATTCTTGTTTGAATGTATACAAAGGTGTTTGTCTTTTGAAAAATGTTTCAATGTTTGAAAGTTTGTTTTTGGAAAATGTTTTGAAATTGTGTGTGTTTTTGAAATTAGCAAGAATGGTTTGCAAGAGATCAAGTAACTAGGAGTTGTCTACCCTTACTCAAAGATCTTTCCTACACATTTTTAACCCTTTGACATTGTTGTTTTACCATTGTATTTGGTAAACAACCTTGTATTTGGATGTTAAACGGGATAGGCGTGGGTCATCGTATGACCATGATAACAATATTGCCAAGTATCTTAGCAAGTTTTTGAGGGACTAGATCATTTTTGTATAGGAAACCAAGATAGCATCATCGAGGGACTATGATCTTTTATTTTATTTTTGTTTTGCCAAGATACCTAGCATGCATACCATGGCCATGCTTTTAAGGCAAAAAGTGGATGAAACCCTAGGGGTGCTTGTGTGCATTGTGTTGTCATTTTTCATGCATTTTTGTCTTGTGTTTAGTCATACTATTTGTTTTGATTTTTGGTTATCATACAAACCATAGTTTTACTATCATGCATATCAAAGCGATAAAATGCGTAAAAGTAAATCTAAGACTATTACAACATTGATATGGGGAGGGGGATACAAGTTTGAATAGGGGGGTATTTACAAGAAAATAAAACCCTAAAAATATTATTAAAACGAAATTGAAATATTGTACAAGATAAATAAATAGACAAATATTTAAATGTACAAAAAAATATAAATATGCAATGGATGTTTTTGTATTTATTTTTATGTATGTAAAAATAAGTTATTTAATGTCTTGAAAATAAGGAAAAATAAAAATAATTATTTTTGAAAGGATAGAAACTCTAGTTTTTTTGTTTTTATATATATATATATATATATATATATATATATATATATATATATATATATATATATATATATATATATATATATATATATATATATATATATATATATATATATATATATATATATATATATATATATATATATATATATATATATATATATATATATATATATATATATATATATATATATATATATATATATATATATATATTATTTATTTATGTACAAGAAAAAAAAATAAAAATATATACAAAAGTGTTAAAAAATTAAAATGTGTGAGAAAATATTATTTAAGTGTATAAATAATAAAAAATAAAAATATATGATATTTTTGTATTATTTACAATTTTTAATTAAGAAATTAAAGTAACATTAACCTAATAATTATTTATTATGCAAATAAAAATAAAATAAAAATATAGTAAAATGCCAAAAATAAAGAAAATAATTTTTGTGATTTTAAATGTTCAAGAAAAAATAATAAAGTAAGAAAATAAAAATAGAAAAGAAAAATATGCAAAAATAAATCAAATGGGCCAAGGGGAGAAGAAAGCAAGCATGGGGGTGCAAATAGTCAGCCAAAGCCAAGCCCAGCCCAGATTCCACTTCATCTATAACCTCTGAACAAAATACGCGCGCCTGCAACTTCTAACATGTTCTCTCTATTCTTTGCTTTAAATCAAAAACTCATAACATGAAAATTATAGAGCTTTAAACCACGATTCTAACCATGTAAAAAACTTAATCTAACTCTAAGAAACTAGGGAGAATTTCAGTGCCCCTAATTTATAACCTAATTTTTTCAGTAAGTTCAACTATCAAATACTCCTAGCTCAGTTAACATAAATGAATTATATGCATATGTACAAATCAAGGACAATGAGGAATACATTTTTGCTTCACAAACCTAAGCCTAATGGTTCCTAAATAAGGAGATAGAAAGTTGGAAAATACCTGTTTCAGTCAAACTCGAGTATGGTAATGTAGCAACTTTTGGTGAGGCCTGAAGGACTTTTGAGCTTGCTTGATGTTCCCTTGACCTTTCCCAATGCTTAACTTGCTTTGAAATAACTTGAATCTCCCTATAGAGCTCAACCTGCAAACTCAGAATTTGAAAATGGTGAAGTGTGAAAACAAGGTTACAGTTTCTTGAGAATGGTCTGGACAGCTTAGGTGTATTGTTTAGAATGTGTTTGAAGTGGTTTGGGTCAAAACGCACGAGTGGATTTTGTTTTGGATCTGAATCTGCAGAACTTGCCCTGTTTTTGCAAGAACCTGGTGTTTTGGTGTTTTGGAGGGTTTGAGAACTTGTTAGCTCGTGTTTCTGGCTTGGTGTGATATGCTGAAGTTGTTTGAAATGTGCACAAGACTTGGTTTTATCAGATTACAAAGTTATAGAGTTTTTTCACACTTGCTTGTTTTTGAAGTAAAAGGTGAGGTTGACAATGCCATGGTTGTACAGGCCTGTATTCTAGCTGCACATGGTTGGTTTAATTTTCCCTAAGTTTTTGGATGTTGTTTTGTGCAAGAACTTTGGTCCATGGCTCAAGAAATACAATTTGACATAAAGCATGCTTTATCAAAGTGGCAATGTTACCTTTTTACCAAAAATGGATTAAACCTTTGTATAATGCTTCAAAGATCAGAACAATGCCATAACCCAATGTGTTTGCATTTAATTTTTGAGTGTAGAAGAGATTAGAACCTGTAAACCAAGTACAAGCAATGTTTGGACAGAATTGCAAGTTGTATCAATGTGCAAAATGCCTTGGCCAAAAGTGATAATTTTCCATTTTCAAACTTTCGATTCTCCCTAACCACAAATGATTTTGGAGAGTTCTTGGACATTTTGGAAAGCTTGTAACATGCTCTACAATCCATATTTGAAATGAATTTTAATATTCCACTTGTCACTATGTGAAAAATTTCCATGAAGATAGGTCAAAATCCTGCCTAAACTAGGGCAAAATTTCACTAAGTTAAAAGTTTCATGGACCCTTATTCGCAAAATAATAACTTGAGATCCAAACATCTTTTGGGAAAACTTTGTGAATCAAAGTTGTATATTTTGTGGAGGACTACAACTTTCATTATGGAAGTTTTCTTTGAATCCAATTGCATCATGGTGAAAAAGTTGGGAAAGTTGGGAAAAAATAAGAAATTTTCATAACATAGAAAATTTCTAAGTTAGGAAAATTTTCCATTTTAAACCCTAATTTTCAAAATTAGGTTTCTTGGTGAACAAGTTTCATGTTTTGACACATCTTGATGAAAAATGACCCTTGGCACTTGATTTTGACCAAAAAGTCAAAGTTTGACTTTTCAGTGTATAGTTGATTTTTAATCAGTTGACTGGAAAATTCATATGTCAATCCAATGCAATTGAGATCTTTTGAACCTTGTGAATAGGTCAAGATGATGCCATTGATTCCTTGAAATCATGATTGAGCCCAATTTGCCATTGGCTAGGTGAAAAAATCAGAAATTGCCCTTCTGCAGTCAAAACCCTAAAAATGACCATTTTGCCCTTTTGAAAATCTGATCAAATTTCTTGAGAAGTTGTGGTCCAAACTTGATCAAATGGTTCATATGAGTCTATAATGTGGATGTGGATACAAAATTATGAGGTTTGACTGTAAATTGGCCACAATTGACTTTTTCCCCAATACAACTCATTTTTAGGTCAACTGTCCAATTGACTGGGCAAAAATTTGATTCAAGGCTTGAAACTTGGTATGAGCAATCTTAGGGGTCCAACATGAAGTATGAAAGTCACATGAGGCATTGGAAGTCCAAAAATCCCTGTGCAATCTCAAACCCTAATTTCAGGTCATCAATGCAAGGAGATGTCTTGAGCTGAGCAAACCCTAATCTGGTCTTGAGTCCAAAGAGTCTTGTGAGGGGAAATCTTGATAAAATGAGAGGGCAAATTTTGGGGTACAACAGATGCCCCTGTTCAATCTTCTTGAACCTGAAGAGTTAGATTGGCGAGTTTGCCATTCGTGACTCGAAGGTAAAAGATGATTGGGCACTAGAGTGCCTGTAAATTTGCACTCGTCAAAGTGTAGTTGAGGGAATGGGCTTAAAGATGCCATTTAGAGAGATGACATAATCTTGTCGGAGATGGGCTTAAAGATGCCATCCAAGAATGTTTGTTGAATTGTATGTTGTAAGTTAAAAGAATGAGTATCAGAATGGTATCCGTGTCTGAATTGTATCTGAGTTGTATCTAGAGACTGAGTCAGTATGAGCAAGGGAATATCATTCATGTTTGGAGCATATCCGAGTTGTAACTGTGTTTGAATATTGAATGAATAGAAGAATGACTTTCGTGTCTGGAGTGTATCTGGTATTATATCTGAGTAGGCGACAAAATAGCATCCGTGTCTGGAGCATCTCTGAGCTAGGGAAAAAGTCAAAATAAGTGACAACATGGCTACCGTGTCTGGAGCGTATCTGGATTGTATCTTGAATAGGTAACATAAATGATTTCCATATTTGAAGTGTATCTGAGCTAAGGAACATCAGCATGGCTACCTTGTCTGGAGCGTATCTGGATTATATCTGAATGTTGAAAACTTGAATGAGTATTAGAAATGACTTCCGTGTCTGGAGTATATCTGAATTAGGGAACATCAGCATGAGTGGTCAGCATGGCTACCATGTCTGGAGCGTATCTGGACTGTATCTGAAGTTGAGATCTGTATGAGTAGCAGAAATGACTTCCGTGTCTGGAGTGTATCTGAAACTGTAAATGGGATCTGAATAAGTGACAGAATAACTTTCGTGGCGACTGTACTGGGGAGAATCGAACTTCTGATGTAAGGGCCATAATGGCATCCGTGTTTGGAGCGTATTTGAAATAAAATCTGAATGAATAACAGAATGACTTCCGTGTCTGGAGTGTATCTGAAACTGTATCTTGACTTTGAATTCTGAATGTGTAATATAATAGCATCCGTATCTGGAGCATCTCTAAGCTGTTTTCATGATTGCATATAGGTAGCTTGTTAATCTTATCCTGAAAAGGGAAAAATGTTAGCTGAAACACAAAGTTATGTTGCATAAAATGTATGATGCAATATATGTGTTTTATCAATGTTTATGACTTATGAATGTAATGTATGCGCATGTAAGCTGATTAGCTGTCTTGCTGAGGAAAATAAACCCTTGATAGCTGGAGATAATAAAATATTTGACTACTATCGGGGAAAATAAATCCATGACCATTGTTGGAGATTCAAAATCTTTGATTGCTGAGGACGAGGAATCCTTGTTGACCACTGTTGGGGATAGAAAATCCTTGGCAACTCGCGGGGATTATCAAAAACTTTGACAACTTCTGTGGGGATGTGAGAATCCTTCACGACTTTCTTGGGGATATAGGGATCCTTCAAGTCTTTGGAGTTGGAAGATGATAAACATTCTGCTTGGGGAATCCAGAAAACTTTGACGACTATGGTTGGGGATTACACAATGGGAATCCTTACTCGGCTTGGGAATAAGGAAACTCTGGTGATCTCTACCGGGTTCAAACAAAGGAAAACCTTGATCTGCTGGAGAATAAAGAAGGCTCTGATGGCCTCTGCGGGGAACTGAGAATGAGGGTCTTCATTCTGCTAGGGAAATCTGAATCTTTGGGGACTTTAGGCTGGAAAGTCAAGAATGAGAATCTTTGATCTGCAGGGGATTAAAAATTATGACAAATTCATGCTGGGAGTAAAGAAGGCTCTGACAACTTCACTAGGGAATCAAGAATGAGAATCTTCGTTATGTTGGGGCGTAAAAACTCTGTGGAGAGTAGATATACTGTTGGAGAGTAAGCTATCCTGCTGGGGAGATTAGGAGTTTTGGTTGTATGCCAATCTACTGGGGAATTATCCTAGGTTGGAGATAAGATAAAAGTTAACTGTTATCTGGTTGATTCTCATACTTTAAGACATCTTGCTGGGGGATCTCGGGGAAAACTGAATGGTTTCCGTTGTAGATTGATAGTTTAAAAAAAAGTCTCCATTGGGGAAGAAGGTTTCATCTCTGCTGAGGGTCTGTAGTTCAAAGTTTTGGTCCGCTGGGGATTGGGAGTTTGAAAACTTAACTCTGATGGGGATATGTATTTCAAGGTTTTAGCTCCACTGGGGGATCTAGATGATGTACTGTAGGGGATTTCTCTTGAAATAGCCTAAATACGTTTTCCTATACTTCCAACCTGTCAGTAATTATTCTTTCTCATTTCGTTTATTTGTAAACATGTGATTATATTCAAATGCATATGCTCATTAAATAAATCATTGGACGTTTTCAAACAAAACACAAGTGTAAAAAGAAAGAAAAGGCAAATAGTTTTATGCACTTTGAAGTATCTTTATATTAACTTTGTGTAAGTATTTTGTACAGAGGAGACATACATCCTAGTAAGAGAATGTTGTCATAAAAATGAGAAAAATTTATACAAAGAAAGATGACTATGTGTAAAAAATTCCATGGGGTTCTCATTCTGCTATAGCCTTCGTAAATCTGAATATCATGTCCATTCGTTGCTTCGTCCGAAGATGATTGAGTTGATCAGAAGCCCGGAGTTTATCTGTGAAGAGATTGTCCTTAAAGTGATCCGACGAGACATAGTCATACGCTTTAATTCTATAACTTTTGCCTGGACCGCCCTTTCGGGTTTTTGATCCACCGAGAAACCCATTTTTGCCCAAGTCGCCCTTTCGGGTTTTCAACTTGCCGGGTGTACAAATTTTTTGTTTATCCCTAACTTTTTCCTGAACCTCCCTTTCGGGTTTTCGATTCACCGGGATGCCCTTTTTTTTGCCTATGTGTGTCAACCTAGCGGGTCGTTTATGCATAATATCTTTTGACTATGTCTGTGTTCGCAGGGTGCGGCAATTCGTGACCGTCCATGGTGGTTAGAATCATTGCCCCACCGGAAAAGATGTTTTTGATCACAAATGATCCTTCATAAGTAGGAGTCCATTTTCCACTAGGATCACTTTGCGGCAAGATGATCCGCTTGATTACAAGATCCCCGACTTGATATACCTAGCGTCTAACTGTCTTGTTGAAAGCCTTGATCATCCTTTTTTGATACGTCTGACCGTGGCAAACAACAGTAAGTCTCTTTTCGTCAATCAAGTTAAGTTGATCAAGCTGGGTCTGAATCCAATCGTCTTCACTCAAACCAGCATCTTTCATGATTCTCAAGGAGAGAATCTGAACCTCGATAGGCAAAACAGCTTCCATGCCGTATACCAAAGAATAGGGTGTTACCCCAGTTGATGTACGCACCGTGGTACGTTACCCGTGGAGAGAAAACAGTAACATCTCAAGCCAGTCCTTGTAGGTGACTGTCATCTTTTGAATGATCTTCTTGATATTTTTGTTTGCAGCTTCGACAACACCGTTCATCTTTGACCGATAGGGAGATGAATTGTGATGTTGAATCTGGAACTGCTCACACAAGGCGGTGATCATAGTGTTATTAAGGTTTGTACTGTTGTCCGTGATTATCATGTCGGGGGTACCATACCGACAAATGAGGTTCTGCTAGATGAAGCGGGCAACCACATTCTTTGTGACGGAGGCGAAGGAAGCTGCTTCGACCCATTTGGTGAAGTAATCAATGGCCACCAGGATGAAGCGGTGTCCATTGGATATTGTAGGCTTGATCTCTCCAATCATGTCGATTCCCCATATTGCGAATGACCAAGGAGCTGTTAAGACATTGAGAGGAACTGGAGGTATGTGTACCTTGTCCTCATAGATTTGACATTTGTGACAAGTACGAGAATGTTGATGGCAGTCAGCCTCCATGGTAGACCAGTAGTACCCTACCCTTAGAATCTTCTTAGCCATCGTATGCCCGCTTGAGTGGGTGCCAAAGGTACCATTGTGCAGTTCAGCCATGATTTTCTCAGCTTCAACCTTGTCCACACAATGAAGCAGAATGCAATCATGATTGCGCTTGTATATGATACCATTGCTCAGGAAGAACTTGGCAGAGAATCTCCTCAAGAACTTTTTGTAGTTGATTGAAGCTCCTTCAGGGTATTCTTGCGCCTTGAGATACCTTTTGACTTCATGAAACCAAGGTCGGTCCACTACTTCTTCAGTATTAATCTCGTGACAATGTGCAGGTTCGTCCATCCGCTCGATGGTGATTTGGGGAGCCTCATTTTCCCAGTTAAGTTTAAACATGGATGACATTATAGCTAGAGCATATGCTAGCTGGTTCTCTTCTCGCGGGAAGTGCTCGAAGTGAGGTAGTAATGTCAGGACATGTTCTTTGTAAGGGATGAGATTGGGATGTTTAGTGTCCCAATCTCCTTTGATCTGACTGATGACCAAAGCTGAGTCTCCAAACACTACCAAAGATTTGATTCCTAGGTCAATTGCAGCCTTGAGACCAAAGATACAAGCTTCATACTCGGCCATGTTGTTGGTGCAGTTGAAGCATAGTCTAGCAGTGAAAGGTGTATGGAAACCTTCTGGTGAGATAAGCATATCACCGTTACTGTTACCAAGTGCGTTAGAGGCACCATCAAAGTACAGAGTCCATCGGGATCCTTGTTCAGGTCCGTCGTACGGTCTGAAGTCTTCAATGTTGTCCAATGTCATAATGTCTTCGTCGGGGAAGTCGAACATCATAGATTGGTAATCTTCGACAGCCTGATGAGCCAGATGGTTAGCTAGTACACTTCCCTTTATAGCTTTTTGGGCCGTGTACTGCATATCATACTCAGTGAGGATCATTTTCCATCTAGCTATTCTTCCAGATAAAGCAGGCTTCTCGAAGATATACTTGATCAGATCCATCTTAGATATCAGTAGAGTGGTATGAGTCAACATATACTGCCTTAGCCGGCGAGCAGCCCATACTAAAGCGCAACAAGTTTTCTCGAGCAGTGAGTATCGAGTCTCACAGTCGGTAAACTTTTTGCTAAGGTAATAAATGGCATGCTCTTTTCGACCAGACTCGTAATGTTGGTCCAGTACGCACCCCATTGAATTATCCAAAATAGTCAGATACATGATTAACGGTCTTCCTTCGACGGGAGGCATCAAGATAAGAGGTTCTAGCAAATACTCCTTGATTTTATCGAAAGAAACTTGACAATCATCATTCCATTTAACCACTTGATCTTTCTTCAACAGCATGAAGATATGCTCACAGGTAGATGTAAGGTGAGAAATGAACCTTGCAATGTGGTTTAGGCGTCCCAAGAAACCTCTGACCTCCTTCTCAGTGCGAGGGGCAGGAATTTCTTGTATAGCTTTGACTTTGGCAGCATCAACCTCGATGCCTTTGTTGCTGACAATGAAACCCAAGAGTTTACCGGACCTGACTCCGAAAGTACACTTGTTAGGGTTCAGTCTGAGCTTGTACTCCTTCAATCTGACAAACAGCTTTTGCTGATGGTCGAGGTGTTCTTCTTCTGTCTGTGAACGGGCTATCATGTCATCTACATAGACCTTTATCTCATGATGTATCATATCATGAAACAAAGCTACCATGGCACGCTGATAGGTTTCCCCTGCATTCTTCAGTCCGAATGGCATCACTTTATAGCAGAAGGTATCCCACTGTGTAACAAAAGTAGTTTTCTCCATGTCTTCAGGGGCCATTTTGATCTAGTTGTAACCTAAAAATCCATCCATGAAAGAAAATACCTTGTGCTGAGCTGTATCGTCAACCAAGATGTCAATGTGCGGTAGTGGAAAGTCATCTTTAGGGATAGTCCTGTTTAAGTCTCTGTAATCCATGCACATTCTCACTTTTCCATCCTTCTTAGGAACGAGCACAATGTTAGCAACCCATTATGGATAGGAAGTAACAACAAGAAACCCAGCATTGAACTGCTTCATCACTTCAGCTTTGATCTTTTCAGACATGTCGGGCCTCATGCGGCGGACTTTCTGTTTAATTGGTGGACAGTATTCTCTTGTAGGGAGACAGTGAACCATAATATCTGTATCGAGTCCCGGCATGTCTTCGTAAGACCAGGCAAAGATCTTAACATATTCATTCAACAACTGAACTAAGCGCCCTTTAACACTTGGCTCTAGGTTGGCACCCACTCTGACTTCTTTTCTGTCTTCGTCAGTACCCAAGTTGATTGTCTCTAACAGCTCCTCATAAGGTAGAATAGCCATTTCATCCTGTTGTAGCAGTCTATCCAACTCTCCCAGCACCTCATAGTCTTCATCACCTTCGTATTCGACATGATTGACCAGATCTTCAGAGTCACTAAAGGCCATAGCAGAATTGTTACCCATGGAATCCGGAATGGAAGGGTACCTGCATTTGTGAGTGTGGGTGTGTGTAAGGGATAGCCACCTTTAAACAAATAAAATGTAAAAAGAAAGAAAATGAACACAAAATCTTATATGTGAAAACGTCCATGATTCATTAAAATGGCATATGAAGATGAAAAATCAAACCCTTACAAATGGACCTATATGCCTCGGGTAAGGCACAAGGAAAAAGTGTACGAATTGTTTAAGAATTATTACAGACCAACAGAAATGTTTGAAAGATAAATTACTGATTTATGAAAGTAATGGGAACAAAGTCCTTTTCCTCCCAGTTGTTCAGTCCTCCGCCAACAGTAGGGAAAATCTAGTCTTCAAAGTTTCTCTCCTCTTCACCATCCTCCAAAGAATTGACTCCATGTTGGGTGATCTTCACTGGTGGCCCTCCAGCCTGGGAGTGGCGTACATCCTTTTGAGCAGAAGCAGTGAAACCCAAGCCGAATTTATCAGATTTGAAAGGAAAGTCTGGCAGTTGACCCCAAATTGTGCTTCCTCCTTCTTCAATCACAACCTTCGCATCTTTGAGGGATGACATCCGGGACACAGGTTTGGTAATGATGGGTACATAAGTCATTGTCTTGGCTTCCCAACCTCCTGAGCTACCTCCTCAAAGTGTTGGAAAGGGGTCTCAATGAATTCACCATCCAATTCCACACAGCGGAAAGAATTTAGATGGCTTATCATGTACTCCTCTTTGCCATGAACTGTTATAATTTTCCCCTGGACAGGGTACTTGAGCATTTGATGCAGAGAGGAAGTGATGGCTCCAGCATTATGAATCCATGGTCTTCCTAATAAGCAAGAATAGGAAGGACGGATGTCCATCACATAAAATGTGGAGTTGAAAGTTTCAGTTCCCACTTTAATCGGGATTTCCACCTCCCCGTGGACCATCCTTTTAGAACCGCCAAAGGCTCCGATAATGATATTGCTGGGCTTTAGGGTTAAACCCTCATAGTCTAATCTGTCTAAGGCTTTCTTCGGAAAGACATTTAAAGATGACCCAGTATCAACTAGAACGTGAGCTAGAGTAGTCCCTTTGCATTCCACCGAGACATGCAGAGCGTCATTATGCTTTCTCCCCTTAGATGTTAAATCGGCATCGAAGAATCCAAGACCATTGTCTACTGTTAGGATAGCTACACATTCCTGGAACTGGTCCGCGTTGGTTTCATGTGGCACGTGGGCCGTCTTCAAGAATCTGATCAGGGCTTTAGCATGAGCTTCGGAACAGAGAAACAGGGCCATCATAGAGATTTTTGAGGGGGTTTTCCCCAGTTGTTCCACAACATCATAGTCGCTTTTCTTAATTATTTTCAAAATCTCCTCCATTTCTTTTTGAGTGGTCTCAGGGATGATCAAAGGCTGAGCCCTCGTCCTGACGGGCGCTTCTTGGATCCCTTTCCCTCTATCATTAGCAGCAGCAGAGGGTACAACCACAGGAGGTAAAACTTCTTCAATAACTGAAGTTCTCGCAGATATGTTGACCGGTACAGGAGTAACCTTATGAGCATTTGAGGGTCCGAAGATTGAACTTGGAGGAGCAATCTCCGGAGAGAAAATTCTTCCGCTACGGGTGATTTTACTCGTTCCAGCAATGTTTCCAATGTCGGAAATCTATTCATCGGAACTTTCTTCAATTGATTCAATCTGTTTAATACCGTGGTAAAAGATCTCTCCCCCATAGTTCCACGGTATTGATTTGTTGGACTTGTACGGGATGGGCCCCGACATGGTTATCTTCAGAGGTACAATCTTCGGATCGGATGTAATCTTAACAGGTCTTTTGGAGACATTGGAAAGATTGGCGGATATGGTAATTATAGAAACATCATTGACAGGAGTCGGTGTATCAGGAGTCTTTTCAAAAAGGATTTCTTGATTATCCATTAGGTGTTGGATGCCTAACTTCAACAACGGACAGTCGGATGGTAAGGATGAACAAAGGCAGCAATCTTTTTCACAGCCTGGGAAAATCCCAGCCTTCAACAAATTTAGCTTGATTATCGGTAATGGAGTCATCAAATCATCAACAGTAACAACAAACAGATCCTCTTCAATAGCATGGGCATTGTGGCCATGCTTTGGAATTGGAGCATAGATCACATTCAGCTTTTCAGGGGCGTCAAATTCCACTTCCTTAGCGTCTATTAAATCCTGAATCTTATTCTTGAGGGCCCAACAACTGTTGGTGTCGTGCCCTATGCTATCTGAATGATAAGCACACTTGGCGTTTGCATGGTAAAACGGAGAAGTTGTATTCAGATTCTTCGGTGCCTCTTTCAAGTTTGTAAGGTTTAACTTCAAGAGATGGGGTAGAACCTGAGCAAGAGTCATGTTTATCCGGGTATACTACCGTTGTGGTCTTTCCACCCTTTGCTGGTTGGTTCTGGGTTGATTGTTTCTAGGCTGATCAGCTGCAGACTTTTGAATCATTACGGCCCCCACTGCTGGCCGGCGCTCGACTCTTCCTTGTCCTCTTTGGGAGTAGAAAGCTGAGACTTCTTTCTTTGCTGGAAAAGGTTTTTTGATGGCAGCGGAAGCAGATTTATCTTTTTGAATTTTACCGCTTTTGATTCCGGCTTTAACTCTTTCACCAGTTAGAATCAACTCGGTGAACCCCGCAGACGAACTTCCTATCAGGTCATTAAAGAATGGACCTGAAAAAGTCCCTAAGAACATATCTAAAAGCTCCCTCTCAGATAGAGGTGGTTGCACTCGTCCCGCCATGTCTCTCCATTTCTGGGCATACTCCTTAAAGCCTTCATTGGAGACCATACCCATACTCTGTAATTGAGTACGAGTTGGTGCTAAGTCCGCATTATATTGATACTTCTTGTAGAAGGCAGCAGCCAAATCCTCCCAATTGTGCACATCAGACCTCTCTATCTAGTAGAACCAATCCAATTGCGTCGCCGACAAACTATCCTGGAAGAAGTGAACCCACAGGTCTTTGTCAGAAGAATGTGGTTGAATTTTTCTGACATAAGACCGTAAGTGCATCTTTGGGCAAGACACCCCATCGTAATTAGAAAAAAGAGGCACTTTAAACTTGGGGGGAATGACAATCCCAAAAACCAACCCTAACTCTTCGAAATCCAGCCCTGGCACTCTCTGAACCTCCATGGCTGTCAGACGTTCTTCCAAATTTTTGTACTTTTCATCTGCAGGAGGATACTGTTGTTCTGAGTAATCCTCATCTTACTCTTCTTCAGCCTCAGATTCAGATGGCACCGTAACCCCTTTACCCTTTCCTTCACCTTCTTCAGATGTTGATGGGAAATCTAGGACTCTTCTGGCGCGACCATCAAATATTCTACCCAAAGTAGCCACACCAACTCTTTTCCTTTTCTTTTTCTCTTTTTCCTTTTCTAGTAGAGATTTGAGCTCCTCCTGACCCTTTTCCAAGGTCATGAGTAGCTATTGGAACTGTGAATTCTGCGCTTGTAAGTCTTTGACCGTCTGCTCAATATCCATCTTGCTGAAATAAACAGCAGAGAGATAAGGAAACCTTGTGTGAGGACCTGTTTATGCATATGATGAATGATATGTATTCATGTAATGCATTCAAGGATTCAGAAATTCAAATTTGTTTTAGACAAAAAGGAACACACATCATATTAATAAGATAGAATTTGTTAGTACATCAATGCCCCATGGGCAAAATAATACAAAATTTTAATGTAAAAAGACGTTGCGCATCCTCTTTGGTGCAATGTAGGTGTTGAGAGTATACTCTTCGTGAAGTTGACGAGTAAGTTCTAAAACCTTCTTCTCACTGGCATAGAATTGGGCTTCAAAAGTATTGTGTTCTCCCTTGAGCTGTATCTAACTCCTTTGCAAATCTTCCAATGATGTTGGCATGTCAGGATGTAGCAGGGTGTATGGAACCTCTCCTTCCATAACAGGCTCTTTGATCACAGGGACAATGTAGGGGTAAGGCATCATAAGACTCTGGGCGCGGGTTCGTACCCACTTGAGGTAAGGCTCAAGGGTGGTGGAATTCTTATGTCCCAAGGTCTTACTGTCCACCTTGTTGGGCTTCCTCCAGGCTCAGATGAACCTTTGTCGAAGTCCTTGAGCGTCGTTGTCGAAGTCAAAAACCAAGTCTGGAATCAGCATGTCATGTGGGCCATCCCTTCGGGCATACCCAAACTGTCTCAGAGCCAAGTAGGGGTTGTAGGTAATGCCTCCCCTAATGCCAAGTAGTGGGACATTAGGGAATTCCCCACAACGATCAATAAGGATAACATTTTCTCTGGATCGAGAACACCAATGAACATCTGAATGTGTAAGAGTCACCAATCGTTGTGACCACCTCAAGCCTTGCTCATTCTTCAGGACCTATTGGGGAAGGTGAGAAATAAACCACCTTGCTAGAAGAGGAGTGAAGCACATGAGAACACCTCTTTTCCTCATTGTTCGTGTGTGAAATGAGTGTAGGATGTCCCCAAGCAAAGTAGGCATAGGATTCCGAGATATGAAAATTTTGACAGCATTCACATCTATAAGCTGGTCAGGGTTTGGGAACAAGACCAACCCATAATTGAGAAGAGCTACAATCTCCTCAAAAGCTTGCAGATCTAGAGAATTCCAGCATTCTTGTGCCTTCTCAAACAGAAACTTTGCCAAGAAACCCTTGACACCACTTCTGGTTTCCCAATGACCTATGATATCAGATGGTTGCCAGTGTAAGGCTTGAGAAACATCTTCAGGCTTTGGATCTCTTTCCGTACCATTGTAGGGTAGTTGATGGAGAATAGGAACCCTTAGGAGTTGAGAAAATTCCTCCAAAGTAGGCACTAGTTGGTAATCAGTAAATGTGAAGCAGTGGTGTAGGGGGTCAAAGAACTGGAAGAGAACTTTCACCATGTCTTCCTCTATGTTGGAGTTGACCAAGTTGAGAAGTCGACCATGTCTCTCAGTGAATGGAGAATACTCTGGAATCTTAGAAGCAAGCTCATTGAGTTGAGGAGGAATTCTCACAAGGTTGACTTGGATTGTTTTCCTGCGAAGTGATTCCATAACCTACAAAACAGGAACAAAGATGAAGATCCAAAATCCTTGAAATGGTTAGCGGATGCATATGATGCTTCATGATGTTTATGATGTATGCACAAGTATATGTACAAGCAAATCACACAAGTTCCTAGTTTCAGGCTTGCATGGGGTTTCATAGGTAAGTACCCTCTTGAAGTTTAGTTGGCTCAACTTGTCCTATAAATAGTAACCGGGTTCTAAGGAGCTCAATATCACGGGATTATTTACTGTGTTCATTTTTTCAGTTTAGCCACTTTACTGGAGACCGAAATATTCCAAGAAAACAACCCTTAGTGAGTGTAGTATCGAGTATCTACCAACTTCGGACTGCATCAAAGTAGGTCATCTCACTACTCCTAAAAAGGCCAAGATGGTCAAGTAAAGGTTCTAAAAGTCCATTAGTGCTTCATGACATCACTCAGCGGCCCCGTATTCTCTTTGATTGACTCAAAGGCTATCGGCACCCACAAATGTGTCGCACTAATATAGCTATTGCTTCAACCATGTCGGTATACCCAGTACAGTTTCCACAATGTATTGCTATTTACCTATGAATGTTTCCCAAATCTGGGTAGAGGATTCAAACCCAAACAATAGAACCAAATGTAAAGCAATCAAAGCAAACAAGGTAAGCATGTAAAGGTGATCTAAACCCTAAGGTAACCCCACTTTTAGAATTTTCCCTAGCAGAGTCGCCAGTTCTGTGATACGGTGGGAGAACTGACTTGAGGTTTTGCGTTTGTGCTTGCAAATGTTTCGGTTTAGCAAGAGTCGCCACCGACTTTTTATTTTATCCAAAGGAAAGGTCAAAAAGCACAGGAAAGACCTTTGATATGTTTTCTTGGGTTCGGGAGGTAGATTATGAAAAGGGAAGGTGTTAGCACCCTTTTCATCCATGGTTTTCCATGGGCTCTTAGTTACTCGTTTAGGTCACTTGCTTTGCTTTTCCAATTGTTTGAAATGGTGATTTTGTGTGTGGTTTTGAAAATATTTTGAAAAGAGGCCTTTGTTTAGGAAACCTTTGTAATAATTCTTGTTTGAATGTATACAAAGGTGTTTGTCTTTTGAAAAATGTTTCAATGTTTGAAAGTTTGTTTTTGGGAAATGTTTTGAAATTGTGTGTGTGTTTTTGAAATTATCAAGAATGGTTTGCAAGAGATCAAGTAACTAGGAGTTGTCTACCCTTACTCAAAGATCTTTCCTACACATTTTTAACCCTTTGACATTGTTGTTTTACCATTGTATTTGGTAAACAACCTTGTATTTGGATATTAAACGATACGGGCGTGGGTCATCGTATGACCATGATCACAATTTTTCCAAGTATCTTAGCAAGTTTTTGAGGGACTAGATCATTTTTGTATAGGCAACCAAGATAGCGTCATCGAGGGACTATGATCTTTTGTTTTATTTTTGTTTTGCCAAGATACCTAGCATGCATACCATGGCCATGTTTTTAAGGCAACAAGTGGATGAAACCCTAGGGGTGCTTGTGTGCATTGTGTTGTCATTTTTCATGCATTTTTGTCTTGTGTTTAGTCATACTATTTGTTTTGATTTTTGGTTATCATACAAACCCTAGTTTTACTATCATGCATATCAAAGCGATAAAATGCGTAAAAGTAAATCTAAGACTATTACAACATTGATATGGGGAGGGGGATACAAGTTTGAATAGGGGGATATTTGCAAGAAAATAAAACTCTAAAAATATTATTACAACCAAATTGAAATATTGCACAAGATAAATAAATAGACAAATATTTTAATGTACAAACAAATATAAATATGCAATGGATGTTTTTGTATTTATTTTTATGTATGTAAAAATAAGTTATTTAATGTTCTAAAAATAAGGAAAAATAAAAAAAAAAATTTTGAAAGGGTAGAAAAATTGTATTTATTTATGTACAAGAAAATAACTAAAAATATATACAAAAGTATTAAAAAATTAAAATGTGTGAGAAAATATTATTTAAGTGTATAAATAATAAAAAATAAAAATATATGATATTTTGTATTATTTACAATTTTTAATTAAGAAAATAAAGTAACAATAACCTAATAATCATTTATTATGCAAATAAAAATAAAATAAAAATATAGTAAAATTCCAAAAATAGAGAAAATAATTTTTGTGATTTTAAATGTTCAAGAAAAAATAATAAAGTCAGAAAATAAAAATAGAAAATAAAAATATGCAAAAATAAATCAAATGGGACAAGGGGTGCAGAAAGCAAGCATGTGGGTGCAAATAGTCAGCCAAAGCCAAGCCCAGCCCAAATTCCATTTCATCTCTAACCTCTGAACAAAATACGTGCGCCTGCAACTTCAAACATGTTCTCTCTATTCTTTGCTTGAAATCAAAAACTCATAACATGGAAATTATAGAGCTTTAAACCACGATTCTAACCATGTAAAAAACTTAATCTAAATCTAAGAAACCAGGGAGAATTTCAGTGCCCCTAATTTATAACCTAATTTTTTCAGTAAGTTCAACTATCAAATACTCTTAGCTCAGTTAACATAAATGAATTATATGCATATGTACAGCTCAAGGACAATGAGGACTACATTTTTGCTTCACAAACCTAAGCCTAATGATTCCTAAATAAAGAGATAGAAAGTTGGAAAATACCTGTTTCAGTCAAACTCGAGTATGGTAATGTAGCAACTTTTGGTGCTTGCTTGACGTTCCCTTGACCTTTCCCAATGCTTAGCTTGCTTTGAAATAGCTTGAATCTCCCTATAGAACTCAACCTGCAAACTCAAAATTTGAAAATGGTGAAGTGTGAAAACAAGGTTACAGTAGCTTGAGAATGGTCTGGACAACTTAGGTGTATTGTTTAGAATGCGTTTGAAGTGGTTTGGGTCAAAATGCACGAGTGGATTTTGTTTTGGATCTGAATCTGTAGAACTTGCCCTGTTTTTGCAAGAACTTGGTGTTTTGGTGTTTTGGAGGGTTTGAGAACTTGTTAGCTCGTGTTTCTGGATTGTTGTGATATGTTGAAGTTGTTTGAAATGTGCACAAGACTTGGTTTTATCAGATTACAAAGTTATGGAGTTTTTGCACACTTGCTTGTTTTTGAAGTAAAAGGTGAGGTTGACAATGCCAAGGTTGTACAGGCATGTATTCTAGCTGCACATGGTTGGTGTACTTTGCCCTAAGTTTGTGGATGTTGTTTTCTGCAAGAACTTTGGTCCATGGCTCAAGAAATACTATTTGACATAAAGCATGCTTTATCAAAGTGGCAATGTTACCTTTTTACCAAAAATGGATTAATAATGCTTCAAAGATCAGAACAATTCCATAATCCAATGTGTTTGCATTTAATTTTTGAGTGTAGAATAGATTAGAACCTGTAAACCAAGTACAAGCAAGGTTTGGACAGAATTGCAACTTGTATCAATGTGCAAAATGCCTTTGCCAAAAGTGATAATTTTCCATTTTCAAACTTTCAATTCTCCCTAACCTCAAATGATTTTGGAGAGTTCTATGACATTTTGGAAAGCTTGTAACATGATCTACAATACACCTTTGAAATACATTTTGAGATTCCACTTGGAACTATGTGAAAAATTGCCATGAAGATAGGTCAAAATCCTGCCTAAACTAGGGCAAAATTTCACTAAGTTAAAAGTTTCATGGACCCTTATTCACAAAATCATACCTTGAGATCCAAGCATATTTTGGGAAAACTTTGTGAATCAAAGTTGTATATTTTGTGGAGCACTACAACTTTCATGTTGTAAGTTTTCTTTGAATCCAATTTCATCATGGTGAAAAAGTTGGGCAAAGTTGGGAAAAAAAAAGAAATTTTCATAACTTAGAAAATTTCTAAGTTATGAAAATTTTCCATTTTAAACCCTAATTTTCAAAATTAGGTTTCTTGGTGAAAAAGTTTCATTTTTTGACACATCTTGATGAAAAATGACCCATGGAACTTGATTTTGACCAAAAAGTCAAAGTTTGACTTTTCAGTGTACAATTGATTTTTGATCAATTGACTGGAAAATTTATTTGTCAATCCAATGCAATTGGGATCTTTTGAACCTTGTGAATAGGTTAATTTGATGCCATTGAGTCCTTGAAATCATGCTTGAGCCCAATTTGCCATTGGCTAGGTGAAAAATCAGAAATTTCCCTTCTGCAGTCAAAACCCTAAAAATGACCATTTTGCCCTTTTGAAGATCTGATTAAATTTCTTGAGGAGTTGTGGTCCAAACTTGATCAAATGGTTCATATGAGTCTATAATGTTGACGTGGATCAAAAATTATGAGGTTTGACTGTAAATTGGCCACAATTGACTTTTTCCCCAATACAGTTGATTTTTAGGTCAACTGTCCAATTGAATGGGCAAAAATTTGTTTCAAGGCTTGAAACTTGGTATGAGAAATATTAGGGGTCCAACATGAAGTATTAAAGTCACATGAGGCATTGGAAATCCAAAAATCCCTGTGCAAACTCAAACCCTAATTTCAGGTCATCAGTGCAAGGAGATGTCTTGAGCTGAGCAAACCCTAATCTGGTCT
Organism: Vicia faba; assembly: GCA_948472305.1. NCBI lineage: Eukaryota > Viridiplantae > Streptophyta > Magnoliopsida > Fabales > Fabaceae > Vicia > Vicia faba. The sequence continues at coordinate 960,150,512 of OX451738.1, read as the reverse complement.
TGAGTCCAAAGAGTCTTGTGAGGGGAAATCTTGATAAAATGAGAGGGAAAATTTGGGGGTACAACAACCTGGATAGTAGGATTACTTCGAAATAAAAGCCTGAATAGTAGGGCTATGAGAAGGAACTTGGGTCATAGGGTTACTTCGAAACTAAAGCCTGGATAGTAGGCTGTGAGAAGGAACCTGGATAGTAGGGTTACTTCGAAATGAAAGCCTGGATAGTAGGGCTGTGAGAAGGAACATGGATATTAGGGTTACTTCGAAATGAAAGCCTGGATAGTAGGGCTATGAGAAGGAACCTGGGTTGTAGGGTTACTTCGAAATGAAAGCCGGGATAGTAGGGCTATGAGAAGGAACCTAGATCGTAGGGTTACTTCGAACTGAAAGCCTAGATAGAAGGGTTGTGATAAGGAACCTGGATAGTAGGGTTACTTCGAAATGAAAGCCTGGATAGCACGACTATGATAAGGAACCTGGATAGTAGGGTTACTTCGAAATGAAATCCTGCATAGTAGGGCTATAAGAAGGAACCTGGCTAGTAGGGTTACTTAGAAATGAAATCCTGGATAGTAGGGCTATGATAAGGAACCTGGGTCTTAGGGTTACTTCGAAATGAAAGTCTGGATAGTAGGGCTATAAGAAGGAACCAGGGTCGTAGGTTTACCTCGAAATGAAATCCTGGATAGTAGGGCTATGAGAAGGAACCTGGATAGTAGGGTTACTTCGAAATGAAAGCCTTGATAGTAGGGCTATGAGAAGGAACTTGGATAGTAGGGTTACTTCGAAATGAAAGCCTGGATAGTAGGGTTGATGGGAAGAAACCTGGATATTAGGGTTACTTCAAAGCAATAGTGTAGGTTAGTTAACCTGTTCGGTTTAGGGAGCTGAGTTTCCATTAGTCGTCTGCAGACGTGACCTGTATAACTGCTGGATTTGTTGAAGCTAAACGTCTTTTCCTGAAAAGATATCAGGGTTAATTATATGTGATGCATGAAATGCAGGGTGAATTGATGTTCTCAAAATAAATGAGATTATGCTGTATATGGTATGTATGCGCTTCTCATGATGTATGTAAATGAAATGCTATCGGAGTATGTCCCGGTTTGGGAAAATAAATCCCTCACTGCTGTTGGAGATTTATGAACATTCTGTCAGGAAGAGATTCTGCTTGAGAATAAACTCTGCGAGGAACAAACTCAGAAATTGAATTTTTGTAGCTGAAGTGATGAACTATGTCGGGGATTAAGCCTTTGTATCTAGAGAAATAAACTCTACTTGGAAGATGAAATTTACTGACACGCCCGCGATTATGAAATTCGGCTGGAGGATATATCTGTCAGGTTTCAGAATGAACCTGGCTGGGGAGGTTACATCCTGTTTCGGGAAATCTGACATCAATGCTTTTGAATACTTTTATTATGTGGGAAGTGTATGTACCAATGATTGTGCTCTAAAGCTGACTCTATCCCGGTACCTGCTGGGCGGAGTAACCGTCGAGTTTGGGACTTCTTGTTTTCTTTTTGTTTCTGGAATTACGAGTAATTGTCTTTTGTTTCTTATGTAAATATTTATGATCAGCAATCATTTTCAAATGCATATATAAAAAATAAGTCATTGGACGTTCTTGTGAAACAAAACAGAAAAAGAAAAACAAACTCGAAGTTTCTTGTGAAAATAATTTTGTATTGATTTCTGAAGTTGGCTTGTAATAGGCGTTTTTGTACAAGGAGACTGACGCTCTAGTAAGAGAACACCGCCGAAAAATAGAAACTATACAATTCGTGTAAAAGAAAAAAAACAGCTATGTGAAACAACCCCATTGGGTTCCAACTCTGCTATTTCATTTATATCTTCAAACGTCTCATCACTTTGCTTCTTGGCCGAAAGTTGATCAGATTGATTGGTGTCGTCTGAGCTTGATAGGCGATATGTAAATCTAGTCACAAGATGATCCAATGAGACATAGTGGTACGCTTTATATCCCTAACTTTTTCCTGGACTGCCCTTTCGGGTTTTCAGTCCACCGGGATACCCTTTTTTCTGAAGCCGCCCTTTCGGGTTTTCGACTTGCCGAGTGTACGAATTTTTCATTTTCATCCCTTACTTTTTCCCGAACCCTTTTGGTTCGCCGGGAAGCCCTTATTTTTGCTTGGGCCAGTCAACCTAGCGGGTCTTTTAATTAGGCGTAGTATCTTTTCACTATGTCTGCATTGACAGGGTGAGGAATGTTGTCACCATCCATGGTGGTTAGAATCATATCTCCACCTAAGAAAATGTTCTTAACAACAAATGGTCCTTCGTACGTGAGGGTCCATTTGCCCCTGGGATCACCTTGCGGCAGTATGATGCGTTTGATCACTAGATCCCGACTTGATATTTTTGATGCCTGACTTTCTTGTTAAAAGCCTTGATCATTCGCTTTTGATACGTCTGACCATGGCAGATAGCAGTAAGTATTTTTTCATTGATTAGATTTAACTGATCAAGTCGGGTCGGATCCAGTCAGCTTCGTTCAAACCCGCATCCTTCATAATCCTGAGAGAAGGTATCTATACTTCGATGGGTAGGACTGCCTCCATGCCATATACCAGAGAGTAGGGTGTTGCCCCTGTCAACGTCTATGCTGAGGTACGGTACCCATGAAGAGAAAATTCTAACATCTCATACCAATCTTTGTATGTCACCATCATCTTCTGTACAATCTTCTTGATGTTCTTGTTAGCTGCTTCAACAACGCCATTCATCTTTGGCCGGTAGGGAGAAGAATTATGATGTTGTATCTTGAACTATTTACAGAGATTGGTGATCATTGTGTTGTTGAGATTCGTACCATTGTCAGTAATAATTCTCTCTGGCACACTATATCGACATATCATATTATGTTGGATAGACCACGCCACGAAGTTCTTGGTTACTGTAGCAAAAGAGGCTGCATCAACCCACTTCGTGAAGTAATCAATGGCTACTAGGATGAAGCGATATCCATTAGAAGCGGTGGGCCCGATTTCTCCAATCATGTCGATGCCCCACGTTGTAAAGGGCCACGGAGCTGTCAAGACGTTTAAGGGGGCCGGAGGTATATGCACCTTATCAGCGTAGATTTGGCACTTATGACAAGTTTGAGAGTGCTGATAGCAATCGTCTTCCATAGTGGACCAGTAATATCCTGCTCATAGGATCTTCTTAGCCATTGTGTGTCCACAAGAATGGGTTCCGAAGGTGCCTTCATGTAGATCTGTCATGATCCTCTCTGTTTCGCTCTTGTCTACACACCATAGTAATGTGGAGTCATGATTGCGCTTATAGAGGATTCCATTACTGAGGTAGAATTTCGCAGCGAACCTTCTCAGAAACATCTTTTCATTGACAGATGCCCCTTCGGGATACTCTTGAACCTCGAGATACCTTTTGACCTCGTGAAACTAAGGCTTGGCTGCCACCTCATCAGCATTAATCTTACAACAGTGTGCTGGTTCATCCAACCTTTCAATGGTGATTTGGGGAGTTTCATTGTCCCACCTGACTTTGAACATAGAAGAGATGGTAGCTAGCGCGTCCACTAACTGGTTCTCTTCTCACGGGAAATGTTCAAAAGTTACCTCCTCAATGTGTGGAAGCAATGTCAGTATGAGTTCTTTGTATGGGATAAGATTCGGGTGTTTCGTATCCCATACGCCTTTGATCTGAATTATTACCAAGGCTGAATCCCAGAAAATGTCCAAGAATTTGATCCTGAGGTCAATAGCAGCCTTTAGTTCCATGATACAAGCTTCATACTCCGCCATGTTGTTAGTGCAGTTAAAGCATAGTCAGGCAGTGAAAGGAGTATGACAGCCCTCAGGAGATATGATTACAGCACTGATTCCATTACCCAGTGTGTTTGATGCTCCGTCAAAAACCATAGTCCATCGGGATCCCTCTTCGGATCCTTCATCCGGTCCAAGTTCTTCATAGTCAGTTACCAGCATAATATTCTCATCTGGGAACTCAAAATTCATGGACTGGTAGTCATCCACGGCCTGATGAGCCAAACGATCAGCCAATACACTCCCCTTGATTGCTTTCTGGGTTGTATATTGTATATTGTACTCAGTTAAGATCATCTTCCATCTTGCTATTCTTCCAAAGAGAGCGGGCTTCTCAAAGATGTATTTGATCGGATCTATCTTCGATATAAACAAGGTAGTGTGGGTCAACATATACTGTCTTAGTCGGTGAACAACCCATTCCAAAGCGCAACAACTTTTCTCGAGCAATGAGTATCTTGTCTCACAGTCGGTAAACTTTTTGCTAAGGTAGTATATTGCGTGCTTTATTCGACCAGACTCGTCATGCTTCCCCAGCACACACCCTATTGAATTTTCTAGCACTGTTAGGTACAAAATCAAAGGTCTTCCTTCAACCGGGGGCATCAGAATCAGTGGTTCTTGAAGGTATTCCTTGATTCTTTTGAAAGCGGTTTGGAATTTATCATTCCACTTTACCACTTGATCTTTCTTCAGAAGCTTGAAGACTGGCTCACAAGTAGCAGTTAGATGTGAAATGGACCTGGTTATATAATTCAGGCATCCCAAGAAACCTCTAACTTCCTTCTCTGTACATGGAACTGGCATTTCTTGTATAGCCTTTACCTTTGCAGGATCTACTTGGATTCCTTTTTCGCTGACAATTAAACCCAGAAGTTTACCAGACCTTACCCCGAAGGTGCACTTGTTCGGATTCAACCTCAGCTTATATATCTTCAACCTGTCGAACAACTTTTGTAGATGATCAAGGTGCTCTTCCTCAATTTGAGACTTAGTTGTCATGTCATCAACATAGACTTCAATCTCGTGGTGAATCATATCATGGAACAAAGCAACCATGGCGCGCTGATAATTCGCCCCAACATTCTTCAACCCAAAAGGCATCATCTTATTGTAGAGGGTCCCCCACTGCGTGACGAAGGTTGTCTTCTCCATGTCTTCAGGAGCCATCTTGATCTGGTTGTAGCCAGAGAAACCATCCATGAAGGAGAAGATTTTGTGTTGCGGGGTGTTGTTAACCAGAACGTCAATGTGAGGAAGTGGGAAGTCATCCTTGGGGCTTGCCCTGTTCAGATCTCTGTAATCCACACATATCCGCACCTTACCGTCCTTCTTAGGTACCGAAATGACATTAGCAACCCACTGTGGATAAGAAGTGACAGCTAAGAATCCTGCGTCGAACTGCTTCATAACCGCTGCCTTGATCTTTTCTGACATTTCAGTAAGCATACGACGGACTTTCTGTTTAACCGGAGGACAGTCTTCCTTGGTTGGAATACGATGAACCACAATATCAGTGTCTAAACCCGGCATGTCTTCATATGACCATGCAAAGATCTCAACATAGTCGTGCAACATTTGTATCAACCGCTGTTTGATCTTAACTTCCAGATTTGCATCGATCTTGACTTCTTTTCTGTCTTCCTCTATACCCAAGTTCACTGTCTCAACCGGCTCTTCATGAGGCTGTATAGCCCTTTCTTCTTGTTGTAATAGTCTAGCAAGTTCTTCAGGTACCTCACAATTATCCCCACTTTCGTCTTTGGCTTGGTTTATCAGATTTTCGAAGTCATAACTGGCAATAGCAGAGCTGTTATCAATGGGATCCAGAGTGGATATGGATCTGTAGTATGATACGTGGGTGTGTGTAAGAGAATAACTATTTTGATAAAGTGAAAACAGAAAAGAAAAACAGAGAGCGCAAAATTTGTATGCAAGAAACGCCCAATTCTTTATTAATGATATATGAAATGACAAATAATAGCCCTCACAAGCAAAGCCAATGTGCCTCGGGCAAGGCACAAGGCCGTAAAGTTTTAAATTGTTTATTACAAATCTCAAAACAAGTAGGAAAATTACTGCGGAATAAAATAAACTGGTATAAAGTCCCTAGTCGTCCAGTTACTCGGTCCACTGTTGGTAGTTGGGTAGATCCAACTGTCAATGTCTGAGTCTTCCTCGCTATCTTCAATGGAATTAATTTTGTGATTACTGTTGTGTAGGGGAGGTCCTCCATCTCGAGCACGTCAAACAACCCTTTGAGCCCCTGTAGTAAAGCCCAAACCAAATTTGTCAGTTTTGTGAGTGAAATCAGGGAGCTGACCCAAATTAGTACACCCACCTTGTTCAACTATGGCCCTGAAGTCTTTGAGGGAAGCCATCTTCAGAGGAGGTTTGCTGCTGGCAGTAGTTTCAGTCGATGCCAAGATCTGAGGGACCTCTTCGAAGTTCTAACAAGGAGTTTCTATGAATTCCTTGCCCATCTCTATGTAGCGGAAGGAATTGAGATGGCTCACCATATACTCCTCTTCACCCCGCACAGTGACAATCTTTCCTTTTACCAGATACTTCATCATTTGATATAGCATGGAAGTAACTTCCACAACCTCGTGGATCCAAGGATGACCCAATACACAAGAATATGATGGCCTGATGTCCATCACATAGAAGGTGGACCCAAAGGTCTAAGAACCAACTTTGATAGGGATATCCACCTCCCCGTGCACCATTCTTTTCGACCCATCAAAAGCCCTTACCATAATGTTACTAGGCTTTAAAGTCAAACCCTCTCAATCCAACCAGTCCAACGCCTTGTTGGGCAGAACATTCAGCGAAGACCCAATATCTACCAACACATGAGCCATAGTGGTGCACCTTCATTTAATCGAGACATGCAGAGCATCATTATGCTTCCTTCCCTTTGGTGTCAAGTCTGCATCTGAAAAACCCAACCCATTGTCAGCAGTCAGGCTGGCTACGCAATCTTTAAATTGATCAGCTGAAGTCTCTTGCGGCACATGCACAGTTTTGAGGAATGCAATCAAGGCCTTCGCATGGGCCTCGGAGCATAAAAGAAGGGATAACATGGATATCTTTGAGGGGGTCTTCCCCAATTGCTCGACCATATTGTAGTCGCTCTTTTTAATTATTTTCAGTATTTCCTCTATCTCTTGCTTAGAGTCTTCCACGACAATTTTTCTAGGTGCCTCCGTCCGGGAAGGCTCACCTATAACTTATTTTCCGCGGGTACCAAACGATTCGCCGACAGTCTTAGGGGAAATCTCGGGAGAGAAGACCCTTCCACTTCGGGTAACCTTGCTGGTCCCGACAATTTTACCAATATCAGGATCAGCCTCTTCATTTTTCAAATCTTGTTTGATGCCATGATAGTACACATCGGCACCTTAATGCCAGGGGACAGCTTTGTCCGAGACATACAGGACAGGACCATAAACGGTGATTATTAGCAGAGTGATACTTGGAGCAGATGTAATCCTAACAGGTCTTCTCGAGGAGACCTTGGAAGGATTGGCGGAAATGGTTATAATGGCAACGTCTTCATATAGAACAACGGGAACCAGAGTTTTCTCGAACAAAATTTCTTTGGTGTCCATCAGGCATTAAACACATGACTTCAGCAAACGGCAACCAGAAGGTAGAAGTGAACACATGTGGCAACCTTCACCACAACCTGGAAATAAACCGGCCAACAGAAAATTCTTCTTCACAATCATGAGAGGAGTAGAAACATCATCCACCAAGGTCACAAACAAGTCAGTATCAACAACATTAATTCCATGACTGTGCTTAGGCATGGGAGCAGTTATGACATTCGGCTTTTCCGGTGCATCGAACTCAATTTCCTTGGCTTCGATCAGATCTTGTACCTTATTTCTTAGAGCCTAATAGTCATTGGTATCGTGGTCGGGACTCTCAGAATGATAGGCACACCGAGCATTTGGATTAAACTGGGGAGATGTGGTATTCGGATTCTTGGGAGCCTCTTTCAAGGTTGCCAAGTTGGATCTCAGCAGATGAGGTAGAACTTCATCCAATGTCATATTGATTCGGGTAAAATGTCGTTGTGGTCTTTCCACCCTTTGTTGATTTTTGCATTGTGGAGCAACTGTAGGCCTAGGTATCATTACGGCACTTACTGTCTAACGATGTTCAGCTCTATTTTGGCCCCTCGGGCTATAGATGGCACCGACTTCCTTCTTACCAGCAAAAGGCTTCTTTACTGAACTCGAAGAGGCATCCTTCTATATCTTGCCGCTCCGAATCCCAACTTCTACTCTCTCTCCATTCAGAATCAGCTCGGTGAAACATATCTATCTTACCAATCAAATGATTGAAGAATGGACCAGATAGCGTCCCCAGAAACATATCAACCAACTCCCTATCAGATAACGGGGGTTGGACTCTTCCAGCCAAGTCTCTCCACTTTTTTGCATAGTCTTAAAGCCTTCACTTGCACCCATGGACATACTCTGGAGTTGAGTACGAGTAGCAGAAAAGTCGGCGTTATATTGGTACTTCTTATAAAAAACAACAGCCAGATATTCCCAATATCGGACATTGGCTCTCTCCAGTTGGTAGAACCATTCAAGTTAAGTCCCTGACAGACTATCTTGAAAGAAGTGAACCCACAAGTTTCTATCAGTGGTGTGGGGCTGGATCTTTCTGACATAAGAGCAGAGATGGAGTTTTGGGCAGGACGCCCCATCATACTTTACAAAAATTGGAGCTTTGAACTTCTGCGGGATGACCACTCCCGACACCAATCATAATTCTTCGAAATCTAACCCAGGTATCCTATGGACTTCCATAGCACTCAAGCCATCTTCCAACTGCTTGTATCTATCCTCAGTGGGAGGAAATTGCTCATCATTGTAGTCAGTATCTTTGTTAGAAACTTCAGAACTGGAATCCTTCTCCCTTGTCTCTTCTTCTTGATTTTCCCCTTCCTTGGATGAAGAGGTCACATCGACTTGTTGCTTCAATGGCCCTCTAAACCTTTTGCCCATATTCAGAATACCGGGAGCCTTCTTCTTCTTCTTCTTCTTTTTCTCTTTCAGGATGAGGGATTTCAGATCCTCCTGCCCTTTTGCCAGATTTATGAACATTTGTTGGAACTAGGCGTTTTGTTCCTGAAGGTCCTTGATGCTTTGTTCGGAAGACATTTCTGCTGAAATAAACAATGAAGAAGATCAGAAACCTCTAATGGTACCTGTTCATGCAATGCTATGAATGGGATGCGTATGCAATGATTTCGAAGACTTTGGGAAATTTAAATTTGCGAACCAAAATGAAACAAAGATTTTATTAGTTGAATTCAAAGTTCAAATGCCTTTTAGGCATTACAATTAGAAACAAATCTAAAACTAGAAAAAAATCAAAATTCCCATGGATGCTTCCTCTTTGTGCCGAGATAGATATTGAGTCCTCTTTCCTCATGGAGCTGCTTTGCGATCTCTAAAACCTTCCTCTCCTGGGCATAGAACTAATCCCTGTAAGTATTCCGCTCTTTCTTCAACTAAATCCAAGACCTCTGTAATTCTCCAAGATCAGTGGGCATATCAGGATAGAGAACCGTGTAAGGAATACCCCCCTTTAGTAGTGGGTTCCACAATCACTGGTAAACTGGCCATATAGGGCATCATAAGTTTTTGGGCGCGAGCTCGTACCCATTGGAGGTAAGATTCCATAGGAATGGAAGCCTTTGGCCCCAAAGCCTTGGAGCCAGATCTGTTTACCATGCCCCAAGCTCGAATGAACCTCCAGCGATACTCTTGAACATAATCCTCATAGTTGAATACAATGCCCTCAATGAGTAACTCATGGGGACCATCTCTTCGAGTGTAACCAAAATGTCGCAGAGCTAACAAAGGATTGTAGGTTATACTCCCTCTGATGCCAAGTAACAGGGCATTAGGGTACTCCCCTAAACGGTCAATAATAGTAGTGTTTTCCATAGCTCGGGAACACCAGAGAATATCCATGTGAGCGAGTGACATTATCCTTTGTGACCACCTAACACCTTCTTCATTTTTCAGTACGGACTTAGGGAGGTGATAAATAAACCACCTAGACAGCAATGGCATGCAGCACATAAGAACCCCTCTTCTCTTCATGGTATGAGTATAGAGAGTGTGCAAAATATCTCCGAGCAAGGTAGGCACAGGGTTGCGAGAGAGGAAGATCTTGATAGCATTCATATCTATGAATGAGTCTGGATTATGGAATAGTACTAACCCGTAGATTAAAAGGTCCAAGGGCTCCTTAAAAGCCTGAAAATCCATATCATCCCAAAACAGCTCGGCCTTGTCTATCAGGAACTTGGCTAGAAAACCCTTGACTCCACTTCTTGTTTCCCAATTGGATACCATGTCGGCCCGTTTCAGATGCAAAGCTGAGGCAATGACTTCTGGCTTAGGAACTTCTTCCAGGCCTGTGAAGGGAAACTGTTCAAGGATGGATATATCCAACAGCTGAGAGAATTCTTCCATGGTAGGCACCAATTGATAGTCTGGAAAGGTGAAGCAGTGGTGCTTTGGATCAAAGAACTGAAAGAGTACACTCATCATATTTTCATCAAAGTTTGAAGTAACCAGGTTGAGAAGTCGACCATGTCTCTTAGTGAACGCAGAAGTTTTGGGAACCCTTGATACTAGTTCTTTGAGTTGGGAAGGTATTTTCACAAAGCCGATTCAGATAGTGTTTCTACGAACGAAAGCCATGATCTGCAAAACAGAATAAAGATAAATTCCCTTGGTCCTTGAAATGGTTAGTGCAATAAGAATGAATGATATGTTATGATGCATGATGTCATGATAAACCACAGGTATAACAAACATAGACAAATCACACCAAGTTCTTAGGTTTAAGGCTTGCATGAGGTTAAAGGTCATACCCTCTTGAAGTTTAGTTGGTTTCAAACCTGTCTTAAAAAGTAACCGGGTTCTAAAGATTCTCAATATCATTGACCATCCTTTATCGGGCATTGTTTTAGCTCAAGCAATCTTTTCTTGCGGCCGAAATATCCCGAAAGTCAGATCTCAATGAGTGTAGCATCGAGTATCAACCAATCCTCAGCTCTATACCGAGGTCGGCTATCTCACTACTTTCTAATGGCCAAGTTTTTTCAACTAAGGTTCTAAGTTCCGTTAGTGCTTCACGACACCACTCGGAGGCCCCGTATTCTCCTCGTTTCCCCATGAAGGATATCTGTACCAACCAAAGTGCCACACCAACACAGCCATCGCTTAAACCATATCGGTCTATGCTATATAGTGTTCATGTGAAAAGTTTTGTTTGATTGATTGAGAAAGTACTTAAGAGTTAATCTACCTACTCGAAAAAAGTCTATTCATTTTCCTTTTGACAGCGCTATCCCATTATTAAGGAATAGGTAGCACCGTCGTTGGGGTTTTTAGGGACATTCAAAGGGACAGATAAGGTCACAAAAGCAATGTTAGGGAATTTTAATAACCCTCCTAAAGCCTTAAAGATCTTTTCTGAGGCAACATCCGAATGGGTCATTTTTAGATCTTTCGGGGCTAGAGGATGAGCGCTAATAAACCCTATACTTTATGACCGTTTAATCAAAGGCAACCAGAGTGGAGTAAACCCTAGGAGTGAGCATGTGCGAGTGAACTTTTTCAGTTAATTTGTCTTTTCACATTTAGGGTTTTCTACCGTATTAATTTCAGATAGTCTTTCCATACAATCCTATTAGCATACATCTAACAGTTTATAATTGCGGAAATTAAAATGCAGAAAGTTTAAAGTTCTAGCTATTACATGGCTTTCGCAAATACAGAATTATTTTTGACTGAAAATAAAAGACGGAATTAAAACCTAATTAAAGCTATTACAACCTCGGAGCAGTTACAAAAATAACAAAAAGTAATTAGAATGCGCGCGACAAATTAAATGCGATGATAAATATGAAACCTAAAAATCTAATCGAGAAAAATATTTAAGTTATTTTTTGAAGAAAAAATTAATTATATACAAAATTAAACCCTAATTTCTAATTGATTTTAATTACAAAAAAAAAAGAGTTAAATTATCCTAATTTTTAATTAAATTAATTAATTAATGAAAATAACTATTTTATGAAAAAATGATTTTTGGTATTTTTTCTGATTTCATGATTTAATAATAAAAAAGCATAATTTGATGTTATTTTTAAAAAAGAAAATAGTTAGAAAAATAATTAAAAAAAGAATTAAATTCAAAATATGAGAAAAGGGCTTGTATTGAAGAAATCAGTGGGTGGGTTACTGAATTTGTTAGGCCCAATAACTTCTCAGCCCATCCCATGTGTGAGATTCCTCATTGCACAAGCTTGAGAGTACACCATAGTCCTGCTTTGGTGAAGCGTTGGATCTGATCAACAATGATCCATTGGCTGGATCAGTGGGGCATAAGATGGGATTCCTTGACAAGTAGTGCATTGAATATGTGGAAAGAAAACAAGAAAATAGAATTTGTTGAGACCTGGGATCGAACCCAGGTCCTCCCACTACCCAGCGTGTACTCTTTCCATCTGCGCTACATGTATTAGTTGTTATTACAATGAAAAATAATAATATCATATAAAAGCAAAGTGGATTAGTGGGTAAAACAGAAAATGCGCGTGATGGTTTGAATGGTCCAATAGGATGGTGACAAATCACCGTCTTCTTCCTTCTGCCCGTCGTCTTAGGTATGTAACTTATACCTACGGATAACGTCTATGGCTGTAAACTTGTGAACTTTAAAAATCCAACACAGGCATGACAAATAAATTATGGCTACACCAATCAATTTGTTTTTACCTCACGAGTATGATGGTACCCTTTGTTTATGCCAATTTCACCTGTATGATAAACCCCTAAAACACAAGAAGAAAACCTAGCAATGGAAGTTATGGATATATGCATCAAAATACAAAATTACATAAACCAAAACATTATAAATGCTCATACAAACATAATGATGTGTTCAATGATGATTAATTATGTGTAATTTGTAAAATACGATTCAAGCTAGGGAAGGCAAACCGTGGGTCTGTAGCTTGCGTTTCTGGGCGTGAAAAGACTTGCAAATGATGGAGATACGTTCCTGATATGTCCAACAATCTATTGCTAACGTTAGAATGGCTTGAATTGGCCTCCAAGCTTGAAACCGATTCACTATTTTTTTGCAAAAAAATTGAGCTTGTTCTTGGTGTTTCCACGGCTGCTAGTCCTTGTTTTCGTGCCTGGCCTTGCTCAATTTATAACCCTGAATGAATTAGGGTTATAAAAACTACATGTATCTTTGAAAACTTTGAAGATTTGATCTTATTCTTTCCTTGTATGATTTGTTTCCAAATTAGGCCTAATCATGCCATTCTTGTGCCAATCCACCTTGATTCGATTTGATTCTGATATGTCAACATAATTAGCTTTTGATCTTGTTAAAAAATCAGATCAAAACAAATCTTTGCTATTATTTATCATTTATTTGATTTAATTTGAATTTTTAATAATAAAAAATCAATATAAAATGAATAATGAAGCAAATAATGTGTGGGTGAATATTTGGGTCATGGACCATGTTATGAGTGAGGTGCAAGCATAAAAAGTTAGGTCCATTTGGCAAAAAATGCATTTTTTAACACATTTGACTTTTGGCAATTTTGCAAAAATGGTCAACTTTTACAAGGCATATCTCTTCCAATTTTGACCCTAGAGAGGTGTTCTTGTACTTTTTAGAAAGCTTAGGATGTCCCCTAAATAACACTTTTTGTCTCATCTCAATTGGGTCTTCCATGTTCATGTAAGAAGCTTTGACCCAAAAAGTGTTTTTGTTGACTTTTCAAAAGGACCTATAATGTGGAAATTCATATCTTTTGATGAGTGCATATTTTGAACTTAAGGGTTGAGGATAATTTGTAGGGAATTGCATCCTTTTAAAAATGAGCCTTGGTTGGAAAATTTCTGATAAAGTATAAGGAAGTTATGCTTGGTCAAATTTTGGTTGACTTTTCTTGAGAAACCCTAATTTAGCAACTTTTGAGTTTTGATGAATTTGGGGCATTCCTTGAGGAATCATGATCAACCCTTGATCAAATGATGGATATAACTTAAAAATGTTGATTTTGACCAAAATATTGAGGTTTGACTGTATATGGGCCACAATTGACTTTTGACATAATACAGTCGATTCTCAAGCATTTAAGTAGTTGACTGAGCAAACTTCTTGTGTAAGGCATGATATTTGCCATGGATGACCTTGAGAGCATATTAGGACCATGGGAAACATTTGGGACCATTGGAGCTCACCCATCTTGATGAAAATGGAAACCCTAATTTGAGACACATTGCCTTAGGAGAGAGTTTGTCTGGTCAACTCTTGGGCAACCTTGAGCAAATTGAGGATCTCAATGGGCATGTGCTGAGTAAAATGAGAGGGAAAATTTTGGGGTACAACAAGTGCTTTTTAAACTTCAAAAAAACTTAGCAAATTCACTTTAAGTCCAAAAAATCTGAATAAATTATGAAAAATAATTTTGATTATTCTCTTTCTGATTTTTATTTTTTCACAATTTAATTTTGTGTTTGGGTATTTTTTATAAATTTCCACTTTATTTGATTTGTTTTAAATATTTAAAAATACTTTTATGCATTTTTAAATTCTGAAAAAATTATGGAATGATCCAATGATATTGTGACAAATATTTGTGACTTCACTTATTTTTTATTTTTGAATTTGGTATTTTTTTTATCATTTTTAGTTTATTTTACTCATTTCTTTTAATTTTAAAAATAGTTTATGACTTTAAAAAATTACCAAAAAATTTATAAAATCATTTGAGTCCTTTTCTGATTTTTCTACGGACTTACTTTTTATTTCTTCATCAATTTGAACATAGTTGATATTTTTCTCTTTTATTTCTATTTTAAAACATTTTTTTAAACCTCTTTTGTATATATTAAATGTAATATTAATTTGAGACTATTTTCTGGCTGATCTTGGGTTAAATTTTTGATCATGAACTTTATTAACATCATTGGATCCATGGTGTTGAGTCTAACTCCACAAAAATGGATGAATGATTTTAATAATAGTTTGATTAAATTTAATTCAAAAGTGGTTTGTATATTCTCTCCCACCCCTCTTCACCGCATCCCTTTCTTATTGCACTAAGTGTTATTGGAGCATGATCTCTATATCATGTCTCAAAACAAATGGTGCATAGATTGCTATTGACCGGCCTAAAAATAGGTGCGACTTCTATATAAGTCCACTTACGATTGCTTAACATAGCGCTAAATTTTGTATCGATTCGAATAAATGATCATTCATGGCCCAAACTTATGTTTGCAAGCCCAAGTATGTTAATTTGATCTTTTTGATCCAATAACCTTGAGATTCATTGTGTGGAGGCTTTGGTTCTACCAATCTTCTAATGGATCTTCAACACTTTTGGTCAATGCGGATCACTTAAACATCGTTGATCATTAAATGGTACTTATGAGGATTCCAAATGGATGATATACTTGAGAAAAAGCAAATTCAACTTATTGTGTGGAGGCTTTGGTTCTACCAATCCAACTAACCATTAATCACTAATATTTGACTTTATCCTTTATTTTTATTAAATGCCCCTTTTATTTTTATGAAATATTTACTTTAAGAATTTACATTTCATGCCATTTTCATCTTTGCTCATTTGAGTATTTACTTTCTTGTCATTTTTATTTTTGCTCACTTGAGCTTTACTTTTCTTTTTCAAAACACCTAATAATCAACATAAACCCTAAAAATCTTTAATGATACTTGGACTACTTGGTTACTATCCTTGGCATTATGGAGCATTGGACTTTTTGGACTTAGGATTAGGAACCTTGGCCTTTGATTGGAGACCTTGTGACCTTATCTGATTATTTTGTCTGGAGCTCTTGAGGTTTACTTCAAGGCATTGGGTTGTTTGTTTTTTTTGTGTGCAGGTTATTTTGATTACACTCTTTGTTTGTAATCTGGAATTCACCCGTATACAGTCGTTACTCTGCCCAATTTTTGTGAAGACTTAATACACTTGAAGTTTGGTTCTTTCAAGATGTCTAGTATCATTGCTTGCTTGGTTTCAATCCAAAGAATGGGAATTCTATCTTGGCTCATAGTGTCAAGTGTTGGCTTCTTGTTGGTTAGATGTTTATTATCCCTAACTTTTACCTTATGCTTTAGGATAGTTCCTTCTTCTCCTCCCATCTTCTTTAATTTCAAAAATCTTCTCTCTCCTTTTAAAAAAATCTTCTTGTTTTTTTTAACTTGAACCACTTTCGTAATAAACTTGGACTTAGGTCCATGCATTTTCCAAACATTTTCATAAATAAACTTCAATAAACTTAATAATACTTTGACATTTTTTTGTGAGAAGACTAAAAGTCAATCAATCTCATTTTAAACCATTTTGCCACTTTGGCTTTTATCTTTAAACTTTTCACAAAAATATTGGACTCTTGTCAATCCTTGTATTGATGCAAATAACTATACTTCTACAATATGTAGTAAAGAGAGATATTTTCCACTTGGGTGTTGAGTGAGACATTGTTGATTTTAAAATCCAAGCCATATCCTCCACTTTGAGATGATGCAAATTCTCCTTTTCTCATAATTATGGGTAGTAGGTATCTTTTCCACACGGACAATGACAATGATGTCTTATCTCATAAAATTAACCAACACACTTGTGTTTTAAAATTTTTATAAGAGGAACTACGTGTACCCTTATTCCCTATTGCATGAAAAGGTGGTACGTAGGCACTAAAGGTTCGCAACCGCGGCGGGTGCAAAAACCATAAAAATATATTTCTCTTCTCACCTCCACCATTTATTTTTATACAACATTTCATAGCCAAAATATATAGATTTTACAAAGAGGTTCCTGCGGAGTACCGTAGATGTTTAGGGTGATAATACCTTCCCTTTGTATAACCAACCCCCTTACCTTGAATCTTTCCCCCCTCTTTTGGGTTATTCGCTCTTTTCCCATTCCTTTGGAAACAATAAAGTGCGGTGGAGATTTTATTTTGATATGTAAAAGTCTAGTCAATCCCATGGCTTAGTCTTAAACATTTCTACCGCTACACTAGCCTGCAACTTTCGAAAGTTACATAGTTAGATTCAATCAATGGAGGAGGAAAATAACAAAGACCTTTTGAGTAGGTAGGACGCTCGTAGTTGCTTGCTTTCTCACAACTAAAAATCATTTTTACACTAACACTTTCATTTGAAATATTTTCAAAAGTCAAAACACTTTTTACACATTCTTATAGAAACAAGAATCATTACAAAGGCGCTTTTGAAAATCACTTTCAAAAACAACTTCCACAAAAAAACATCTCTTTGAACTATTTTCAAAACCAACACTTTGTATGCATTCTTATAGAGACGAGAATCATTACAAAGAAGTTTTCAAAATATTTTCAAACCCACATCACAAAGCACATTTTCAAACAAAGCAAGTGATCTAGCAAGCAACTAAGAGCCCGTAGATAACTACAGATGAAAAGGGTGCTAATACCTTCCCTTTTCATAACCTACCCCCCGAACTCAAGAAATAAATCTCAAAGGTCATTCCCGTTCTTTTCACCCTTTCCTTATTGGATAAAAGAAAAGTCGATGGCGACTCTTGCTATTGGCAACAATTGCAATCAAACACAAAACAACCAAGTCAGTTCTCCCACCATATTACAGCATGTGTTCCCTCTTTTTCTTTACTTTAAACCTTATACATTGACTTTGACCACACCCATTGTATTAGAATAACAAGAGTGGACATCGTATAGTAATATGGGCATGTGGCATGCTAACACCTTCCCCTCGCGTAACAGACTCCCTTACCCGATCTCTCGGTCATTTGACCATGATTTCTCCCTTCTTCAGTTTGCTTGATGTTTGCCTTTCCCTTCCCATGGGATAAAAAATGTTCGATGGAGACTTCATTGATTTCATTATCAGTTGAAAATTCATCCGGTTGTTTCAGTTGAGGACTTCACTGGGGATAAAGGTTGACCAATTGCTGGTCCATCCAGAGTTATTTCTAGCTCTTGTTTTCTTTTCTTTGGGGGTTTATTTTATATGCTTTACAACTTTGTTCATTTCATACATGTTTACCTAAGAATATATGTGTATTTCATTTTACTGTTTTCCATATACTGTTGTTGTGTTGTTTCTGTTTCATGATGGGTGGGTGTTACAATATGTAAAAGGCCTGGTACCCAGGCCAAGTGAAAAACAACAGGAACACTAGGAATATAGTGGAACATGAATGGTAGGGGATGCAGATCTCCCTATTCGGTTATGTTTTCCACACTTGAATGAGGTCCCATGATGCCATCATTATCATGTAGGTGTATGGTGACAGTATTCTCTAAGTGGATCCAGGATTCCGAGTTACCCTTGGCTTACCTAGACCTAGTCTTGACCCGTGAGTGGTACGGGAATAATCTTTACAGGTACAGATGGTGACTATTTTCTTAGATGGTGACTATATTCTGATGGTGACCATTTGGTTCTGTTGGTGACTATGGTTCTTTGGTTATGTTCTGGACCTTTGATCCTGATATATTAAACTTGTTCAGAGATTACACAATAGTTATTCATGGTACTTGGTTCTGTTGTGTTCTAAAATTAGTGTCTAACCTTTGATCTTGTGATATTCAGATTATTCAACAGACTTATAAAGCGGTTTTCTAGAGGATTGTACAGTTGCTATATTGAACTTTTGAACCTATGGTATTGCACTTGCATCATAACATATTTTCACAAAAAATGAAATGTGTAAAAAATGTATGCATGAAAAAATTTAACACACATGTTCTTTCGATTTCCAAGGGATCGTTCTTGTGAACATTATGTTGTGTTTTTCCATCTCTTACTCATTCGAAATCGAACCTAAAAGCATGCAGGTTCCTTGAAAATGATTGAACATCGCATTGTATCCACTCATTCACCTCATGCATCTTCATGCATCTATAACATGTACTCATAGTGGGAATTCTTATTCATGCCTGTTTTTCTTTTTAGAACTGCAAAACTTAACTTCTCACTGCATTATGATCCGAAAAAGCCAAGGGATGACTTCCTTGAGAATTGGGTGAGATAAAAAAACAAGATGGGGATGTTTATTACGGACATACGGGAAATGGTACATGGTCAGAAATCCTTAAGGGGAAAAGTTAACCAGTTAGAGACTCTGTTGAGTCGAGTATGGAAGTTCTGAAGACAGTGTCAGCAAAGGAAAGTGATCATGTATATGCTATTGTAACAGGAGATGTCATTCATCCCCATTCTATGGTACATTTTTCAAATTGAGATTTACTTTGTGTGGAAAAGCTAGTCTCTGGTCTCCAAGTGAACCCATGGGGAAAACTTATCAGCAAACATAGAAGAGACCTGAGAAGCAGGTTGATGTAATCTTTATACCTTGCATCAAGTTACTTCCTTGTGTGTTGGAAGCTAAGTTGATTAAGCTTCGTGCTTTGGGTCATCCTCCTAAAAATTTCTCTCCTGATTTCGATGCAAATGCTAGATGGGTCTTCCATTCTGGGGCACCTGGTTATGATATTGAAGACTTTAAGGGGTTTAAGTATGAAGTCTGGCACTTGTCTGGCTTCTTTTACAAGGTTCAGTCCATGTTTGGAAAAATGTTTTAGACTCTTTATCCTCAGCTGAATGCTTCTCATGTGTAGTAGAAGATGGGGTGATGCTTCTGTGATGAAGAAGTATCAGATATTGAGATCTTGGACATCTACGGCTGTATAGAAGGAAAATACCTCAAAGGCTGAGTTCTACATTCATAGTTCATTTTATTCTATGTAATAGAAGATCTTGTTAAAGTTTCTGGATGTTTTATTTTGTGTAGTAGAAGATGGTTGGAATTTCTTCTCTGTCGTAGAAGATACTTTGTGATACAGTTTATGAAAGTTTGCTTGATAAAGAATTCGTCACATTTGTTGAGGGAATTCGATGTGATTACCATGCTGGGGCATCTGGCCATTCAACTGAAGGATGTAAACCATTCAAAGATTAAGTGTAAGACTTGCTTGATGCAAAAGCTATCATTCTTGCACCAGTTGGTCAGATTGAATTTTCCTTTGACTCAGTGATGGACAAGACTACCAAATTGCATCTTCTGAAGCAACAAGTCCATACGGAGACTAGTCTCCTCAACATGGGAATCTCAAATTACATTTGCATTCTCATTTGTAATCTTTCTTGTTTGGTTCAATACTTTCTTGTATGCAAAACTTGCTTATTTTTTAATATTAATCATAATGTATTGAATATGTTTGTATTGAATTAATCCATTTGTATTCACTCATTAATGTTTTTCTTTGATTTTTCATACTTAACTCTTGTTAAATAAAGCAAAGTACCTTTGGAGGGAGGATGATGATAAATATACCTAAAATCTCAAACGATATGCTTTTGAGTAAAACCCTGTTGACGATGTACAGGCCTTGTTTCAAATTCTCAAACACTGGAGATATAAGGGAGATAAACCCTCGCCAACCCCTTTGAACCTTGAAGTAGGAGATTCTTTTCTTGTCAGAAAAAACCCTCACATTTAACCCGGGGCAGGGTAGTGTTCAGTTAATCCGATTGAGCATTAAAAACTCATTAGGAGTGCGCATATAAGGATATAATAATGATTATCCATCAAAAGGCTGAGGAAAGTCAAAACCATAATGGATAACCTTTACTTATCAAGAGTGTGCATCAATTGACAATACCCTAATGGGTACCTCTCGCACATCAGAAGGTCAGCAAATGAAGATACCATAATGGTTATCCCTTATCTACCAAGGACTCAGACAGTCACAATCACTTCCAACAAATCGAGGACGACATGAAAATCCATGACTTGTTCAAAAGGAAAGAAAATAAAATGATGAAAGAAAAAGACAAAAAGCCCTACTAAGTTGAAACTTGAAAAATAAGTCGCTTAGGAAAAAGTCAGGGTATCCAGCTAGACTTTAGAGTCAAATTCAAAAGGAACTTGTCCAAGAAAAATTTAGGGAAAGCGAAAAGCGAAATGAGATTACCAAATAAAAATCCTTAGCAAAGAACAAATTCATCTGATCATACATCAAGAAAGAAATAGGTGAGTGACTGCCATGTCCAAAAAACCATGTTTTACTCCTCAACCATTGTAAACTCCTCTCGAGATATGAGTGCTCGTATCGAGTTAACTGAATGTAGGACTGGAGAACATCATGGAGAGTGGGTGGGCACCAAATATTTTTAACCTTAAATCCTTTTTTTCTAAAACCGTGAACTAGTCCATGTTACAACCCATAAAAGTCCTAACTAAAGTATGGGTTAATTCAAAATTGAACTGTAGCAAGAATATGGTAATCTGACTCCTAGGAGGCTTGCTAAAAATTTTGAGTTGGTATCACTCCATCTTTTTACTTTCTTTTGTACAAGAAAAACTCAATGTTTCAACATCTTTTCAATAAAAGTTTTTTAAACTTCAAGATAAACATGAACTTTGCGTTATAATTATCATTCTTAGAATAAACATTCTTTTCATGTGAACAAGTGCTTAAACATCAAGTGAGCTTGCATAATGAGCATCAGATGGAAGCTGGATTGTCTCGAGGGAAAAATTGCTTTAGGATATCTTTGAAAGGTAAGTCATTTTGAAAAATGTCCTTAATCTAGGGCAAACCTTCTATTGACTCTGTTGAGTAAATAAATACCAGTTTGGGAAGTGGTCTGAAGCAGATTGCAAAAGTTTATTTCCCAGAGTCTCTGTCGAGCAGCGGTGCATTACTTTCAGTTGGTCCCGAGGGACGGATTGATCCAATTATTTTCTTAAACATGAGGCAGTTCAAGTTGGGAAGCATAACTGTGTACTAACCTACTTTTAAGATGCAAGTCAACCACCCTAAGGTTGTGTTGTCTTCATAACTCCACGAGCTTCTCATTTCTCCGTGAGCATGAGATGAAGAAAAGGTTTGTCAAGACTCTGTTGAGCAGGGGAAAGCATGTTGAATACACCGTTGAGTAAGTGTTCAGCCAATCTGAGGCCTACAAGTTGGGATTTGATCCCTAGAGGTATAGTCAAACTGAGGCAGTTATGTCGAGATTTAATAAGCTTATCTGAGAATCTGTTGATTAGAGGAGAATCTTTTTAGAATTTAAAGATGCATGTGCATTCACCCAATCATGGTTGAAACCTCTTCCAACACTGGTCAGTAAGGGGAAGTGTTCTGAAGTTTATGACACTGACGTAGATTATCTTTATGGTACAGATCTCAGAAAGTCTTCTCGAGGCAATTTTTTTTAAAATCCCTACAAACTGGGGCAAGAAATTATGCAAGGGAATTTTCTCCTCTTCAAGGGTTGATAAAATCAAGTAAATGTGTAGGCTAAACAAGTTGTGAATTTGAAGAGCATGTCGAGAAGTTAGGATCATTATCTCCAATTGAAGTTTAGATTGTTATCCTTAGAAGGATACGAGTAAGAGAGCATGAGGTGTGTGAGATTGTTACTCATACGAGGTTCATGATGGAAATGTTATTTCCTAGGAGGACACCTTTCCCCAGTAAAAGATCCATGTTGCTTGACAAAAGTCTATCTATCAAGAGGTTTTTCTTCTGAGATCTTTATTCCCCAGCGAATCATTCTCATTTCTTTGCAGGAAGAGAATGGTTATTCTCCCCCAGAAATTAAGAAGCTGTTTGAATTCAAGATGATTTTTCTTCAGTGGACTACAATTTATTTTTACAGTATCCTCTCTAAAGTCCACTTTTTAGTGGCATTCCTCCTGGAGTTGACATGATGAAGTTGAAATCTTGCATCACAATTATTTACCCAGTGGTCGGTAGTTCAAACTGTTTATTCCTCAACAGAGGTTGCCATTCCACACATGGGGAATATTGCCACAATTTCTTTTTTTTGCAAGTACTGTTGGTCTTTTATGACATGAAGTATACCAGCAAATGAATCAAGAAGGGTCTGTATGCGACCAACATAAGGATTTTTGTAGAATGGGATCCAGTTTTCTTAGTGGATGCTCATCTCTACCCGAGTATGATCTTTTTATTCCCAGTGAAGAGCTCCCATTAATCGGAGATCCTTTTTCCCCTGTGAAGTCTCTTGTATCTCCCCAGTAAGGTTTGAGCATTCATGTTATTTCCCATTGAAGTCGACACTCTACTTCCTGGATGAGATTTGACATTTTTCTTCCCTATAAAGCAAGAACTTTACCCTCAGGGATGTTTATCCCATTTTTCCTCATTGGAGAGCGTATGTTTCCTCCCCAGTATGGCCCGCCCCTTTCTTGAGCCCCTGGAGGAAATTCTTATTTGCCTATGAGAGACTCTACTTTCGTATCCCTATCAAAGATAGTTGTTTTTCCCAATAAGTTTGTTCCCCAATATAAATCCTTGTTTACGTAAATGTTACAAAGATGATTATCCCTAGTGCAATGGATATTGCAGATACTTTCATCTAAGATTTGTCTTACCCCTAGTGGAGGAGGTAGCCTTATCCCTAGTCGGAGTCATTTTGCGAAGACCTTCAGATTGATTGGCATATTATTTCCCCATAGAAGCGGGTCTTCTTTCCCCAGTGGAACAAGTGTCCTAATTCCCCAGTACGGTGTATATGAGAGCATTGGTCATAACTCTCATCATCCCCAATGATGAAAGTTTGTCGAGATATTTCCCTAGCGGAGCCCTATTCTAAAAAGTCCTTGCATCTTCCCAAAATGAAGATCGTCACCTCTGAAGTAATATCCCCATGGTGCAGTATAATGGTAGATTTCTTTCATTCAAGGACTCTTTTGATCCACAGTGAGGTCGGGTCCTGATTTTCTTTCAACACAAGAATTCTCTTTATTCCCAGTAGAAGTCATCTTCATTCAGAAACTCTACGTGAGTACGTTTCTGTTCCCAATGAATTTCTCCTTATCTTTGACATGAGGCTAGGGGTATTTTCCCCTTGGATTGGAAGTTGAATCAGAGGTCAAGACTCTCCTTGAATTGCAATTTATTTTTGTGACTTTCTCCCCAGAAGGTTACTTCCCCAGTCGTGTCGATCTTTGGAAGTTATTAGTTATGAATCTCAATTCCCTGCTGACGTTCAAACTGTTTATCTTCAATTAAGGTTCATATAAGAAAAGATAATCGTTCAAACTTTCATTGGCTTCTCAGCAGTTGATTATCACTGTGTTTTCTTTAATGCATCACTGAACATGCATACCTACATTGCATTTACCAAAACAAAAGAAAAATTCAAGCATGCATAAATATAAGCCAATCATGTTTACATGCAGTAACTAATTTGTTGTGCACCCAGATTTGAATTATCTTCGTAGCAAGCCCAGCGTGATCCTTTCAAGTTCCTCAGCAGAGTCTTTTTATTTTGTTTACCACCAGTCAGGTCTTTGGCTTCATCCATTTCCCGGTAGGTTGTGGCCTTCCCTTGCTCATGCAAGCCCGTGGTTATTTTACCCATACTTGCTTTGTTGTCAAAATGCGAGTAAGGGTCTGTATATAACCTTTCATACCTCTTAGATATTTAGGTGTCCTTACTTGGTGTGTTGTAGTTCAGATAATTGCCACTTTTGAAGAATTGCACCCCGCCTTTGGCCCGAGGGATATTGTCATTCTTGCATAATTGTAACTACTTTAAAGTCAAATGTGTATTGGAAATCTTTGTAAGAGTCCTTTCATCCGGTCTTTTTCCTGTCATATGTCCTTTCTTCCATACATATATTTCTGATACGTTTGATAATTCCCTCTCCTCTGGTTTCTTTCCTATACATGTCTAACTTTGACCATGATGTGCATATCTAACCCCCTAGTAAGTTCGCCTTCGCCCGACATTCTTCCATTTTTCCCCAGTAAGTTCACCTTCGCCCGGTGTTCTTCCTTTTTACCCTAGTGGAGTTTGCTTTCACCTAGCGTCTCTCCGACCTTGTAAGTTTACCTTTGCCCGGTGTCTTTCCGTCTAATGTCCACCTTCGCCCGGTGCCCCTTTTTGTTGATTAAGGTCCGCTTTCTCCCGACGTCCTCTATCCTCTAGTAAGTTTTCCATCAATAAGTGTTATTTCTTCAGAAGTATATCTATGTTTATACCTTTTCCTATGGTCTATTCCTGTTACATGTCTTTTAATTTGTACATGTATTCTTGATATCTTTGTTTAGACCTTTCCTCCGGTCTATTCCTATTACATGACCTTTCCTCTAGACATGTATTCTTGATATCTTTGTTTAGACCTTTCCTCCAGTCTATTCCTGTTATATGTCATTTCCTCCAGACATATATGTGCAATATCTTCGTTTAGACCTTTCCTATGGTTTATTCTTGTTATATGTCCTTTCCTACGGACATATATTTGCAATATCTTTGTTTAGACATGTCCTCCGGTCTATTCCTCTTGTGTGTCCTTTCTTTAGAACATGCATTCTTGTTATCTTTCGTTAGACCTTTCTTTCGGTCTATTCTTGATTATATGTCTTTTCTTCATGACATATGTTTACAATTAATTTGGTTAGAAACCTTTCTTCCGGCCTCTTTCCTACTAGGCTTCCTTTCTTCCAGACATTTATTTTTTATACCTCCGGTAGGGTCCTTTCTTCTGGTCTTAGTTGTAATTGTTCTTTCTTATGAACATGGGCTTATGATATCTTTAGTGAGAGTCCTTTCCTTCGGACTTCTTCTTGTTGTTTGTCCTGTCCTCCGGACATTTATCTTTCGCATATGTCTTTTTATCCAGACGTATGTGGATGATATCTATGTTAAAGTCCTTTCTGTCGTTCTATTTTTTATATGTGTTTGCTACCAGCTCCTAATGCATGGTTACAAAAATACATTTCCTGTTGTGTGTGTCCCACCCCAACTGGGCATACATTTGTCCTTGATAACCAATATTCATAAAAAAACAAAAGTGCAATGATACCTGACTGACTTCAGAGTGCAAATTTTACGGGTCTATTAAGTATTCAGTCCTCTTTTATCCTAATTGTTCAAAAGGCCATGGCCAATCTCACTATCTTGTTAAAGAAGATTGAATAGGGGAAGTTGTTGCACCCCCAAAATTTGCCCTCTTCATTATGCTCTTAATTGGCTTATATTTCATTATCATATGCATATATGCATTTCATGGGATCAAGGATATTTGATCCACAAGAAAGAAAGTCATCATTTCACCAGTTTTAACTTGTGCCAGTGCGCTCAGAATTGTAGAGAAATTGGGTATTTCAGTGAATTTGAGACAATATGTCATTGTAATCAATTGTTGACTCATCGTCTTGCAGATATTTAAAAATTCGTAACATTGACTTGGTTCATCGTCTCAAGTTGGTTTATTTTACATAAAAAGAATCGTCTTGATGTGTACTCAATTTTGTATGTGCGAACCAAGATCCAATTCCTCAGGGAAATCCTCTGAATAAATGGATTTTCTGAAGGTGTACAAGTGAAAATATTGTGAAAAGTGTGTTGAAGGTGCAGTTTTCGCACACTAAAAAAATTCATAACTCGAAGACCGTTCATTGTTTTGAGCCTGTTTGTGTGGACAAAATTCCGTCTTGATGTACTCTACATTTATATCTCGCACAGTCGTAAGCCAGTTCTACTCAGAAAGTCTCCGAATAAATGGATTTATCAAGTACGTTCGCACAGGAAAATTATGATAGATGTTGACCCGTTTCATATTCAAAAAATCATAACTCGGTTAATTTTTATCGTATCGTGCTGGTTCCAGTTGAGTTGGTTCACAAATTAAGTTGGATAAATATTTTTTTCAATTTTCCAATTCAAACGGTATTCTAAAGGCCTTTGTTTTTGGTCCAAACCAAGCGCAAGGCATTAAAAATCCTAAACTGAGAAGTATTTTCATCTGAGATAAAACTTCAAAAAAATCATAACTAAATCGTTGTTTGTATGAATGAGCCCGTTCTTTCGGAAACACGTCACAAATGTTATTATATTCGTTTTCTGTTTGATGGATGAATCGAGATTTCGTATGGATGACGACGTGGAACATTATGGTCTTGTCGGACTTATATTTTCAAGTTAAGGCCCAATCTAATTGCACATCCGAGGCCCAATTTTCTCACACCATATAATCTTAAATCTTATTTTTGTCGAGGAGGAGGCTTCCATAATTCAAAAATTCTCACAAACATAAGTATGAAATTCTCTCAAGTTGCTCAAAGATCAAATAAAGGTTCTACACCTTTTTCACGAAGAACACAACAATAACTTCAAAAAGATCTAAAAGTCAAGATCAAGAGTAATTCTTCTCTGATTGTTAATCCATTCATTATGATCTATATACCTAAGCCTCCTCTTCACTTCTATTGGTGATTTTTCTTGAATTAAGCACTTCCTGAAATAAGTGATTATTTGGGAAGCACTTTTTGATCAAGCATGAATGGAATCTATGTTGAATTTTGAATTGATAAGATAGATCTAAGCCTAGAATTGTGAATTGATTTGATAATCACGTGTAAATCCGAAATTGGATAGTTGAATTAAGTGCTTATTAAATTAAGTTGATTCTCATGAAAGTGCTTAATTGATGAAACAAATTGATGATGTTGCATGAAGTTTAATTATTGATCTTAATCAATCATGTGTAGTTTGAATCTAGACCTTGAATTATGCAAAATCATGTATTGATTTTATGGAGATTTTGTGTTTGATCAAATGGCCACGCCATGAACCAAACCTCAAAAACATGAAAAAACTGCTTTCTGCCCGCGGGTAACTAGTTACCCAGTTATGGTAACCAGTTACCACCCTCTCTAGTAACTATAATTTGAAAATCTGCACACAGTAACGGATTACCCAGTTATGGTAACCGGTTACCTGAAGTCAGTAGCTATTTTCTCAGATTTTTGAGTTTGGTAACCAGTTACCCTATTATGGTAACCGATTACCCAAGTTGAACAACAACTTTTTGCTTTTTTTTATTGAATATTTTGGTGAACCTTTCCTTGTTAATTGCTAACGTGTTTGTTTAGTTGTGCAATGTACTTCAATAAATCTTTCGATCAAGCTTTAATTGTTCCCTGTTCCACTTTATTTACGGGACATGAATTTTCTTCTTGTGCGATTCTTCTTGTGTTTCAATTGCTTATGCATTCCATTTTAATTATGGGATATGATTTCTCTTGATATGATTCATCCATATTCTCTCATTCTATGAGATAAATATTTGCAAAATCGTGTATTTTTTCTGGATTGTGTTTTCATGCATGATGATTTTGTGGTTGTGTTCGATACATAGAACTTGTGATTTATTTTCACATCGCTGATTTCTGCCTATTCTCTTGTTGTTGATGCTAGCTTGCTCGAAGTTTTCTGGGTTTCTTGTATTTTTTTGCTTGCTTGATACTGCTTGTTATCCATTTGGTATTTCATCTCTTCCTTATTACTATTTCCGCGCTTTACCGCTTTCCTTACCATGAGTAGTAGGAATAGAGATGTATGATGGGGATGTTCGTTGTTGATCATGTCAGGAACCCCTATGGTTTATTTAAATACCCGTTTAGGGCAATTCTGCATTATGTGCCCTTTTTGTGCTATTATGCTTGTTTTAAAACCGTACCTTTGAAGTAGGTATTCTGCATGTGTGTTTAAATTTTGTGCTTGCACATACTACAGATGAAAAGTCCCCAAAAAGATGTGAATGGAAAGGGTTAGTAGCCAATCCCCATGCATTCTAGTCCGTCTCATCCTTAGTTCATGTTGTACGTCAATGTTTTGGTGTGTCGATCTTTTGTATCGAGTCAGTCATGTGGAAAAGAGTTTTGTCCCAACCCCCACACTTTTTTAGGAGTTCGCAACGGTCAATGTTGACATTCTGCTACCCGCTTGTTTTCTTTGGGTGATCAGTTCCCCTTAGCTAAAGCATTTCTCTTCTTTTCTTATTTCATCTCTCTCCCACTTTTCTGCTTCAGGTGAATCTCTCCCCTTAGCTAAAACATTTCTATTCTTTTGCTTTTATACCAATCCCGCTTGTTTGCTTCGGGTGATCCGCTCCCCTTAGCTAAATCATTTTCTTTATTTTTCCTTTACCTACCTCGATCCGCGATATCTTGGTTAGTCCATTTTGCTTGAGCCAGTGTGCACTACTCTCTCCATGTATGTGCTCCCTTTGTTCGAGCTTACTACAATGAGACGCAATACTCTCGCCATGTATGCGATCTCCTTTTCTTGTTTTGGATACACTACTTTCGCCATGTACGTGCTTCCTTTGCTTGTTTGCCTTGTATATACCATGCTCTCTTAGATGTTTTTTTATCTTTTTGAATCCCTGCATTTAAAACTAAAACTTTCTTTTCCCTTAAACTAATAAAAACACTCTCTAACAACTTAAACCCTTTCTTAAGGGAAAAATACTAACCAACTCCTTTCTTTTTTCCAATCGACTTTTCTCTTCCAAGATCATGTTAGTTCCTTTCCACTACAGGTTGTAAGTCTCCAAAGGTCGAGCAGCGGTGGAATGATTGAATTTAACATTGTTCAACTAAAAAAACACAAACCCACAAAAACAAGTGAGCCGAACTACGGCTGCTCTAATTCCTTAAAAGGGATACATAGGCGAAGGTGTTTTATTGTGATTTCTCCCTTCTCAGGTTTGCTCGATGTTTTCCTTTCCCTTCCCGTGGGATAAAAAATGTTCGATGGCGACTTCATTGATTTCATTATCAGTTGACAATTCAGCCGGTTGTTTCACTCTACAACTAAAATTTTCTTTTTTGTAATTTTTATAAAATTTTCTTTTGTTATTACTGATTTTTCCTAACCTTTTTATGCAAGGAAAACCCTTAGCTTAATTTTCTTTTGATATACAGACTCAGGTTCAAAATCATAACCCGGAACTATGGGTGAACACCTATCACCACCAAAGAGACTTCTTTGGGATTACGGAGGAGCCAATGCTCCAGTAGGTCGGTTGACTATTGTTGATTAACCGATAAATATTGAAAAATTTTAACTGCATCCTTCAACCATCTACCAGCTCGAGAACAAATCTTTCACCAGAAAGATCAATGAAGATGCCAATAAGAATTTTTAGAGATTCCTCACCATGAGTACTACTTTGAAGATTGAGGGACACTTTGAAGAAGCCAAGAAGTTAAGGATGTTCCCGTTCACGCTGTCTGAAGATGCTGAAGAGTGGTTTTACTCATTTCCTGCTGGATGTATCACCACTTGAGAACAGATGGAGAAGACTTTTCTTGATGAATATTTTCCTGCTTCTATTTACATTCACAAAAGATATGATATTGTGAATTTTAAACAGAAGGAAGGAGAGTTAATAGGTGATGCTTACAAGAGGTTCAAGAGGATACTGGTAGCATGTCCCACGCACAACATGAGTCAAACTGAGAAAATGCAGATGTTTGTGAATGGACTCAAAATGAAGACAAAGCAGCTCATTGATACAGTTGTCGGTGGCTAATCCAACTTTAGAACAACCACTGATGTTAAGAAGATTATTGATGCCATTGCTGCAAATGAGCATCTGGAGCTATATGATAGAGTTGTAAGCAAGCCAAAGGGAGTAATTGACTTGAAGTTGGAAGTGAATAAGAAACTAAAAATTGAAGAGGCTATTGCTGCAGAAGTGGAGAAAAAGATGAAAGCAATGAACATGGGTACTCAACAGGTAGCTCAAGTTCAACAGTTACAAAAGGTTGCTTGTGAAATTTGTAGTGGACCATACCTTACTATGCAATGTCTTTCAACTCCACAAAAAATTGAGGGGATAAAATTCTTGAGGAAAAATAACCCATATTCTAACACCTATAATCCTGGATGGAAGAACCATCCTAACTTCTCTTGGAAATATCAGCAACAACAAGCTCCACATAAGGCATAGTGGGAGGTGGCTATTGAAAAGATGGCTTCCCACACCTCTCAATTTCAATAAGAGAAACAGAGTAATCATAAGAATACCAAAGCTGCAATCAAGAATTTGGAAATTCAAATGGGACAGATTGCACAACAGGTATCATTGTGAGCACAAGAAAATCAAAAAAATCATGAGAGTGTTAATGATATCATAACAAGAAATGAGAAAGCTACTGAAGAGAAAAAATATGAGCTTAAATTTGATAATAGTATCATAGAAGTAGAGTTGGAAGTGAGAGAGAACACGAAAAAAAAGGAAGAAGTGGTATCCCCTGCGAAGCCAATTGAAGAGAAGACTAAACTAGTGATCAAGTTACCGTATCCATCTCGAGTGACAAAGAAGGACACAAAAGAGAAAGATTTTGATAAATTTTTCCTGTTGTTCAAAAATCTAGAGATCAACATACCATTCTTTGAAGAACTCGAGAAAATGCCTTTGTTTCAGAAATTCATGAAGGAGGAATTATCAAAGAAGAGATCAACAGGAGAGGAATCGGTACCCTGTAATGAGAAATTGTGTGCAATTGCACCAAATAGGAAAATACCTGTCAAGAAGAAGGATCTGAGGTCAGTTGCAATACCATGCCCCATAAAAGTCAGACCTTTCAAGAGGGTTCTGGTTGATTCTGGCGCTAGTGTGAGTTTAATTCCATTATCAATTTTGAAGAAGCTCGCTATTGAGAAGATAAGAGGGAGTGGGACAAAATAGAAATTTTATGATCACACCATCAAGAAGTCATATGGGATAGCTAAATATGTATTAGTGGAAATTGACAATTTTTTTTTCCTAGTTGATTTTCAGATCATGGATATACTTGAAGATGAAGAGACTTCTATCATTCTTGGTAGGCCATTTATGCTGACTAGTCTATGCAATTTTGATATTGAGACATGTAATATGACACTGAAATCATTTGATGAGGAGATAACCTTAAAGGAATTTGAAATTAAGAAGGAAAATGCAGGTGGAAAGAATAAATATTTAGTCGGAATGATCAAAGTAGAAGGAGAAAGCAACTGTTCAAAATCACTCCCAAAAGAAGTCTTCGAAAAAAACTCTTAGGTGGCCTCAATAAAAATTTCTAAGCTCAGTCAAGAAGGATAGAAGAGAAATAAGAAGGACCATCGAGCTAAGAAGATGGAATTTGGAAGTGGCCGGAAGCATAAATGGGTTGATACTTTTAATCTAAATGAGTTCTGGATTGCGGAAGAGACAAGTAACAAGGTATGGAAGAGGAAGTACCGCACAAAAGGGGATGAATCGTAGATCCATGCGATTTATACAAAGCGCTTCGCGGGAGGCAACCCACGCTTCTAATAACTTAGTTTTTCTTTTTGTTTTGTTTATAGATAATAAAAGGGGGGTCGTACTAGTGAAAGCTAGGAGGCAACAACATGTATTGTATTATCATTTATGAGTCACCTTCCTTGAGTTTGTTCTGAAACATTGGGGGCAATGATGAGTTCCTGTTTTGGTGGGTTTTATTGATTTTCTTATTTTTGAATTATTTTTTAGTTCTATGTGAATTATTGTGTAAATCCACAAGTTGAAGTCCTCCAAATTTTGGCCGAAAATTTTTGTTTTGTTCAAGAACTTGGTTCTCATAGATTTTGGGAATAGTATACAAAGGAAAAAAGATGGTTGTTTAAGGGTAGGAAGTTCGGAATAACGTGACAAGAATATGAGTCTAATGTGTAGATTTGTACCATAGTGCTTGAATCCCGAGAAGTACTCCTTGAGTAGTTTATCAATACAGTCTGGCATAATCTAGATTCACATGCATGTATAATTGATTGAGAAATAAATAAAGCTGGCACCAAATGATGAAAAGGCGGTAAAAGGCAACTGGCTTGCTAAGTTTGGTAGCCCTCACCCGGTTATTCATCCCAAAGGGGGTTGATCCCTAAACATCGTCCAAAAGGACAATATACAACTGAAAAGTTTGAAATTTTCATCGGTAATTAAAAGTAGCCAACTGCAAAGTTTGAAAATTTCATCGGTAATTAAAAGTAGTCTTTTGCATGTGATGAGCATCATATTTCTCATTGCCTTAATTTGATTGTTCGAATGAAAAAGGAGGAAAATTGGAAAGGTACTTAAGAATAAAATATAGTTAGGGAGGTATCTGAAGAGGAAGCTCGAGATTCAAAGGTTTTTACATAAAATTTTCGAGTCATGTGAACATCGAACAATATGTTTTTTGATCAATTTGAACGGAAGTCTCACGTATGAGTACCGAGCTACTATGATTTTCTTGAGTTCTTGTAATGGTTGCTTGAGGTCAAGCAACAATTTAAGTTTGGGAGAGTTTGATATGTGGTTTTTCCACCTTTATTTACAGTTGATTTTAGTTATAGTTTCTTTACTTTGTCAAGTGTTTTAGTTCATTCTTCTATGTTTTCTGCATTGGTTATGTATTTTGTTGTTTTCAGGCTCAGAGGAATAAGACTAGGAAAATCAGTGTGAAACGTGCAGAATTCAGAGTTTCGGAGGAAGTCTCAAAAACCAAGCTACACGGTACCTGACACGGCCATCCATGTCGCCTGACACAGGCCATGTCAGGAGATGATGCTTAGTAGGCAAGTTTGGGAGAAGAGGCAGAGGCTGACACGGGTGCCCGTGTCAGTTGACATGGCCTGTGTCAGGAGGTCTGGGTGAAAGAGTTATTGGTCCGATGGAAAGATAGTGACATGGGTTCCCGTGTCAAGTGACACGGCTTGTGTCGGCCTATGACACTGATTTCATAATTTTTTTCAGTTTTTCCATATGTTTAGCTGTGACAGAGTTTTGGGTACTTCCAACTGACCTGGATAAATGGTGACTATTTAATTGGGTTTTGATAAGGAATAAAGGGAATTTTTGACGAAGAGAAGAGTAGTTTACATGACTGAAGATTGGATAAGTAAAGGTTTTCAGAGAGCGAAGGATTTTCATGCGCGGAAGCAATTGAAGATCAAAGTTCATCCCAATCCTTGTAATGTCTATATTTTTTCTTGTGATTATTTCGAACAATATGAGTAGCTAAACCCACCAATGCTAGGGGTTGTCCCTGATTTTCATCTATAAGCGGTTTTGATTCCTGAATTTATTTAATACAATAGTCTTCTATATTCAATTTAATTGTACAATGTTTTTATGCCTTCTTGATCAGACAAATTAGGATTGATTTATGGTTAACAATCAGCTTGACCGTGGTTGTTAAGGTTTTTGCATAATTAGGATATAGTAGATATCACCTAGGACTAGGGATACTCTATAGTTACCGGATTTAACCCTTGATAAAATAATGGCTTGACTCCAATAGATATCTCTAAGGACTTAGGATTTAGGATGTATGGTTAGAGGTTTTCCCACTGAGGACTTAGGGGAAGATAATCTAAAAGGCTGGTAACTGAAGCATATGAACTTGTTTAAGAGATCATGATTCAAGGGTAATACAAGGCAAATTATACACCATACCCTAGCATGCTCCTCATATCTGTGAAAAATCCCTAATTTACATTCTGCTTATTTTTTACTTCTATTAAGTGACAATATCAAAACCAAAACCCAAAATTAAGTTTTTGTTTAATTGAACGTGAATTGAACTTGATAATTGCATGCAGTCCTTGAGATTGACATTCTGCGAATTTCCCATTATTACTGCAAGGCAAAAATAGTACACTTGTTATTTTTCCCATCAGGTGTCAAGATGGACACTCGTGTTGAACATTTAACGAAGATCATCCATACTATGGCTCTAAAATAGGAAGAGTTAAGGGCTCTAATTGTGTGACCTGCTGCAACTACAGATGAAGCGAATGGAACTCTAAATCCTCCTTTAGCAGATGCTATAAATCTAGTGGGGTTTATTGCTAGTCACCTTGTTGGTAATTCGGGTGGTCATAATCTGAATGGTAATGTTGGTGTTAATCTTGGGAATGGTCCTACTGATAACCTTGGTAATCATGCTGGAAATAATCAGGGTACCCCTATTATTTATGTTGTGGGAAATATGCCTTCACCCACTCCTCCCCATCAGAATTATGAACAACCTTTTGTTCAGCCACAAATCGGAAGAGTTGTTCTGATACATGTTCAGCAGTTTGAAGATGATAACTATGATGACTAGGTTTCTAATCATGAAGAAGCCTCTGAAGATTATAGGAAGTTGCGTATGCTCGAGGAGCGTATGTGGGCTTTTGAAAATCAAGGAGTTATGATTCTTGATATGTTTGATTTGGGATCAGTCCCGAGAGTGAAGATTCCTCCAAAATTCAAAGTGTCAGAATTTGTCAAGTACAAAGGTGTCTCCTGTCCTAAGACACATGTCAAGTTTAACTATAGGATAATGTCAGCATACTCTAGTGATGAGAAGCTGCTCATGCACTTTTTCCAAGACAACCTGACTGGTGGTCCGTTGGATTGGTATATGAAACTGGAAAGCTCTCGTATTCGCACTTGGAGAGAGTTGGCTAAGGCATTTTTTATGCATTACCAATATAACAATGACATGGCACCTACCCTAACTCAGTTTTAAAATTTGTCACATGGGTAGAAAGATTCATTTAGAGAGTATACGCAAATGTGGCATGAGATGGAAGCCAGAGTCCAGCCTCCTATGATGGAAAGAGAGATGGTGGATATGTTTACCAGCACATTGCATGGGCATTTTTATACTACTTGTAGTACTTCTTACTCTTTTGATGAGATGGTAACTTATGATGAAATAATTAAAGTCGGAATCAAGATAGGGACGATTTAGGATGTTTTGTTTGGCAATAATGCTTGTAATGCTAAAAATATTTCGGAGGCTTTCAAAAGAAAAATGAAGGTGAAGCCAGTGCGATGTATTCCCAAAAAGGAAAAGGCAGGGCTTATCAGGGGCCAGATCATCAGATTTCCATTGTAACTATTCCAACTGCAGAACCTCAACAGCAAGCCTATGAACATCGTCAAGGGAATCAGCAATAGAAGTTGATAGAACCTTCAAGAAAGTTTGATGCACTTCCCATGTCTTATGTTATATTGCTACCTCGTCTACTCCAGCTGAAGTTGGTCGAGTTGTGTACCTTGAATACTAATCTTGAAAGAAGATTGCCAAATTTTGATGCTAATCCATAATTCGAGTGCCACTCTGGAGCATAAGGGCATAACATTGAAAACTGCATTTCTTTTAAGCACAAGGTACACGATTTACTTGATTCCCAAGCTATCAACATTGGGGAAATGTCGGCACCAAATATTCTCCATCAACCTTTGCTACCTCGTGGGGGCGCCATTGTCAATGCCATTGTTGAAAATGAAGGTCTAAATTTGGTGATGGATATGACCCTGTTAACAATGCCTTTATGTTTTGTGAAAGAACAATTGTTAAAGAAAGGTGTGTTTCTGGTTTGTGCTACCTATTGTGAAGATTGCTTGATCCATCCAGAGGGTTGTGATTGCTTGAAAAGTGAAATATATAGGTTGATTACTGAAGGGTCTCTATAGTTTGACAGATTGGTTGTTGAAACTCGGGCCTATGAGGATGAAGTGGATGTGATCACCATTCCACTTACACCCAAGAGGATTATTGCTCCTATAACAATACTGATTCCTGCTAAGCAATCCCCGTTGACAATCACTCTACCTGGTCCAATTATCTATGCTATTGATAGATAATTCCTTAGAATTATGGAGGCGAGTATTATTGTCAGGGAAAGAAATATATAATGGAGACATCTGAAGAAGATACATCTGAGGTTCATGAGATTGTGGGTGAAAGCATAATCACCAGAAGTGGCCAAATCTTCTCCCCTTTGAATCCACCAGAAAGAATAATTGATGCCTCGGCCAAGGACAAAGGCAAGTAGATTGTGGTAAATGGTAAAGAACCTTCACAAAATATTCCTGTTCCGACTTTGAGTGTTGATATATCCAAAGATGTGGCGGAATTGATGCGTTACATCAAAAAGAGTGATTATAAGATCATCGATCAGTGTAGCCAAACTCCAACGAAGATTTCTATTCTGGCTATTCCTTAGGACTCTGAGTCTCATTGAAATGAATTGATGAAGTTGTTGGGTACCTCTTTTGTACCGAAATAAATTTTTATGAATCAGTTTGAAGGAATTATGGCTAGCATTTTTGCAAGCAAAGGCCTTAGGTTTACTTATTTTGATTTGCCCCTTGAGGGGAGAAAGCATAATAAGACGCTTCATATATCCATGGAGATTATGTGTAAAAATTTGTATCTTATGATGGTTGACACCGTTTCGTCGATGAATGTTTTGCTAAAGTCCGCCTTGATGAAGTTGGACTATGAAGGGGTGGGGTTAAGATCCAAAGATATAGTTGTGAAAGTGTTTGATGAAGTTGTTGGGTACCTCTTTTGTGCCGAAATAAATTTATGTGAATCATTTTTAAGGAATTATGGCTAGCTTTTTTGCAAGTAACAACCTTAGGTTTACTGACTTTGATTTGGCCCCTGAGGGGAGAAAGCATAATAAGGAGATTCATATATCCATGGAGATTACATGTACAAATTTGTCTCTTATGCTGGTTGACACGGTTTCATCAATGAATGTTTTTCCAAAGCCTGCCTTGATGAAGTTGGACTATGAAGGGGTGGGGTTAAGACCCAAATATATAGTTGTGAAAGCATTTGATGTAATTTAAGAACATAATTCCTTCAAACTGATTCACATAATTCCTTCAAACTGATAAGTAATATTACAGTGAAGATAGGTTCTTAGATTTTCAATGAAACATTATTTATCTTAGATATCAATCTCTCCTACTGTTGTTTGCTAGGACACCCTTCGATTCATGAGTCAGGTGTTGTGACTTCCACATTGCACCAAAAGTTAAAGTTCTTGGTTAGAGATAAAGTTGTCACCATCTATGGTGAAGAAGAATATGTGATTATCCACTTTAGAACCTTTCGATATGTGGAAATTGAAGGGGAAGTGCATGATACATCTTTCAGGCTTTGTAAACTATACAAGTTGTCGAAACTCCTTATCAAGAGGTCAGGAAGGCAGAGGTCTCCATGGCATCTTATAAGAAAGCTCAAGCGATTCTGGAATCAAGACACCCCGAAGGCTGGGGCAGAGTTTTGGATATTCCTATGAAGAAGGATAAGAGTAGTCTGTGTTTTGTGGCAGGATGAAGTGCCCCAGTTATTTTTCCTCCCAAGGTTCAAGGTGTTCTTGCTCTGATCAAGTTTATCAACAGTGGTGTCGTCCATGAAGAAGCTCATGTTGTGAGTGACGAAGCTGATAGTGATTGTGACATGAATAATTGGATCCATCCAATTGTTCCAGGACAAGGGCTTTCCAACTTGTTTTTTGAGGACATCGTCACAGTTACCCATTATCAAAAGTAATTTTATTTTGTTTACATCACGCAATAATTCCTATGTTATGCCCAAGATGTAGTGAACATATTTGTAGGGCCACAATGTTTTTGTTTTTAAAACTTATCATCAATAAAAGATGTTTTTGCATTCAAATATTTCGCTCCTTGTTTTTCCTCTTATTTTTGTTTTAAAAACTGGCAATGTGTTTTTTTATTTTTCTTTTTAAATCTCAAACTAAAATAAAAATAAAACCATCAATCATGTAGAAACAATCCTCCATTTATCCAGGAATTCATCGAAAACGATTCTACTATGGCTCACTATGACTTTAATAATCCAATCTATCAATCCAAAGAAGAGCCTGAGGAAGATTGTGAACTCTCCGAAGAGTTGGCCAGATTATTAAGGCAAGAGGAAAGGGTTATTCAGCCGCAACAAGAGACTCTAGAAGTGACCAACTTCGGTACCTACGAGGTCAAGAGAAAAGTCAAGATTTGGGCCTCTTTAGAAGAAAGTGTGAAGCATATATTAATTTAAATGCTTTGAGAGTATTTTGATATCCTTGCTAGGTCCTATGAAGATATGCCTCGGTTGGATACAAATATTATTGTATACAACCTGCCTCTCAGAGAAGGTTATCCTCCGGTCAAACAAAAGCTTTGAAGAACTCATCATGAGATTTCTAAGAAGATTAAAGAGGAGCTCCAGAAACAATTTGATGCGGGTTTCTTAAAAGTTATCTCTTAAACGCCATGGGTTGCAAACATTGTTCCACTGCCGAAGCAAGATGGCAAAGTCAGAATGTGTGTTGATTATAGGGACTTGAACATAACAAGCCCTAAAGATGATTTTTCGCTCCCTCATATTAAAATTATGGTTGATAATACTGCTCAGTCAAAATTGTTTTCCTTCATGGATGGTTTTTCTATCTATAATCAGATCAAGATGGCAGCAGAAGACACGGAGAAGATGACTTTCATTACTCCTCGAGGAACCTTTTGTTACAAAGTGATGCCATTTGGTTTCAAGAACGTAGGGGCAACATATTAGTGTGTTATGGTCACTCTAGTTCATGACATGATACATAAATAGATTGAAGTTTATGTTGATAATATGATTACTAAATCCCAGACGAAAGAGGAATATATTGTCCATCTACTGAAGTTATTTGAAAGATTGAGGAAATTCAACTGAGGCTGAATCCGAACAAGTGCACCTTTGGGATCAGATCAGGGAAGTTATTGAGCTTTGTTTTAAGCGAAATAGGAATTGAGGTTGATCCTGCAAAAATAAAAGAAATTCAAGAAATTCCTGAATCAAGAACAGAAAAAGAGGTTTGTGGTTTCCTAGGAAGGTTGAACTATATTGCTAGATTTATCTCTCATCTTATAGCTACGTGTGAACCAATGTTTAAGCTATTGCAAAAAGATCAAGTGGTCAGGTAGAATGACAATTTCCAAGCGGAATTTGGTAAACTAAAAGAGTATCTGCAAGAACCTCCAATTCTTTTACCTTCTGTGGAAGGCAGGCCTTTGATAATGTATCTGATAGTGTTGGAAAATTCTATAGGCTGCGTACTCGGTCAACATGACGAGATGGGTAGGAAATAACATGTTATTTACCATATGAGCAAGAAATTTACTGATTGTGAGTCAAGGTACTCATTACTGAAAAATACTTGTTGTGTACTCGCGTGGGCAGCAAAGCTATCAGACAGTATATGTTGACTCACACTACTCTCTTGATACCCAAGATGGATACAATAAAGTACATTTTTGAAAATCCAGATCTCACGGGAAGAGTATCCCGTTGGCAGATGATTTTAACCAAATATCACATCCAGTATACTATACAGAAAGCCATCAAAGGTAGTGTACGGGCGGATTATCTTTCTCACCAGCCTATGGAAGATGGTTATCAGCCCATGAAATTTGAGTTTCCAGATGAAGACAACATGTATATACGAGATTGTAATATTCTCGGCCCAGAGGAAGGACCCAAACCAAGATCACGATGGACGATTGTGTTCGTTGGTTCCTCGAATGCATTGGGTAATGTTGTTGGTGCTATTATTACTCCGCCTGAAGGTTTTCATACTCCTTTCACTGCCAGAATCTACATTGATTGTACTAATAACATGGCTGAGTATGAAGCTTGTATTTTCGGGCTAGAAGCTGCTATTGATTTGCGAATCAAGACCTTTAAAGTCTATGGGGATTCTACTCTAGTAATTAGACAGATCAACAGAGATTGGGAGACTTATCACACTAATTTGATTCCGTATCGAGAGCATGTTATGAAGTTAATCCCGTACTTCGATGAAATCACCTTCAAGCATATCCCAAGGGAGGAGAATAACTTGGCAGACGCTTTGGCCACTCTGTCATCCATGTTTAAAGTCAGATGGGCGAATGCGGCCCCCTCTATCAGTATCTTGAGGTTGGATGAGCCAATGATCTGTTATGAGATATAATAAGAAGCTGATAAGAAACCTTGGTTTTATGATATCAAAATATATCTTGAAATGCAAGAATATCCAGAGGATGCATCTATTATAGATAAGAAGACTCTACGGAAGTACTCAGCTATCAACAATATGGTTTTGTATAAGAAG
Organism: Vicia faba; assembly: GCA_948472305.1. Taxonomy (NCBI): domain Eukaryota; kingdom Viridiplantae; phylum Streptophyta; class Magnoliopsida; order Fabales; family Fabaceae; genus Vicia; species Vicia faba. The sequence goes on along the minus strand of OX451738.1, from coordinate 960,109,842 downwards.
AACAATGATTCTGTTTTGCTTAGACGCGTGGATAAACACGAAGCAAATAAGATCATAGAGGAGATACATGAAGGTTCCTTCGGGACACATTCCAGTGGGCACACCATGGCGAAGAAAATCTTGAGAGTAGGTTATTATTAGTCTACCATGGAAAATGATTGTTACAATCATTCCAAAATCTATTACAAGTGTCAGATTTATGCAGACAAAATGCATGTGCCGCCTAATCCGCTGAATGTTTTAACTTCTCCTTGGCCATTTGCAATGTGAGGCATTGATATGATTAGATTCATCGAGCCAAATGCTTCCAACAAACATCGTTGTATCCTGGTTGCAATTGATTACTTCACCAAATGGGTCGAAGTTGCATCGTATGCCAATGTCACCAAACAAGTGGTTATTCGCTTCATCAAGCAGAATATAATTTGTCGTTATGGGGTTCTCGAGAAGATCATTATTGATAATAGATCGAATCTTAACAATAAGATGATGAAAGAGTTGTATGACATTTTCAAGATAAAGCATCATAATTCAAAGATGAATGATGCTATTGAGCTGGCAAATAAGAACATTAAGAAGATTGTGCAGGAAATGGTTGTGACCTACAAGGACTGGCATGATATGTTTTCGTTTGCGTTGCATGATTATCGTACTTAGGTGCTTACTTTGACTGGGGAAACCTCTTTCTCTCTGGTATATGATAGGGAAGCAGTATTTCCCGTTGAAGTGGAAATTCCTTCTTTAAGGATCATGACATATGTACAACTTGATGAAGTTGACTGGGTTCAGAACAGACTTGATCAATTGAATCTCATTGATGAGAAGAGATTGACAGTTATTTTCCATAGGCAGTTGTACAAGAGGAGGATGAAAAAAGATTTTGATAAGAAAGTGTGTCCTCGAAATTTCCAAGTTGGTGATCTTGTGCTGAAAAGGAAGTTTCCTCCCAACAATACAGATGCTCAGGGAAAATGGAATCCAAATTATGAAGGATCATATGTTATAAAGTGATAACACAAAATTATATCGTATTTTTGACTTGATTCACATGCACTTTTATATCGGTTTTCATTCATTTTATCTTGTTATGCCGGTATTTCTATTTAATTTCAGGTATTTACATTTCACAACGCTCGCATAAGAAAAGATGAAGAAATGAAGAAGAAAAGAGTTAAATTTGCAGAAAATATCATGACAGAAAGCCATGCCGTCCATCACAACTATATGCCGCCCGCCACAAGTTACATTAGTGTGCCCCTCGGCACACAGCATATCCCACTCGACACAGCCAAAAAGTGTGTGTGCCACTCGGCACACAATCCATGGCGATCAACACAAGATGAAGATATGTGTGCCTCACGGCGCACATTGCGTGCCACTTGTTAGAGGATAATTTTAGTGTTAAATACGAAGTCTTTTCCATGTCTTCTTCATGTAACCACTCAGAAGCCCAACTTCCTATTGTCACCCCATGATCTTTCCAACTTCTCATTTTTCCACTTCTTTCTACACTTTCTCCATTATCTCGACTACTTCTCACATAAAGATGTAATTTCTATTTTATTTCTCTATATATAGGATCTTAGAAATTAGTTTGAGACATCCAAGTTTTGTACGCGGAAGCGCTTCATAGTTTTAGGCAGAAAATCACTTTGCAAAAGTGCTAGTTTCTCACATTGGGAAACTACCACACCATTAATATTAGGCCTACAATTTGTGCAATGCTTGGATCAAATCTTGCCGCTTTAATAGAAGTTACTTCAGTTTCATCTTTATTTCAAGTCTCGCAATTTATTCCCAACTTTTACAGGTTTCTCTTTATTGCTTTATTATTATTATAATAATAATTATTATTATTATTATTATTATTATTATTATTATTATTATTATTTTATTATTATTATTATTATTATTATTATTATTATTATTATTATTATTATTGTCGTTCATCATTGTTAATTTAATTACCATGTCGTTCTTAATTGCAATTGTTATGTTTAATTCACATTCATCTAACAATATGTCTAGCTAAATAATTTTGAATTCGGTATGTGAGGATCGTCGTTCCCGATGAGACTCGATAATAAGTTGGCTTAATATCTGTTTGAAAATTCAGTTTTGATCTTTGTTTTTAAACTTAATTTAAATAACTTTGTCACGAGAGTGAGAGGTTACTTAACACGATTTTTCCACGAGAGTGGGAAATTAACTAAGGTTCGAGCCGGCACTGTAAGAGCATGGGGGTCGTACCGGATAGTAGAGACTAGGCATTAATCCTAAACACAAGAAGAGAGCTTTAGGATTAATTAAAACTTGTTCACTTTTCAAAACACATTCCTTAATTAAAATGGGCGAGCGAGAGAAAATTCTCATGGTTAAGGAATGCGGCTTTATTCAAAATCACGAGAGTGTGAGGTTCTGTCTTTAAATTGATATTTTCTACTAAACTTATTTTTAACATCAGTATAAGGCAACGAGTTACAAAGTCTCATAGGTACGCGGAATACACATTCCAATCTCTCTTTTATTATATATTTCTTTAATATTATTTTAGTCTTTGCTTTAGTTCTTAGCTTCCCCTAAATCAATTATTCATTAGCCTTAGTTTACAAAGTAACGATGATATAAACAGTTGAAATTACTTGAGATTTCAGGTGTCTTGGGCAGTGGTTCAAGGTTGCCATTTTCTTCCTGGGACATGTTGTTGAGATTTTGTCTTACGGGTACCTTGTGTCTAGTCATCATAAACAGGGTACGAACAAGAAAGTGAAAGTTGTTTGAGGTTATTACCCCTACAAGGTTCTTGATGAAAATAATGTTTCTTCAGACAAAATCCATTTCCCAGGGTAGCTTTCACTTTTTCTCAACAGAGGTCTGTTTGCTAAGAAGTTTCTCTTCGGAGATCTCTTCTTCAAAGGAGTATATCTTATTGGGTTTGGTACAACCGTTTATCCCCAAGTATGGTTCTCCATCTCCCAATTAAATTTGGCATCCATATCCCCAATGAAGGTTGATTCCATTGTTTATCTCCCTTGTGCAATTGGCATCTACTTCCCCAATTTGATACATTAATCTTTTTCCCTAGTGTGGTGCAGTTGTTTATCCCGAAGTGAGGTTGGCACTCGTCTTCCCCGTGAAGTTTTCATCCATATCCCTAGTGATGTGTGCATCTAACTCCTAAGATATTGGTACATTCATCACCTAGGGAGGGTTGGTACCATTGTTTACTTCCTCAGTGAGGTTTGGTATCGTTGAGTTTATCCACAATGAAGTTCGGTACTGCTGTTTATATCACCAGTAAGGTTTGGTACCACTGTCTACTTCCCCTATGTGGTTTGCACTCATTTTCTCAGGGTGGTCTGCATCTCTTAAATATTATTATCGGATTTCGTTGTCAGTGATAGATTGATGTATCATCTCCATGAAGTTGTTTGCTTTTCACTAGTGGAGTGGGTTTTCTCCCCCAAAGATATTAGGCAATAATGAATGTCTTACAGGTTTGGCTCCCCTAGTATTGTGAATGTTGATATGAGTATGAGCTCTCTTATTCTCATAGACATGAGAGTCAATTTCTGGCTCCAATGATGTTTGAGCCTCGAGGGTTCTTGGTTTGAGATTTCTCTCCTCCCCAAGAAGCAGTTTGCTTTTCCCCAGTGGAATCATCACTTTAATTTATTCCCCGTTGATGTCGTTCAATAAGTCATATTCTCCCATGTAAAGTTGTGGTTGGTTGAAGGCCTTCCGAGGTTCGCTTGCTCGAGTTCTCGGAAGATTTTTCTTATTCCCTAGTGATGGAAGGTGTTATACCATCCCCAACGAAAATTCAGCCTAAAGGAGGTTTTGATCAAGAAGTTATCATATCCTCAAGTGAATTTTTCTTTTAGCAAAGTCTTTCTTCCTCGAGTGAGGAGTTGTTCCCGAGTGGAGTTAGTCATTGAGTTTCGTTTGTTCAAGAATTCCCATAATCCCCTATAAAGCCTATTTTGATCAAGAACCCTCCTCAAGCGAAGATGTTTTATTCCCCAGTGGAGTTAGTCATTGAGTTTCTTTTGTTCAAGAATTCTCATGATCCCCGATGAAGCCCGCTTTCATCAAGAACCCTCCTCAAGCGAAGATGTTTTGTTCCCCAACAAAGTTCGTTGTCGAGTTTCTAATATTCAAGAATTCGCGTTATCCCTACTAGCGTTTGTTTATCCCCAATAGAAGTTGCTTTCTATCAACGACCATATGCAAGAAGATCTTTATTCCTCAGCGAAGCATCCCTTATTTTTAGTAGCAACATAATCGATCTTTTCCCTAATAGGTAAAGACTTGTTTGGATTCAAGATCTTTCCTCAATGAATTGCAATTTATTTTTGTAGTATTATCTCCAAAGCCTACTTCACAGTGGAATCCCTTCTTGGATTTGACACGTTTGAGTTACAATCTCTCGCGTCGCAGTTTATATCTGTTGGTTATCAGTTCCAATGGTTATTCCTCATTAAAGACCAATTTCCCAGGGATGACTTCTCAGATGCTCTTGGTTTTCTCGGAATTTCATCCATGATATTTCCATTCCTCAGTGAATCATTTAAACATGCATCATTACTTTGCATCTACCCAAATTCGTAGCATTTCCATTATGTGTAGCATTACGCCATAGAAAAATTCAAACATGCATTGATTTTAAGCCAATTTTGGTGGCTCACCCGGAATAATCAGTTTGTTCTATACCCAGAGATGAATAACCCTCACAATTTATTACTATGGTGATCTTATCATGTTTCCCCGATGGAGTCTGTTATGGTTTCTATCCCCAATCAGATATGGTCGTGTTACCCTTTTCCCTAGAGAATCTTTGGTAACCCTTGTCAGAGTACCCTTCTCGATCGGTCTCTTCCTTCGGTGTAAGTTCTCTTTCACTTATCGTTCTATCAAAATCAATATCGATATCCCCAGTAATTCTCTTTGATTAGCATCTTTTCCCCAGAAGTATGTCTTCGGCTAGTCTTTTTTTCATTGGTCAGTTTGCCTTCGATCAGCGTTCTTCTCCCAGGAGTTTATCTTCAGTTAGTATTCCATGTTAGAGTCTTCTTCGATTGATCTCTTTTTTATATGTGTCTAACCTTGACCAGACATGTATGTTTGATATCCTTGTATGTGTCTAATCTTGACCAGACATGTATGTTGATATCTTTGTTAGAGTCTTCTTCAGTCGATCTCTTTCTTATATGTGTCTAACCTTGACAAGAAATGTATGTTTGATATCCTTGTACATGTCTAATCTTGACTAGACATGTATGTTGATATCTTTGTTAGAGTCTTCTTCGGTTCATATCTGTGTCTAACCTTGACCTGGCATGTATGTTTGATATCCTTGTATGTCTCTAATATTGACCAAACATGTATGTTGATATCTTTGTTAGTCTTCTTCGGTCGATCTCTTTCTTATGTGTGCCTAACCTTGACCATACATGTATTTTAATATCCTTGTATATGTCTAATGTTTACCAGACACGTATGTTTGATATCTTTGTTGGAGTTTTCTTCAATTGATCTCTTTCTTATGTGTGTCTAACCTTGACCAGACATGTATTTTTGATATCCTTGTATGTGTTTAATTTTGACTAGACATTTATGTTAATAGCTTTGTTAGAGCTTTCTTCGGGCAATCTCTTTCTTATGTGTGTCTAGTATTGACCAGACATGTAAGTTTGATATTCTAATATGTGTTTAACCTTGACCAGACATGTATATTGATATCTTTGTTAGAATCTTCTTCGATTGATCTCTTTCCTATGTGTGTCTAATCTTGACCAGACATGTATGTTTGATGTCCTTATGTGTTCCTAATTTTGACTTGGCATGTGTATCTAATATCTTTGTTAGAGCTTTTTTCAGTCATTCTCTTTCCTATGTACGTCTAATATTGACCTGGCATAGACCCGGTGTCTTTGTGCATGCCTAATCTTGACTTGGCACGTGTATTCGACATCTCTGTTAGAACCTTCTTCGGTTGGTCTCTTTCTTTCTCGTGTGTGTCTAACCTTGACCTGGCATATGCCTGATACCCTTATATGTGTCTAATCCTGACCTGGCATGTATTCACCAAGTTTACTTGGTCTCTCGTATGTCTAACCTTGATTTGGTGTATGTCTTTAAAACTCTACCCCCGGGTAACAAAAAAATAGAAAATATAAAAAAACTAAAATACCTGACTTTAGTTTGTTCTTCAGAGTGCAAATTTTATGGTTCTTTTGAGTATTCAACCCCCTTCTACCTTGATTGTTCAAAAGGATAGCGCCAATCTCACCCTCAGGTTTAAGTTAATGGAATAGGGGCACTTGTTGCACCCCAAAATTTTCCATCTTCAGTCTATCCCTAATTGGTTTATTTTTCTTTCACATATTCATACATGCATATCATCAACTCCATGGTAATAACATCAAATAATTTTCTGCCTCAAGCTATAGAAAAAATTGTTCCATCAGGTAGTACAACAAAATAGAAACTCAGGGTTTTTGAGATGCAAGCGCACTCCGCATATTTTTCTGAGCTACTCAATCAATGAATAATCAAGTCATCATTATGCCAAGCTCTCAGGTGTTCTAGCATGCCTCAAATTGAAAAGAAAATCAAGCGTCTCAGTTGATTTAAGACACCTTCGATTGAAGATCAGCATTTCGTAGTTTATGTTCAAAAATTCACAACTTCATAAGCCAATTTTGTGAAGAAGATTTCTGAAGTTGTGAAATATGGTGAAAATCACATGCTGAAGCAAATTTCTGGTCAACTGTTGCACAATATTGCAAAAATCATAACTTTCTCAATTTTTATCAGTTTGAGACGATTCTCACGGAACGATGTCACAAATTGTGTTGGCTACAAATTTTCTTCAAGAACCGGGTTCGAGTTATGCTCTAAAGTTTATGGTTTGTGGCTCGTTTCCTAAAGCATACATGAAAATAAGCTGAAAAAGCGGCGCAACCTGAAATTGTGGGTTTTCTGTCTCAATTTTCTCGTTATTGTAAAAACTGTAACTCTCTCAATTTTTATCGTATCACGACGATTCTTTTGGCAGAGCGTCTCAAATTTCGCCATCTACGATTTTGCTTCAGGGTTTGCATAAGGGTTATGCACCGGAAGTCATGAGCTTATGGTTTGTTCTTGCACCGTACACTGAAATAAGCCGAAAAATCTGCACTACTCAAAAAACAAGGGAATTTGTTCATTTTATATCATTTGCCAAACAAGGCCCAAGAGCTTCATTATATATTCTTTCAATTCAATTTCAATAAGGATTTTTTCCATTTCTCATAAATCACTCTCAAAATTCAAGTTTCTCTCTCAAAAGCTCAAGAACAAAAAAGCTCAAAAGCACTTTTTCTCTCAAGAACCAAGAGCTCTTTCTTTCTCTATCTTCTGTGCTGATCGAGCTCTGCCACCACCGACCGGCCTAGTGAGCTTCTGCCCTCCCTCTGGCCTGCATCCCTCTACGGTCGAGATCCAAACCATTCGGCCTCCTCTCTTCCGTGTGGCGAACTCCGTCCTTTTGCACGCGACTGCTCGACTTCTCCGATCAGTGGTCCTTGCTTCTTGCTCCTATCTCTCCTTCAATTCTCTAATCTAATCTCTTCGTGTCGATTCAGTAATTGCTTCTCGACTTGCTTGATTTAAGTACTTAATTTAATAATTTATTTTGTGAATTAAGTGCTTATTTGACCTTGCATGAGTTGAATTAAATTGAATTGTGAGATTTAATTGACTCTTGAGATTAATTAATTATGGACAAATGTGGAATCAAATGATTAATTTCTTAGTTGTTTGAATTTCATTTGTCGACGTGATAATTATTATTGATTATTGATTTTATACGTCGAAGCTTGAATACGATTCAATAATTGTTCATAATTGTTATATTTTATGAGTTGATTATTATTTGCGAGTTGATTAATTAATATCAACGTGTAGATACTTTTTGTTTCGAAGCTTGAGAACCGTGTATCGGTATTGATGTAATGTTTACAATTTATTTGTGAGTTTCGAGTAACGTTACAAGTGTCGATGTGTGATGATTTTTGTGCGTTAAATGCTATTTTCTGATCGATTTTTTTGGTGTACATCAATACATGTAAAGTTGATGCCCGGAATTTGCAAATACATGTAAACATTGCATTTAATTGTCGATTCATGATTTTTTTAGCTTTCACTTGTTGATTGTCGGCTATTGTTGATGAGTTTTGATGATTTTAATTCGACATTTTTGAGACTTTCATGAGATAAGAAGTTGATGCTTTGAGCATTGTCTTATGCTTCTGATACTTGTTCGAAAGTTGTTTCTTCATGATTTAATTTCAATTTGAGTTGTAATGCAAATGCTTGACTTAGGTTGTTTTTTCCTTGTTATTACTAAATCATTTTCTGACTTGTGCAAGCTTCCGAAGGCGTCTCGGTACATGAGACTTTGGATATACTTTTGTTTTGTCAAGACACATATCTTATGCATGATTGTTTGTTTTGATTTTCGCATATTGATTATGATTTATTTTCACATCGATGGTGCTTCGACACTTATTCTAACCATGATTTCTGACTTCTTTTCTTTGATTGGTGAAGCATCACGAAGACCGTTGAGTTTCTTTTTCTTTGATTGTGCTTTGCTACAGACATTATTATTTGTTCGGTGTTGTTTCTGATTCTGGTTTTGACTATGCATTGTATTTTCTTTTCTTTTCCATGACAATTAGGAATAGAGATGCATGACTGGGAGTCCCTACTTTAGCTGGGAAAATCTGTTTAAAATCCTCAAAGGAGGCAATGTTTGTGCATATTGTTTTGTTTAAAAGTCCTTGACGAAGGCAATGTTTGTGTTTGTTTGTGTGTAAAAGACCTCGACGAAGGAAAATTCCACTCCCCTCCCATTTTCCCTTTTACTTTGTCCTTTCTATCGAGTCAATAAGTGGAGGAAAGGTCCTGCAATCGGCCCCCACACTTTCTAGTCTGTGTCGTTCTTAGCTCACATTATACGTTGATGCTTTGAATCGTGCTTATACTTGTACATTGAGTCAAATACAGTGGAAAAGGTTTCATAACCATCCCCCACGCTTTTTCATTCATTTCGATGATGTTAGCATGTGATTCCTTAAACGTTAACGCTTCAAGTTGTTACTCGATATCAGTGCTTGAGAAAATCAAGTGGAAATAGTTCCTTACTCCCACTTTGAAATCCATTAGATTCATTGTTTATTTCTATCTCGCACTTGATTTTTGTTGTGGCTTTGGTTCAACTTTGTTCGATTGCATTGGTGTTTGTGCTTTTTTTTCTTTAGACCTTTGCATGTTCCCTTAGGATGCACTTGTTTCATTTACAATGTGGGTTAGACATTAGGTTGTAAACCATGCATGCTAACTTAGATAGATGTTTCCCGTTTTTATCCAAACCTTAGGGCCATCATTGCATGACAATACTAGGATTGTTAGTCTCCCTTAGACCTCTTCATTACCCTTTTGCATTCTTAAGACTAAAAATCTCTTTTTCTTTGTTCAAACTTCAAAACACTCTAACATTATTAAACTGTTTTTAAAGGTAAAAAACACTAACCAATGCAAACTCTTTTTGTCTTCGGAATTTTTCTTTGAAAACCATTTCAATAAGGGTTTGTTGTTTCAAGTTCGAGAAAACTGGAAATTCTAAGTGTGTGAGCGGTCGAGCATGAGTCTCTTTACGAGTTGCAACGCCAATCACGAAATGCAATCCTAACCATAAGAGACTGAGCATGGTATTATCCATAAAAAAATGCGAGCATGGCATTTCCCCAGTAGATATCACCCAGAAAAATAATAACCCACCCACACTTTAGTTTCAGGACAAATTTTAGGTCTTCATATTTAATCTTCTTCTACCTTAAATGGTCGAAAGGCTAGCGCCAATCTCACTTTCAGGTTTAAGACGATTAAATAGGGGCAGTTGTCATACCCCAAATTTATCCTACCCTTTAATAAAATCATTTGGCTTATGATATACCCTCCATTAGGTCATCTAACACAGCATGCATTCATTAATCAATAAATTTATCATGGGATCAAGGGTTTTGAAATATTAGATATTTTCTATTGCTTTAAGACTCTCGTTTTCAATCAAGGTTGTTTCAATTAGTTCATTCGCCAATTAAGGTTGGAAGCTAGGGTTTTGGTTTCATGGTTATTATGAACTTCTCCTACATTGAGTTAAGTGGCCTCTTGGTTAGAGAGTATGCTTTATTTCCCTATGCTTGGATTTGTCGAAGGAATCAGGTTTTGGCTCTACAATTATCATGGGCTTTCTTTCTCAATACTCAGAGTTTTGTTCATTATATAAGGTTTGGTCTCATTTTTACTTGGGATACAACACATCTATTAGTCCTCATTCAAAAGCTTTGGACTTATAATTTCTTAAGGATCGTGAAGTGAGATGTTTCTTTTATATGCTTGCAAGTATCATGTGAATCAAGGTTTTTTTCCTTATTCATCCGGTGGTCAGAGAGATTATTTTGTGATGGTTTGACTTTTCTACAAGTTTCTTGGTCAAATGACATCACTTGATCCCACTTGTGGATTGAAGCTCTAAAGGTACCATTATATGAATCATCCTCACAAGGATTTGCCTTGGATTGTCCATCAATGGAGGTGGGTATCACTTTGCTTGGGATGCAATTTTTGAGGGGCTTCATTCAAGAATAGGGGTTTGGGGCATGGAATTTCTAAATATTTTTGCATGTGACATCATGCAGTCTACTTACATTGCCATATACACATTCGACATAAAGTATTGATTTTGATAAAGGAATTTAATTAATTTAAGGTTGTTGTAAATAGTTCACTAGTACAATTTGAGCTACAATGCTTATCTACACAACTAAATTTAAGGACCAATTCACATTTTGAATGGGGAGATCAAGAAACTTTGCTACATTGAAACTCGGAAAGTGAATTAGATTGTGGTGTTGTAGACTGATCTGATTTCACCTTGGGCATTGTTACAATTCGTATACCCCACTCAAACTCAGTGGCGCTTGTTTTGTTTGAACTAATGCTATAAAAACATTGAACAAAAACTTCTTCCTGGGCCAATTGAGCCAAGCCCAAAAATTTTATGGGGTGTGTCCAGACCTGCTGGATGTCCACACTCCCAGGCTATCCGTACACCCCCTGTAGAATTTTCTTAAATTTATTTTTCATTTCATAATTTTTTGGTAATAAAAATACTTGATAAAGACAATAAAAAAATATTAGATTTAGGTGGGTTTTTTTTAGAAATTAATTAGGAATTTATTTTTTCCCTTTTTCTAACTCTTTTTTGTCAATTTTACTCGCTAGTTTTGTGCATTTTCGTGTCATGAGATTGTTTGCACTTTTGGCATTATTTTGGTATGGATTGTGTGCAATATATTAATCTTGTACTTGCTTTTGTAATTGATTGATTCATGATCCCTTAGGTGATTTTGATTTAATTTTAATCCTTGATTAAATTGAACTAGAATTAGAATTTTGGATTTAAAACCAAGCATGTCAACAATTAGATGGAATTCCCCTTGATCCCAACTTTAGTTTCCCTTAATCATTTTCTCTTTATTTTTTGCATTACATCTCTAAAATAAAACCCTTTCTTATCAAAAACTTAAAAACACTTAACAAATAAAGATGTGAATCATGTGCCATGAGCCTTAAGTGTTGGGAGAACTATGAGACGGTACAGACTGAACCTTGTACTTCATTTCATCCATACTCTTTAGCATGATTCACTTCACAACTCTTTTGAAAATATACAGAGAAGTATCCAGTGTCCCTCAAGTGGGATCCATTTGCTATCTATCCCAACAAAACCCTCAACAGATTTAAACCTTTTGCCTCAGGGCTTTTCTCTTTAAATATTTTCTGAAAGAACATGTTAATTTAATTTTATGCCATGCGTGAGTCTCCAAAGGACGCGCTGCAATAGCATGCGAACTTAATATCATTCATTAAAAAACATAAAACAAACAGAAACTATTGAGCTAAAGTACGACACTCTGGTTCCTTAAAATGGATACATAGGCATTAGGTTGCAGGGCCTAAGCGAGCATAACTATTTAAAACATTTTTTTCCCATCATTTTCCTTAAGCAATTCATGCATGCATTCCCCTAGCAAGTAGACATTAGATATAACACACCTTTTAATTAGAACAACAAGAGTGGATCCCGTGGAGTACCATAGACGTGAGGGGTGATAATACATTTCCCTTGCGTAATCAACTTTTGTACCCTTTCTCTTGGTCGCAAGATCATCTTATCCTTTCCTTTGGGGTTTTCTCGATATTTTCTCTTCCATCGGGATAAATAAAGTTCGGTGGCGACTCTGTGTTTTTTTCACGGAGCGGCAGATCAAAGATGACTTCAAAATACTCCATCCAAGGAGCTAGAAAGATTTGCGCGATAAAGCACTCCATATGGTTGAGGCTCAAGGTCAATTAAACGTTACTACACATGCGGCCTTTCAAGCCCAAGTTGCTCTAGTCCAAGGGCAACAAGCATTGGTAAGTACTCAAACAACCCTTAAAAATATTTTTATATTTTTAATGTTTTTTTCAAAAATTTATGAGTGAACTAGTAAGATACAAATAATATTATGGTGTTTTGAAAATTATTTTGTTTCACATTGATATAATTCAAATGTATACGATACAAATAATATTTTTGTTATAAGTTCAATTAGAACCATGGAATATAAATCAAATTCCCAAGGTGATTGGGAAGAAGGCATAGTCTAATTATTTCCCTTCATATGGTTATCTCTTCAACTTTATTGTGGTTAGTCAACGAATCATCTTGGCAAAAAAATCAGATATAAAATTGTGACAGTATGGATAAACACATTCAATTTGATAATTAATGGTTACAGGTTATGAACAAATCATCTTGTTTCATCATGGCAAATATGTATGTAGATGTTGGTTATATGTTAGATTGTAATAGAAATACACAGGTTGAATGGAAAATTCAGTTGTCTTAATAATTGTCATGAAAGATTATATCATGCCATATCTCATTTTGTTATTCTCAATAGTTATGAGGTTTCACAATTGAAAGATAGTATTTTCCCTTGTTGGTAATCATTTTTTGAAAACTAGTAAACATGCATTTTCTCTCATAGGCTAATATATCTTGCCATGTCTCATTCTGTCATTCTGTTATGAGGTTTGGAAATTAAAAAATTGTATTGTCTCTGGTTGGTAATAATTTTTTGAAAACTAGTTAACATGGGTTTTCTCTCATAGGCTAATATATCATGCCATCTCTCATTCTGTCATTTTGTTATGAGGTTTAGCAATTCAAAAAATTTAATTTTATAATTCAATACTGAGGTAATTCATATGTTATTCTATAGTAGCAATATTAAATGGTGATGATGACACGGAGAAGGAAAAGTATATTTTTGAACATTATCCTCTCTAACTTTTAGCATGAAAAATGTTTTAATTTTCATTTCTTTGTTAGATTTTGAGCTTCACCTATTTTTCAGGCGCTTTAGTAGGCGGAGGCCCAACAGGCGGCCTAGTAGGAAGAGGTCCAACAGGCCATCAAGCATGCTTTGCAACTTGTGGCTCATTTGGCAGCCGAGTAGGCGACGCAAGAGGAGGCCCATGCCAAACAGACCCTCATGAACGAATAGGTACTCATGGCCAACCAGTTCTAACAGGGCCATAAGCAGCTGGAGGAACAAGTAGGTATATTTTCACTTTAATATATATTAAATCATTAGAAAATTGAATTTTACTAAAAATCGTGTATATTTTTTATAATGGGTGACCATGATGGGAACGGTCTAAAGTTGGATTCTAGAGACATTCATGGGGCCTTGGATAAGATTATTGACTGTCTCAATCTTCAAACCAAGTTGCTCCATAATATTGTCGAAAATCAGAACTGGTGTTTGATTGGTAACATGCTACTGCTAATTCAATGTTTGGAATATTCCATTTTTCTAGACGATGATTTAATTGGTTCTGAAAATGTTTTTCAATCTTTTTTTCATTATTTTATTTTATTTTTATTTTTTGTTCGCTCTATTTTCATTTTTTGGCCCGTCCTTTCTTTTTTTCCACTGTTCTTTCTGAAACTTTCTGTTTGTTCTGAAAACGTTTTACTTTTTTTTTCATTTTTTAGTTCCTTCTCTTTTCGTTTCTTTTTTGATATATTTTAGGTTTTTTGTTTGTCCTCTGAAAAATGCTAAAATGCTTTTGGTTTTTTCTAGTATGAGATGGGGAAAATGAGAAAATGAACCAATAAAATATTAGTTATAATTGTAGAATAAGTTTTTTTAGTACATATAATCATTTTTATACGAAATGCTTCTTTGTTGCTTTTGGATTTTTACGTTCCTACATTAATGCTTCTTCGTTGCTTTTTTATTTTTTAATTTCATGTTATCTCTGAAAGTATTAGTTTGTCGGTTCTGAAAATGTTTCTCTATCCTTTTTCGTCTTTTGTTCCTTTTCTTTTTGTTTTTTGTTCATTCTGTTCTCTCTGGAACTTTTTGTTTGTTGTTCTACAAAAAAAATTGTTCTTTTTAATTTTTTTAGTTCATTTTCTTTTTGTTTCTTTTTCGTTATATCTTAGGTTTTTTGTTTGTCCTATGAAAAATGCTAAAACGATTTTGGTTTTTTCTAGTTTGAGATGGGGGAAATGCGAAAATGAACTAATACAATATTATTTATAATTTTAGAATGAGTTTCTCTACTATAGATAATCATATTAGGTTTATATCCATTTGTTTTTTATGCTTGTTTAATGCTTGCTTATCTGTAAATCGCAATTCGTGTGTGAGGCTTGTTTTTCCATATATTAAGGCTCATGAAATGGTTTTATATTTTGAGTCACAATTGTTTTATTCATATGAGGACTCAGTATATTTTTCTATATTATGTTTTTGTGTTTGATTCTTACTTATATGTACATTGCATCAAAATGGTTTTATTGTCTGTAGGAATGATAGTTGTTCTATTCCTATGAGGAATCAATATATTTTTATATATTCATTTGTGTTTTTCTGTTTCTTTACTGAAACAATGGCCCCTAGATGGTTACACGCATTGATTCATGCTTTGGTCACTGGAATGATTCTATGAGGTGTGCCTTATGATAGTTGCACACATGCTCATTGGCAAGGGATTATGGAGGACTTCCAAATACTCCAGCCAAGGAGCTGGAAAGCTTTATGAGAGAATGTGTGCCATACAGTTGAGTCTCAAGGTGAAGTAGACGTTGTTGCACATGCGGCTTTTGAGGCCCAAGTTTCTTTGTTCCAGGGCCAACAATCGTTGGTAAATACTCAAACAATTATTAAAAATGTTTTTATATTTTTTATGTTTTTTTCAAAAACTTATGTGTGAACTAGTAGACACAAATAATATAATGGTGTTTTTATAATTGTTTAGTTTCACATTGATATAATTCAAATCTATATGATACAAATAATACTTTTGTTACAAGTTCAATTAGAACCATGGAATATAAATCAAATTCCCAAGGTGAGTGGGAAGGAGACATAGTCTAATGATTTCCCTTCATATGTTTATTTCTTCAACTTTATTGTAGTTAGTCAATGAATCATCTTGGCAAACCAATCAGATTTAAAAAATGTGACAGTATGGATAAACACATTTAATTTGATCATTAATGGTTACAAGTTATGAACAAATAATCTTTTTTCATCATGGCCCATATGTATGGAGTTGTTGGTTATATGTCAAATTGTAATGGAAAGACACTAGTTGAATGTCAATTTCAGTTGTCTTAATAACTGTCATGAAAGAATTAATGTGTGAATATGGATGGAACCTGATCCTCTTATTGGCTAATGTATCATGTCATCTCTCATTATGTTATTCTCAATAGTTATGAGGTTTCATAATTCAAAGGTTGTATTTTATGTGGTTGGTAATCATTTTTTGAAAACTAGTAAACATGTATTTTCTCTCATAGGCTAATATATTCTGCCATCTCTCACTATGTCATTCTGTTATGAGGTTTAACATTTAAAAAATTGTATTGTCTCTGGTTGGTAATAGTTTTTTGAAAACTAGTAAACATAGATTTTCTCTCATAGGCTAATATATCTTGCCATCTCTCATTTTGTCATCTTGTCATGAGGTTTAGCAATTAAATTTTTTTTACTTTATAATTCAATACTGAGGTAATTCAACTATGTTTGTATAACAACAATAGTAAATGGTGATGATGAAACGGAGAAGGAAAAGTAGATTTTTGAACATTGCATCTCTACCTTTTAGCAAAAATATGTTTTACTTTTCATTTCTTTTTTAGATTTTTAGTTTCACCTATTTTGCATGCAGTTCAGCAGGCGGAGGCCCAACAGGCAACCTAGTAGGAAGAGGCCCAATAGGCCAAACAGGCACTGCAACTCGTGGCTCGTTTGGTAGCCGAGTAGGCAACACAAGAGGAGGCCCATTCCCAGCTGGCCCTCGTGGCCGAATAGTAGGTAAATATATTTTCACATTAATATATATTAAATCTTTTTAAAATTGAATTTTACTAAAATCAGTTTATATTTTCTATGATGGGTGATCATGATGGGCACATTTTAAAGTTGGACGCCAGAGACATTCAAGGGGCCTTAGATAAAATTATTCATTGTCTCAATCTTCAAACCAAGTTTCTCCATAATATTGTCGATAATCAAAACTAGTATTTGATTGGTAACATGCTACTGCTAATTCCATGTTTGGGATATTCCATTTTTCTAGACGATGATTTAAATTGCTTTGAAAATGTTTTTCGCCCTTTTTTTTTTGTTTTTTTGTTCCTTTTCTTTTTGTTTTTTGTTCGTTCTATTTATGTTTTTTGGTGTCTTCTTTCTTTTTGTTTTTTTTGTTCTCTCTAAAACTTTCAATTTGTTTTTTCTAAAAATGTTTTTGATCTTTATTGTTTTTTAGTTCATTCTCTTTTCGTTTCTTTTTTTGTTCTATTTTAGGTTTTTTATTTGTCCTCTGAAAAATGCTTAAAGGCTTTTGGTTTTTTCTAGTTTGAGATGGGGAAAATGCAAAAATGAACTAACAAAATGTTAGTTATAATTATAGAATGAGTTTTTCTAGTACATATAATCATTTTTATATGAAATGCTTCTTCGTTACTTTTTTATTTTCTGTTCCTATGTTAATGCTTTTTTGTTGCTTTTGATTTTATTTTTTTGTTCTCTCTGAAAATTTTGGTTTGTTGGTTATGAACATACTTTCAATATTTTTTTGTTTTTTGTTCCTTTTCTTTTTTTTTTCGTTCTTTTTTCATTTTTTGGTCTGTTCTTTCTCTTTGTCTTAATATTCTCTCTGAAACTTTTGTTTTGTTTGTTCTAAAAACGTTTTCGTTATTTATTGTTTTCTAATTCCTTCTCTTTTCGTTTATTTTTCTCTATATTTTAGGTTTTTGTTTATCCTCTTAAAATGCTAAAAAGCTTTTGGTTTTTTCTAGTTTGAGATGGGAAAAATGCGATAATGATCTAACAAAATATTAGTTGTAATTGTAAAATGAGTTTTTGTAGTACAAATAATCATATTAGGTCTATATTCATTTGTATTTTTTGTTTGTTTGATGCTTGATTATTTGTACATTTCAATTCATGTGTGAAGCTTGTGTTACCATATGTTACGACTCTTGAAATGGTTTTATGTTTTAAATTACAATTGTTTTATTCATATGAGGAGTCAGTATATTTTTCTATACTGTGCTTTTTTGTTTGATACTTGATTATACGTACATTGCATTGAAATGGTTTTATTGTCTGTAGGAATGACATTTGTTATATTCATATGAGGAATCAATATTTTTTATGTATTCCTTTGTGTTTTTCTAATTGTATACTGCATGAGTGACCCCTATATGGTCACACACAGAGATTCAGGCTTTGGTGATTGGAATGATGTTGAGAGGGGTGCCTTATGATAGCTACACACATGCTGATTTGGATGGGAACATGAAGGACTTCCAATTACTCCAACCGAAGAGCAAGAAGGCTTTACGTGACAAAACACACCATATGGCCGAGGCTCAAGGTCCGTTAGACGTTGTTGCACATGCGAATTTTGAGGCCCAAGTTTCTCTGGTCCATGGCCAGCAAGCATTGGTATGTACTCAAACAACCCTTAAAAATGTTTTTATATTTTTAATATTTATTTTCAAAAAATAATTTGTGAACTAGTAAGATACAACTAAAATAATGGTGTTTCGATAATTATTTAGTTTCACGTTGATATAATTAAAATGTATACAATACAAATAATATTGTTGTTACAAGTTCAATTAGAACCATGGAATGTAAAACAAATTCCCAAGGTGATTGGAATGGAGACACAGTCTAATGATTTCCCTTCATATGTTTATCTCTTCAACTTTAGCATGATTAGTCAATGAATCATCTTGCCGAAACAATCAGATTTAACAAATGTGACAATTTGGATAAACACATTCAATTTGATCAATAATGGTTATAGGTTGTGAACAAATCATATTGTTTCATCATGGCCCATATGTATGTAGTTGTTGGATATAATTCATATTGTAATACAAAGGCACAGATTGAATGCAAATTTCAGTTGTCTTAATAATTGTCATGAAAGAATTTATGTGTGAATATGGATGAAATTGGATCCTCTCATTGGCTAATGTATCATGCCATCTCTCATTATGTTATTCTCAATAGTTATGAGGTTTAGAAATTCAAAAATTGTATTTTCTCTGGTTGGTAATAACTTTTTGAAAACAAGTAAACATGTATTTTCTCTCATAGGCTAATATATCATGTCATCTCTCATTCTGTCATTTTGTTACGAGGTTAAGAAATAAAAAAGTTGTATTGTCTCTGGTTGTTAATAATTTTTTGAAATCTATTAAAAATAAATTTTCTCTCAAAGGCTAATATATCCTCCCATCTCTCTTCTGTAATGAGGTTTGGCAAATAGAAATTCAAAAAAAATATTTTTATAAAAATCTCCACCATGCTCTATTGTTTCCAAAGGAATGGGAGAAGAGCGAATAAACCCAAAAGAGAGAGGGAGAGAATCTAGGCACGGGGGTTGGTTATGCAAAGTGCAGGTATTAGCACCCTAAACATCTATTGTACTCCGCATAAACCTCTTTGAAAATTTATGTATTTTGGCTATAAAAGGTGTAAACAAAAATAGATGGTGGAGATGATAAAAGAAGTATTTTTTTACAATTTTTGCACGAGTCGTGGTTGTGAACCTTTAGCACCTATGTACCACCTTTCGTGCAATAGGGGATCATGGTCCTCGTAGTTCACCTCAAAAATTATAAAACACATGTGTGTTGGTTAATTTTAAGAGACGAGACATCATCGTCATATCCGAGTGGAAGAACATACTTACTACCCATGATTATGAGAGAGGAGAATTTGCATCATCTAAAAGCTGAGGATATAACTTGGATTTTAAAATCAACAAATCCTCACTCAACACCCAAAAGTGGAAAATATTTCACTTCACTACATATCTTTGAAGTATAGTAGTTCGTGTCACTACAAGAATCAAAAAGAGTCTAATGTTTTGAGGAAATGTTTTAAAGTAAAAAAAAATCCAAAGTGGCAAAATTGTTTGAATGAGTTTGATTGACTTTTAGTCTTCTTGCAAAAAAATGTTAAAGTATGATTAAGTTGGTTAAAGTTTGATTAAGAAAAGATTTTTTTTAAATGCATGGACCTAAGTCTAAGTTTATTATGAAAGCTCTTCAAGTTAGAAAACGAGAAGAGTTTTAAAGAGGAGGGAGAAGATTTGGAAATTAAAGGAGATAGGAGGAGATGAAGGGATTATCCTAAAGCACAAAGTAAAAGCTAAGGAAAAGAACAATGTAACCAACAAGAAGACAACACTTGACATGAAGAAGTCTATGTAGAATTCCCATCCTTTGGATTGAAACCAAGCAAGCAAAAATATTAAACCTCTTACGAATGCCAAGCTTCAGATGAATGAAGTCTTCACAAAAACTGGGCAGAGTAATAGTTGTATATAGAGGAATTCTCAATCACAAACAAAGCATATAATCTGAATAACATGCACAAAAAGAAAATAAACCCAATGTCTTGGAGTAAACCCCAAGAACTTCAGACAAAATAACAACAGAGTCACAAGGTCCCAAGGGTAATCAAGGCTTCTAATCCTAAGTCCAAGAGGTCCATAACTCCATTATGCCAAGGATATAACCAAATAGTCCAAGTAACCTTAAATTTTTTAATGTTCAAGTTGGTTATTAAGTGTCTTAAAAAATAAAAGAAATCTCAAGTGAGCAAAATAAAAAAAATACATTAAGATAAATGCTCAAATGAGCAAAGATAAAATTACATAAAGATAAATGCTCAAGTGAGCAAAGATGAAAATAGCATAAAATGTAAATGCTAAAGTAAATGGTGCATAAAAGTAAAGGCATAAAATAAAGGGCATAAAGTAAAAGCACAAAGTAAATTCACTTGTTAGTGAATTAGAAGTTAGAGGTTACTTGAATGACCATATTGAAACTTGCATTTGAAAACTCATTAGAAGATTGATAAAATGAAAGCTTCTCAATAACAAGTTTCATTTGCTTTTTGTCACGTATATCATTCATTTCAAGTACTCAAGGTAAGTATATATGATCAATTATGTTTAAATGATTCACTTAGACCAAAATTCATGAAAGTTCATTAGAGGATTGATAAGATCAAAGCCACCTACCAATGAACCTCAAGGTTATTGGATCAAAGGTTTCCAATTAAATATACTTGGACTTGCATACATAGGGTTGGGCCCCGAATTATCATTTTTCGAATCAGGACAAATTTAGCACTATGTTAAGCAATCGTAAGTGGACTTGTGTAGAAGTCACACCTATTTTGAGGCCGGTCAATAGAAATCTTTGTACCACATGTTAGAGAAATGATATGTAGATTATTCTCTAACAACATGTAGCACAAGTAAGAAAGGGATAAGATGAAGAGGGAGGGGATGTATCATATGTGTAGCGGTAGAAATGTTTAAGACTAAGCCATTGGATTGACTAGACTTATACAAATCAAAAATAAAAATCGCCACGATACTTTATTGTTTCCAAAGGAATAGGAAAAGAGCGAATAACCCAAAAGAGGGGGAAAGATTCTAGGTAAGGGGTTGGTTATGCAAAGGGAAGGTATTAGCACCCTAAACATCTACGGTACTTTGCAGGAAACTCTTTGTAAAAATCTGTATATTTTGGCTATAAAATGTTGTATGTAAAATAGATGGTGGAGATGAGAGAAGAAATATATTTTTTATGATTTTTGCACCCGCCGTGGTTGCGAACCTTTAGTGCCTACGTACCACCTTTCATGCAATAGAGGATCAAGGTACACATAGTTCCTCTTTGAAAATTTTAAAACATAAGTGTGTTGGTTAATTTTATGAGATAAGATATCATTATCATTGTCCGTGTGGAAAACATACTTACTAGCCACAATTATGAGAAAGGAGAATTTGCATCATCTCAAAGTGGAGGATATGGCTTGGATTTTAAAATTAATAATTCCTCACTCAACACCCAAGTGGGAAATATCTCTCTTCACTACATATTGTAGAAGTATAGTTGTTTGCATCACTACAAGGATTGACAAGAGTCTAATCTTTTGAGAAAAGTTTTAAAATAAAAATAGAAAATGGCAAAATAGTTTGAAATGAGATTGATTAACTTTTAGTCTTCTCACAAAAAATGTTAAGGTATTACTAAGTTGATTGAAGTTTACTTATGAAAAGGTTTTGAAAATGCATGGGCCTAAGTCCAGGTTTATTATGAAAGTGGTTCAAGATTTAAAAAAAAAAACAAGAAGAGTTTTCAAAAGGAGAGAGAAGATTTTTGAAATTAAAGAAGATGGGAGGAGAAGAAGAGACTATCTTAAAGCATAAGATAAAAGCTAGGGATAGGAACTATATAACCAACAAGAAGCCAATTCTTGACATTATGAGTGAAGATAGAATTCACATTCTTTGGATTGAAACCAAGTAAGCCAAGATACTAGACCTCTTGAGGGAACAAAACTTCAAGTGTATTAAGTCTTCAAAAAAATTAGGCAGAGTAACGGTTGTATACGGGTGAATTCCAGACTAAAAACAAGGTATGTAATCACAATAACCTGCACACAAAGCAAACAAACGACCCAATTTCTTGAGGTAAACCTCAATAACTCCAGACAAAATATTAATTAAGGTCACAAGGTTTCCAACATAGGCCAAGGTCTCTAACACTAAGTCCAAGAAGTCCAATACTCCATAATGCCAAGAATAGTAACCAAATAGTCCAAGTATCATTAACGTTTTTATGGTTCATATTGATTATTATGTGTCTTAGAAGAGAAAATAAAAGGCTCAAGTGAGCAAAAATAAAAATGACATGAAATGTAATGCTTAAAGTAAATGGTACATAAATCATAAAAAATAAAAAGGGCATAAAGGAAAAACAATTTAATAATTAGTGGTTAGTTGGATGACCATCTTGAAACTTACATTTGAAACTAATTAGAGGATTAGTAGAACCAAAGCCTCCACAAAAAAGGTTGCATTTACTTTTTGTCAAGTATATCATCCATTTGGAATTCTCTAAAGTACCATTTAATGATCAACAATGTTTAAGTGATCCGCGTTGACCAAAAGTGTGTAGATCCATTAGAGGATTGATAGAACCAAAGCCTCCACACAATGAATCTCAAGGTTATTGGATCAAAGAGATCAAATTAACATACATGGGCTTGCAAACATAGGTTTGGGCCAAAAATGATCATTTATTCGAATCGGGACAAAATATAGCGCTATGTTAAGCAATCGTAAGTGGACTTATGTAGAAGTCGCACCTATTTTAAGGCTTGTCAATATCAATCTATGCACCATTTGTTTTATGACATGATATAGAGATCATGCTCCAATAACACCTAGTGCAATGAGAAAGGGAAAAGATGAAGAGGGGTGGGAGAGAATATACATACCACATTTGAATTAAATTTAAATCAAACTATTATTAAAATCATTCATCCATTTTTATGGAGTTATACTCAACACCATGGATCCAATGATGTTAACAAAGTTCATAATAAAAAATTCAACCCAAGATCAGCCAGAAAATAATCACAAAATAATATTGCATTTAATATATATACTAAAAAAAGGTTTTAAAATGCTTTAAAAAAGAAATAAAAGAGAAAAATATCAACTATGTTTAAACTAATCAAGAAATATTAATTATGATCATAGAAAAATCAGAAATGAACTCAAGTATTTTTATAAAAATTTTGGTAATTTTTTAAAGTCAGAAACTATTTTTAAAATCAAAAGAAATGAGTATAATAAACCAAAAATGATAAAAAAATACCAAAGTCAGAACTAAAAAATAAGTGAGGTCACCAATATTGTCACAATATCATTGGATCATTCCATAGTTTTTTCAGAATTAAAAAATGCATAAAAGTATTTTTAAACATTTAAAACAAATCAAATTAAGTGAAAATTTATAAAAAATATCAAAACACAATAAAATTGTGAAAAAATAAAAATCAGAAAGAGAAAACTAAAAAATATTTTTCATAATTTTTTCAGATTTTTTGACTAAAAATGAATTTTCTATAATTTTTTGAAATTTAAAACAATTAAATATAAAAATCAGAAAAGAAAGTAAAAACCAAAAAAAATATGGGTCATCTGATCATTGTCAAAACGCGTTAGTAAACAGATCAAGTGGACTTGGCGCGCTGTGCATGTTATGGACTTTAGTGAATAATGCATTGAATCATTAATTAAATCAGATTTAAAAAAAAACAAGTGGTGTACAATCATTAGTTGGAAGATGACATGTTGGTCATATTCAACCTCTAGCCAACGTGAATTGCAGGTCTCTCAAACTGTGAAATCAGAAGCTCAGACCTATGTCATTCGCTTCGTCTCTTCAAGACAAAGACAACAACACCTTCACGACAAATTTATATAAATTGTAACTCAAGTAATTTGGAAGGAAAGTTTTGAAAAGGGATTTGAAATTTCATTGTCAAAACAAGTTTCCAGATGAAAGTAAGTGTTGCAACTAGAACCAGGGAAATGAGAGCATCACAATGATATCAAAGTTTTTAAGAATTTATGAAGGAATCTACCTATTGTAGTTGAGTTTCAAAGCTCTGAAACTGGACTTCTATGAAGAAATATAAGGCACGATTCTTGAATATAATTATATGGTTAGCTTCAGGGAAGATCAAGGAAGGTGAATTGATGGAAAAATTGGATTGAAAAAGGCTTGAAATCAGATTTTGAAGTAGCAGAATTTTGAGTTATGGAACAAGTTTGGCAGGGTGATTCTGGCTATCCAAGCTTGAGGAAATTAATGGGGAATGACCCTCTATTTATAGGGAATCAAATGGAATGTTCAAGCGTGTGAAATGATGAAGTTTGGAGGGAAATGGTGTGAAGTTGCAAACAAGAAAAGTGTGACCTCTACTTTGATCAAAACTCACCCAAAGCGCGTGTTTTGCTATGATAATCACTTCTGGAAGTTCACTAAACATGTTTAGAAGCAAAAACACGTAGAATCAAACTGTTTAGAAGCTAAACCAATGATTTCAAATTTTGACTTTTAAAGAAACTTCAATTCCAAGTTACCAAGTTCAAATCAATGGCATTCTCAGCTTAAGGGGTCTTAGGCCATGATTCTTGATGCTTTAGAAATATGAGATTACAATATTTGCAATGGAAAAAGAATGGAATCAAATGGATGCTTGAGCTGAAAGTAGCATGGAGTCAAAGTTGGGAAAAAAAGGATGACTTTCCATACTTAGAAATATTTCAAATTTTTCTTCAAAAATGACCTATAATGTTTTGCATCCAAACATGGCCTTCCACTTGTAATTTGTTCTTGACCAAAATAGATGTCATGAAATAGATATCTTGAATGACATTTTGAAACCAAAACCATTCAAAATCTTCAAAAATTGAGAGAGTTATGAATTGTCGAAGTTGGCAAAAAATCATGAAATGGCCTATAATCTTTTGTATCCTTAGGGCATATTCCATCCATTTTATCACTTTAAACATAAAAGAAGGCATACATTTCACCTCCTCAAGATCATTGTGGAAAAATAATGGGCTCAAGGTGATAAAAATTGGCCAAGTTATGATTATTTGAAGTCATACATGAGAAATTGGGGGTTCATCTGGAGGACTTGTAATCTTTCTTCATCATCAAGCTTCTTCCACATGAAAATTCCTTGAAAATTTTGAATTGATTTGTTGATAACCCTTTGAAGAGAAGGATTCTTTTGGAATCACTCAAAAATACCAAAAGATTAGCAAGATATGCTTCTTTGAAGTTCAAAACCCTAGCTCCTAGATCAAGAAAATACTTTGAGGAACTTTGACAATTTTGAACAAATTTCTTGTACCAACACAAATGCCTTGTAAATAGAAGTTCTTGAGGATGAAAATGAGACCTCATAGCAACAAAAACCAATTCCATATCTTAAGAATTGAGAGAAATATTCACTTGTGACCAATGGGAACAAGACCTTGTCCAACCATGACAACTTCTTCAATCAATCCCTTGCACTTTTGAATCTATCTTGATAACTTAGAAATGTAGTGAATCAAAATAACCTTGCCATGCCGTCCCTTCTAAAACAAATTCAATGGTGATGTTTGGACTTCTCAAGCTTTATTGACTAGGGCATGGAAATAAACTCATGAACCCATGGAGCAACTTGCTTTACCTCATTTCCTTTACCTACATTATTAACAAGTAAGACAAACCAACATTGAATTTTATTAATTAAAAGAAAAATCAAGAAAAAATATTCATGTTCACAAAAGAAAACAAGTCAAGATGCTTGGTGATTCCTCAAAGATAAAAGCTAAAGATAGGGAGGAGAACCAAAATCCCTAATGTGATCTTGTTGTTATTGAATCAACATGGTATGAAAAAGGGATCTTAGGGGAAAAAATTGGTGTACAACAGCTGCCCTTATTTAAGTTTCTTATATCTGGAGATACGAAGGTTGAAAATATTCGTGTCGACGCGATCGAAGATACTTAAATATAAAACAAACCTTATTTTTGGCCCTAAGATTCCATGCAGTGCTTATGAGCATGAATGCATATGAAAAAAACCAAAGAGACGCAAAACACCATTGGGGATGTAGCAAAGGTAATACGAAAACAAAAGAGAAACCTAGGAAAATAAATCACTGGTGAATCAAAAGACCTGACTTATAAATGGTAATAAAAAGTCAAAGGATACACCAACTCCTACTGAAGGTGAAACTACCATTGTTCACCGAAGGTAGAAAGAGGAAAGAAATAACAACACTTACGTTCACTGGCGGTGAGCTACCAATGTTCACTGAAGGTAGAAGGAAAAGAAATATCATAGCATCTTCGTTCACTGATGATGAACTACCAACATTCACTGAGGGTAGCAAGAAGATAACAATCTCCAACTTTCATTGAAGGTGACTTACCAACTTTCACTGATGGTAGAAATAGAACATATCCTGACATCGCCGTTCATTGACGATGAACTACCAACGTTCACTAAAGGTAGCAAAAAGATAACAATCACCAACTTTCACTAAAGGTGACCTACCAACTTTCACTGAAGGTAGAAATAGAACATATCAAAGCATCGTTGTTCACTGACAATGAACTACCAACATTCACTGAAGGTAGCAAAAAGATAACAATCATCGATGTTCACTGCCGATGAACTACCAACTTTCACTGATGGTAGAAAGATAACATATCATGACATCACCGTTCACTGACGATGAACTACAAACGTTCAATGAGGTTAGAAAAAATATAACAATCATCGATGTTCACTGCCGATGACCTACCAACTTTTACTGATGGTAGAAAGAGAACATATCAAAGCATCACCGTTCACTGACGATGAACTACCAGCGTTCACTGAAGGTAGAAAAAAGATAACAATCATCAACATTCACTGCCGATGACCTACCAACTTTCCCTGATGGTAGAAAGAGAACATATCATGACATCACCGTTCAATGACGATGAACTACCAACGTTCACTGAGGGTAGCAAAAAGATAACAAGTTTTTCCCCAAAATTCTGGAGTTTCACCTAGAACGGGTCTCAACTTCTTCTTTAACCAAAGGATTCTGACTGGAAAGGGTTACATATAAGCTGTCTCAAATAAAAAGACTACCACTTGTAAAGATTTCACAGTGAATTGTCTTTGCGATATTGAAAATCTTGTCATCCAATGGAGTAATTTGGCAACGGACTGCAAACTATCCACTAATACAGAAGATAGCAAAAAAAATTTACGTCGACTTTTACATGGAAGTACAAGTTGCTCAAGTAAAGAGACTTTCCACTTGTTGTTATGGAGGATTCTAAAATGCTTTCTGGGGAAAGAAGTATGACTTCTTGGGGAAAGAAATATGACTTCCTGGGGAAAACAATATGACTTCCTGGGGAGATGCCGATATAATTCTGCTGGGGAGATAAAGTCTTCTCGTGAAAAATAAATGCACATTCTCAAACCAATGCTTGAAGCTTGCGGAAATCCAAAGTAATAATATTTCCGAGGATCAAAGTTCAAACCAGAAATAAACTGGAATGAGACAGTATTCCAAAACACTTCCTTTGAGAAATAAACTCAAGAGGGAGAACCAAATCGTACAGTCAAAGAGTTGTACAATAAGGTTGAAGCAAAAATCTTCCACGAGGGATGACTTGGTGGGGAAATTGAAAGAACATACGCTTTCTGCTTAAGGCCAACACTCTATTGGAGAGAGGACAACATAACATATGCAAGACAGGGTAATATGTTAACAAAATATTAACGAATGTGAATGAGCGATGATTTGCCATGTTTAGCTATGCATGATGTATGTATGAATGTATGAGTGTTTATCGCGCATATGCTGACAAAACAGATATATAACACTGGGAGTAAACAGGCAAAACCAACTCGGGCACAATCAACACTCGGCCAAATTACATCCAAGATGAACAATTCAAGATAAAGTAAGGGCCAATTGAGGAAACAAAACCTACTTCCTATTTTAACTTTATTAGGGAAAAATGTGATTCGGAAGTAAACAAAACATAGCGACCAAACAGTATAGATATAGAGATACAACATCCTCTCCCAGGTATTTACCAAGGAATAACACTCAGACCTCAACGGGAAATCAAATATTTTCAAAAGCAACACTTCTATTGGGGATTTTGAAAAATAAATTTCAAGTAGCAGGAAATTTTTTCAGTTTATGTCTCTAATTTTTGCCTAGACCGCCCTTTCGGGTTTTCAGCCTAACGAGGCGCTCTTTTTTGCCTAAGCCTCCCTTTCGGGTTTTCAACTTAGCGAGCTATTCTTTTATTTCTTTAGGTGAATTATTTCTTGACTACATCAACATTCATGGGACGTGGGAACTCCTCGCCATCCATAGTTTCAAGAATTAATGCACCTCCAGAGAAGGCTTTCTTGACAACATATGGGCCTTCAAAATCGGGAGTCCGCTTGCCCCTAGAATCAGCATTAAAAGACATGATCTTCCTGAGCACGAGGTCGCCTTCTCAGAATTCACGAGGTTTGACCTTCTTATCAAAAGCTTTCTTCATCTTTTCTGATATAATTGTCCATGACACAAAGCCGTCATCCTCTTCTCTTCAATCAAATTCAATTGATCAAACCTATTCTTGACCCATTCACCCCCTGACAACTTGGTTTCCATTATCACACGCAAAGAGGGAATCTCAACCTCGATTGGGAGCACAATTTCCATTCCATACACAAGGTAGAACGGGGTTGCTCCTGTTGAAGTGCAAACATATGTTCAATATCCATGCAAAGCAAAAGGGAGCATTTCATGCCAATCCTTATAAGTAACAACCATTTTTCTGGATAATTTTCTTGCTATTCTTATTAGCAGCTTCAACAGCCCCAATCATCTTAGGCCTGTACAGCGATGAATTGTAATGGATAATCTTAAATTCCTCACAAAGTTCTGTCATTATCTTGTTGTTCAGATTCGAGCCATTGTCAATGATAATTCTGCTCGGCACACCATACCGACATATATGATTATTCTTAATGAAGCGCACAACCACCTGCTTGGTAACATTAGCATATGAAGCAGCCTCCACCCACTTGGTGGAGTAATCAATTGCTACCAATATAAAGTGGTGTCCATTCGAAGCTCTGGGTTATATCATTCCAATCATGTTAATACCCCACATAGAGAAAGGCCATGGGGAAGAGATCACATTAAGAAGTGTCAGAGGCACATGAACCTTGTCTGCATAAATCTGGCATTTTATGACACTTCTTTGCAAATTTGTAACAATTAGATTCCATTGTCAGCCAATAGTAACCTGTCCTTAGCATCCTTTTAGCCATCGAATGTCCATTGGCATGAGTTCCAAATGAACCTTCATGAACCTCGTGCATCAATATGTCTGCTTCGTGTCTATCCATGCATCTGAGCAAGACCATGTCATAATTTATCTTGTACAACAAATTTTCACCAAGGAAGAAACTGCCAGCCAATCTTCTCAATGTCTTTCTATCTTTATTCGAAGCACCAATCAGGTATTCCTGAGTCTGAAGAAAATGCTTGATATCATAATACCAAGGTTTCTCATCTGCTACCTCCTTTGTAGTAAACACATGAGCGGGCCTATCCAGTCGCCGAACTACAATTCAAGGTATATCATTCCAAGCATTTACTTGATACATAGAAGCCAGAGTTTCCAGAGCATCCGCCATTTGATTTTCATCTCTAGGAATGTGATGGAATTCAACTTTATTAAAGAAGGGTAACAACTTTCTAGCATAATCTTTGTAAGGGATCAATTCGGGGAGACGAGTATCCCATTCTCCTTTAATCTGGTTTATTACCAAAGCTGAATCACCATACATATCTAGAATTTTAATTCTGAGATCAATAGCTTCCTCGAGACCCATGATGCAAACCTCATATTCTTCCATATTATTAGTATAATCAAATGTCAACCTTGCAGTGAAAGGAATATGTGATCCACGTGGAGTGACAATAACAACACCAATTCCTTTACCATAAGCATTCACAGCTCCATCAAATATCATACTCCAACGAGATTCAGGATTAGGACCTTCCTCATGCAATGGTTCGTCACAATCTTTTACTTTCAGAAACATTACATCCTCATCGGGAAAGTCATACTTCATAGACTGATGATCTTCAACTGGTTGGTGAGCAAGATAATCTGCCAATGCATTTCTTTTAATAGCTTTTTGAGTGCGGTATTCAATTTCATATTCAGATAACAACATCTGTCAGCGGGCAATTCACCCAGTAAGAGCAGTATTTTCATAAATGTACTTGATTGGATCCATTTTGGAGATCAACCAAGTAGTGTGATTCAAGATATACTTGTCGTACCCCAAATTTGCCATATCTCTTTATGTTTGTTTGGATTTGGACTTTGCATTCCATTTGCATCATTTTATTATTCAGTCATTTTCATATCCCGCATCTCATGGAATCAGGCGCTTTGGTTTGAATTATTAGGGTTGCGCCCTCTTTATGTCTAATCCTGTTTTGAGGTTTTCTTATCAGATAAAAGGGAATTCTTCTGGTTCTCGATTATTGGATCGTGCAATGAATTATGTCGTCATGTTACAAGGTTGGTTCTCGCTCAGATTTATCAGAGCCTGGATTAGGGTTTATTTCCCTTTGTGTGCTGGTCAAGATGCTAGGGTTTCGAGTCTTTGGTTTCTGGGAAGATGTTTCTCTCGCCTGCCTCGAAGATGGCTCAAAGCTCAGGGCATTAGGTCAAGAATTTCACCTCCTCGCATTTCAAGTTTCTTCTTAAAGTCTCTAAGCCATGGAGTCGAGAATTCGAAGTTTGAATTGACAAATGCGAAGTTTGGGTACAAGAAATGAGGCTGAGGATTCATGACCGTCAAGACATGTTTTTGTTGCTGAAGTTACATGTTATTGTGGGTTGAATATCAAAAATTAGGGTTCTGGTCGAGAAGTGCAAGTGTGGTTCAGGCATGATATGAAGATCAAGGTTCAAGTGACCGGTGTTTTGGGTTCAAATTAACCAGTAGAATTAAATTCTTAAGCACTTATTTTATTTGAGAGTTTTATTGGATTTTGAAAGATAAGGCGCGTGATTGTTTGGAATACAAGTTATAACAATTGCTCACAATTTCTTGAAGTTTAAGTTACAAAGTCAAAGGGTGAATTCAAATCGTTCAAGTGGAAATTGCCATTTTCAATCAAAGATCAAGAGTTGTTTGATTTCCTTACAAAAAATTCATTCAAAATAAATTCATTCAAGCTTGTGTTCATTACATTTTTTTGAGACGAGTTACAAGGCTTGGAATTACAAGTACAATTGTGGTTTACAAAA
The DNA here is from genome assembly GCA_948472305.1 of Vicia faba. Taxonomy (NCBI): domain Eukaryota; kingdom Viridiplantae; phylum Streptophyta; class Magnoliopsida; order Fabales; family Fabaceae; genus Vicia; species Vicia faba. The sequence continues at coordinate 960,078,414 of OX451738.1, read as the reverse complement.
CAAAAACAAAAAAAAAAAGAGAATTGAATGTCTTGCTTCATCTTCAAGAAATTCATCCACTCCTTGCTAGCTATGCCCTTTTCATCTTTTAACCTTTCCTCGATCATCCAATCCTCGGGTTCATGAAATAAGATAAAAAGAAAAAGTTAGCAAGCAATTGATATGTGAAAATTTCCCAAACAATTATTTGTTAAAAAAAATGCTCATCATCAGGGTTGGTATTTGGAATCAGAAATCAGAAGGGGTCTATCTTTAATCATGGACCATTTATCCCAGTTGCAAATCACAAAAAGTTTCCCTTTTGGTTCACAAAAAGAAGAAAGAAAAATTGCAAATATTCTTTTGTTGTTAAAGTGAAACAGCCAAAGAAATGCAGCCCAAAGGTCAAACATAACAGCACAAAACAGCAAGTTACAGGCAGCAACACAAGCGCACAGCATAGCAGAAGCGCACAAAACAACTAAGCTACAGAACAAGGCAGCAGGCTGCCTAGGCATAACACAAAAATAAGAAAGCAAAGCTGTTACACAGTAGCGGCAACAGGCCTAAACAAAAAATCCAAGCGCAACAAACAACATTTGCAAACAGTATCAGAAAAGAAAATGCAACACAAAAGCAACAAGCCAACAACCAAAACATCTATGTCATCATGTTTCACAAAAATAGCCAACCCTTCAGAATTTTCAAAAAGAAATAAAATGGTTTGCATCATAGAAAGATGAAAGAGGAAAAATAGCACCTGCACAACATGCCAAACTGTGGAAAACTGTCCAACAGAACAGGCCAAAAAACCTGCATCATACTATCAAAACATCTGCTATGCTATTGTGTTATCCTTGCACAAAAATAGGTAAAAGAAGATTGCATCAAAAAGGCATTCAAAACAGCATCATAATCTGTTCGAATTTCTCAAACCTTTTCCCTCTAAAAAATCACTCTTCAATCTTTATATAAGAGGGCTTAAAACACACAACAAGGGGGCATTATTTTTTTATCCAGAAGACAGCCAAAGCTCACAATAGAGACACACCCCTGTTAGAAACTAAAAAAACCTATCAATACAGAAAAAACTCACACAAAAAGAAAGCCTCCAATTTTAGTCGAGTCATAGTAGAAATATCATAGAAAAATCCTAATTTAGATTCTACCTCTGCTCACGATTTTCTTTCACAACCTTCATACATCATCACCATAATCTGCAAAACCCTATCAAATCAGCAACTTGGTAGCTTGTTCTCCATTGAACCTGTAGCAACAACATCAAGCCTCGACATTTTTAACAAATCAGCCACACTCAAAAAACTGTGAAATCATAATCATCTCACCATTACTCATAAACCACAACTCTCACTACCAAACATCGTCGCAGAGATTCAACCTTTGCACCACCATAAAACGACATTGTTCACCATAACCCTCAAGCTCACCACGTCATCGCTGGCTTACATTCAACAGACAAACCACTACTCACAAAGAAAAATTGCATCAAGGTAGATGAAGGAAACAAATAAATTAACAACAATATAACAGACAGGCAAAACAATGATTCAACACAGACACAAAAACAAACAACAAGAAAATAAGAAGGAACATAATAAGGAGAGAAAGAGCATCCGATCAGATTAGTTACACGATCTTTAACTTTTTCGAGAAATCTCCAAAAATCGTTTGTTCACGAGACAGAGAGGAAGGGACCGAGAAGTGATGAACGAAGTTGAGATGAGAGAGGAATCGAGAAAAGTTTTGTGTTGTTAGAAATAGGCATGAGAGAGTATGAAATTACAGAAGCCAAAAGGAAGAAGCTTGGTCTTTGTTGAGGAAAACTGATTGAGAAGAGAAATCGAAGCAAGGCGAGATTTGAGAAGAGAGAACTTAGAGATATTTTTCTACAAACAGAAGACACAGAGGGAATATAGTCATCAGTTTATGAGATTCGACCAAAGAGGATAACATTTTGATTAATTTTTATTTGGGAAATAATGAGAATTGTTTTTTTCATCCCTTCCCAAGGCAACGGGGTGCAACCTTTCCACCATTAGGTTTTTCTTAAACCCTTCATTCCTCTTCAAGATGCAAAACGGGTCTAGGCCTAACCTGGTCTGGCCCAGCAAAATCTTTCTTTATATATTTTTAGTTTGTTTTGCTTTTTCCATGCCATGGGCTTTATTCCAATCGGCAGGCCCATCCAAAACTTATTGAGACCACCCCCATTTTCTGTTTCACACTTTTTATAATTAATTTATTTTAGGTTTAAGTTAGTAATTTTATTATTAATATAGTTTAGGTTCAAAATTAATAGTTTTACAATTAACTTAGTTTATATTTTAAATCTAATTTTTTAACTTTAGGAAGTTAATTTTTCTTAAGTTTAATTTAATGACTTTAGAATTTCAAGTTAATATTTTAGAATTTTCATTTAATTTAGTTAGTAATTTTTGTAAATCTTATTTAGTTTAGTTAGTAATCTTTAGAACTTTAATCTAATTTAGACTTAACTTAATAATTTTTGTAAATTTTATTTAGTTTAGTTAGTAATTTTAATTTTATTTTTGTTATATCTCTTTATGTTTGATTTTTCTTCCGTCATTTCGTATTTTTTATTATTATTCACTTATCATCAATTTTTGTTTATGTTTATTTGATTATGATTTTCCTTTCATATGTTAGTAAATTTTGTGATATTTTCGATTTAGTTCATTTTAATTTTTATAGGTTACTTTACTGTTCACTTGTTTAATTCCGAGGGAAATATTTTAAATTTGTTGACTTCGTGTCATCGAGTATCTAATGCGATTGTGTGAAGCCCTTTCATATATTTTAGCTTTAGTTAAACTTAAGATAATTTCCCCAAAGATTCAATTTTCAAACTCACGTCTTTTAGGTCAAAGCTTCTACATTAGGTCGTCGTATCTTCGAAATCTCACCCGCATCCACTTTTAGCCAAACAAACTTCTCATTCACCAATCAAACATTCAAAACATTTAATCATTACTTGAACTTATTTTAAAACTCGCAAAATACTCAACCAATCAAAATTCTCCAAAAGGGCATGTTATCTCCGCTCTACCGCGATACCGGCCGTGCCTGTTGTCAGAATGCGTGCATTAACGTCGCCCACTAAAAACACAAACAAACCAACCATTTTCTAGAGGAATTACGATGTTCTGATTCCTTCATTGGATACGTAGGCAAAGGGTCACGAAACCCTCACGAACGCAATAATAAAAAACCTTTCATTTCCTCTTAAGCAAGCATAGTTTTAGATAAATACACCCTTTAAGACAAACAAACAAAATGGATCTCGTTGAGTACAACGGATGTGAGGGGTGCTAATACCTTCCCCTTGCATAAACTGCTCCCTTACCCTTTCTCTTGGTCGCAAGACCATCTTATCCATTCCCTTGTGGTTTTATCGATATTTCCCCTTCCTTAAGGATAAATAAAGTTCGGTGGTGGCTCTGTCTTTTCTGCCGATAGCTTCAGTTGGCGACTCTACTAGGGAACTTTAGCAAGTATCTCCTAGTTTTGTTTATTTGTCTTTTTGGGTGTTTATTTATTTGCTTTATCTTGCTTTACTGTTTTATTTCTTTATTTATTTTATTCTTTTGTATATATTGCATATATTGTTGCTACTCACATATTCCGGATACATTGTGATATTGGGTTTGGTGATTACTTTTGATAAGTCCTATACCCGGACTTGGGTTACACATAGGATTAGGACGGGCGGTATAGTCATGTTAACTTTGAGAGAGTAATCCTGAAGAAGGAGGCATGAAAATCCCCCACTCAGTGGAGGTCCCCTTGAAAGTAGTGATGTTTACCGAGTAATCGGGAAGACGTTGTTGCTTTCGACCTTGGAGCTCGAGAAGCTGAGGGTCGTAGAACCATTAACCCATCTTGGCCTTTTAGGTGCAGTGCGGAGACTATAACAGAGTAATCCGAAAGTAGTTGTCACGCGATATTGCACTCGGACGAGTTTTTCCTGCGAATATTGCTGATTTTCATATAATTGGGACGTCGGTAATATCCAAAGGAAGAGCGTAGACTTCGAGAACTCTTTAGAACCTTGTTCGGCAGGTGATAAACCCCTAGTACATACCTCATGGGTGGTTACTTTGACTCCATGCCTGTGACGTCAAACTTTTGATCCTGTTACTTTCAGCCTGTGCAACGGACTACGCAATGGTTATCCAGAATATGTGGAGCTGAGACTTCATGCCATAGCATACCATGACATCATATCATCATATACATCTCATATATATGGAAATCCAAAGACAAGTCTCGTTGATATAGCTTTTCAAAAAGGAAATTTTAAAAAAAAAAGGATAGACGAGTCTTTGGGTCTCCTCAGAAATGAAGATAAAGGATTCATCCATATTACCATGCATTCATTTTTTCACTACAAAAACTCATTGGGGTCCCTTTTCTCAGAATCCAGTAAACAGCAAAGACGACTCATCCACATCCTTACCGTACCAGAGGCAACCAACAAAGGCTAATGGATCTTTTCGAAGAGAATCAGAATGCACTCCGTCGAGATATGGACACTATAGGTACTCGCATGGATCAACTTATGGAAACCCTTCATGCCATGATCAAGGGTCAAGAAGAACTACACCAAAGTGTTGTTAAGCTTACTACTTCTGCACATTCCACTTCTTCTAATGGGAGAAATGACAATGCAAATGTTGAGACTCCTACCGGTGCTCCTAGGAATGATGTCGACGATCATCATGATGTTATTGATCTTGATGAGCCCCAAGTGAATCTTGCTGCCGTGGTTGCCGAAACTGCAAAAATGTATCACGCTCTCGAAGAGCGACTTAGAGCCATGGAGGGTATCAAGGCTTCCGGATTCAATACTGCTGCAATGTGCCTCGTGCCTGGGGTAGTTATTCCTCACAAGTTTAAAGTTCCAGAGTTTGACAAATACAAAGGCACTTCTTGCCCAGAGACTCATCTCTGTTCCTATTGTCGCAAAATGGTGGTCTGTGCTGAAAATGAACCTTTACTCATGCATTTCTTTCAAGACAGTTTGACCGGGGCATCATTGGATTGGTATATGAAATTGGAAAGATCTCATGTCAGTACTTGGGAAGAGCTTGCTGATGCTTTTTTGAAACATTACCATTACAATACTACCATGGCTCCTAGCCGTACTTAGCTCCAAGGGATGGTACAAAAGTCTGAAGCGTCTTTCAAAGAATACGCTCAGAGGTGGCGTGAACTGGATGCAAGGGTCCAACCTCGTATCTTGGATCGTGAGTTGATTGATCTGTTTATGGGTACTCTACGAGGCCCTTATCTCCAGCATATGCTCAGTAGCACTTCTACTTCTTTCTCGGATATGGTCATTATTGGTGAACATGTTGAGACATGTATTAAGGTTGGAATGATTTAAGGTGTTCCTAACAATGCTAACAACAATACAAGAATTAATAGAAAACCACTTTCTGGTTTTGTCAAGAAGAAAGAGGGCGAGACCAGTGCCATCACCGTCTACCAAGGAAGAGCTCCGAAATTTCCTCAAGACCGATTCCCTTATTTTCCTACACCTGCTGTTGTTCCTAACCAATTTGTTCCTCAAGTATATGCTGCTACACCTCTAGCACCATGGATGGCCCAACAACGGCCTTTCGCTCCGCAACCACATTATGTTCCGCAACAACAATTTGCACTTCCTCCAACTTCTCAACAACCGAGTCAACAACCACAAGGCCCGAGATCCCCTCAAAGGCAGAGAGCCACTGAAAGAAGATTTGATCTCATTCCCCTGTCATATGCTCAGCTTCTCCCACAGTTACTTGCTAGTCAAATGGTTCAATTGCGCGAACTCGGTCCACCGCCAAATCCTCTCCCTAGGGGATATGATATTAATGCTCATTGCAAATTATATTCTGGTGCCCCAGGCCATACAATTGAAAATTGTAGAGCATTCAAATGCAAAGTTCAAGATCTCATCGATGCAAAAGCCATCAACTTCTACCCTGTTGTTCCGAATATACAAAATAATCCCATGCCTCCTCATCAAGAGGGAACAGTCAATGTTATTGAAGAAGTTAATGAATGGGATTTGGTATCAAAGGTTGATGAAATTAAGATATATTTGGAAACTGTCAGAGAAAATTTGTTGAAGCATGAAGTGCTACAAGAACTCCATGACTCCTGCTTAACCTGTTCTTCCAAACTAGAAGAGTGTGTTGAGTTGAAAACAGCCATCCAACAGTTGATCGATGAAGGTGACTTATAGATAGAGAAGGTTTTCCGAGAAGAAGAGATTGATGTCCTGGAAATCCCCTACTATCCGAGAAGCTTTTCAGCCACCCGTAGTATTTCGTTAACAATTCAGGTTCCTATTACCCCCACAATGATTCAAGCTCCTATTCCTCCTACAAGCAACGACTCGAAGGCAGTTCCATGGGAGTATAATGTAATCTATATTCATGGAAAGAGGTATGAGTGCCCTCCGGTTGGTGACAAGAATGTTACCAACATTGCGGGAATAAGTAACATGACTCGCAGTGGTCAGATCTTTTCTCCTCCACCACCACCTCCTAAGGAAACTAACGGTGAAGCTCTAGCTAAGGCCAGGGGAAAGCAAGTGATGGATAATCAACCAGAACTTTCTGTAGGACAAGAAGTGGAGCAACCTTTGAGAATTCTCAAGCGGAGTGATTACAAAGTAGTGGACCAGCTCAACCAGACACCATCCAAGATTTCCATATTGTCTCTCCTTTTGTGTTCAGAGGCCCACCGCAATGCCTTATTGAAGACCTTATGTTCTGCTCATGTCACCCAAGACATCTCTGTGGCCCAGTTTGAAGGAATAGTCACCAATATTGCTGTGGGAAATTGTTTGGGTTTCTGTGATGATGAACTCCTAATTGAAGGAAGAGCCCACAATAAAGCGCAGCATGTTTCTATGAAGTGTTTGGACACTGTTTTATCTCGAGTTTTAGTGGATACAGGGTCTTCACTCAATGTGATGCCTAAGGTTACCTTGTTTAAGCTGAATATGGACGGAGTAATGATGAGGCCCTCCACTCTAAATGTTCGAGCATTTGATGGTTCGAGAAGATCGGTGGATGGAGAAGTTGATTTTCCTGTAAAGATTAGTCCCCACACTTTCTATTTATCATTCTATGTTATGGACATCCGTCCATCTTATACTTGCCTTTTGTGTCATCCATGGATTCATGTAGCAGGAGCTGTGACATCTACTCTTCATCAACGCCTGAACTTCATTGCGAATGACCAAGTTGTCGTCGTTTGCAGGGAAGAAGACATAGTGATTAATAATCTGACTACCTACCGTTATGTGGAAGTGGAAGGTGAGGTATAAGAGTTGCCCTTTCAAGCTCTGGAGATTGTTACTGTTGAAAAGTTCCCCATCATGGAATGTAAGAAGTTTGAGATACCCCTGGCCTCTTTGAAGGATGCCAAAGCCCCCATAGAAGCTAGACCTCCTCATGACAGTTGGGGAAAATTGATTGAAGTTCCATAGAAGAAGGATCATTTTGGTCTTGGGTATCAGCCATTATCCTTCATACGAGTTGGTTGGGTCCCTCTCAAAGGAAAGCAGGTTCCCCCAATTTCTGAAGTGTTAGTCAGTGCTAGTGTAAGCAAAGAAGGACAAGTGCTCTCCATAGATGCTGAAGGTGACGATGAAGATATTTCAAGATTTATCTATAAAGTTGCGCCGGACCAGGAGCTCAGCAATTGGACTGCCGTGGACATCCATGAAGTTGTTTTCCTTGATGTGTAATTTTTTGTTTCCATTTTAAGTCGTATGTCCTTCCCAAGGCATACTGATAGCTTGTAGAAGGGGCCCCTTATGTTTCAATCTTCGTTTAACATTGAATGAAAAATCGCACTTTCGAATACAATTTTGTTCTCTGTCTTTTCTTTTACTTTTACATTTTCAAAATAAAAATGGCAATACTTTTCTTTTCATATTCTAAATATTCTTTTGCAATTTCTAAAAATAAAACATAAAATCATCGATCATGCAGATCCGTCTCGGACTCCGTTGGAAATGATAATGCTATGGCTCCTCATATCCTTGAGAATTCAGTTGATCTTGCTAACGAAGATAGTGAGGAAGATTGTGAAGTCCCTGAAGAACTAGCTAGACTCTTGAGACAGGAAGAGAAGGTCATTCATCTGTATCAAGAAGAAACGGAAGTCGTCAATCTTGGTACTGAAGAGGTAAAGAGAGAAGTCAAGATAGGGGCCTCCTTGCAAAGTGAAGAAAAGAAGGGGTTGATTGAATTGCTTCAAGGGTATGCTGACATCTTCTCCTAGTCGTATGAAGACATGCCCAGTTTAGACACTGATATAGTAATGCATTGATTGCCACTCAACCCAGAATGTCCTCCTGTAAAGCAAAAACCAAGAAGGACCAGACCCGACATGGCCTTGAAGATCAAAGAAGAGGTTCAGAAACAGCTCAAAGCAGGTTTCCTATCTGTGATAAATTACCCGCCTTGGATTGCTAACATTGTGCCCATACCTAAGAAGGATAGTAAGGTACGTATGTGTGTTGACTACCGAGACTTGAATAGAGCAAGCCCGAAGGATGATTTCCCGTTGCCTCATATTGATGTGTTGGTTGATAACACGGCTCAGTCTTCAGTGTTTTCCTTTATGGATGGGTTCTCAGGCTACAATCAGATAAAGATGGCTCCAGAAGACATGGATAAAATAGCTTTCACAACTCCTTGGGGTACCTTTTGCTATAGAGTCATGCCTTTTGGTCTTAAAAACGTTGGTGCGACATATCAGCGAGCTATGGTGACTCTCTTTCACGACATGATTCATAAAGAGGTCGAGGTGTATGTGGACGACATGATTGCGAAGTCACACACGGAGGAAGAACATTTGGTTCATTTGAAGAAGTTGTTATATCGTTTGCGAAAGCTCAGGTTAAGGCTTAATACCAACAAATGCACCTTTGGGGTTCGATCGGGCAAGTTACTTGGTTTTATCGTGAGTCAACGAGGAATTGAAGTAGATCCAGACAAAGTAAAAGCAATACAAGATATGTCGGTGCCGAAAAATGAGAAGGAAGTACGAGGTTTCCTTGAAAGGTTGAATTACATAGCCAGGTTCATTTCCCATCTTACTGCTACCTGTGAACCCATCTTTAAATTGTTACGCAAGAATCAGGATGTCTGTTGGGATGAGAGTTGTCAAGAAGCTTTCGAGAAGATTAAGCAGTATCTTCAAGAACCACCAATACTCATACCACCAGTTCTAGGGAGACCTCTCATTATGTATTTGACTGTGCTTGAAGGATCTATGGGTTGTGTGCTCGGACAACATGATGATATTGGACGAAAAGAACACGCCATTTACTATTTGAGTAAGAATTTTACATATTGTGAATCGAGGTATTCCTTACTTGAGAAGACCTGTTGTGCTCTTATGTGGGCAGCCCGATGCTTGAGGCAGTATATGTTGACACATTCTGCACTTCTGATATCTAAGATGGATCCGATAAAATACATCTTCGAGAAACCAGCACTTACAGGAAGATTGGCTCGGTGGCAAATGCTTTTGTCTGAGTATGACATCCAGTACGTCACACAAAAGGCCATCAAAGGTAGCAATCTTGCTGATCATCTCGCTCACCAACCATTGGAAGAATATCAGCCCATGAAGTTCGAATTTCCAGACGAGGATATTATGAAACTTGATGTCAATGAAGGACCTGAACCAGGGGAGTGATGGAATCTCATGTTCGATGGTGCATCAAATGATTTGGGTCACGGTATTGGGGCAGTTTTGACCTCTCCACGCAACACTCACATACCTTTCACTGCCAGATTATGTTTTGATTGCACGAATAATGTCGCTGAATACGAAGCTTGTGTGATGGGCCTTGAGGCAGCCATTGATTTGAAGATCAAGATTCTTGAAGTTTAGGGGGACTCTGCCTTAGTGATACATCAAGTACAGGGTGATTGGGATACACGACACCCTAATTTAGTTCCATACAGGGATTACATAGTTGATTTATTTCTCGCTTTCGATGAGGTCACTTTTGAGCACATTACTAGAGAAGTGAATTAACTGGCAGACGCTCTGGCCACTTTAGCAATGATGTTCAAAGTCAATTACCCGAATCATGCACCCAGTATAAGGATCTGTCGTTACAATGAGCCAACACATATTTTCCCTGCTCATTGTCTCACAACTGAAGATGTATCAGAAGAAAGGCCTTGGTATTTCGACATCAAAAGATATCTTGAGAAGCAAGAGTACCTCGAAGGTGCTACGATTTGTGATAAGCGGACTCTCAGAAGGTTGGCGTCTAAGTTTTTACTGTCAGGAGACGTTCTGTACAAGAGAAACTGTGATTCGGTTATGCTCAGATGCGTGGATAGACACGAGGCAGAATCCATTATACGAGAAATACACGAGGTCTCTTTTAGGACTCATGCCAGTGGGCATTCCATGGCCAAGAAAATCCTACGAGCAGGTTATTTCTGGATGACGATGGAAAGTGATTGTTGTGTATATGCCAAAATGTGCCATAAATGTCAGGTTTAGGCAGACAAGATACATGTTCCTCCCACTCCTTTGAATGTGATGACTTCACCATGGCCCTTTGCAATGTGGGGCATCGATATGATTGGGCGCATTGAGTCGAGCGCTTCAAATCGACACAAGTTTATCCTCGTTGCTATTGACTACTTCACCAAGTGGGTGGAAGCGGCGTCGTACAAAAATGTGACCAAGCAAGTTGTCACTCGTTTCATCAAAAGAGAAATCATATTCCGGTATGGAACTCCTAACAAGATCATCACTGATAACGGGTCAAATCTCAACAACAAAATGATGAAGGAAATATGTGAAGAATTCAAGATCGAGCACCATAATTCATCACCCTATCGGCCAAAGATGAATGGAGCAGTCGAAGCCGCTAACAAAAACATAAAGAAGATCGTCCAGAAAATGGTGAGAACATACAAAGATTGGCATGAGATGTTGCCTTTTGCCCTGCATGGCTATCGAACTTCGGTGCGTACTTCCACTGGGGCAACTCCATTTTCACTAGTCTATGGTATGGATGCGGTACTACCAGTCGAAGTGGAGATTCCTTCTTTAAAGGTTCTGATGGATACTAAACTTGATGAAGCATAATGGATTCAAAAGATACTTGACCAACTCAATCTCATCGAAGAAAAGCGCCTGACAGCCATTTGTCACGGTCAGTTATACCAACAGCGTCTCAAGAGGGAATTTGACAAGAAGATTCGGCCTCGAGAGTTCCACGCAGGTGACCTGGTCTAAAGAAAGATTCTCCCAATCCACACTGATCCAAGAGGCAAGTGGACTCCCAACTATGAGGGACCATACATCGTGAAGAATGTTTTCTCAAGAGGTGCTCTAATCCTGACAAACATGGATGGGGAAGACGTTCTGCTTCCAGTCAATTCAGACTCAGTCAAAAAATACTACGCATGAAAGGACCCGCTAAGTCAAAAACCCGAAAGGGAGGATTAGGCAAAAGTTACGGCTAAAAAAAGAAAAAAAAATAGAATAACCCGCTAAGTCGAAAACCCGAAAGGGCGGCTTAGGCAAAAATGGGAGTCCCGGTAGATTGAAAACCCGAAAGGGCGATCTAGGAAAAAATTAGGGACAGAAAATTGAGAGACTGCAGTTTGAAGACTCTTCACGTACACCCTCCTAATGCAGGATGGATCGATCTAACTATTATCCTTTGGAAGCACGACACTAGGACGACCCAGGATGCGAGAACTATAACAATATCAATTTTAACGGAAATTCGAGATTTTCTTATTGCCATTTTACCCGTTGTATTTATTTTCTTTTCTGCAACTTCCTCATTTAGAGGTTGTTTCTATGTATGAATGCCCATTCACGGGCCGAACTCATTAATAAAAATTTTCCCTCCCATTAAAAAATCTTTGTTATGTTCTTTTACTTTATTTTTCATATGCGAATTGTGATTTAAATTCTTTGTTAAGCATTGCATTGGAAACAATAAGTCAATAATAATCACGAGCTAAGATGTGAAACACTATATTACATGGATATGAAGGCATCCCAAGGGAATATTCGGGAGTTCAAGTGTTCGTTCTTCTGTGCGGGTAGCAAGTCATAACGGTCACCTGGACTAAGATGTCATCCTCGTCACCTCCTTACAGTCGACCGAGCGCCTGATTCTCCCACATGAAGAGACTTAGGGCATTAGTTAAGATCCCTGTCTCTTTTCAGTTATTCACAAAAAGTCCAACCCATGAAGGAAGCCATATCAAGTCATTTCTTGTCAGCCAGATTTAATTCCCCAGTGAACTCGACGGGGCTAACTCTTTCTTCTCAAATTTCAAGCACCAGTCTATATTAGTACCTCAAGATGACGGACAATAGATCCCAATGAGTTTTTGACATTTTGCATACAATAATCATCACGACATACTGCATTGCATCCTCAAACGCATACCATATCCATGGATCATCATGTCACACCTCAAATGCATATGAAGCATGAGCCAGATCAATCCCAAATCAATCCCAAATCAATAAAACATCCTCATAAAAAAATTTCATCCTCATAATTCCCAGTTAACATCTGTTATTACACTACCAACTAAAATAAACCAGGGTGTTAGTACGTTATGCTCCCCAGCTCTCAATACTTGTCTTATCCCTCTTAAGGTCATAGGTCATCCGTAGATCTTATCTTCGCATTTTAGGGTCGTAGATCACCCGTAGATCTTACCACCGTGTTATATTTTTAGGGTTGTAGATCGTCCATAGATCTTACCTTCGCTTTATCGTCATAGGGTCGTAGGTCGTCCGTAGACTTTACCCTCTCATCATCTTTTTTTAAGGTCATAGGTCGTCCGTAGATCTTACCTTCGCATTTTAGGGTCGTAGATCGCCCGTAGATCGTACCACCGCGTTATATTTTTAGGGTCGTAGGTCGTCCGTAGACTTTACCCTCTCATAATCTTTTTTTTAAGGTCATATATTATCCGTAGATCTTACCTTCGTGTTTTAGGGTCGTAGATCGTCCGTAAATCTTACCTTCGCTTTATCTCTTTTAGGGTCGTAGGTCGTCCGTAGACTTTACTCTCTCCTCATCTTTTTTTTAGTTCGTAGATCATCCGTAGATCTTACCGTCGCTTCATCTTTTTAAGGTCGTAGGTCATCCATAGATCTTACCTTTATCTTCCTAGGGTCGTAGGTCGTCCGTAGACATTACCCTCTCATCATCTTTTTAGGGTCGTAGATCGTCCGCAGATCTTACCTTCGCTTTATCTCTTTTAGGGTCGTAGGTCGTCTGTAGACTTTACCCTCTCCTCATCTAGTTTTTAGGGTCGTAGATCATCAGTAGATCTTACTACCGAGTTATATTTTGAAGGTCATAGATCATCCATAGATCTTACCTTCACTTTATCTCCCCTAAGGTCGTAGATCGTCGGTAGATCTTACCATCGCGTCATCTTTCTAAAGGTCGTAGGTCGTCCATAGATCTTACCCCTACGATATCTTTTCAGGGTTTTAAGTCTTCCACAGACTTTACCTTCGTGTTATCTTTAAGTTTCTTACCTTTAGTCATTGCAACATTGTCAAACATATCATTTCAATCATTCTACCACCTGCTCCCTCAAAAACCTTGTATTGACACCGTTACCCCAGTACAAGCTACCCTTTTTCAACCATGTCTTATCCATCATGACCAGTCTACCAGAAGACCAGTTTGTCTTTCCCCAGAAGACATCCACACCAATGAATAACACTCACACCATCTCTCCAGGTCAAATTTCGGGTCCTAGTATTTAATCATCTTCCACCTTGAACTTACAAAAGGCTGACACCAATCTCGCCTTTAGGTTTAAGACGATTAAATAGGGGCAGCTGTCGTACCCCAAATTTTCCCTATCTCTTTATTTTTGTCTGTCTTTGGACTTTGCATTCCATTTGCATCATTTTATTATTCAGTCATTTGCATATCCCGCATCTCATGGAATCAGGCGCTTTGGTTGAAGTATTAAGGTTGCGCCCTCTTTATGTCTACCTGTTTTGAGGTTTTGTTATCAGGTAAAAGGGAATTCTTCTGGTTCTCGATTATTGGATCGTGGAATGAATTATGTCGTAATGTTACAAGGTTGGTTCTCACTCAGATTTATCAGAGCCTGGATTAGGGTTTATTTCCCTTTGTGTGCTGGTCAAGATGCTAGGGTTTCGAGTCTTTGGTTTCTGGGAAGATGTTTCTCTCTCCTACCTTGAATATGGCTTAAAGCTCAGGGCATTAGGTCAAGAATTTCACCTCCTCGCATTTCAAGTTTCTTCTTAAAGCCTCTAAACCATGGAGTCGAGAATTCGGAGTTTGAATTGACAAATGCGAAGTTTAGGTACAAGAAATTAGGCTGAGGATTCATGACCGTCAAGACATGTTTTTGTTGCTTAAGTTACAGGTTATTGTGGGTTGAATATCAAAAATTAGGGTTCTGGTCGAGAAGTGCAAGTGTGGTTCAGGCATGATATGAAGATCAAGGTTCAAGTGACCGGTGTTTTGGGTTCAAATTAACAAGTAGAATTAAATTCTTAAGCATTTATTTTGTTTGAGAGTTTGATTGGATTTTGAAATATAAGGCGCGTGATTATTTTGAATACAAGTTATAACAATTGCTCACAATTTCTTGAAGTTTAAGTTACAAAGTCAAAGGGTGCATTCAAATCGTTCAAGTGGAAATTGCCATTTTCAATCAAAGATCAAGAGTTGTTTGATTTCCTTACAAAAAATTCATTCAAAATAAATTCATTCAAGCTTGTATTCATTACATTTTTTTGAGACGAGTTACAAGGCTTGGAATTACAAGTACAATTGCGGTTTACAAAACAAAAACAAAAAAAAAAGAGAATTGAATGTCTTGCTTCATCTTCAAGAAATTCATCCGCTCCTTGCTAGATATGGCCTTTTCATCTTTTAACCTTTCCTCGATCATCCAATCCTCAGGTTCATGAAATAAGAAAAAAAGAAAAAGTTAGCAAGCAATTGATATGTAAAAATTTCCCAAACAATTATTTGTAAAAACAAAAATGCTCATCATCAAGGTTGGTATTTGAAATTAGAAATCAGAAAGGGTCTATCATTAATCATGGACCATTTCTCCCAGTTGCAAATCACAAAAAGTTTCCCTTTTGGTTCACAAAAAGAAGAAAGAAAATTTGCAAATATTCTTTTGTTGTTAAAGTGAAACAGCCAAAGAAATACAGCCCAAAGGCCAAACATAACAGCACAAAATAGCAAGTTACATGCAGCAGCACAAGCGCACAACATAGCAGAAGCGCACAAAACAACTAAGCTGTAGAACAAGGCAGCAAGCTGCCTAGGCATAGCAAAAAAACAAGAAAGCAAAGCTGCTACGCAGTAGTGGCAACAGGCCTAAACAAAAAATCCAAGCGCAATAAACAACATTTGCAAACAGTATCAGAAAAGCAAAGGCAGCACAAAAGCAACAAGCCAACAACCAAAACCTCTATGTCATTATGTTCCACAAAAATAGCCAACCCTTCAGAATTTTCAAAAATAAATAAAATGGTTTGCATCATAGAAAGATGAAAGAGGAAAAATAGCACCTGCACAACATGCCAAACTATGGAAAACTGTCCAACAGAACAGGCCAAATAACCTGCATCATAATGCCAAAACATCTTCTATGCTACTGTGTTATCCTTGCACAAAAATAGGTAAAAGCATACTACATCAAAAAGGCATTCAAAACAGCATCATAATTTGTTCAAATTTCTCAAACCTTTTCCCTCTAAAAAATCACTCTTCAATCTTTATATAAGAGGGCTTAAAACACACAGCAAGGGGGCATTATTTTTTTATCCAGAAGATAGCCAAAGCTCACAACAGAGACTCACCCCTGTTAGAAACTAAAAAAACCTATCAGTACAGAAAAACCTCACACAAAAAGAAAGCCTCCAATTTTAGTCGAGTCATAGTAGAAATATCAAAGAAAAATCCTAATTTAGATTCTACCTCTGCTCACGATTTTGTTTCACAACCTTCATACATCATCACCATAATTTGCAAAATCCTATCAAATCAGCAACTTGGTAGCTTGTTCTCCATTGAACCTGCAGCAACAACATCAAGCCTCAACATTTTCAACAAATCAGCCACACTCAAAAAACTGTGAAATCACAATCATCTCACCATTACTCATAAACCACAACTCTCACTACCAAACATCGCCGTAGAGATTCAACCTTTGCACCACCACAAAACGACATCGTTCACCATAACCCTCAAGCTCACCACGGCATCGCTGGCTTACATTCAACAGACAAACCACTACTCACAAAGCAAAATTGCATCAAGGTAGATGAAGGAAACAAATAAATTAACAACAATATAACAGACAGGAAAAACAGTGATTCAACACAGACACAAAAACGTACAACAAGAAAAGAAGAAGGAACATAAGAAGGAGAGAAAGAGCATCCGATCAGATTAGTTACACGATCTTTAACTTTTGCGAGAAATCTCCAAAAATTGTTTGTTCGCGAGACAGAGAGAAAGGGACCGAGAAGTGATAAACGAAGTTGAGATGAGAGAGGAATCGAGAAAAGTTTTATGTTGTTATAAATAGGCGTGGGAGAGTATGAGATTACAGAAGCTAAAAGGAATAGGGTCATAACTCTTCCTTCTCTGATTATACCCTTGATTCCCCTGCTAGGATGGTCTCTGATAAGCAACGGTGGTTGGAGCTACACCAACAATTAGAGTAACTGAGGTGACTTGCTGATGATGCTGATAATTTATTCTAGGAGGATTAACCCTCCTCTCTTGGATAATAGTGTTTGTATCTCCTTCCTTCTTCTTGGTAAACCCATAAGATGGCTTCTTCGCACCTCTAGATCCTTCACTCTTCGTGAGACGACCCTCTCTTACAACCTCTTCTACACATATACCCATGACTACCATTTCAATAAAGTCACTTGGCGCACTCGCTACCATCCTCTCATAGTAGAAAGCACCTAGAGTCTTCAAGAAAATCTTAGTCATCTCCTTCTCTTCCATAGAAGGAATCACTTGGGAGGCTACCTCACACCATCTTTGTGCATATTCTTTGAATGATTCCTTTTCTTTCTGAACCATGGCCCTGAGTTGATCACAGTCAAGGGCCATGTCCACGTTATATTTGTATTGTCTGATAAATGCTTCTCCCAAGTCATTGAAAGTATGGATGTTGTCATTGTCCAAACTCATATACCACTTCAGCGCAACACCGGTCAAACTATCCTGAAAAAAGTGAATCAGCAGATGCTGATCATCAGTATGGGTAGGCATTCTCCTTATATACATCACAAGATGAGCATGAGGACAGGTATTTCCCTTGTACTTCTCAAAACCTGGGGCTTTAAACTTTGTAGGTATCTTAAGATTCGGGACCAAGAATAATTCATTCACATTCTGCCCAAATAATTCTTTTCCCCTGAGGGCCTTCATCTCCCTCTGTATCTTGTCAAACTTATCTTGAAAATCATCCATTCTTTCATAAATACCCAAGTCTTCACTTGGTGGTGGAAAAGGATGACACACATCATCGCTAACAAACAGAACCATATTCATCGAAGGAGGTGCAGCAGGAGAAGCATGCACAACAAGAGGTGCAGGAGTAACAATAGTCTGAACAACTGGAGTATCTTGAGGACCAAGATTGAAACCTTCAGGCGCAAATTTCTATGGCATTCTCTATGGATAACCTTGAGGCATGCGATTTTGAATAATAGTTGGAGTAGCATACACATGAACAGTCAGAGCTTCAGCAGTAACCCTTGTTGGTTGAGGTTGAACACTCGGTGGCTGATTCTGAGCAGCCACCAAAGATTCCATCAGAGCAGTAAGATTGGCCATGCTGGCCTTCAAAGAAGAAACTTCCTCGCGCAGCTCGAGATTCTCTTGTTCTATGTTGTCCATCTTTTTTCTGAAATTAGCCTGAGTGTTGTAGTGGTGAGTCAACTTGCTGAACAAAGTAAATAAGCTTGGTAAGACACTTGGGTGTGCATAACAAATGTGTGCAATATGATGCATGATGTGCAATGCACATGATTTTATTTTGTTATTTAATATTTCAAGGGATTTAAAGTTTTAAAGACACATTACAAATATCAAAGTAATAACGCATTTGAAATACTAAAAAAAATTTATAATAACTTCAAAGTAGGTTACAAGTCTCAACATTCCCAAGTACAAGATGAAAATAAAGTCTAAAACCATGAGAAGTAAAGCTGTCAGAGATCACTCTATACGCTGGCGCTTCCCCGTAAGCCTGGTAATCTGGGACTTCAACCTCTGGTTTTCTATCGCATATCTGGTGGAACCCTCTTTCCAATCACCTGAATCATGAAGTCAGTAATCAGCATCTGATTGAGGCTTAGGAGAAAATAAATCCCCTTGCCTCTCCATAGTCTCTACCGCTCGACTCTCAAGGATCTCAATAAAGTTATCTTTCTCCTTCAAGTCTGCTCTAAAGGAAATCTCTAAAGTTTGGAACTTATTCTTCCAAGCATCCATTTCCTGTTGCATCCTGACCAAAGCAAGCTGTAAATAAGGGAGGAGTGGTTTTCACACAAAAATCAGGCATAGGTGTTTCCTGGGAATATGGCATCTTCAGCTGAATAACTCTCGCTTGAACCCACTGAAGATATGTCTCCAAATAAACGGTACCCTTAGGTCCCAAGTCTTTCCTACTCTTCTTGTGGATGTGACGCCAATCCTTCGCAATCTGCTCCCTAGCTTCCTTATGTTCTCCTCCCTCCTTCAGAAAGAAACTACTCAGAATACAATTTGGTTTATCCCTCATCGGATAACCAAGTTGTCGTCGTGCAAGAACAAGCTTATAGTTAATTCCTCCCTTTGTACCGAGAAGAGGTACATTGGGGAAACTACCATAATTGTCAAAAATCTCTATATCCTGGTAAGCTCGATGATACCAATCAATGTCCGAGTGAGTAGGTGCCATGATCTTAGGAGCCCAACGGGGTTCCTTCCTGACATCCCAGAAAGCATCAGACTGAGGCATATGAGAGATAAACTACCGATACAACAAAGGCGTGCAACAGATAATCATCCCACTATGATAAGAATTCTGAAGATGAATAGAGTAATAAGCATCACCCAACAATGTAGTAACTAGGTTTCCAATCATGAAGATCCTGATAGCATTAAAGTCAAAAAACTTGTCCACATTAGGAAATAAGAATAACCCGTAAGCAAGTAGAGCAAAGATGGCCTGAAAAGCGAATGTACTCTTCATCCTGGCAAAGTATCAAGCTTTCTCCAATAAGAACTGGGCCGGTAATCCTCTAATCCCTCCTTTAATAGTCATATGGGCTTCCACCTGAGACTTTCCTAAATGAATCAAAGCAGCAATCTCATGTGGTTTTAGCTCACCCTTCAAACCAGTAAAAGGAACACGATCGGTAACAGGTAAATCCAATAGATAAGAATATTCCTCCAGTGTAGCCATCAACTGATAGTCGGGAAAAGTAAAGCAATGATACATCGGATCATATAACTGGACCAAGGTTGAGAGAATACCCTCATTCATCCTAATCTTCATAAGAGGAATGATGGATCCATACTTCTTTCGATCATCTGCAAAACACTCGATCTCGGGAATTAGACTGATCAACTCATCTATCTTGGGATCCATCAAACTGTATTATCCGGTCTTTCTTTTTCAGAATCCATAGTCAAAAAGTACCTGAGATATTCACAAATGGTCAACTTTTAAGTCCCTTGAAATAAGATTTCTTCAAAAGATGCTTATGAGTGCATGGATGCATTATGCAACAATCACACACAAGATCACACATATAGGGTTCACAGGTTCAACATCACGAGCATGAGGTCGAAGGTACTACCCATAAGGTGTTGGTCTAAAAGTTATCACCTGCCAAACGAGGTTCTAGAGGTTCCCATAGTCTACATCCTTCCTTCGGATATTACCAACTTCCCGATTAACTCGGTAATTAGTAATATTCTCAAGAAAAACTCATCCGAGCATAGTATCGCATGACAACTATTTCCGGATTACTCCGTAATAGCTTCTGCACTACACCTAAAAGGCCAAGATGGGTTAGGTATTATATAGTCCTCAGCTTCAGCAGGCTCCCAGGTCGAAAGCAGTACGTCTTCCCGATTACTCAGTAAACAAAACTACAGTCAAAAGGTCCTCCGTTGAGTGGGAGATCTCATGCCTCCTTTTTTGGGATTACTCCCTCAAAGTTAAGATGACTATACCGCCCGTCCTATCTTAAAGTTTTCCCAAGTCTGGGTATAGGACTTATAAGTAATCACCAAGCACCCTGAAAACCAGGAAAATCCAGACAAACATATATACAACAAATAATATAACACGTAAACAAAAATAACACATATACAAATATAGACAAAGATAGGTTAAAACCTGAAACAACCGCTGAAAATCATCAAACAATGAAGTCTCCATCAAACGTCTTTTATCCCACGTGTAGGGAAAGGTAAATATAAAGAAAACCTAAGAAGGAAGAAGTCAAGGTCTTGCAACCAAGAGATCAGGAAAGGGAGTCTGTTACGCGAGGGGAAGGTATTAGCACCCCACATGCCCGTAGTACTATACGGTATCCACTCTTGTTTTCTATCTTATTGGTGTGTTTAATCTATGCTTACTGTTTACTATACTACTGAAGGGAGAATGCATGCAAAAGAAAGGAGAACATAATGTAGGGAAAATAAAATTATGCTCGCTTTGGCCCTTTCCCAATGCCTACGTATCCTTTTTGAGGAATCAGAGATACCGTAGTTCGGCTCACATGTTTTGTTTGTTTTGTGTTTTTTATGGATGAAGTTAATTCCGCCTTCTGCCGCAGCTCGACCTTTGGAGACTTATGCGTTGGCACAGAAGTAAATTAATCATGTCCTTTCCTGAAAAGGGGTTTAGAGAAAAGGTTTTTGAGCACACAAAGTGATTTGAATTGGTTTGTGTTTTATTACCTTGAAGAAAAAGGTTTAGGTATGATTAGCATGTTTTTGATTTGCTAAGAAAAGAAGTTTTAGTTTTAGATGCGTATGAAAAAAGGGGAAGAAAAGAGTCTAAGGGAGACTAGCCTATTTCTAACCTAATGTTTTCATCCAATGGTGGTCCTAAGGTTTGGATTAATAAAAGGGAAACGTCTACCTAATGTTAGCATGCATGGTTTGTAATCTAAGGTCTAACTTGCATCCCGAACGAAGAAAGCGCGTCCTAAGGGAACATGGTATGTACAAGGATAGAGAAAACAAGCCAATAAACTCAAGAGAGCACACCTAAAAAGATCCTATATAAGTCAACATGCCAAAGAAAGTCTAACAAAACTATCCTATAGGGAACATGCAATGAGAGCGAAGTCGTGATCTCAATTTCTAAATTGAGTGACTCATCGATCAACAAGAAATAAAGGAAAGCAATAAAATCCTATAGGGAGCATGCACTGAGAGCGAAGTCGTGATCTCAATTCCTAAATTGAGTGACTCATAGATCAATCAAACAAAGAAACAAACACAAGCACAACACATATAGCAAATGAAGTGCAGAATGCCTGCTACATGTATTTAAATAGCGACTTCGAGCACACGCTCTTAATTTCCTACTTATCATGATATCTAGAAAGCAATAGCGAAATGCAATAAAGTGAAAAGAAGTACAAGGGTAGTAGTGGCGGCTACCAAAGCAAGCAAGTCGTCAAGAGAAGACGGAAGCACTGGAGAAACAGGGAGTACGCATCAATCAAGCTTCACCAAGAAACAATCAGGGTCAGAAACAATATCCAACTAAGATAAAGGTAAACACATGTTACGAATGCGATGCATAATCAGAAGTTCCTGTGCAAAGTATCACAAAATATTATATGTATCAGGACAACATATAATATGATATAAATTTCTCATGATGATGAGAAATGAGGCATGTCGCATCAGAAGTTAGCATAAGTCATATGCTTTGATCATATAACAATTATTATGTTACATGATCGAAAGCAGCAAAACTTACCTCGCACAATGAACGAACGCATCAAAAATAGCAAGGAAAAACGATGTAAAAATATGAACAAACAAAACTAAAAGGAAAAAAAGTATTTTTTTAGCAGTTTTTTATGTGAGGAAAACTCTATTAAAAACTAATGAATTAATTTCTAAAATTAACCAAGAAGTTCTAACAATTTTTATTGATTTTTACAATTTTTTCATATGAAAAAATCAAAGGAAAAGTCATAAATATAACAAAGAAAAGAAGAATCAAGGGGGTGCAAGGCTGGATCAGAGGTGTAGTGCAGAAGTAAAGGGTGCTAGGCCCATCAGGAACAAGATCCATAAAAGCATTTTTTTATACCAAAGGTGTTCTACAACACCAAAAAAGAGAAACCACGGGCTCATCAAGATTATTTTCGGCCCAGATCTTATTACTATCATAATTGTGAGATTAACCTTTACTTAACTTGAATTAAAATAAACAAAGGTTTTAAAAAAAACTGTACGATGTAAATCTGAAAAGGGGTTAGGGTTAAATTTGGGTGTGACGTTTCATCTTATTATAAACAAGAAGTCTCTCTTGCTTCCCATCTAATCCGCCACTCAAGCTCTCGTCTCCGATCTCGCTCGTTGTTGATGCCTATTTACGTTTCAATCATGAATATCAACCACACCATAAATCTCATCTCATCTCTTCTCCGATTCAACACGTTAGAAAACCCTTCGTCTTAATCCAACTTCGCCACTCGTGCCTCTGTCTCAATTCAGAGCTTCATCTCAACTATCTCACTTCATCTCTTTTCTTCTCGTATCTCCACCTCTATCTCTTTCAGTAAATGCTCAAGCTTCTTGGATTCGCTTCAGTTTTGAACATTCACAGTACCGCAAATACCTTCAAAGATTCAAACAAATAATAGGAAAAAGAATCATAGAAGGATGAGCATACTTATCGATCGTAGACGCTCCGATGGAATTTCAACAATGTCGGCGATGAGAAATTCAAGTAAGCACCATCGACCTTCTTGTCCTACTTTTTCGCTTAAGTTTTCCTCTTATTCTGTCTCTTCTGTTTCCGCAATCTCTGTGGCTGCATCGTTGCTCTGTGATTGTGTTGAATTCACGGTGTTATTGTTGATCTGTCTAGAGGAATTGATGAAGATGACAATGAAAAAGGTGAAGATGTGCTGCCGTAGGTGATGATGATTGAAAGGGATTCAAAGAAAAAATTCCTAGAAGCCAACCCTTGATGATGAAGATATGGAAGAGGGGAATAAGAGAGAATTTTTGGTGACTCTTCCGAAGAGATAGCCGAATGAAGGTGAAAGAGATCAGTTTCTATTCATCTCTTCTGTTATTACTGTTAGAATTCTGTTAAGAATCTGTTAGATAAAATAAAAATCGGTTACGGGTTAGAAAATCAGTTTGAGATCTCTTTTTTTATTGTTATGATAGTTAATTGCATGGTTGTTTAGAAGTTTGTTAAAATAGTTAGATGGGAATATCTGTTATGGTTTTACTGGAAACTTCCCACTCCATTCTGTTTCCTTTGTTGTCAGACGTTAGTTAATAAAGTGAGTTGGTTATGGAAGTTTGAGAGGTTAGGATCTATTATTTTGAATGGATTAGAAAATAGGTTAGGAAATTCTGGTAGGAGTTTCTGTTAGAGACATTTTGCAGGGCTATTTTTTGTTATGGATCCTGTTTCATTGCTGCTGTAAGTTATGTGCAGGGTGGTTTAGGAATCTGTTATGATTCTGTTGAGAAGCTGTGAGAAGTTTGTTGAAATTTTTTGTTTTGACAGTTAGGAATTGGGGAAGTTATAATAGGTTTTTTGGATGGAGTTATGTTGAGGTACTGTTATGAAGTTAGGAAACAGTCAGGGTTTCTGTTAGAAGATTAGTTATAGGTTAGGAAATTCTATTTTGGAGTCGTTTTGTTATTTATGATTCGGTTATGCAGGGAATGTTTATAGGATGTTGGGAAACTATTATGGGTTAGAAAATTAGCTAAGAGGTATTTGTCTGTTTGACATTTTGTTAGCTATTTTAGAGGTTGAAAACTGATAAAAACAATTAAGAAAAGTTTGTTAATTGCTGAATTTAGTTGAAGGTTTGTTAGAGGGTTATTGGTTGGAATCGGTTAGAGAAAAATAATTAAGGGTTTTTGCTGTTAGTTTAGGAATGCAGGGTAGTTATGGAGTTGTTGGTGCGTTGAAATGTTGTTGGAAGGAATGAATGTTGAGGATGAGAGATTGGAAGTTGGTTAGTTCTATTGGACAATTGATTTAATTTCTGGTTATTATGAAATATGCAGGGCTAGGGTTTATTTGTGAAGCCACTTTGAAGAGGACGCATTACGAAAGGCCTTGAAGCATGAAGAAAGGGTGGAGCTTAGAATTAGCTTTTTCTTGCAATTTGTTTCTTTGTAAATGATGTAATATAGATTTGCAACAGTTTCTTTTATGGATCATCGGTGTAATGGTCTGAATTTATAATGGTTTTCGATTAATTCCAATATGTGAATAGGCTTACGATCGAAGCTTGGAATGTGACATGTTGAATTTGGATAAACCATGATATTCTGTAACATCTTAAAATTGCAATGGGCTTTTCTCTCAATCGACATATCTAGATATGCATCTTTCCCTTTTGGTTTTACATGATGATGTATTGGATATTTGAAGTCATAATACCTTGATCTAAAAATATGCCTCATGAGTCTTTGAACTCACATGATATCTCCTTCAAAAGATTCAATATGATTTTCCTTTCTCAGTTTAGAACTAGAATTCACAATCTCCTTTAACTTTTCATCTATACACGAATTAATATATCTTACTTTATGAAAGAACCTTTGGCTACGAGAAATAAGATTGAACGATGATGAATGGCGCTAGAATAATCCTTAAGAAAACCTCATCCATAAGCTCTTCAACTATGTGAGAAAAATTTGATTTACCTAAACACATTAGGCAACTTGAATGAACACTCAACAATCAGTAAATCTAGATCAATTACTCTAATTCAATCTTAATTCCAATCCAACTTATATTGCCAACGACCAGTAACAATGATGAGAACCAGAATTGCGTTAATCTGAATGAGTCGACGAGTTCACCTCCCCTGCCATTACTTGCACTTGTATTTCACTTCAACACGACAAAATGCAATGAAGAGCCTTTGAAACTGAAAAGGATACTTGGAGTAGGAGGGAACACCTCTAATGAACCTTAACTGAACTAACAAGCGCAAGCACCAGGGATAAAACCCTGATCCTCTTGAGATGCATTTGAGATGATGAGAGGGTCCAAACCCTAGCTTGCCAAGTCTTCCCAAACCCTAATTTGCAAAGTCTTTATTTGAGGTTTTGGTGAAAATTCATGTATTAGCAAGTCACAACCCTTTGAAGGATAACTTGATGATCTTTGTGGCTTGATAAGAAAGAAGTCCACAATATCCATGAACATAAAACCCTAATTCCACAATTTCATTGTCTTGAAGAATAACCAGAAGAATCAAGCTTTGTTGAACATATACACCTCAATCAATTGCCAAATCCCTAATCTCGTCCATAAACATCGACCTTATGAAAAATTTGTTGATGAATGATGCATGAGGAGTTAACTGACCTAATGAAGGTTATGTTTATGTGAAAAGTGAGAAACGCATAAGCCAGATAAAAGTAAAAGGGGTAGGACAAATTTGGGGTATGACAGCTGCCCCTATTTAATCTTCTTATACGTGACAGTACGATTGACACGTGCCTTCCGGGAGTTCAAGGTAGAAGATGATTAAATATCAATGCCAAAAATTTGTCATGAGAAAGAGCGTAAGTGTTTATTTATTTTTGTGGTATCTGTTGGGAAAGAATTTTTGTTTTTTCAGTGAAAAGATGGAGGTTGGACTTGTAATGTAGTGTGATGCCAATACAAGACAAAGGTTGGTACAAAAAGACAGCAGGCAAGGTCTACGGGCGACCTGCGGTCCTAAGGTGAAACATGAGAGTGATTTGACAGAGAACCTAGCCAAAGGGAAATCTCAGGTTCTAAGACATGATATATGGGAAGAACCTAGCCAAGAGGAGATCTCAGGTCGAAGATTATCTGATGAAGAACCTAGCCTACGGGCGATCTCAGGTTCTATGATAATTTGAGGAAGAACCTAGCCAACGGGCGATCTGAGGTTCTACGATTATCTATGAGAAGGACCTAGCCTATGGATGATCTATAGTCAAAGATAATCTAATGAAGAACCTAGCCTATGGGCGATCTCAGGTTCTAAGATGATCTAAGGGAAAACCTAGCCTACGGGCGATCTCAGGTTCGATGATGATCTAGGGAAGAACCTAGCCTTCGAGAAATCTCAGGTTCTAAGATGATCTGAGGAAGAACCTAGCCTATAGTAGATCTCAAGTCGAAGATTATCTAATGAAGAACCTAGCCTACGGGAAATCTCAGGTTCTAAGATGATCTGTGGAAGAACCTAGCCTACGGGCGATCTCAGGTTCGACGATGATCTATGGGAAGAACCTAGCCTACGGGCGATCTCATATTCTAGGATGATCTGAGGAAGAACCTAGCATATGGGCGATCTCAGGTCCGAAGATGATCTAAGGAAGAACCTAGCCTACGGGCGATCTCAGGTTCTAAGATGATATGAGGAAGAACCTAGCCTATGGGCGATCTCAGGTACGAAGATGATCTGATAAACAACCTAGCCTACGGGCGATCTCAGGTTCTAAGATGATCTGAGGAAGAACCTAGCCTACGGGCGATCTCAGGTTCGACGATGATCTATGGGAAGAACCTAGCTTACGGGCGATCTCAGGTTAAAGATGATCTGATGAAGAACCTAACCTAGATGCGATCTCAGGTTCTAAGATGATCTGAGGAAAAAACCTAGCCTACGGGCGATCTCAGGTTTGACGATGATCTGAGGAAGAACCTAGCCTATGGGCGATCTCAGGTTCGAGGATGATCTGAGGAAGAACCTAGCCTATGGGCGATCTCAGGTTAGACGATGATCTATGGGAAGAACCTAGCCTACGGGCGATCTCAGGTTCGAGGATGATCTAAGGAAGAACCTAGCCTATGGGCGATCTTAGGTCCGAAGATGATTTGTGGAAGAACCTAGTCTACGGGCGATCTCAGGTTCTAAGATGATCTGAGGAAGAACCTAGCCTACGGGCGATCTCAGGTTCGACGATGATCTAAGGAAGAACCTAGCCTACGGGCGATCTCAGGTTCTAAGATGATCTGAGGAAGAAACTATCCTACGGGCGATCTCAAGTTCGATGATGATCTATGGGAAGAACCCAGCCTACGGGAAATCTCAGGTCAAAGATGATCTGATGAAGAACCTAACCTAGGTGCGATCTCAGGTTATAAGATGATCTGAGGAAAAAACCTAGCCTACGGGCGATCTCAGGTTTGACGATGATCTATGGGAAGAACCTAGCCTACGGGAGATCTCAGGTTCTAAGATGATCTGAGGAAGAACCTAGCCTACGGGCGATCTCAGGTTCGGGGATGATCTGAGGAAGAACCTAGCCTACGGGAGATATCAGTTTCTAAGATGATCTGAGGAAGAACCTAGCCTACGGGCGATCTTAGATTCTATGATGGAAACATGGGTTAAGACATGACGATTGTTTAGATAAGTGACACAGACGAGTGTTTGGATCAATACGGACGATTATTGAAAAAAGATACTGACGAGTATCATAAGGTTCAACACGGACGAGTGTTTGAATCAATACAGACGAGTATTGAAAGAAGATACAGACGAGTGTCGAAAGAAAGACACAAACGAATGTTTGAATTAATACGAACGAGTATTGAAGGAAGATACAGATGAGCATCAAAATAAAGACACAAATGAATGTTTGGATAACTGACACAAATGGGTGTTTGAAGACCGACACAGACGAGTGTTGGGTTTAGACTTGGCGTATTGATTTTGCTGGGCATTGAATAGGTGAAGGTCATCGACTGGGGATTTTGGGGATGATATTCTCCTATAGGGATGTATTATTGCCCTTAAATGATTCAGGTTTTTCGTGTAAGGTACCTGATCTGGCTTATGCTTCTTATGCATGTTTGAATTTATTTTGCCGCAAACATCCACTCTGGTGGATCAGCTACGCGCTTTTGAGGATGCAATGTTATGCAGTGATAATTATATGCAATGCAAAGAAATAGACTTCATGGGTATAAGCGAGAGCTTGCTGGGAACCGTTGCTCCTCACTGGGGATGTCAATACATATCGACACTGGAAGTATGCAGTACCAAAGATCGTCGGGGATACTGGTAAGAATTTTCACTGGGGGGCCCATGATACCGAAGATTGTTGGTAACTCTACTAAAGATTGAATTGCTGACGAAGCGAGTCTTCAGGTACGCTTCTGAATTCTGAATCCTACCGTCGGGGAAGAGTTAATCTGGCCAGACTTTCCATACATCCTAAACCGTCGAGAGGATGATAGAATTGAAAATGCCAATGAATGGATATTGAACACCATGTGAATATCTATGAATACATGCCCAAATTTACGCCACACTGGGGAATTACTTCTTGAATAACTTGGGGACATGAGATGGGTATGGACACCTGCAAATTCCCCGGTTTAGCTCCACGAATGCCCCAGTTTAGTTCCACTAGGGATGTTCATGATTAACCCCACTAGGGATGCACTTGCACGTGCCGTTCAAATGGAAACTCTGAACTTTCTGAATTCACTTGGGGAATCAGGTTTGAAGTTGTCTGTAGCAGATGAAGGTAGCTTCGTGCACTGGCTAAGTCATGACGACCGTTACAAATTGCTACCTATAAGGAAAAACAACACTTGGAATGCATACGACACTCCCGCATGGTTATATATCGATGTAAAGTCAAGTTTTATCTTGGCTTGAGAATTTTTATTCCCCATGTTTCTAATGCAGTGTTTAATAACGACTAAAACACACTTCACATAAGAAAAACATTTTTATGATAATAGAAGACAACTTTTTGATGAAAGCAACTTTTATTGATTGGCCTGTGAATAGGCATTTGTACAGGGATGCAACTCCTATATGAGGTAGCTGCGAAATAGAAATGGAAAATACAACAAGTATAAATGGCAATGAGAGATGCTCGAATTACCATTAAAACCGATATTGCTATAGTTCCCATATCCTAAGTAGTCTCAAAGCCTTGCCTCTGAAGAGTAGCAGTTGGATTGGTTGATTCGCTTCCAAGGTGTGATAGATGTGCAAGTGTCATTCGTGAAGAGCATTCAGACTTCAGCCTCTCGCTTAAGATCCCTAACTTTTGCTTGGATCGCCCTTTCGGTTTTTCAACCCAACGGGATACCCATTTTTTCCTAAGTCGCCCTTCCGGGTTTTCAACTTAACGGGTTGTTATCCTTTTTCATTTTATCCATGATTTTTGCCTGGACTTTCGTGTCCACCGGGATGCCCATTTTTTTGCCTAAGTCACCCTTTCGGGTTTTCGACCTAGCGGGTCTCTTTATGCGTAGAATTTTTTTACTGAGTCTGAATTGATTGGGAGTGGAACTTCTTCCCTATCCATGTCTGTCAGGATTAGAGCACCTCCTGAAAAAGCTCTCTTCACGATATATGGTCCCTCGTAACTGGGAGTCTATTTTCCCCTTGGATCGGAATGGCTTTGCACAATGACCCTTCTCAAGACCAAATCACCAGGATAAAACCTTCGAGGACGTATCTTTTTGTCGAATGCTCTCTTCATCCTTTGTTGGTACAACTGGCCATGACAAATGGCCGCCAGACGCTTTTCATCAATCAGGTTGAGTTAATCGAATCTTGGCTGAACCCATTCTGCCTCATCAAGCTCGGTTTCCATCAGAACCCTCAACGAAGGAATCTCTACTTCGACAGGAAGCACTACATCCGCACCATAGACAAGAGAAAATGGGGTTGCCCCTGTTGAAGTGCGTGCATATGTTCTGTAGCCATGTATAGCAAAAGGCATCATTTCATGCCAATCTTTGTATGTTCTAACCATCTTCTGGACGATCTTCTTTATGTTCTTGTTAGCAGCTTTGACTGCACTGTTCATTTTTGGTCGATACGGTGATGAATTGTGATGTTCAATTTTGCACTCTTCACAACTCCTTCATCATGTTGTTGTTAATATTAGAACCATTATCAGTGATGATTCTATGAGGAACTCCGTAACGATATATGATTTCTTTCCTGATGAAGTTGGTAACAACCTGTTTGGTTACATTCTTGTAAGAAGCTGCTTCCACCCATTTGGTGAAATAGTCAATAGCCACTAGGATGAATTTATGACCATTCGAAGCACTTGGTTCAATCCTTCCAATCATATCAATTCCCCACATCTAAAATGGCCATGGGGAGGTCATAACACTCAAAAGAGTTGGAGGAACATGAATTATGTCTGCATACACTTGGCATTTGTGGCATGATTTTGCATATACACAACAGTCGCTCTCCATTGTCGTCCAGAAGTATCCTGCTCGTAGGATTTTCTTTGCCATAGAATGCCCGCTTGAATGAGTCCCGAAAGAACCCTTATGGATTTCCTTTATGATCGACTCTGCTTCGTGTCTATCCACGCATCTGAGCAGAACCGAGTCATAACTTCTCTTGTACAGGACGTCTCCTAATAAGAGGAGCTTGGATGTTAACCTTCTAAGCATGCTCTTATCACAAATTGTAGCATTTTCTAGATACTCTTGCCTCTCGAGGTACCGTTTGATGTCATGATACCATGGCTTTCCATCAGACATATCCTCGGTTGAGAGACAATGGGAAGGAAAGACATGTGTCGGCTCTTTGTACCCGAGGATGCGTATATTAGGCGCCTGATTTGGAAAGCTCACTGAGAACATTGATGCAAATGTGGCTAAAGCATCGGCCATCTGGTTTTCGTCTCTGGTAATATGTTCAAAGGTGATTTCATCAAAAGAAGGTATTAGCTGTAAGATGTAGTCTTTGTACGCAATCAAACTGGGATGTTTCGTCTCCCAATCACCTCGTACTTGATGTATGACCAAAGTGGAGTCTCCAAAGACTTCAAGGATTTTGATTTTAAGGTCAATGGCTGCCTCCAGTCCCATTACACATGCTTCATATTCTGCCATATTATTTGTACAATCGAAACATAAATGGGCCGTAAACGATGTAAGAGTATTACATGGAGAAGTTAGTATTTCCCCAATTCCATGGCCTACAGCGTTCGAGGCACCATCAAACGTAAGAGTCCAATGCTCTCCCGGATCAACCCCATCATAATCGTCAAGCTTCATAACATCTTCATCAGGGAAGTCAAATTTCATTGATTGGTACTCTTCCAACGGCTGATGAGCAAGATGATCCACAAGAATGTTACCCTTGATAGCCTTTTGTGTAACATACTGAATGTCATCTTCAGATAAAATCATATGCCATCGAGCAAGCCTGCCTGTGAGTGCTGGCTTTTCAAAGATATACTTTATCGGGTCCATCCTTGCTATTAAAAGAGTCGTGTATGTCAGCATATACAACCTCAGACGTCGAGCACCCCTAGCAAGCGCACAACAAGTTTTTTCAAGTAAAGAATACATGGATTCGCAATCGGTAAACTTTTTACTCAGATAATAAATGTTGTGCTCCTTACGTCCTGTTTCATCCTACTGCCCGAGCACACAACCCATGGATCCTTCCAGCACCGTCAAGTACATAATGAGTGTCCTCCCAGGCACTGGAGGGATAAGGATTGGTGGCTCTTGGAGGTACTGTCTGATCTTTTCAAAGGCTTCTTGGAAATTATCATCCCATTGGACATCTTGATTCTTGCGCAGCAATTTAAAGATGGGTTCACAAGTAGCTGTGAGATGAGAAATGAACCTGGCTATGTAGTTCAACCTCCCAAGGAACCCCCTTACTTCTTTTTCATTTCTTGGTGCTGGAATATTCTGTATTGCTTTTACTTTGTCTGGATCTACCTCAATTCCTCGTTGACTTACGATAAAACCAAGTAGTTTTTCGGATCGCACCCCGAAGGTACACTTATTAGGATTAAGCCTTAGTCTAAACTTTTGCAGACGCGCAAATAACTTTCGCAGATGGACCAAGTGTTCATCCTTAGTTTGTGATTTTGCAATCATATCATCAACATATACTTCGTTCTCCTTATGAATCATATCATGAAAGAGCGTCACCATGGCACATTGATACGTTGCACCAGCATTTTTTAGGCCAAAAGGCATGACCTTATAATAGTAAGTACCCCATGGATTAGTGAATGTCGTCTTTGTCAAGTCTTCCGAGGCCATCTTTATTTGATTGTATCCCGAAAAACCATCCATGAAGGAGAAAACCGAGGACTGAGCCGTATTATCAACCAATACGTCGATGTGTGGTAATGGGAAGTCATCCTTTGGGCTTTCTTTGTTCAAATCTTGATAGTTCACACACATGCGCACCTTCACATCTTTCTTAGGGACAGGTACGATGTTGGAAATCCAATCTGAGTATTCACATACCAACAAAAAGCCTCCGTTCAACTGCTTTTAAACTTCTTCTTTGATTTTGAGAGACATATCTGGACGAGTTCTCCTCGGCTTTTGCTTTACCAGAAGACATTCTAGTTTGAGTGGCAAGTGGTGCATGGCTATATATGTATGTAGACCAGGAATATCTTTATACGACCAGGCAAAGATGTCAGAGTACTCTCTGAGAAGCTCAATCAACCCCTTTATGTCATCTTGCAAAGCAGCCCCTATCTTAACCTCTTTTTTCACTGCATCGCTTCTGATTGATGACTTCAATAGCTTCTTGATGAGGTAAGATCATTTTCTCTTCTTGTCTCAACAACCTAACCAATTCCTCTGGAATTTCACAATCTTCCCCACTATCCTCATCGGCTTGGTCATTCGGATTTCCAAGGATATTGGTGTAAGGTACTGTAACATCATCGTTTTTTATGGAATTCGAGGCATAATTGCATGATTGATGAATCATGCCTTATTTTAGAATATGGATGTGAATTGGAAAATGTTTAAAGAGTTAGAAGGAAAAGCATTTCCATTTTTAATTTACGAAAATAAGAAAAGATAGAGAGCAAAAATTGTATGCAAAAATGACATTTTATTTAATTTTTAAACAAACATAGAAACATGTGGGGGCCCTTTTCACAAACTGTCAACATGTTTCAGGAAAAAGCATGCGACTTATTTAAAACAAGAACGTTACATGTTAAAGAAAACCACTTAGAGAATATCAGTAGTATTCCAATTTCCGAGCTCTTGATCAGGTGCAATCTGGTAGATGTACTAAGCTATATCTGCATCGTCTTCATCATCCAATGCATGGATTTGTCCTTGAGCCCTCGGATTGGCCCTAACAAATACCTCTAAAAGCGGGGGAACTTGATTTCCTTTGAGCACAAATGGACTCGTACCAACAAGGTCTGAAAAAGAGGACCCGAACCCAAGTCCAGACTTATCCTGCTTTTCGCGTACCTCTATCACTTTGCCCCAATCTTCATTAGGAATCCCAGATTCCACAATGGCTTTGGCATCCCTCAAGGAATCCATTCGAAATCCAGACTTCTTTGTAGTTTCCAGCAGGGTGGGGACTCTGTCAACATAAATGGTTTCCGAGGCTTGGAAAGGGGTTTCATGAACTTCCCCATCCACTTCGACATAACGTAAGGAAGTAACATTGTTGATCACAACATCTTCCTCTCCGCCAATGACGATGACCTTGTCTTGGAAGATGAACTTCAAACATTGCTGCAGAGTTGAGGTAACGGCCCCTGCCACATGGATCCACAGGTGTCCCAGTAGGCAAGTATAAGATGGACGAATATCCATGACGTAGAATGATAGGTAGAACACATGGGGGCCGATTTTGATGGCCAAGTCAACTTCCCCTTCCACAGATCTCCTTAACCCATCAAAAGCTTTGACTGTCAGCATGCTAGGTTTCATCATAACCCCATCCATATTCAGCTTGAATAGAGTATGCTTAGGCATCACGTTCAAAGAAGACCCGGTGTCTACCAGGACTCGATACATCACAGTGTCCAAGCATCTGATGGAAACATGAAACGCTTTATTATGATCTAGGCCCTCAGGAGGGAGCTCGTCATCACTGAAGCCCAGACAGTTTCAAGAAGAAATATTTGTAACAACCCCTTCAAATTGTGCCACAGAGATTTCAGGATTCACATGAGAACCGTGCAGAATTCTCATCAAGGCGGTTCGATGAGCTTCGGAGTACAGAAGAAGGGATAAGATTGAGATCTTTGCAGGTGTCTGATTCAACTGGTCAACCACCTTGAAATTGCTTTTCTTGATTACCCTGATTAGCTGCTCCACTTGTTGTTCAAAAGACATCCCAGGAGAATCATTAACTACCTGTTTCCCTTTATCTCTCACAGGAATATCTTCGATAGCTTCTTTAGGAGGTGGTGGAGTAGGAGCAAATATTCTCCCGCTTCGATTTATTCTGCTAGTTCCGACAATGTTAGTTATATCCTTATTTTCAATAGAAGGATAGATAACTCTCTTTCCCCGAATGTAAACAACATTATATTCCCACGGCAAGGACCTGTTATCAGTTAACAGATCTGGAACCAAACTTCGAAGTGTTGATGCTTGGGTTGGCAGGGGAGCAACTAGATTCAGATTTGGCGCAGGGAGCGTTGGAACTTGTATAACCAATGGAACTATGGAAGTATTCTTCTGAACATCGGCCGGATAGTACGAAATCTCTAGAATAGCGACATCACCTTCGGGGATGACTTTCTCAACTCTAACAACCCCCTCGTCCATCAGTCTCTGAATGGAATTTTTCAAATCATCACACTCGTCCGGATTGGATGAGCATTTCAAACAAAATTCGTGAAGCTCTTCTAGAACTCCCTGTTGCAAAAGATGCTCTCTTAGAATTGTTACTGACATCTGAACCTCATCAACCTGAGTCACTAAGTCGTGGTCATCGTCAAACCTAATAGCATTGGCAGCAGCCCCATGATGAGGAGGCATAGGATTGTGCTGAACATTAGGGCCTACAGGAGCGAAGCTTAACTCATTGGCATCCAAAATAGATTGCACCTTGTACTTTAAATCTTTGCAATTTTCGATCAAGTGACCTGGAGCGCCTGAATGAAACTCACTACGTGAATTAACATCATAACCCCTTGGGAGATCTACTGGTGGAGAAGCTAACTCTCGAAGTTGTACCAACTGACCGGCTAATAATTGTGGAAGCAATTGAGCATAGGACATCGGGATTGGATCGAACCTCCTTTCGGGATACCTTTGCGGCCTTTGTTGACCCCTTTGTCCTTGGGGCCTTTGGTTCTGTTGATAGTTTCGCGGAGGTGCATATTGTTGTTGTGGAGTAGCAACAGGGGTTTGATAATATGGAACTTGTACAATAGCTTTCCCCTTATCGTCATAGGCATTGCTCACTTATCCCTTCTTTTTCTTGACAAAACCGCCAGAATACGGTTTCTTCCTGCCACCTGAGTTGTTGTTACCATTTGCGCTAGATGTACCTGTAATAGTCCCTACTTTAATACACATTTCAACCTGCTCCCTGATGATGACCATATCCAAAAATGAATTAGAAGTATTGTTGAGCATATGTTGCAAATACGGGCCTCAGAGGGTACTCATAAAAAAATCTACCAGTTCCCAGTCTAGGAGAGGAGGCTGAACTCTTGTGGCCAAAATGCACCATCTCTGGGCATACTCTTTGAAAGACTCCACAATCTTTTGGGACATACTCTACAGTTGTGCACGACTAGGTGCCATGGCGGTGTTGTAATGATAATGCTTTAGGAAAGCGTCGACCAGCTCGCCCCAAGTACTAACATGAGTTTTCTCCAATTGCATGTACCATTCTAACGGAGCTTCAGCTAGACTGTCCTGAAAGAAATGTATAAGCA
Organism: Vicia faba; assembly: GCA_948472305.1. NCBI lineage: Eukaryota > Viridiplantae > Streptophyta > Magnoliopsida > Fabales > Fabaceae > Vicia > Vicia faba. The sequence continues at coordinate 960,042,434 of OX451738.1, read as the reverse complement.
ACGGCTCATTTCTAGCATAAGCAACTATCTTTCTGCAGTAAGATCGGAGATGAGTCTCTGGGCATGTAACCCCCTTATACTTGTCGAAATCAGGTACCTTAAACTTTGGTGGAATCATAACCCCTGGAACCAAACACATAGCAGTGGCACTGAATCCTGGTTTCTTAGAAGTCTCCATAGACTTCAAGCATTCTTCCAGAGCCTTGTACATCTTAGCAGTTTCAGACAAATCAGAAGTAGAATCCCTTGGAGGGTCATCGATATCGATGACATCATGGTGGTCATCCACAATCAGTCGTGAGTTCTCCTTAGGAATCCCCTCGTGGTCATTCTTGGGTCCACCATTTTCGGATGTGGAGGCACTGTCTACCAGTTTAGTAACGCTTATTCTGAGCTCTTCCTGCCCTTGGATGACGGCATGAAGAGTTTCCATGAGCTGATTCATTTGATCACCCATGGTGTCCATGTCTTTGCGAAGAGAGGCCTAGTTCTGCTCAATCTGTTCCATAATCCTCAACTTGTTGGCTCGAGTGCGATAAGGATGTAGGGAAGTTGTCTTGTAGATTCTAATAATAAGAGGCAAAACCATTAGATAAAAACCCGACAAGAAAACCGACAATTCATGAAATGCATGATATGTATGATGTATGAAATGATTGTCCATTCCGGTTTTCCACAGTTCAATCACCGTCAGCAGTAATCGAGCAACATGATTATAAGAGCGACCGTATGAAGAAAATATCTAGAAATAAGAGAAATTCCCACAGAATTGAATAAAATAAAGTTATGGGAGTACAAGATGAGCAACTTCGTCTAACAAGCTTGTCGGTAATTGATGTAACAATATAATAATCAGTATGGAGGCAAGCTACCCTTCTTCTTCCATTTCTATCTCACATCATCAAGGCCCAAATAAAGTGCCTTAGCAATAGTTTCAAAATCATGCCCGTTCAGACTAACAACAAGTGTGTGCTCGATAATCTTGAACAAACGAGTGTATTTTTACGGAGTTGGAACAAATTGATAGTCTTGGGAAGTGAAACAGTGTAACTCGTGGTCGTAAAACTGAAGTAGAGTCAAGGCACCACCATGTCTTTCAATAAGGTTTTTTTTGCATTAGGGCGGACTAAACAGTCTTTTAAACTCTTCAAAAAAGGCCGAGAACTTGAGCGGAAAGCTTGGGTAGCACGGATAAGTACAATCGTCCCTCCTGATCCTCTTGAGAACATCATTGTTGCTAGACGTCACTGAAGGAAACTGTAACTTCGTGAAGTAACCCAGAACGGATGTGCACATGCAGGGTTAGTATATAGTTTTATTTTTCTGACATTTCTTTTGAAAAATAAATATGATATGATGTGAGTGCAAATAATCATGGGGTTACTACTTCCATGATACAGGTTTCCGTTGTACTGTTTCTGCAGTCTGTGAGTACCAGGATCATAGGTCCGGAACATAAACCAAAGAACCTCATGAACAGATTCGGAACCCAAAAAATAAATCTGAGATTCTCCTATTTATTGATAGAAATCCAGGACATAACCATTAGAACCAATAGTCACTGTCTGTGCATGGTCACTATCTGAACGTGAGTAGCCATCTGAACACAATCACCATCTGTACCTGTGATAATAATTCCCTCCCCACTCACGGATGAATACTAGGTCAGGGTAAGGCAATGGTAAATCATAATCGAGGGTACTCCTGAAAAACTATCGCCGTATCACCTACGTGAAAACGATAGCCCCTCATTTGTACCTCCTCTGAGCGTGGACGACATGGCAGAAATAGTGAGACCTAAGTCAACTAGCTGTTCATGTTCCACTCTATTCCTAGGGTTCCTATGGTATACAACTCTAGCCTGGGTATTCGGCCTTTCACCTCATAGTAACACCCACCTAATAAGAAGTAGATCTAGTACAACAGTAGTATATGGAAGACAGTAAAATTCAATGCATACATATGCTCAAATATATACAAAATGAGTGAATAAACTGAAAGCATAAAAATAAACACCCAAAGAGAAGAAACAAGAGCTAGGAGCTACTCCAGGATAGACCGGCATTTGGTCGACCATTCCCCACTGAAGTCGCCAGCTAAAACAACCGGATGAAAATCGTCAAACAATGAAGTCGCCATCGAACTTCTTTTATCCCACGTGTAGGGAAAGGTAGACATTGAGAAAACCTGAGAAGGGAGAAGTCACGGTCTTGCAACCAAGAGATCAGGCAAGGGAGTCTGTTACACGAGGGGAAGGTATTAGCACCCCACACGCCCGTAGAACTCTACGATATCTACTCTTATTGTCTATCTTATGGGTGTGTTTAATCTATGCTTACTTTTTACTATACTACTGGAGGGAGAATGCATGCAAAAGAAAGGAGAAAAGAATGTAAGGAAAATAAAATTGTGCTCGCTTGGGCCCTACCCCAATGCCTACGTATCCTTTTTGACGAATCAGAGCTACCGTAGTCCAGCTCACATGTTTTGTTTGTTTTGTGTTTTTTATGGACAAAGTTAATTCCGCCTTTTGCACAGCTCGACCTTTGGATACTTATGCGTTGGCACAAAAGTAAATTAATCATGTCCTTTCCTGAAAAGGGGTTTAGAGAAAAGGTGCTTGAGCGCACAAAGTGATTTGAATTGGTTTGTCTTTTATTACCTTGAAGAAAAAGGTTTAGGTATGATTAGCATGTTTTTGATTTGCTAAGAAAAGAAGTTTTAGTTTTATATGCATATGAAAAAATGGGAAGAAAAGAGTGTAAGGGAGACTAGCCTATTTCTAACCTAATGTTTTCATCCAACGGTGGTCCTAAGGTTTGGATTAACAAAATGGAAACGTCTACCTAATGTTAGCATGCATGATTTGCAACCTAAGGTCTAACTTCCATCCGAATGGAGCAAGCGACTCCTAAGGGAACACGGTATGTACAAGGATAGAGAAAACTAGCCAATAAACTCAAGAGAGCACACCTAAAGAGATCTTATCTAAGTCAACATGCCAAAGAAAGTCTAACAAAACTATCCTATAGGGAACATGCAATGAGAGCGAAGTCGTGATCTGAATTTCTAAATTGAGTGACTCATCGATCAACAAGAAATAAAGGAAAGCAATAAAATCCTATAGGGAGCATGCTCTGAGAGCGAAGTCATGATATCAATTCCTAAATTGAGTGACTCATTTATCAAAAAAACAAAGAAACAAACACAAGCACAACACATATAGAAAATTAAGTTCAGAATGCCTGCTACAGGTCATTAAACTGTGACTTCGAGCACACGCTCTTTATTTCCTATTTCTCATGATATCTAGAAAGCAATAGCGAAATTCAACAAAGTGTAAAGAAGTACAAGGGTAGTAGCGGCGGCTACCAAAGCGACCAAGTCGTCAAGAGAAGACGGAAGCACTGGAGAAACAGGGAGTACGCATCAAGCAAGCTTCACCAAGAATGCGATGCATAATCAGAAGTTCCTGTGCAAAGTATCACAAAATATCATATGTATCACCACAACATATAATATGATATAAATTTCTCATGACGATGAGAAATGAGGCATGTCGCATCAGAAACCAGCATAAGTGATATGCTTTGATCACATAGCAATTATTATGTTACATGATCGAAAGCACCAAAACGTACCTTGCACAATGAACGAACGCATCAAAAATACCAAGGCAAAACAGTGTGAAAATATGAACAAACAAAAGTAAAAGGAAAAAGGTATTTTTTAGCAGTTTTTTATGTGAGGAAAACTCTATTAAAAACTAATGAATTAATTTCTAAAATTAACCAAGAAGTTCTAACAAGTTTTATTGATTTTTACAATTTTGTCATAGGTAAAAATCAAAGAAAAAGTCATAAATCTAACAAAGAAAAGAAGAATCAAGGGGGTGCAAGGCTGGATCAGAGGTGTAGTGCAGAAGTAAAAGGTGCTAGGCCAATCAGGAACAAGATTCATAGAAGCATTTTTTTATACCAAAGGTGTTCAACAACACCAAAAAAGAGAAACCACTGGCTTAACCTTTACTTAAGCATTTTCTTATTATTATCATAATTGTGAGATTAACCTTTACTTAACTTGAATTAAAATAAACAAACGTTTTTAAAAAAAAATTGTACGATGTAAATCTGAAAAGGGATTAGGGTTAAATTTGGGTGTGACGTTTCATCTTATTCCAAACAAGAAGTATCTCTTCCTTCCCATCTCATTCACCCCTGAAGCTCTCGTCTCTGATCTCGCTCGTTGCTGATGATTATTTCAGTTTCAATCATGAATATCAACCACACCATAAATCTCGTCTCATCTCTTCACCGATTCAACACGACAAAATCCCCTTCGTCTTAATCCAACTTCGCCGATCATGCCTTCGTCTCAATTCAGAGCTTCATCTAAACTATCTCACTTCATCTCTTTTCTGCTCATCTCTCCACCTCCATCTCTTTAAGTCAATGATCAACCTTCTTAGATTCGCTTCAGTTTCGAACATTCATAGTACCGCAAATACCTTCACAGATTCAAACAAATAAGAGGATAAAAGAATCATAGAAGGATGAGCATACTTATCGATCAGAGACGCTCCGATGGAATTTTAACAACGTCAGTGATGAGAAATTCAAGTAAGCACCATTGACCTTCTTGTCCTACTTTTTCGCTTAAGTTTTCCTCTTATTATGTCTCTTCTGTTTCCACAATCTCTATGGTTGCGTCGTTGCTCTGTGATTGTGTTGAATTCACGGTGTTATTGTTGATCTATCCAGAGGAATTGATGAAGATGACGATGAAAAAGGTGAAGATGTGTTGCAGTAGGTGATGATGATTGAAAGGGATTCAAAGAAAAAATTCCTAGAATCCAACCCTTGATGATGAAGATATGGAAGAGGGGAATAAGAGAGAATTTTTTGTGACTCTTCTGAAGAGATAGCCGAATGAAGGTGAAAGAGATCAGTTTCTATTCATCTCTTCTGTTATTGTTGTTAGAATTCTGTTAAGAATCTGTTAGATAAAATAAAAATCGATTAGGGGTTAGAAAATCAGTTTGAGATCTCTTTTTTTTATTGTTATGATAGTTAATTGCACGGTTGTTTAGAAGTTTTTTAAAATAGTTAGATGGGGATATCTGTTATGGTTTTGCTGGAAACTTCCCACTCCATTCTGCTTCCTTTGTTGCCGGACGTTAGTTAATAAAGTGAGTTGGTTATGGAAGTTTGAGAGGTTAGGATCTATTATTTTTAATGGATTAGAAAATAGGTTAGGAAATTATGTTAGGAGTTTCTGTTAGAGACATTTTGCAGGGCTATTTTCTGTTATGGATCATGTTTCTTTGCTGCTGTAAGTTATGTGCAGGTGGTTTAGGAACATGTTATGATTCTGTTGAGAAGCTGTTAGAAGTTTGTTGAAATTTTTTGTTTTGACAGTTAGGAATTGGGGAAGTTATAGTCGGTTTTTTGGATGGAGTTCTGTTGAGATACGGTTATGAAGATAGGAAACAGTCGGGGTTTCTGTTAGGAGATTAGTTATAGGTTAAGAAATTCTAATTTGGAGTCGTTTTGTTATTTATGATTCGGTTATGCAGGGAAGGTTTATGGGAAATTAGGAAACTAATATGGGTTAGAAAATTAGCTAAGAGGTATTTGTCTATTTGACATTCTGTTAGCTATTTTAGAGGTTGAAAACTGTTAAAAATAGTTAAGAAAAGTTTGTTAATTGTTGAATTTAGTTGAAGATTTGTTAGAGGGTTATTGGTTGGAAACGGTTAGAGAAAAACAGTTAAGGGTTTTTGCTGTTAGTTTAGGAATGCAGGGTAGTTATGGAGTTGTTGGTGCGTTTAAATGTTGTTTGAAGGAATGAATTGTGAGGATGAGAGATTGGAAGTTGGTTAGTTATGTTGGACAATTGATTTAATTTCTGGCTTTTCTGAAATATGCAGGGATATGGTTTATTTGTGAAGCCACTTCGAAGAGGACGCAATACAAAAGGCCTTGAAGCATGAAGAAGGGGTGGAGCTTAGAATTAGCTTTTTCTTGCAATTTGTTTCTTTGTAAATGATGTAATATAGATTTGCAATAGTTTCTTTTGTGGACCATTGGTGTAATTGTCTGAATTTATAATTGTTTTCAATTATTTCCAATATGTGAATAGGCTTACAATCAAAAATTGGAACGTGACATGGTGAATTTGGATAAACCATGATATTCGGTAACATCTTGAAATTGCAATGGGCTTTTCTCTCATTCGACAAATCTGGATATGCATCTTTCCCTTTGGTTTTACATGATGATGTGTTATATATTTGAAGTCATAATACCTTGATCTAAAAATATTCCTCATGAGTCTTTGAACTCACATGATATCTCCTTCAAAAGATTCAATATGATTTTCCTTTCTCAGTTTAGAACTAGAATTCACAATCTCCTTTGACTTTGCACCCATACACGAATTATCATGTCTTACTTTTTGAAAGAACCTTTGGCTATGTGAAATAAGATTGAACAATGATGAATGGCACTAGAATACTCCTTAAGAAAACCTCATCCACAAGCTCTTCAACTATGTGAGCAAAATTTGATTTACCTAAACACATTAGGCAACTTGAATGAACACTCACCAATCAGTAAATCTATATGAATTACTCCAATTCAATCTTAATTCCAAACCAAATTATATTGCCAACGACCAGTAACAATGATGAGAACCAGAATTGCGTTAATCTGAATGAGTCGACGAGTTCACCTCCCCTGCCATTACTTGAACTTGTATTTCACTTCAACACGACAAAATGCACTGAAGAGCCTTTGAAACTGAAAAGGATAGTTGGAGCAGGAGGGAACACCTCTAATGAACCTTAACTGAATTAACAAGCGCAAGCACCAGGGATAAAACCCTGATCCTCTTGAGATGCATTTGAGATGATGAGAGGGTCCAAACCCTAGCTTGCCAAGTCTTCCCAAACCCTAATTTGCAAAGTCTTTATTTGAGGTTTTGGTGAAAAAGTCATGTATTAGCAAGTCACAACCCTTTGAAGAAGAACTTGATGATCTTTGTGGCTTGATAAGAAAGAAGTCCACAATATCCATGAAAATAAAACCCTAATTCCACAATTTCACTGTCTTGAAGAATAACCAAAAGAATCAAGCTTTGTTGAACATATACACCTCAATCAATTGCCAAAACCCTAATCTCGTCCATAAACATCGACCTTATGAAAAATTTGTTGATGAATGATGCATGAGGAGTTAACTGACCTAATGAAGGTTATGTTTATGTGAAAAGTGTGAAACGCATAAGCCAGATAAAAGTAAAAGGGGCGGGACAAATTTGGGGTATTACAAACCCACTTAGGGATGGACCAGCAAGAGGTTAATCTTTCCCCAGTGAAGTCGTCGTTTTTTTCTGTAGCTGTAGAAATGTTTAAGACTAAGCCATTAAATTAACTAGACTTGTACAAATCCAAAATAAAAATCGCCACCATGCTTTATTGTTTCCAAAGGAATAGGAAAAGAGCGAATAATCCAAAAGAGGGGGAAACATTTTAGGTAAGGGGGTTGGTTATGCAAAGGGAAGGTATTAGAACCCTAAACATCTACGGTACTCCGCAGGAACCTCTATGTAAAAATTTGTATATTTTGGCTATAAAATGTTGTATTTAAAATAGATGGTGGAGATGAGAGAGGAAATATATTTTTTATGATTTTTGCACCCGCCACGATTGTGAACCTTTAGAGCCTATGTACCACCTTCCGTGCAATAGGGGATCAGGGTACACGTAGTTCCTCTTTAAAAAATTTAAAACATAAGTGTGTTGGTTAATTTTATGAGATAAGATATCATTGTCATTGTTTGTGTGGAAAACATACTTACTACCCACAATCATGAGAAAGGAGAATTTGCATCATCTCAAAGTGGAGGATATGGATTGGATTTTAAAATCAACAATGCCTCACTCAACACCCAAGTGGGAAATATATTTCTTCACTACATATTGTAGAAGTATGGTTATTTGCATTACTACAAGGATTGACAAGAGTATAATCTTTTGAGAAAGGTTTTAAAATAAAAACCCAAAATGGAAAAATGGTTTGAAATAAGATTGATTGACTTTTAGTCTTCTCACAAAAAAATGTCAAGGTATTATTAAGTTGATTGGAGTTTATTTATGAAAAGGTTTTGAAAATGCATGGACCTAAGTCCAAGTTTATTATGAAAGTGGTTCAAGTTTAAAAAAAAACATGAAGAGTTTTCAAAAGGAGATAGAAGATTTTTGAAATTAAAGAAGATGGGAGGAGAAGAAGAGACTATCCTAAAGCATAAGATAAAGGCTAGGGATAGGAACCATCTAACCAACAAGAAGCCAATTCTTGACATTATGAGTCAAGATAGAATTCACATTCTTTGGATTGAAACCAAGTAAGCAAAGATACTAGACTTCTTGAGGGAACCAAACTTCAAGTGTATTAAGTCTTTACAAAAATTGGGCAGAGTAACGGCTATATACAGGTGAATTCCAGACTACAAACAAAGTATGTAATCACAATAAGCCGCACACAAAGCAAACAAACAACCCAATGTCTTGAGGTAAACCTCAAGAACTCCAGACAAAATATCAATTAAGGTCACATGGTTTCCAACATAGGCCAAGGTCTCTAACACTAAGTCCAAAAAGTCCAATACTCCATGATGCCAAGGATAGTAACGAAATAGTCCAAGTATCATTAAAGTTTTTTATGGTTCACATGATTATTAGGTGTCTTAGAAGAGAAAATAAAAGGCTCAAGTGAGCAAAAATACAAATGACATGAAATGTAATGCTTAAAGTAAATGGTACATAAAGCATAAAAAATAAAAAGGGCATAAAGTAAAAACAATTTTATAATTAGATGTTAGTTGGATGACCATCTTGAAACTTGCATTTGGAACTCATTAGAGGATTGGTAGAACCAAAGCCTCCACACAACAAGTTGCATTTGCTTTTTATCAAGTATATCATCCATTTGGAATCCTTAAAAGTACCATTTAATGATCAACGATGTTTAAGTGATTCGCGTTGACCAAAAGTGTTGTGGATCCATTAGAGGATTGGTAGAACCAAAGCATCCACACAATGAATCTCAAGGTTATTGGATCAAAGAGATAAAATTAACATACTTGGGCTTGCAAACATAGGAATGGGCCAAGAATGATCATTTATTCAAATCGGGACAAAATTTAGCACTATGTTAAGCAATCGTAAGTGGACTTATATAGAAGTCGCACCTATTTTGAGGCCGATCAATAGCAATCTATGCACCATTTGTTTTGAGACATGATATAGAGATCATGCTCCAATAACACTTAGTGCAATGAGAAAGGGACAAGATGAAGAGGGGTGGGAGAGAATATACAAAACACATTTGAATTAAATTTAAATCAAACTATTATTAAAATCATTCATCCATTTTTGTGGAGTTAGACTCAACACCATGGATCCAATGATGATAACAAAGTTCATAATCAAAAATTCAATCCAAGATCATCCAAAAAATAATCACAAAATAATATTGCATTTAATATATTCATTAAAAAAAGGTTTTAAAATGCTTTAAAATAGAAATAAAAGAGAAAAATATCAACTATGTTCAAACTAATCAAGAAATATTAATTAATACAATAGAAAAATCAGAAATAAACTCAAGTATTTTTATAAAAAATTTGGTAATTTTTTAAAGTCATAAACTACTTTTAAAATTAAAAGAAATGAGTAAAATAAACCAAAAATGATAAAAAAATACTGAATCAAAACTAAAAAATAAGTGAGGTCGCCAATATTTGTCACAATATCATTGGATCATTCCATAATTTTTTCAGAATTAAAAAATGCATAAAAGTATTTTTAAAAATTTTAAAAAAATCAAATAAAGTGAAAATTTATAAAAAATATCAAAACACAAAATAAAATTGTGAAAAAATAAAAATTAGAAAGAGAAAAATCAAAAATATTTTTCCTAATTTTTTGACTAAAAATGAATTTTCTATGATTTTTTTAAATTTAAAACAATTAAATATAAAAATCAAAAAAGAAAATAAAAACCAAAAAAATATGGGCCATCTGATCAATGTCAAAACGCGTTAGTAAACAGATCAAGTGCACCTGGCACGTTGTGCATGTTATGGACTTTAGTGAATAATGCATTGAATCATTAATTAAATCAGATTTAAAAAAAAATAAGTGCGTGCCATCAATTGTTGGAAGATGACACATTGGTTATCTTCAACCTCCAGCCAACGTGAATTGCAGGTCTCTCAAACTGTAAAATCAGATGCTCAGGCCTATGCCATTCGCTTCGTCTCTTCAAGACGAAGACAACCGCACCTTCGCGACAAATTTATATAAACTGTAGCTCAAGCAATTTGGAAGGAAAGTTTTGAAAACAGATTTGAAATTTCACGGTCAAAACAAGTTTCCAGATGAAAGTAAGTGTTGCAACTAGAACCAGGGCAATGAGAGCATCACAATGATATCAAAGTTTTGAAGAATTAATGAAGGAATCTACCTAATGAAGTTGAGTTGCAGAGCTCTGAAACTGGACTTCTATGGAGCAATATAGGGCACGATTCTTTAATGTAACTATATGGTTAGCTTTAGGGAAGATCAAGGAAGGTGAATTGATGGAAAAATTGGATTGAAAAAGGCTTGAAAGCAGATTTGGAAGTAGCAGAATTTTGAGTTATGGAACAAGTTTGGCATGATGATTTTGGCTATCCAAGCTTGAGGAAATGAATGGGGAATGACCCTCTATTTATAGGGAATCAAATGGAATGTTCAAGCTTGTGAAATGATGAAGTATGGAGGGAAATCGTGTGAAGTTGCAAACAAGAAAAGTGTGACCTCTACTTTGATCAAAGCGCATCCAAAACGCGTGTTTTTCTATGCTAATCACTTCTGGAAGTTCACTTAACATGTTTAGAAGCAAAAATGCGCAGAATCAAAGTGTTTAGAAGCTAAACAAATATTTCAAATTCTGACTTTTGAAGAAACTTCAATTCTAAGTTACCAAGTTCAAATCAATGGCATTCTCAGCACAAGGGGTCTTAGGGCATAATTTTTAATGCTTTAGAAAGATGAGGTTACAAGCTTTGCAATGGAAAAGAATGGAATCAAATGGATGCTTGAGCTGAAAGTTGCATGGAGTCAAAGTTGGGAAAAAAAGGTTGACTTTCCAACTTTAAAATATTTCAACATTTTCTTCAAAAGTGACCTATAATGTTTTGCATCCAAACATAGCCTTTCACTTGGAATTTGTTCTTGACCAAAAAAGGTGGCATGAATTAGATATCTTGAATGTAATTTTGAAACTTGAACCATTCAAAATATCCAAAAATTTAGAGAGTTATGAATTGTTGAAGTTGGCAAAAAATCATGAAATGACCTATAATCTTTTGTATCCTTAGGGAATGTTCCATCCATTTTATCACTTTGCACATAAAAGAAGGCATAAAGTTCACCTCCTCATTATCATTGTGAAAAAATAATGGGCTCAAGGTGATAAAAATTGGCCAAGTTATGATCATTTGAAGTCACACATGAGAAATTGGGGGTTCATCTGGAGGACTTGTAATCTTTCTTCAACATCAAGCTTCTTCCACATGAAAATTCCTTGAAACTTTTGAAGTGATTTGTTGATAACCCTTTTAAGAGAAGGATGCTTTTGGAATCACTCAAAAATACCAAAATATGAGCAAGATATGCATCTTTGAAGTTCAAAACCCTAGCTCCTAGATCAAGAAAATGCTTTGTGGAACTTTGACAATTTTGAACAAATTTCTTGTACCAACACAAATGCCTTGTAAATAGAAGTTGTTGTGGATGAAAATGAGACCTCATGGAAACCAATACCACTTCCATATCTTGAGAATTGAGAGAAATATGCATTTGTTACAAATGGGAAGAAGACCTTGTCCAACCATGACAACTTCTTAAATCAATCCCTTGCACTTTTGAATCTATCTTGATAACTTGGAAATGTAGTGAACCAAAATAACCTTGCCATGCCATCCCTTCCAAAACAACTTCAATGGTGAAGTTTGTACTTCTCAAGCTTTATTGACTGGGGCATGGAAATAAACTCATGAACCCATGGAGCAACTTGCTAAGCCTCATAGCCTTTACCTACATTATTAACAAGTAAGACAAACCAACATTACATTTTATTAATTAAAATAAAAATCAAGAGAAAATATTCATGATCACAAAAGAAAACAAGTCAAGGTGCTTGGTGATTCCTCAAAGAGAAAAGCTAAAGATAGGGAGGAGAACCAAAGCCCTAATTTGATCTTGTTGTGATTGAATCAACATGGTATGATGAAGGGATCTTAGGGGAAAAATTGGGGTACAATAATATGAAATTAGTGTTTCAAATATCATCAACATCATTCATCCATTTTGATGGATTTGGTATTTCAACCTATCAACACCCAAGATCGCATGAGGTTGAAGAAAATAAAATAATACTCAATAAAACAATAGTTAAATGATTAAATAAAGTGAAATAATTGGTAAAATACACGAAGTATATTAAAACACAAAATAAAAATCCTAAATAAATAGCCATAGGTCAAACATGAGTCAATAGGTGATGACAATGTTTTTAGAATTTTAAAGTTAGATACTATTTTTTAAAATTCAAAGAAATAAGCAAAATAAACTTAAAAATTGTAAAAAATAGTAAAATCAGAAATAAAAAATAAAATGAGGTCACAAATATTTGTCAAGAGGTCATTGAATCCTTCCAGAATTTTTCCAGAATTTAAAAATCAAGAAAATTATTTTTAAACAATTAAAATAATTAAAATAAAGTGAAAAATCAGAAAAAATACCAAATCAGAAAATAAAATTGTGAAAAAATAAGAATCAGAAAGAGAAAAATCAAAAGTATTTTCGAGAATTTTTCAGTAGTTTTTGAAGTTGAAATGATTTTTTTTATGAATTTTTGAAGTGTATACTAAAATATAAAATCAAAAAATAAAAAAAAAATAAAAAGATGTATACCGTTGGATCAATGTCCAAATGTATTAGTAATCAAATCCAAGGGATCTGGCGTGTTGTGCATTATATGGACATTAGTGAATAAACCACCAGATCATTTATTTAAAACATATTTTGAAGAAAATGCATGGTGCGATATGATTGACTGAAGGGAAGACATGGCATCGTCTTAAACCTCTAGCCACACGTGAATTACAGGTTCCACAAACTGTAAAATTAGAAGCTCAGACCAAGGTCATTCTCTTTGTCACTTCAAGACGATTTCAATGGTACCCTCGCGAAAAAATTAATATAAACTTTAGCTCTGTCAATTTGAAGAAAACCAGAAGAAAAAAAGTTGGAAAGGGATTTTAAAATTCATGAGCAAAACTAACTTCCAGTTAAAGACTAATGATGTGATCATAATCAAAGTGAAGAGAGCTACATTATAGAAACAAGTTTGGAGAGAATTGATGGAGGAATCTAACAGTTGAAGTTTAAATTCAGAGCTTTGAAACTTGACTTGGCTAGCATGATTCAAGGAACCTCTAGGCTTGGTTCTTCTTCTGTTAGCTTCAAGGAAGTTCAAGGATAAAGAATCAGCAAAGAAATTGGGTTGAATGATGCTTTAGAATCAAATTCGAAGTTGTAGAATTGAGAGGTATGAAGGAAGTCCAACAGAGGTTCTTTGGATCTCTAAAGCTTGTAAAATGAAGTAGAGGAGGTCTCTATTTATAGGAGAATATGATGAAATGATGAGAGAGGGTGATCAATAAGCAATCATGTGAAATTGTGTGCACCCTGGTCATTAAAAAAGTTTGACTTCTAACTCATCAAAACTCAGCCGAAACTTGTGTTTCAAGCTGCTAATTACTTCTGGAAGGTTGCTAAGCATAATTAGAAGTGAAAACACGCAACAATTTTGTGATTAGAGGCCACATTAACCAATTTGCAATCTGAATGTTTTGACAAAAATCAGTTTCAAGGTGGCCAACTTTGAATCTATAGTGCACATAACTCATGAGGCTTTAGGGCATAATTCTTGAAGCATTTGGAAGATGAGGTCATAATCATTACAATGTGCGAAGAAATACATCATTTGGATGCTTGAGCAAAAAGTTATGTCCAATTGAATTTGTGAAAAACACACAGATGTTTTGTACTTAGAAAAATTCTAAGTGTTAAACTTCAAAATGACCTATAATGTTCTTCAAAATTAAATAACTTTACACTCAAAATTTGGTCTTGATATATGAAGATGACATGAAGTTGACCTACTGAATTGGATTTTGGAATTGAGATCACTAAAAAATCATGCAAATTGAAAGAATTAGGGTCTTTGGAAGATGATGAAATTTTTTTGATATAATCACAAAAGTCCTATAATTTTTTCAATTCTTCAACCATTTTCCAAGCATTCTCAAATCTTGCACATAAAAACAAAATTGTAGTAGAAATCCCAAATATTATTATGGAAAAATAATAGGCCCAAGGAGATAAAAATTGACAAAGTCATGATCATTTGAATCCAAACCCTAAAATTCAAAGGCCTTTCAAGGAGACTTGTAATCTTTCTCAATCATTAGTGATATTCCATTAAAAGTTATCCTAATATCTCTAAAGAGAGCTTGTTAAGGACCATCTAAACAGAATCATGGATTTGGAACCAATCAAAAATATCAAACAATGAGCAAGATATGGTCCTTAGAAGTCAACAAATCCTAGCTCAAAGAGTGTCAAAATGACTTGAAACCCCTTTCAACTTTTGATGATTTTTCTTGCACAATTGGATCTTGTCATGTGAAGAGAGGTTGTTTTTGATGACGATAAGAATCCATGGCAAAATAACCAACTAAAAATGTTGAAAATAGAGAGAGTTATCCACTTGTGATCACTGAATCTAGTATTTGCTCAATTAGGTCAAACTTGTTGAGCCAACCTTGAATCTCTTTGACCTTTTTTGGAAAAATAAGCATGATGAATCATAAGAGGCCTTGAAATGATGTTTTCTTGAAGCACACTCAAAGATGGAGCTTAAGTCTCAATGAAGCTTGTTGAAGAAGGCATGTAAATACACACATGAACCTAAGAATCTTCTTGATGAATCCCACCACCATCTTTGAGGAGATCTTGACCTAAATAAAGTGAGAGAGCTCCTTGAACCATAAATATTTGATGCTATAAACATGACCTTGAAGACTGAGCTCTTGCAATCCATTAGGGAACCATTTGATTGAGAATAACCCCTCAACCACTTGATAAGATGGTGACATGAATTCAATTGTGATCACCTACAATATGAACATTCAAAAGAACATATATACACATATTGATGTTAGTTAAAAGAACACATGTACAAGATACACAATCCAAGGTACTTGGTAATCCCTCAAGAGAAAACTTAAAGATAGGATAAAGAGAGAAGCAACCCTAATGTGTGTGTCTTGAGGCATTATGACATGAGATGATGAGAAATCTTAGGGGGGGAAATTGGGGTATAAAAGCTGCCATTATTTAAGTGTCTTCTCTCTGGAGATACAATGGTTAAAATCTTCTTCTCGACGCGATTGAAGATAATTAAATACAAACAAAAAATTGGCCCTAAGATGCCATGAAATGCTTATAATAATGAATGCAATTAAACAACTCCAAAGATGACATAGAACTCCGCTCGTTAAGCAAAGGAAAAAAACAATAGATAAAAAAGAGATTCCAACCAAGAAAATAAATCGTTGGGGGATAGAAGACTCCACTCTACTAGGGTAAAGCCCAAAGAGGAGATAGGGCATCACTAACTCAATAAGTGAGGAAAAAGCAATGGATGACAATGATCGACATATAACTGTGAACTACCCACTCCTAGAAGGGATAGAAAAAAGGGAGTAACATCGACTCACACGGGATTGAAAATTAATGACCTGAAGGATGCAAATAGATGCGGTAAAATAATACCAATAAATACAAATATAAGGGTAGGTAAAAAATGATTGGCATCAATATTTATGACTCGAAACATATGATTGACATCAGCACTCATGGCTGGGAATAGATCAACTCTTTTAGAGCAAAGTTAATCTCAATAATGACTATCTCCCATAATGATGAGACTACCATCCATCAGAGTAAAACATCTCAACAACAAACTATATTCCATAACAAAGAGACTACCATCCATTGAAGTACAAACCTCAACAACGAACTATCTCCCATAATGAAGAGACTACCATCCATCAGAGTAAAACCTTAACAACGAACTATCTCCCTTAATGAAGATAGTATCATCCATCGGAGTAAAACCTCAATAACAAACTATCTCCAATAATAAAGAGACTACCATCCATCAGAGTATAAATTTCAACAATGAACTATCTCCCATAATAAAGAGACTACCATCCATCAGAGTACAAGTCTCAACAATGAACTATCTCCCATAATGAAGAGACTACCATCCATCGGAGTAAAACATCAAAAGCCAACTATCTCCCATAATGAAAAGACTACCATTCATCGGAGTAAAAGTCTCAACAACAAACTATCTCCCGTAATGAAGATACTACCAACCACTAGAGTAAAACATCAACAACGAACTATCTCCCTTAACAAAGATACTACCATCCATCGGAGTACAAATCTTCTCTGGCATTAATAGACTTACTGGGGAATAATAGGTTTCTCAAATAAAGAGACTTGCCACTTGTTGTTTATAAAGAAGATTGTGATAACTCTGTCGGGAAATGAATCTTGACTTCTTGGGGAAGTGCCAATACATTCTTGTCAAGGAGATAAAGTCTTCATGTGCAAAATAAATACACATTCTCAATCTAGGGCTCAAATCCTACAAAATCAAAATATATTGATGTCGGGGACCACAGATTCAAACCAGGAACAAACCGGAGTGAAACAGTCAACCAATACACCACCCAATGAGGAATAACCTCAAATGAGGATCATATTCCATCCATATAAGCTGAATAGGAAGTCTAAAGCAAAATTCTTCTAGGAGGGATAACTCAGTGGGAAAATTAAAAGGACATATACTTTCTGCTTAAGATTGACAATTGTGATACGGTGGCAGAACCGACTGTTAATATATTAGTTTTACGTTTGTGTTTGCAAATGTTGCAGTAAGCAAGAGTCGCCATCGACTATTCTTTTATCCAACAAAAGAAAGGGTGAAAAGAACAAAAAAAGACCTTCTTGAGAATTTTCAGAGTAAGGGGGTAAATTATGGAAAGGAAAGGTGTTATCACCCTTTCCATTCGTAGTTTTCTACGGGCTCTTAGAGGCTTGCTCGTTTTGAAATACCTTTGTGCTTTGTGTTTGAAAACGCCTTTGTACGACGAACTTTGTAATGTTTCTCGGGATAGTGGAGAAAGTATACAAAGTATTTTGAACTTGTTTTTGAGAAGTAGTTTTTGTGTAAGTGCAAAATGTTTGAGCAAACTTCTAACAGCTATCTACTTTTATACTCGAAAAGGCTCGTTCTTTTCCTCTTTTCCTCTAGACAATGCTATCCAACTATTAGTGAGTAGGAAGCTTTGTCGTCGGATTTTTAAGGAACATTCAAAGGGAAGTTACAGTAACAAAGGCAACTTCTGGAGACTCTTTAGAAACTTTCTTTTAGGGACTAAATCATTTACTGAAAGGAAATTGTAGGGTCATCGAGGGACTATGATTATTTTTTTTTAATTTATGGGTCTTTTCTAAAGCATTCCTTCCTCATGACTGTTTTATTTCTTAAAGGAAACCAAAGTTGGATACCCTAGAGGTGCTTGTGTGAAATTGTGTTCAGTTCAATTATTTATCTTTTTGTTAAGTTTGCTAGAGTTTGATTATTAGTCTTATCATATACGCCTAATTACAAGCAGTTAATATATATTGCAGAATACTAAAGTGCAAGAATTTAAATCTACGCTATTACAATGCTTTGGGGAGGGGATTTACACTGTTCAAGAATGAGGAGGATAAATCAGTAAATGTCCTAGTTTTAATCTATTACATCCAGTGGGCAGGTACATCAATAGTAAAAATACAAAACTAAATAAACGCGCGTGAAATTGAAAATAACGTCTAACAATATCCTAAGAAATAAAAATCTTTTTGGTTGTTTTTTTATTATGAAAAGAAAATTAAATATGAATTAAGTCCTAAATTATAATTTGTTTTAAGTTAATAAAATGGTTTAAATTTAATTAATAAATTAATTAAGAGATTAATTATTTAATTAAAATGTCTAAGCCTAATTTTTTTGTGAATTTTGTTTTAAAGTTAATTTAAATGATAAAAAAGTCAAATAAAGAAAAGGACAAAAGCCAAATAAGAATACAAAGGGGCATCCTTTGATCAGGGAGAAGTTGCCTTTCGATTCTACGAAGGGTGTCACCCTTCGATCTAGGGAGGTGTTTCCTTTCAATTCTACGAAGAGTGTCACCCTTCGATCCAATAGCAAGATGTAGCTACAGGGCGTTGCTGGAAACTGCTTGATGAATCACTTGTGAGGATGTTACATCTACAAACATGTCAGTAAAAATGAAAGACATGACCTGGGTGCCAAACCCAGGTCCTTCGATTTTGTGCGCGCTGGCCATATTTATGCTGGATCTACCACAAGCGTTAGAAGCAGAACAAAGGATGGCCTGGGATCGAACCCAGGTCTTTAGTCTTGAATAACAAATCGAATGAAACAATAAGTGTGGATGTGTTATGAAAATACAAAGTTTGATCTTTTACCCTCTCTTACCAATAGTTGCATCCTTCGATTTGGCACTTTCTGGATGTGGGTACCTTCGATTTGGCACTTATGGAAATTTTGATAACTTTTAGTGGGTTTGTGGGAAGCGTATCTCCAATCTCCGTTTTTGGCTTGCAAGCATGTTGCTTATATAGAGTAGGAGGGAGGGGACAAGAATACACAAGTTTAACTGCCATTGTGATATGTTTGAAAGCCATGAATGAGAAATTGTAACGTTGGCCAAAAACATGGGATCTTGTCCTTTTTTGAATTTGAATGAACCCGAACATTTGACTTTCGATTCTCTCCTTCGAATGGCTCTGATGGCCTCTTTCGAATGGCTCTGATTCAGCTCCTTCGAATAGTTCTGATGGCCTCCTTCGAATGGACTTTTTTGAGTGTCTTTCGAATAGTCGTTTGTTTCCTCCCTCGAATGGGCCACCAATGTGTGTCCTTCGAATGGGCCTTTGGAGTATTCTTTTGAAGGGGTAATATTGGGTGTCATAGTGCAAAAACTGTATTGAGGGGTCTTGGCCCTGTGAATTAAAGGCAATTATAGAAGATACCTTTGCCCTTGTGAATCCAGGACAAGTCTGAGGAAGCCTCTGCCGTGTGGATCGAAGGCAAGCCTGAAGTAGCTAATGCATAGTCGAAGCCTTATGAACCAAGCTTGGTCAAAGGGGGTCCAGTGCATGATCGAAGGGTTTTAGATTCCCAATCGAATCTCCTTATCCAGATGTCAATCAAAAGACAACATGTTCATATGCCAATCGAAGGACCTTGTTAAAATTCCAATCGAAAGACCTTGTCCCAAGGCCAATCGAAGACTCTTGTCCATATGCCAATCGAAGGAACCTTGCCCCAATGCCAATCGAATACTCCTTCCTTATCTTCAAAATCTTTATTTTTCTTTAATCAAGTGTTTGTGACCACCCATGTAAGAGAAAACCTTGGAAAACATGAGAGGGAAAATTTTGGGGTACAACAGCTTCCCCTGTTCAATCTTCTTAAACCTGAAGATGTATATTGGCTTGTTTGCCTTTGGTGATCTGAAGGTGGAAGATGATTGAACACTAGAGTGCCTAGAAATTTGCACTCGTAAGAAGTAACACTGATTATTGATGACGGCGGGAATGGGCTTACAGATTCCATTTGGATAAGATGATAGAGAGTCGTCGGAGATGGGCTTAAAGATGCCATCCAAAGTAGATGTTGATTTCACACATGGTCCCTTTGGTGGTTCCTGTTCGTGCTGTTTGAGGAGGAATTCGCTGGGGATTATTGGTTTCTGTTGTTCTCCTACTTGAGGAAAACTTTGTGGGGAATAGAGTCTAGGAACTTCGGTTGTCCATTACTCTATTGGGGAGTTATCTTTTGATTGGAAAGATGAAAGTTTGTTATTTTCTGGTTGAAATCCAGTCTTCATAGTAACTTGCTAAGGATAACAAAAGTTGATTGTTATCTGGTCGTGTCCCAGGCTTCACGGTGGCTTATTGGGAAATATAAAATTAATTGTTATGTGGTCGGTTCTAGGCTTCACATGAATTGTAAACATTGAATTGTTTCTGGTCGCATCCAAGCTTCAGTGTTTTGAAGAAATTAAGTTGTTATCTAGTCGGGTCCAGGCTTCAACTTGAATCTGAGGTATACTGTTATCTAGTTGTATCCAGTCTTTGGTGATTTGAAGAAATTAAGTTATTATCTGGTCGGGTCCAGGCTTCAACTTGAATATGAGATATACCGTTATCTGGTCGTATCCAAGCTTCGGTGATTTGAAGAAATTAAGTTGTTATCTGATCGGGTCCAGGCTTCAACTTGAATAAGAGGTGTACTATTATCTGGTCGAGTCCAGGCTTCATAGTAATTGACAGAGTAGACTGTTATCTGGTAGGATTCCAGGCTTCGCAGCACCTTATACTATTATTTGGTCGGATTCTAGGCTTCACAATGTCTTGAATTCTTGATTGACTATTATCTGGTCGAAATTCGAGCTTCAGCAATGATGTTAATTGTTATCTGGTCAGGTCCAGGCTTCACAGTATAGTGAACTTCTATCTGGTCGGATTCCAGGCTTCACAGCAAATTAAACTATTATCTGGTCGAAATCCAAGCTTCACAGTTATTGAAGAAATGAACTACTCTCTGGTCGGATTCCAGGTTTCGTAGCAACTTAAACTGTTATCTGGTTGAAATCCAGGCTTTGCGGTTTCTTTAACAGGTCATGCAAGTAGTTAACGGTGTTTGTTGATTTGATCTTTCCTGAAAAAGGTAAAGAGTTAGTCATATGCAATATGCGATGTGATGATGTTCTCAAAATAAATGAGATTATGTTGTATGTGATGTGTATGCGCATGCCATGATATATGAATATGGGGTGTTGTTGCGATATTTCCTAGTCTGGGAAAATAAATCCCTGACTGCTGCTGGAGAGTATTGGGAAGCTGAATCCTTCATTTCCGCTGGGGATGATGAATGGAGATGATTTTCCAGGGATTTTCCCTTTTCGCTCAAGGATATTCTGCCGAGGATCTTTAACTCCTTCTTGAGAATGACTTTGTAGGGGAAGGAAAGCTTTGTGAACTAAACTGTTGCTAGAAGATAGTTTAGAATAAGTGTTAGAATGACATCTGTCTCTAGATTGTATTTGCATTGTACTTGAAACTTGTGTTGAATGAGTGTTAGAATGACATACGTCTCTGGATCGTATCTTCTTTGTACTTGAAACATGTGTTGAATGAGTGTCAGAATGACATCCTTCTCTGGATCGTATTTGCACTGTACTTGAAACATGTGTTGAATGAGTGTTAGAATGACATCCGTCTCTGGATCGTATCTGCATTGTACTTGAAACATGTGTTGAATGAGTGTCAAAATGACATCCTTCTCTGGATCGTATCTGCAATGTACTTGAAACACGTGTTGAATGAGTTTCAGAATGACATTCGTATCTAGATCGTATCTGCACTATACCTAACTATTTCTAGCAGAAAGTTTGCATTATTTAGAATGTTTCAGCTGGGAATTCTTGTTTTGTTGTTTTGAGAAGAAATTCATTGAGGAACATTGATTTTGCTAGATTGTACGTGATTCGTTGCTGGAATTCATGCCTAATGCCCCAAGTGATTCAGATGGAGATCTGTCCCTGGCTGTTTGGCATTTTTGAGTGATTCCTTGAATCTTGACTTAACTTCCCCAGATGATGGATAATAATCATGTTGTGCCCCTTGGTTGGAAGTGTTTTTCCACTTGAGGTGAAACTTTTTATTGAGAATGTTCTTGTTCACTAGATATTCATGATGTGAATTTCTATGTTGTCGAACAGATAACTATATGCAAACAATGATATTCAAATAATGCAAAGTTTATGCTTGTCTTGAAGTTTGAAAATTCATTTTTTTTAGTAAAACATTTTGCAAAAGGGTGATATCAACTCATGATTTATAGCAGCCCGTACGGGAGTCAGGATACCTTTTGGTAACAGTATGCTTCTGAACTAACCTATGCTTCAGTTAGGACTTTTAAGGGTTGTAGCGTGGCCTGGTCCACGGTTTAAGAAACAAAGGAAAAAGGCTCAAAATTTATTTGTACCCACCGTTCTTCATGATATTCTTTAGTCCTATGCTCATTCAATTGTGCATTTAGATCCCAATTGAGTCTGGAATCTTTTTTCTGATACTTGGTGATAGTTCAGAAACTGAATGTTTGTTTGAGAAGGTAGTAATTTTTGTGACCTTTATTTTTGTTGAGGATTTTTAGGACCTCTTTCTTTTTTTGATTTTTCTATCCCTTCTTTTGCCTGGACTGTTTTTTTTGTGTTTACAGTCAGCGGGAATCCCAACTTTTTTCTTAAGTCTCCTTCATAGGTTTTGACTTAATGGGCTTTTATTTTGAGATAATGACTGCCTAT
Organism: Vicia faba; assembly: GCA_948472305.1. Classification (NCBI taxonomy): domain Eukaryota; kingdom Viridiplantae; phylum Streptophyta; class Magnoliopsida; order Fabales; family Fabaceae; genus Vicia; species Vicia faba. The sequence continues at coordinate 960,019,796 of OX451738.1, read as the reverse complement.
TCTTAATGATTATGCAGAACCATCACAATATTTTGATTTGGAATGACGTCTTCGATTCCATTCATTGTGTATGAAGCGGAAGACTGCGACTGAATGCGCGTCTGAATTGACTGAGAAACTACCCTACCCCAGGTTATGATTAAAGGTTTTAATTCGCGTGAAAAGAAAAACTTATACTTCTTAGGCTCAAAGGGGTTGACTAGGGATTATCTTCCTTATAACGTCATTGTTTGGGATTTGAAACAACGCCTGCACATCGTCAGCAAGGTCTATTCAAAAGCATACTGTAGAGATTACGGTATCGTTATCTTCATCCTCCCTCTAAAGGCTTAGAGATTTTTAATCAGGAGTTGAATATCACAAACATGAAGTAAAAGAACAGTTTAGGCATAGTGAAAACGAATGAAATAATTCAAGACAAACATGTGTAATGCATTGATGAAATAACAAAGTTCGATATGAATAAATGTTCGAACAATCAAGAGAACATTACAAATTGAAAATTCTAATGAACAAAAGTCTCTTTGTCTGATCTTGTCACTTCAGATGGTATGCCCTGGAGGGATGACATAAGAATTCTAGTTGACCATCTTATGAAAATTCTAATGCTCCCTAATCGATCAGGTCTTGAATTTTATATTTTAATGCTCGACAACTATCAGTATCATGCCCTGGACTGTTGGAGTGATATGCACACCTTGAATTTGGATTTTACATTGGAGAGGCAGTATTGGGATTTGTAGGAGGATCCCTCAATATGACCAAATTCAACTTCAACATGTGTCGTAAGACTTGCGACATTGGTATGTCGAGTTTGGTATATTGCCTAGTGAATGAATCCTGCTTACACCGATTACCCTGTGGTTGTTGGCAAGTTTGTGGTTGGGCTTAAGACGTAGTAGCAATTTGGAAAGGTCCACTCTTTACCAAGCCAACCTCTTGTCTTCTAAGAGGTTGATCAATGACTTGGTCCTCAGCCTCGACTGTTTTCTTCATACAGTTGCATCCGTCTTGATGGAGTTTATTGATAATGGCTCTCAGCTCTTCTTGTCCTTGGGCTAGGCCTTGGATAAGAGCCATATGCCCCAGCATCTGGGTTCTCATTGCTTCTACCTCAGGTTGCAGTTGTTCCAACCGTTCGTCCTTATTGTCTTCAGGACTTTTCTTAGCCAGGTTCCCAGCGAGGAGTGCTTTCAACTCTTCCTACCCTTGGATAGGTTTAAGAAAATTTCCATGAACTGAGCCTCTTGAATTTGAAGATCTCTCTTGTCTTGTTGGAGAGCCATTTTCCTTGCTGAAATAAACAACGAGAAAATGAGAGACCTGTACTGGAAGACCTGTTATGCAAATGAAATTCGTGCAATGTTTCAAGGATCTCGTGGGGTAAACAAGAAGATGTCAGAAGTTGAAACTTCTAGCTTTGATTGAATAACTTCGTATTGTTTGACGTCCTTCTACGAGAATCAAGCTCACCATGTCAAGTGGGTCATAGCCCTCGACTCAAGTTGTTGGGTTTTGTTCTCTTGACGGTATTGGCTAGAGGGAAATAAATCCCCTTGCCCCTTGCTAGACGTTTAATTTATCATAACCTACATCATAAACCCTTGAGATCCTTGAAATGGTTAATGAAATGCTATGGTATGATGCTATGATGTATATGCTATGTACCAAAGCAAAAGTGTAAGATGATAAATGCAAGTGAAACTTGCGAGAGATCTAGTTTAATGAATATAAACAAATCCTGCAAGGAAATCACGTTGTTAGATAATGAAAACAAACCCTACAAGGAGTTCAAGTTGAAAGCAAACAAATCACACAAGAGCCTTAGGTTCAGGCTTGCATGGAGTTTGTAGGTAAGTACCCTCTTGAATGTTCAGTTGGCTCAACCTGTCTTAGTAATAGTAATCGGGTTCTAAGGGATCTCATTATCACTAATCTTTCCCACAAGTTTTATTCCAATAGACAACTGACTTGCAACCAAAAAAAACTCGGGAATCAGATCTCAATGAGTGTAGCATCGAGTATCAACTGACTTTAGGGATACACCAAAGACGGATATGTTGAAGATGTGAAAAACACAAGAAGGGAGGGGGGGGGGTTGAATTGAAAAACTTAAATCAAAAGGCTTAACAACACAGTATTTATATCCTAGTTCGTTTGATCTCAAACTAGTCCAGTCCATCCGTCAAGGTGATTTCGCCTCTCTCCAACGAGGACTTAATCCACTATTCTCAAAGGATTACAACAACTACTTTAACAATTGTTAAAGTCTTCTTGAGTATAACCACAAACCGGTTTATCTCAAGGAAATCTGTTACAAATAATTTAACAATAGTGTGTTAACATTTTCTAACAAAACAATATATCACAATTGTGATAATTACACAAATTAAGCTTGGAGTAAAATGAATTTGCTAAAGCTTTGAATATGCATGGTTTGGATAGCTTGGCAAATTGTTGAGTGCGTACGTACGTGCTTCTTTTCACAAGCAGACTTGTTTATATAGGAAAGCATGAGACGTTGTCCATAAATCAAGTTTAATGATAATAATGCACTTTCCTTTTGAAGAAGATCTTTTCTGAAGAAAGCCGTTAGCATTTAATTCTGTCTTGAATAACCAGTAACGCTTCAGAGTCTTCTTTGCTGTAACTGCTTATAACGCTTCAGAGTGTTGATGACTTGGTAAAGATGTCTTTGATCAGAGTCAGAGTATATTTGTTTGGGAGAAGATTCTGGTCATCAAACTTCAGTGTATAATCTGGTAGCTTCAGCGTGTAGCACATATTGCTGATTTTCTGATGCTGATTCCATTCTGATGCTGATTCCATCAGAACTTCTGCATATACAAAACATAATTTTAAGGAGCATAATTGTTCTTTGTATATATCTTTGAAAAAATTTATTCTTTGTATTTTTTTATCATCAAAACTCTAATCAAGGGTTGTAGAATCAAACTATGTTCTAACATATGTCACAACTTCCTACTGGACAAGTTGTTCAATTAAAGGTTCTAAGGTCAGTTGATGCTTTATGACACCACGCAGCGGCCCTGTATTCTCCTTGATTACTCAAGGGATACCTGTACCAACCTAAGTGACACATCAACGTAGCTATCGCTTCAACCGTGTCAGTATACCCCGCACAGTTTCCATGATTTGTTGCTACTTATCTAAAAGGTGCCCCAGATCCGGGTGTAGGATCTATAGTAACCCAAACAAAGCACTCAAAAGTAAAGCAATCAAAGCACACCAAGCAGTTAAATAATGAACTAACTCTAAGGTAACCCCACTTTTTGTATTTTCCCCAGCAGAGTCGCCAGTTCTGTGATACGGTGTCAGAACCGACTGTTAATATACTAGTTTTGTGTTTGTGTTCGCAAATGTTGCAGTAAGCAGGAGTCTCCACCGACTTTTCTTTTATCCAACAAAGGAAAGGGTGAAAAGAACAGAAAAAGACCTTTTCGAGAATTTTCTGAGTAAGGGGGGTAGATTATGGAAAGGGAAGGTCTTAGCACCCTTTCCATCTATAGTTTTCTACGGGCTCTTAGAGGTTTGCTCGTTTTGAAATACCTTTGTGCTTTGTGTTTGAAAGTGTTTTGAAAATTCCTTAGTACGGCGAACTTTGTAATGTTTCTCAGGATAGTGGAGAAAGTATACAAAGTATTTGAACTTGTTTTTCAAAAGTAGTTTTTTGTGTAAGTGCAAAATGTTTGAACAAACTTCTAACAACTATCTACTTTTATACTCGTAAAGGGTCGTTCTTTTCCTCTTTCTTCTAGACAATTCTATCCTACTATTAGTGAGTAGGCAGCTTTGTCGTCGGATGTTTGAGGGACATTCAAAGGGACGTTATAGTCCCAAAGGCAACTTGTGGAGACGCTTTAGCAATTTTCTTTTAGGGACTAGATCATTTACCGAAAGGTAACTGTACGTTCATTGAGGGAATATGATCTTTTTATTTATTTATGGGTCTTCGCTAAAGCGTTCCTGCCTCATGACTGTTTTATTTCTTAAAGGCAACCAAAGTGGAATACCCTAGAGGTGCTTGTGTGAAATTGTGCTCAGTTCAATTTTTTATAAAGTTTGTTAGCGTTTGAATATTAGTCTTATCATACACGCCTAATTACTAGCTATTAATATATATTGCAGAATATTAATGTGCAGGAATTTAAATCTACGCTATTACAATGCTTTAGGGAGGGGATTTACACTGTTCAAGAATGAGGGGGATAAACCAGTAAATGACCTAGTTTTAATCTATTACATCCAGTGGGCGGGTACATAAATAGTAAAAATACCGAATTAAATAAACGCGCGTGAAATTGAAAATAATGTCTAACAATATCCTAAGAAATAAAAATCTTTTTGGTTGTTTTTTATTATGAAAAGAAAATTAAATCTGAATTAAGTCATAAATTCTAATTTGTTTTAAGTTAAGAAAATGGTTAAATTTTAATTAATCAATTAATTAAGAAATTAATTATTTAATTAAATTTTCTAAGCCTAATTTTTTATGATTTTTTATTTAAAGTTAATTTAAATGATAAAAAAGTCAAATAAAGAAAAGGACAAAAGCCAAATAAGAATACAAAAGGGCATCCTTCGATCAGGGAGAAGTTTCCTTTCGACTCTACGAAGGGTGTCACCCTTCAATCCAGGGAGATGTTGCCTTTCAATTCTACGAAGGGTGTCACCCTTCGATCCAATGGCAAGATGTAGCTAGAGGGCGTTGCTGGAAACTGCTTGATGAATCACTTGTGAGAATGCTACATCCGCAAACATGTCAGCAAAAATGAAAGACATGACTTGGGTGCCAAACCCAGTTCCTTCGATTTTGTGCGCGCTGGCCTTATTTATACTAGATCTGCCACAAGCGTTAGAAGCGGGACAAAGGCAGACCTGGGATCCAACCCAGGTATTTAGTCTTGAATAATAAATCGAATGAAACAATAAGTGTGGGTGTGTTATGAAAATAAAAAGTTTGATCTTTTACCTTCTCTTACCAATAGTTGGAACCTTCGATTTGGCACTTTCTGGATGTGGGTACCTTCGATTTGGCACTTATGAAAATTTTGATAACTTTTGGTGGGTTTGTGGGCAGCGTATCTCCAATCTCCGTTTTTGGCTTGGAAGCATGCTGCTTATATAGAGTAGGAGGCAGGGGACAAAAAGAAAAAAGTTTAACTGCCATTGTGATGTTTTTGAAAGCCATGAATGAGAATTTGTAACGTTCGCCAAAATCATGGGATCTTGTCCTTTTTTGAATTTGAATGAACTTGTACATTTGAATTTTGAATGCTCTCCTTCGAATGGCTCTGATGGTCTCCTTCAAATGGCTCTGATTCATCTCCTTCGAATGGTTCTGATGGCCTCCTTCAAATGGACTTTTTTGAGTGTATTTCGAATAGTCTTTTGTTGCCTCCCTCGAATGGGCCACCAATGTGTGTCCTTCGAATGGGCCTTTGGTGTACTCTTTTGAAGGGGTCATATTGGTGTCATAGTGCAAAAAATGTGTTGAGGGGTCTTGGCCCTGTGCATTAAAGGCAATTATTAAAGAGACCTTTGCCCTTATGAATCCAGGAAAAGTCTGAGGAAGCCTCTTCCTTGTGGATCGAAGGCAAGCATGAAGTATAAAATGCACAGTCGAAGCCTTGTGAACCAAGCTTGGTCAAAGGGGGTCCAGTGCCTGATCGAAGGTTTTTAGATGCCCAATCGAATCTCCTTGTCCAGATGTCAATTGAAAGATATCATGTTCATATGCCAACCGAAGGACCTTGTTAAAATGCCAATCGAAAGACCTTGTCTCAAGGCCAATTGAAGACTCATTTCCATATGCCAATCAAAGGCACCTTTCCCCAATTCCAATCGAAGACACCTTCCTTATCTTTAAAATCTTAATTTTTCTTTAATAAAGTGTTTGTGACCACCCATGTAAGAGAAAACCTTGGAAAACATGAGAGGGTAAATTTTAGGGTATAACAACAATCTATTGGAGAGAGGGTAACACAACTCTTCAAAGAGGGTAATATGCCAACAAAAAAATTAATGAATGCAAATTAACATTGAATTATAATTCAGCTATGCATGATGTATGTATGAATGTATGGATGTTATTGTGTACATGCTAATAAAATAAACATACTTCACTGAGGATAACCAGACAAAACCAACTTCAGTGAAAACAACATTCAGCTAAATCCCATCCAGGACGAAGATTCCATAAGAGTATAAGCATTAACTGAGGAAAGAAATTCCTACTTCACGACTTAACTCCATGGGAAGAAACATGGCTTGAAAATAATCATAGCACAATCTGATAGCGATAAACTGATACAATTGCAGGGATATAACACCCTCCTCCAGGCTTCACCGGGGAATATCATACAGACTTTGCTATGGAAGACAATGGCATATCGTCTAGATCTAAACTGGGGATTCCACACTGACTTCACTAGGGAAAACAACACAACATCATCGATAGAAGCATCATATTTGCTTCATTTGGGGACCTAAGAAGTTAACAACGCAGCCGGAAGTCGAAATTATGAGGATTTTAAATCAAACTAAACACTTGGTGAGAGAAAACCTAAAAAATTTGATAGATGTCTCAACACTTCTTAGAAAAGATATTGCCCTTGTCTGGATATTGAGATGGAAAAAATTTGTGTCCTGTCCTGACTAGGGAATATGGGATAAAAGCATCAAAGCACACAAACCCAAAACCAAATGATCAACCTGAAGAAAAATTTGAACCAAGACTTAACTGGGGAAAATGGGATTACAACCCCAATACCACACCACATATAAACTGGTATGAAACCTAACTATCCAAGGAAAAACCACAGGTGGACTATGTGCATATCAGAAAGAGTAACTCGTGGATACCTCTTTGGGAATCTTTTCAAAATTTTAGAGTTCGTCCATCCTTGGAACCACTATTTTTGTCCCACTTGAATCACAGAATGGAAGTAAAAAGTAATTTATAACTTCGTTTCAAAAACATTTTTTATTATTAAGTATTTTCGTTTTGAAAATTACCATCAATAATAAATGAAGCTTTTATAAACAGAATAAAAATAAGAACTACAAAGAATTGGATAAAGGCTCAAACTTTATTAATATAATTGTAGTCTGCAAATAGAGAGACTCTACAGATGATTACAAAGTTTGAAAAAAGGTAAATATAATGGAAAAAGTACACTAAAATACAATGACCATTATTCCCTAACAACTTTGAACTCATGAGTAGTGGCTTCAGTTGAAGTGTGGTGAGAATCCGAGAAGATTGTTGCTTCAATGATCAAGTCTAGTCTGATACAGTTACTTGCCAATCAATCCCTACCTTTTTCCTAGGTTGCCCTTGTAGGTTTCTAACCTACCGTGAAAATTTATTCTGTTTGTGTCTCTAAATTTTGCTTAGACCTCTCTTTTGGGTTTACAATCTACTGATATGCTCTTTTTTGCCTAATCCGCCCTTTCTAGTTTTCAACTTAGCGAGTTGTTCTTTTATTTCTTTAAGCGAAGTATTCCTTGACTGCATCAGCATTCATAGGACGTGGGAACTCCTCACCATCCATAGTTTCAAGAATCAATTCACCACAAGAGAAGTCTTTCTTAACAACATATGGGCCTTCATAATTGGGAGTCCACTTGCCCCTAGAATCAGTGTTAAAAGACATGATCTTTTTGAACACGAGGTTGTCGTCTCTGAATTCACGAGGCTTGACCTTCTTATCAAAAGAATTCTTCAATATTTTCTGATATAACTGACCATGGCACAATGCTATCATTCTCTTTTCTTCAATCAAATTTAACTGGTCAAACCTATTCTAGACCCATTCATCCTCTGACAATTTGGTTTCCATTATACACGCAAAGAGGGAATCTCAACCTCAACGAGGAGCACTGCTTCCATACCATACACAAGAGAGAACAGGGTTGCCCCTATGATGGAATTCAAATTTATTGAAGAAAGGTAATAATCTTCTTGCATAATGTTTATAGTGAATCAAGCCAATGTGACGACTCTTCCGTTATCCTTTGATCTAATTTATTACCAAGGATGAATCACCATATACGTAAGAATTTTGATTCTGAGATCTATAGCCTCTAAAAGACCCATGATACAAGCTTCATACTCTGCCATATTATTGGTACAATCAAATTCTAACCTTGCAGTAAAAGGGATGTGTGACCCATGGTGAGTGATAATCACAACACTAATTCCTTTTCCATAAGCATTTACAGCTCCATCAAACACCATACCCCATCGGGATTCAGGATCGGGACCTTTATTGGGAAAAGGCTCATCACAATCTTTTACTTTCAAATACATCACATCCTCATCAGGGAAATCATATTTAACGAACTGATAATCGTCAACTGGTTGGTGGGCAAGGTACTCTGCCAACACACTGCCTTTAATGGCCTTCTGAGTACATATTCAATATCATATTCAGATAACAGCATCTGCCAACGGGCAATTGTTCCAGTAAGAGCAAGCTTTTCAAAAGTATACTTAACTGGATCCATTTTGGAAATCAACCAAGTAGTATGATTTAACATATATTGCCGCAATTGCTTTACTGCCCAGGACAAAGCACAACATGTTTTTTCTAGCATAGATTGGGACTCACAGTTAGTGAACTTCATGTTCAGATAATAAATGGCATATTCTTTTCTTCTTATTTCATCTTGTTGTCCCAAAATACAGCCCATGTAATTATCCAACACAGTCGGATACATAATCAATGGTCTTCCTTCAACATGAGGGAGAAAGATAGGAGGCTCAAGCAAATACTCTTTAATGCTTTCAAATGCCCTTTGCAAATCATCCATCCACACACAACCTTGATCCTTCTTCAATAACTTGAATATTGGTTCATATGTTGCAGTCATATGGGAAATAAATCTGGAAATGTAATTCAAAAATCCAAGGAAACCTCTAACTTTCTTTTCAGTTATTGGTGCAAGCATTTCCTGAATTTCCTTAACTTTATCATGATTAACTTTAATTCCTTTTTGGCTAACAATGAAACCTAGCAACTTTCTTGAACGAACACCAAAAGTACACTTATTTGGATTCAAACAGAGACGATACTTCCTCAAACGCTGAATCAACTTCAACAAATCTTCTGTATGCCCTTCCTCAGTCTGAGATTTGGCGATCATATCATCAACATATACTTAAATATCCTTTTGCATTAGATTATGGAATAGAGTTATCATATCCATATGGTACATTGCATCAACGTTCTTTAACCCGAAGGGCATCACTCTATAACAGAATGTTCCCCATGGTGTGATAAAAGTTGTTTTTTCCATGTCCTCAAGAGCCATCCTAATTTGATTTTGGAAAATCCATCCATGAACGAAAAACACTTTGAATTTTATTGTACTATCTACCAACATATCAATATGTGGTCATGGGAAATCATCTTTCGGACTGACTTTATTTAAATCTCTATAATCAACATACATATGGACTTTTCCGTCTTTCTTTGGTATTGGAACAATATTGGAAATCCACTTAGGGCACACTGATGTCACAAGAAAACCAACATCAATCTTCTTTAAAACTTCTTTTTTAATCTTCAATACCTTGTTAAGATAAGTTCTTCGTAGCTTCTACTTGATCGGTGGACATTCTGGCTTAAGTGGCAAATAATGTTCCACAATATTAGTATCCAAACCAGACATGTCTTAATAAGACCAAGAAAATATATCCACATACTCTTTCAGCAACTCAATCAACCTGCTCTTCACCTTGGGATGAAGTAGTGCCCCAATCTTGACTTCTTTCGGATCTTCCTCTGAACCCAAGTTAATTGTCTCCAACGGCTCTTTATACGACTGGATAGTAGTGTCCTCGTGCTAAAAAAACCATGAAACATGTTCTAGGATTTCATCATATTCCTCTTCTTTAGCCATGTATACATGATATTCAAAGTTATGAGAGGGTGCAGGGTCATCGCACTCAATGGGTTTTTTAACTAATCTTCACATATGATTTATGATTGATTTTAGAAACTGACATATGTAACAAGTGATTATGCAGTTTATTTATAGTTATTATTTATTTTGAAAGATCTTTTCTGATTACCATTTTCCAAGAAAAAGAAGAAAACAAAGACATAATTTAGAAATCAAAAACAACTTTTATTAATGATCTTAAAATTCAAAACAAAAGACGTGCCCATACAATCACTACTTCCACCTTCGACATAGTGAAAGAATTTTTAAAAGACCAACAAAACAAATTACTTTGAAATGTGAATGCAAGAAGGAACATCAACAGTGATCCAATTCTGGATTCTGACTCCATGTATCACAAAGTTCGGAATCTCTTGCTCTGACTCATCTTCGAGAATAGCGTTGATCCTTGGAGTATTCGGATGAAGATATCCTGCATTGTGAAAGATGTCTTGATATTTACTCAAAGCGGACTTCAGCTTCACAACTTCCTTCTTCACGGAGAAACCCAAACCATCCACATTCATGTTCACATGTGGATTAATAACCTGCCCACACACCTTTCTAGGGCCTTTTTGCACTACTTGTTGTGCATCCATAAATGAGGTGATAGAATCTTCATTCTTCCTTATGTTATCAATAGATAAATCGTATAACTGAGTTCCAACAGTGGCTTCCTCATCTTCTATAATGATAAAGGAAGACAAATGAGATATCAATAGAGCTTATTCACCGTTTACAATGACTACCTTTCCTTCACACAAAAATTTCAGCTTCTGATGCAAGGTTGAAGTAACAACTCCTGCTTCATGGATCCACTACGCCAAAAATAAGTTTTAGCAGCACATAAAAGAAAGCGCTTTTGGAAAAAAGTGCTGTTGTAGGTTTTTTAAAAAATTCACATAAAAAAGCGCTTTCAAAGGGTGCCTTAAGAAAGCGCTTTTCAAAAGCACTTCTAAAGGTCACCCTTAGAAAGCGCTTTTTGGGAAGCGCAGCTAAAGCTGGCCTTTCAGAGGGTACCTTAAGAAAGCGCTTTTCAAAAGAACTGCTAAAGGTCACCCTTAGAAAGCGCTTTTCCAAAGCGCTGCTAAAGCTGGCCTTTAGAAAGCGCTTTTAAAAGCGCTGCTATAGGATATGCTACGAAAGTGCTTTTTGATGTAAAAGCGTTGTTATAGATATGGCCCGGTTCAGCACGGACGGTAGTGTTTAGACACTTCTATTAGGGTTCAAAGAGGAGTGTTGTTTCATCTTCCTCTCTCAATCACGACTGTGTGACGACTAATCCCTCCTTGTACTCTCCTTCTCTGGTCAATTTCCCCGTCTACAGACTTAACTCGCGGCAGTCTTATCTTCTCCCTCAAACGGCCACGACGGCTTCTCCTTCATCTCATTCGCTTTCCACCAGTGCGACCTTCTTCATCTCAATACGACACAACCTTCTTCTAATTCACTTTTAGAAAAAACTACCAAGAAAAAATCATATGCCATGGATTCATAATACGACCTATGCGCTTCAGAAACTTGGAAACGATGGGAGAAATCAAAGATTAAGGCTTACCTACTGGAGATGAGTTTGGCGTTCTTTCGAGGCGGCGCGGATGATGTGAAAACCAGAAGAAATTTCAAGTACAACTTCTTCTCATATTTCTTCTTCTTTCTGTTTCTTTGAGTCTTACGCATCCTAATGGTTGATTTTGCGTGTGGTTACTGCTCTACGTTGTAGATAAGCGAGGAACTGGTGATGATGTTATTCGTTGATTACTGCAAAGGAGATGCGGTTATGGTGATGTTATTGTAGCATGAAGACGATTTGAAGATGACAAATATCCAGGGAGAGATACAAGATGGAGAATATGATGAATCCAAAATTGAGTTACAAAGATTACAGAGGAATTTGATGAGGAGAAGCAATTGATTCTTGAAGGTTGTTGAGAAGGTTGAAGATGAAGATAAGAATTCAAGCATGGAAGAGAGAATCTCAGAGGTGAGTATTTTTTATTTTTTCTGTGAATCGTCCAAACGAATTCTCCTGAGTTTTCTGTTAAAAATTTGTTATAAAGCAGTTGAAATTCTGAAGAATGGGTTGGTCTTGTTGTCCAAAGAAGAGACGAGAATTTCAATAAAGTGAGTGCCATCAATCGCGAGAGAGCGTCAAAACCCGCATATCCATACAAAAAAGGGAGTTTGGGATATGCTCGCTTAGAGGAAAAAATTATAAGTAAATATAAACTCTACGATCTTATTAATTCTCTCAATGTGTTATAATTGATGATCTTAAGACTTGTGTCAATGCGTAGTTAGAAGAGACGAAAAGTGACGCAACATCACTACCAACACATTTGTTGTGGAAGGAAGCTCGTGTGGGCAAGGATCAAGTTGTTAATCCCGATATTCAACATGTGTATGATGAATGTGTAAGTATAAGATTGTGTCTTTAATTAAATCAAATGTTTATTAATATTTAAATAATTTTTTATCTCCACTAATAGTTTTAGATATGTAAATGAATTACAGGAGACCTTGTCGCAATCGGTATCCCCAGGTGAGGATCAGGATACCAGGAGCGTACTTAGTCGAGCACTAAATATTGCTAAGTATTTGGGTCGGGTGAGGGGTAAAGGTCATGGTGTGACTCCAACCTCTTTGTATAAGCATCCAAGGAGAAGAAATCCTAGCAATGCAGAAGTGATGCAAACATTGCAGGATTTACAAGCTCAAGTCCGTGAATTGCAGAAGGATAAAGAGAGATATATGGCGGAAAAGAGCAGTTCACAGTTGAAAGTAACTAGTGACAAAGCTAGTATCAACTGTGAACATTAATTTCCCGAGTTAATTTTCAATATATATCCGTTATTATTATAGAATATGTTTAGTCACTTCTAACGGTTATTATTGGTTTAGGGCATTTCATCTTGCAAGTTATACCTATTGTCGCCGACTTATCGACTAGTTGGCAAGGGAAAAGTCCATAACACTTTGGGAGATTTACTTCACCATAGACAGCTTCCGGATGGACACATGAAAGTATCGGTTGATATTGCTTTAGATATGGATGCGTTGCTGCTGGTACCTGACATTGTTGCTGAGACCACATTGCTGCGAGATGCAATTGGATCTTTTGTTGCATGGCCATCGGACCTCATTTTCATAGATGATCAGGTATGTTGAAAACCATTATGAATTTGTAAGACTGATTTTAAGTTACAATGCTGATAACAATGGTATTTATATATTTTGAGGTACAAAAATGGTGTATATATATTTTGGATTACAATGGTATACAATGCATTACCGCGGTTTATGAATTACAGGTTATGGTAACTGGTTTATATAAAAATATGCTGCAAACAATGAAGGTATATGAATTATATAAATCATACCTCTAAAAAAAACACCCTATGAAAGGGATTTTTCAAGAAAAACGCTGCCTTGGGTAACCTATGAAAGCGCTTTTTCACAAAAAGCGCTGTCTAAGGTAAACATATGACAGCGCTTTTCCAGAAAAAAGTGTTGCCTTAGGTAGACCTATGAAAACGCTTCTTCATAAAAAAGCCTTGCCAAAAGCCTACTTAAGAGAGCATTTTTTAGAAAAATTGTTGTATTAGGTAGACCTACGAAAGCGCTTTTCATGAAACAAAAAGCGCTACTAAATCCTATAGCAGTGCCACCTTAGAAAGCGCTTTTAAGCGCTTTTAAAGGCCAAAAAAAGCGCTTTCGTAAGTCTATTTTGGCGTAGTGATCCATGGCCGTCCCAATAAAAAACTATAGGCAGGGACAATATCCATAACCTGAATGGTGATTTAGAATAAGTGCGGACCTATATGAATAGGTAAATCCACTTCTCCGATGACATACTTTCTCGAACCATCAAAAGTCTTCACTATAATGCCACTAGGGCGCATAGGAGTTCCCTGGTACTTAAGCTTCGTGAGAGTACTTCTCAGTATGACATTTAAAGCAGGTCCATTATCAATCAGCACATTGGACAAAGAGTCATTCTTATAATTCATAAATATATGGAGAGCCAAGTTATGGTTTCTTCCTTCATCAGGAAACTCATCATCACAAAAGCTCAGATTGTTACAAGATTTAATGTTCCCCGCAACACCTTTAATCTGATCCAGGGGCATATCATTTTCAACAACTTGATCCAACACCCTCATCAGAGGTTCCCGATGAGCAGAAGAGTTCATCAACAAGGCTAAAATAGAAATCTTGGATGGAGTCTGCAACAACTGGTCCAGAATCATATAATCACTCATCTTGATGATTTTCAACAGATCATCCACATCTTTTCCCAAGGCGGCGCCACTAGATTCTCCTACCATTTTCTTAGTCTCGGCATAAGTCTAAACAATCTTTTTCCAGGATTAGCATCTCCTCGAAAGGTAGGGGCGAAGACATGACCACTACGAGTTACCCGACTAGCTTCAACAATATGGGACAAAGGTTGGGCAGGAATTTCCTTGCCATCTTCTAGGATAGTTACATTATACTTATAAGGCACAGCATTATCTAATTCATATGGGATAGGACCAGGCAGACAAATAACCACGGGAGCAACATCAAGCTTCCTATGGTACTCAACCTCTACATGAGCAGGATCACCAAAACATGGTACAATAACATTCACCCCTGCTTCATTGGAATACTCAAGAGACATGGAATCGTTGTTAGACAAAATATCCTCATTCATAGATTTTCACTCATCAAAGAAAAGAACTCATCGACAGAAATGTACTCATCATCAGTCATGGCCTCAATAGAGTAATCCCCAATCATATTAACTTTATTATAATCATCTATGTTTCCTGTGATTCTGATAGTACCATTATCTAAAAATAATCGAACACCTCTTCTTACAACAGAACAACCACGAGAATCCTTACAGAAGATTTGACATGACCCATAATGATGTACTTCTTGGCCATCCACGTGACAAAATGTGGGATGCTACTGCACCAGATCATCATTCATGTAATTCACATCGAAAATACAGAATTCTCCGGGGCAACCATAAATCATATTCACATCTTCTTCATATTCAGCCATTGGTCTGATTATATGGATAAGACCTTCATCCATCATTTCTTGAAGATCAACTCTCACTTTATCGCACCCATGGATATTTGAACTGCAAATACCACAACCAACACGGTCATGTGTATAATATCTAAATTTACAAAGATCAACATGCATCTTCACTAAATCACCTATGACTATATTGATATCAAAAATCCTAAAATCTCCAAGACCACCAGCAACCATATTTACGGCACTTCCACCTCCATGTTTGGGTAGTGGATTAAACAAAAAGCACTGCTAAAACCTATAGCAACGCCACCTTAGAAATTGATTTTAAGCGCTTTTAAAGGCCAAAAAAAGTGCTTTCGTAAGTCTTTTTTTGCGTATTGATCCATGGTCGTCCCAATAAAAAACTATAGGCAGGGACAATATCCATAACCTGAATGGTGATTTAGAATAGGTGCGGACCTATATGAATAGGTAAATCCACTTCTCCGATGACATACTTTCTCGAACCATCAAAAGCCTTCACTATAATGCCACTAGGGCACATAGGAGTTCCCTGGTACTTAAGCTTCGTGAGAGTACTTCTCAGTATGACATTTAAAGCAGATCCATTATCAATCAACACATTGGACAAAGAGTCATTCTTATAATTCATAAATATATAGAGAGCCAAGTTATGGTTTCTTCCTTCATCAGGCAACTCGTCATCACAAAAGCTCAGATTGTTACAAGATTTAATGTTCCCCGCAACACCTTCAATATGATCCAGGGGAATATCATTTTCAACAACTTGATCCAACACCCTCATCAGAGGTTCCCGATAAGCAGAAGAGTTCATCAACAAGGGTAAAATAGAAATCTTGGATGGAGTCTGCAACAACTGGACCAGAATCTTGTAATCACTCATCTTGATGATTTTCAACAAATCATCCACATCTTTTCACAAGGTGGCGCCACTAGATTCTCCTACCATTTTCTTAGTCTCGGCATAAGTCTAAACAATCTTTTTCCAGGATTAGCATCTCCTCAAAAGGTAGGGGCGAAGACATGACCACTACGAGTTACCCGACTAGCTTCAACAATATGGGACAAACGTTGGGTAGGAATTTCCTTGCCATCTTCTAGGATAGTTGCATTATACTTATAAGGCACAACATTATCTAATTCATATGGGATAGGACCAGGCAGACAAATAACTACGGGAGCAACATCAAGCTTGCTATGGTACTCAACCTCTACATGAGCAGGATCACCAAAACATGGTACAATAACATTCACCCCTGCTTCATTGGAATACTCAAGAGACATGGAATCGTTGTTAGACAAAATATCCTCATTCATAGATTTTCACTCATCAAAGAAAAGAACTCACCGACAGAAATGTAATCATCATCAGTCATGGCCTCAATAGAGTAGTCCCTAATCATGTTAACTTTATCATAATCATCTATGTTTCCTGTGATTCTGATAGTACCATTATCTAACAATAATTGAACACCTCTTCTTACAACAAAACAACCACGAGAATCCTTACAGAAGATTTGACAGGACCCATAATGATGTACTTCTTGGCCATCCACGTGACAAAATATGGGATGCAACTGCACCAGATCATCATTCATGTAATTCACATCGAAAATACAGAATTCTCCGGGGCAACCATAAATCATATTCACATCTTCTTCATATTCAGCCATTGGTCTGATTATATGGATAAGACCTTCATCCATCATTTCTTGAAGATCAACTCTCACTTTATCGCACCCATGGATATTTGAACTGCAAATACCACAACCAACACGATCATGTGTATAATATCTAAATTTACAAAGATCAACATGCATCTTCACTAAATCACCTATGACTATATTGATATAAAAAATCCTAAAATCTCCAAGACCACCAGCAACCATATTTATGGCACTTCCACCTCCATGTTTGGGTAGTGGATTAAACAAAAAGCACTGCTAAAACCTATAGAACCGCCACCTTAGAAAGTGATTTTAAGCGCTTTTAAAGGCTAAAAAAAGCGCTTTCGTAAGTCTTTTTTTGCGTACTGATCCATGGTCGTCCCAATAAAAAACTATAGGTAGGGACAATATCCATAACCTGAATGGTGATTTGGAATAGGTGCGGACCTATATGAATAGGTAAATCCACTTCTCCGATGACATACTTTCTCGAACCATCAAAAGCCTTCACTATAATGCCACTAGGGCGCATAGGAGTTCCCTGGTACTTAAGCTTCATGAGAGTACTTCTCAGTATGACATTTAAAGCAGATCCATTATCAATCAGCACATTGGACAAATAGTCATTCTTATAATTCATAAATATATAGAGAGCCAAGTTATGGTTTCTTCCTTCATCAGGCAACTCGTTATCACAAAAGCTCAGATTGTTACAAGATTTAATGTTCCCCGCAACACCTTCAATATGATCCAGGGGAATATCATTTTCAACAACTTGATCCAACACCCTCATCAGAGGTTCCCGATAAGCAGAAGAGTTCATCAACAAGGCTAAAATAGAAACCTTGGATGGAGTCTGCAACAGCTGGTCCAGAATCTTGTAATCACTCATCTTGATGATTTTCAACAAATCATCCACATCTTTTCACAAGGTGGCGCCACTAGATTCTCCTACCATTTTCTTAGTCTCGGCATAAGTCTAAACAATCTTTTTCCAGGATTAGCATCTCCTCAAAAGGTAGGGGCAAAGACATGACCACTACGAGTTATCCGACTAGCTTCAACAATATGGGACAAACGTTGGGTAGGAATTTCCTTGCCATCTTCTAGGATAGTTGCATTATACTTATAAGGCACAACATTATCTAATTCATATGGGATAGGACCAGGCAGACAAATAACCACGGGAGCAACATCAAGCTTGCTATGGTACTCAACCTCTACATGAGCAGGATCACCAAAACATGGTACAATAACATTCACCCCTGCTTCATTGGAATACTCAAGAGACATGGAATCGTTGTTAGACAAAATATCCTCATTCATAGATTTTCACTCATCAAAGAAAAGAACTCACCGACAGAAATGTAATCATCATCAGTCATGGCCTCAATAGAGTAGTCCCTAATCATGTTAACTTTATTATAATCATCTATGTTTCATGTGATTCTGATAGTACCATTATCTAACAATAATTGAACACCTATTCTTACAACAAAACAACCACGAGAATCCTTATAGAAGATTTGACAGGACCCATAATGATGTACTTCTTGGCCATCCACGTGACAAAATATGGGATGCAACTGCACCAGATCATCATTCATGTAATTCACATCGAAAATACAGAATTCTCCGGGGCAACCATAAATCATATTCACATCTTCTTCATATTCAGCCATTGGTTTGATTATGTGGATAAGACCTTCATCCATCATTTCTTGAAGATCAACTCTCACTTTATCGTACCCATGGATATCTGAACTACAAATACCACAACTAACACGGTCATGTGTATAATAGCTAAATTCAAAAAGATCAACATGCATCTTCACTAAATCACCTATGACTATATTGATATCAAAAATCCTAAAATCTCCAAGACAACCAGCAACCATATTTACGGCACTTCCACCTCCATGTTTGGGTAGTGGATTATCCTTCACATTGGGACCAACATCTTTAAAATACAGGAAACCAGATCTTACCATCTTCTGCACTTCAAACTTTAATAGATAGAAATTTTCAATGTTGTACCGTGGGGCTCCTTGACGAAAAGCACAAGTCTGATCCGCCTTGTGATACCATGGTAAAGGTGAAGGTATAGTAGGGGGAGGTCTAGTCTGCACCGATTTTTTCTGAATTATAGTCGAAAATAATTATGCATAACTCATTGGAATAAGATCAAAAGCTTCTCTCTTATGACCTTGCCCTTGATTACCTTGAGGAGGTGTTCTCTAATAAGAAATAGTAGTCGGAGCTACACTGACAATCAAAGTCACAGAAGCAACTTGTTGTTGGTCTTGATAATGTCTTCTCGGAGGTCTAACCTTTCTTTCCTCAACGACATCATTTGTTTCATTTTTTTTCTTTCTATAAAACCCATATGATGATTTCTTTGTTCCACTAGAACCTTCGTCTTTTGTCAATCGTCCTTCCCTGACAGCTTCTTCTAGACGAGACACCCATACTTATCATCTCAGTGAAATCACTTGGTGCACTTGAAACCATCCTTTCATAATATAATGAACCAAGGGTTTTTAGGAAGACCTTAGTCATTTCTTGATCTCCCATCGGGGGTACCACTTGGGCAGCAACCTCGTGCCAACGTTGCACATACTCTTTAAACGACTCTTTATCCTTCTGAGTAATCACCCTCAATTGATTGCGGTCAGGCACCATAAACATGTTATACTTATATTGATTGAAGAAAGCTTTACCCAAGTCATTGAAAGTACGGATATTGCTACTGTTCAATCCCATATACCATTTCAAAGTAGCACCGGTTAAACTATCCTGGAAGAAATGGATAAGCAATCATTGGTCATCAGTGTGAGTAGACATTCTTCTGATATACATCACCAGGTGATCACGGGGATAAGAGTTACCCTAGTACTTTTCAAATTCTGGCACCTTAAAATTTGCTGGCACTTTTACATTAGGGACCAAATATAGATCACTGACATTCTGTCCAAATAACTATTTCCCTCGGGGAGCCTTCACTTTTTTCTGCATCTCATTGAATATGTCCTGAAAATAATCAAATCGGTCATAAAAGCCCAAACATTCACTTGGTGGAGGAGCAGGATGATAAACTTCATCATTAATAACAAGCATAGCATTCATCATAGGGGCGCAACATGATGAATCTCATTATTGGCAATAGGAGTAGCATGCATCATAGGAGGCGCAAAAGCAGCAATAGTTTGAGTAAATGGAGCAACTTGAGCAGCAAAATTGTAACCTTCTGGCATGAAATTCTCAGGCATTCCCTACGGGTAACCGTGAGGCATACGGTATTGAGCAGCGGTAATTGGGGTAACAGAGATGGGAACTGACAGAACATCTGAAGCAACAGTCGTTTGTTGTGGCTGAGTAGCATGAGGAGACGAAGGAGGAGGTGGTGGTTGATTCTGAGCAACGACCAATGATTCCACCAAAGCAGCCATATTGGCCACACCGGCCCTCAAAGCAGTACCTTCTTCGCGAAACTCGGGATTATCTTGTTCAAGGTTTTCCATCTTCTTCCTAGAATTATCCCAAGTATTGTAGCGATGAGATAGCTTGTCGACTGTTGAAGTAGAGAAACATGTAAGACACCCGAGCATGAACAAGAATGCAAAAAATATGTTCAAAATGATGAATGATATGAAATGCATATGATTTATTATGTTTATTAAAGGAACTCAAAGAATTATAGAGAATTGCAAGTATTAAAGTACTAACACATTTGGAAATACTGGAAATTTCATTTTAATAATAACTTCGGACTGGATTATAACTTTTAGTACAAGTTTCAATAATCCTAAGCACAAGAGAATAAAGATAGATTCTACAAATCCTAAGGAGCCAAAGCTGATGAAGATCTCTATACATAGTGATGCTTTCCCTTGAGTCTTGCTATATGAGCCTTCAATTGCTCGTTCTCTACTGTATATTTGTCGGTGACTTCTTTCCAAACCACTGGAATCAGAAGGCGGGTGATTGGGACCTGGATGAGCTCTAGAGGAAAATAAATCCTCTTGCTTCTCCATCATATCCATAACATGACTCTCAAGTATCTCGATCAAATCATCCTTCTATTTCAATTCTGTTGATTAGGAAACCTCCAAAGTCTGGTACTTTTTCTTCCATGCTTCCTTCTCTTGTTGCATCCTAACCAGGAAAAGCTGAAGTTCTTCCATATTATCTAAGAGAGGAGGGATAGTCCTCATAAATAGATCATACATAGGTTCTTTATGAGAATAGGGCATCTTCAACTGAATTTCTCTTGCTTGTACCCAACGGAGATGAGGATCCAAGGAAATAGTTCCTTTTGGTCCCAAATCTTTTCTACCTTTTATATGAATATGGCGTCAAGCCTTCTCAATCTCTTTCTTATCTTCCTTATGTTCTTCTCATTTTTTTAGAAAGAAACCACTCAAATAAATTCTATTTGACTTGTCTTTCATTGGATATCCAAGTTGATAATACACAAGAATGAGATTGTAATTAATTCCTTCCTTTGTACCAAGAAGAGGCACATTGGGGAAACTACCACAGCTATCAATAATCTCCACATCACCATAAGCTTGATGATACCAATCAATTCCAGAATGAGTGAGATCCATAATCTTCGGGGCCGAACGAGGTTTCTTCTTGATATCCCAAAAAGCAACAGTTTGAGGTAAGTGATAAATAAACCACTGATATAAAAATGGTGTGCAACAAATGATCATCCCTCCATGATAGAAATTTCGAAGATGGATGGAATAATAAGTATCTCCTAGCAATGTACGGATTGGATTCCCAATCAGAAAGATCCTAATGGAATTAACATCCAAAAATTTGTCGATGTTAGGAAACAAGAATAATCCATAGGCAAGCAAAGCAAATATGGCTTCAAAAGCAGTTGTACTCTTCATTTTAGCGAAATAACGAGATTTCACCAATACAAATTTGGCAGGTAAACCCCTGATTCCTCCTTTGGTAGTTATGTTAGCCTCGACCTCGAGTTTCTTCAAATGAGTCATGGTGGCAATCTCATGAGACTTGGGCTCTCCTTCGAAGCCAGTGAAAGGAACATGATCAATAATAGGTAAACCAAGTAAGTAAGAAATCTCCTCCAATGTGGGAATCAACTAATAATCAGGGAAAGTAAAAAACTGGCACAACGAATTATAGAACTCGACATATGTAGAAATAGTACCTTCCTTCATCTTGAGCTTCACAAGAGGCACGGCGGATCCATACTTCTTCCGAAAATTTGTAGAGCTCTCAATCTAAAGAATCAAACTCATCAGTTCCTGTATCTTAGGATCCTTGAAACTGTACTTCCGAGTCTTTCGTTTTCCAAAATCCATGGTCAAAAAGTACATGAGATATTTATAAAGGTCAACCTTTAAGTTCCTTGAAGCAACCGTTTTAAAGAATGCTCATGGGTGCATGAATACATGATGAACCAATCACACATAAGATCACAAACATGGGGGTTCATAGGTTTGACGTCACGAGCATGAAGTCAAAGGTACTACCCACAAGGTAAGTACAAATAGTTTATCACCTGTCGAAAAAGGTTCTAAAAGGTTCTAAAAGGTTCCCAGGGTCTATATCCTTCCTTCGGATATTGCTAATGTCCCGGTTAACCCAGTAATCAACAATATTCTTAGGAAAAACTCGTCTGAGTGTAGCATCGCATGATAACTACTTTCGGATTGCTCCGTCATAGTTTCCGCACTACACCTAAAAAGCAAAGATGGGTTAAGGGTTCTACGGTCTCGGCTTCAACAGGATCCCAAGTCAAAAGAAGCACGTTTTCCCGATTGCTTGATAAACCAATACTACAATCTAAGGGGCCTCCACTGAGTAGGGGATCTCATGTCTTTTTTTTTGGGATTCCTCCCTCAAAGTTAACATGACTATACCGCCCGTACTATCTTAAGTTTATCCAAGTATGGGTAGAGGACTTATGAGAAATCACCAAGCATCCTAAAAACCAGGAAAATCCAGATAAACATATATACAACACATAATATACAATAAATAATAGCACATACACAATATAAACCAAGATAGGCTCAACCCACCAAGAGATGAACCAACATTTGGTCGATTTTCCCCAGTGAAGTCGCCATTTTTTTGTAGCAGTAGAAATATTGAGACCAATCCATTAGATTGACTTTACTCATACTGATCAAATAAAAATCTCCACCGTGCTTTATTGTTTCCAGAGGAATGGGAAAAGAGTGTGTGATACGGTGGGAGAACTGACTTAGTTATTTTGTGTTTTATCATAATTGTGCGGATAGCCAGAGTCGCCACCGAATTTTCTTTTATCTAAAAGGAAAGGTTGGAAAGAATAGGAAAGACCTTTAGAGATGTTTTCTTGAGTTCGGGGGGTAGATTATGAAAAGGGAAGGTATTATCACCCTTTTCATCTGTAGTTATCTATGGGCTCTTAGTTGCTTGCTAGATCACTTGCTTTGTTTGAAAATATGCTTTGTGTTATGGGTTTCGAAAGTATTTGGAATGATGTTTTTGTAATGGTTCTCGTCTCTATAAGAATGTATACAAAAAGCTTTTGTCTTTTGAAAAAAAGTTTTAATATGAAAGTGTTGGTGTAAAATGTTTGGTTGTGAGCAAGCGAGCAACTAGGAGTGAATCTACCTACTCAAAAGGTCTTAAATGTTTCTTTTCCTACTCCTTTAAATGTTGCTATCTTATCATTGATTTGGTAAGAAGCCCCATCATTGGATGTGAAAGGACAGGCGTAGGTCAATTGCATAGTCATAGAAGGAAACTTATGAGACGCTTTAGCATTTTTTCGTAAGGGACTATATCGTTTTATCGAAGGCAACATCGAGGGATATCGAGGGACTACGATCTTTTTTATCGAAGGGTCTTTGCTAAAGCGTCCCATATTCGAGGGACATGACTGTATTTCCGAGGCAACGAGCGAGATTACCCTAGGGGTGTGGGTGTGAAAAATGATTTGTTTTCAATTGAATTGTCTTGAAATTAGGTTATCTAGCCGTTGTTTTTATCTCTTCCCATACATGCCAAATTACTATACAGTATAAGGAAAATAGTAAATTGCGGAAATTAGAATTCTACGCTATTACAGAGCTTTCGGGAATGGGGGGTACAAACTTACAAATGGGGATGGATCGATGCGATTAAAAATCCAAATATGCAATCAATACAACCAAATCGAATCGAGAAATTAATTAAAACTACAACAAATCTATGAAGTAAAAATTAATTAACAAAGTAAAAATAAGGAAATAAAATTCTAGGTATTTTGCTTGAAAAGTTTGGAAAGAAAAATAAAATTTTATTCTATTAAAGAAAATAATTGACTAAAGAAATTAAATCATATTTTTGTTTTTTTTATTTTTTTTATCATGAAGAAATTAAACAATTTAAACTAAATTTAACTAAATGGTAAAATGTTAATTAATAAAATTGATTTATTCACAAATTTAAATTAAATACTAAAATGGAAATTAAAGCTAAATAAATAAATGATAAAAAAACAAATGAAAATAATAAGGGAAAGTTAGAAATGGACCTGATAGCAGAAGTAATAGGGAGGGTGTGGGAAGTGAAATTCTCTAGGCCCAGAAGGGAAGTTCAATGTTGAAACATTTGATTCAGTGTGTGAACTTCCCGAGGGTTCACCATGGGGAGCGTGGCCTGGAGCACTGGATGAGAGGTTGATGATCAAATAGTGATCTGATGATGATTTCACGATGGATAACGAAGGGTGCATGGTATGACCAATAGAGGGCGTGGCATCAATTTTATAAGATGGTTAACCGGACGGTGACAAGTGGCACTTCCGGAATAGGCCTCCTAAACAAAATTATCTCAAAAAAAAACCATCAGATTAAACGTAATTGGACTAAGTTGAAAAACCTAAAATCTTTCTCTCTTCTATTATCCTTCGTTCTCTCTCTCTCTCTCTCTCTCTCTCTCTCTCTCTCTCTCTCTCTCTCTCTCTCTCTCTCTCTCTCTCTCTCTCTCTATTATTATTCAACCACAAACAAACAATTATAAAAGAAAAACAATAAAAAACATATCAACACGGTAGGGAGCATTAGTAAGCAGTGGAGACGATGAAGTTCCACGGTGGCAATGATGAACATTGCGACGGCGCTACCGTGGATTACTCTGATTCTCACTTTCTTTTCATTGTTCACTCTGTCTTTTTGTCCTCGTTACTAACCTGCAACTTGATTTTCAGGAAAAAATATAGATTTGCATAGATCTTGAAAGGGGTTAGAAAAACCTAATTTTTAGAAGCAACCAAATTCAGATGTTCATGAAGAAACATGCATAAATGGTGAACGAAAGGAATGAGAGAGGAAGAAACAAAGGAAAGGAGAAGAGTTCGGTACTCTGATACTTCGAATCTGCGAGTTCACAAATTTTTATGGTTCCTGGTAATATCTTTCTAAATCCTTTACTTAAGTCTTCTTCTCAACTTCGATTGATTTCTGAAGGGTTTGTGGTTTTGGGAAAAATGATGATAGTATTGGGGTTAGGGTGGTTGCGCAGCTTCTATATTTTTCTATATGAACAATGTTCTTCCCCTTTGCTGGTTTTTTGGCTCTCTGTTTTTCCTGCTTTGTTGTTTCTTCTGGTTTATTGGTTGTGTAAAATCTCTTGGCTTTTCTGGTTTTTTGCTGGCTAACAGATCTCCTCTTCATTAATGAAAACAATGGCCTTATATTGATATCAGGGTAAAAATTGGAAGGAATGTTTTGTGAATTTGAAGTCATTTGGCTAACTGTCTCAATGCTTTCTAATGCAGTTTTTTTTATTTGCCATTTTTGTGCAACATTTGGACTGTTTGTGGGCAATACGGAGGTTGTTTTCTATATATTTCAGAGTGTTTTTATGCAGCAAGTGTTTTGTCTGGTTTGGCTTAATTTGATGCAGGTTTGGCACAGGATAGCTGCAGTCTTGACAGTTTTGGCATGGTTATTATGCAGGCTAGGTGGTTCGTTTTGGACTGTATTGATTTGACATGATTTTGGATCATTTGTTGGCTAGGTGATATCTTTTTGACTTTTTTCTTTCCCTATTCATCTCTCTATGATACAAAGAAAACTTGCTTTTTAATCAATAATTCTGAAGGGTTTGTGTAGATTGGGGAAATGATGAGATAATTGGAACTGTTGAGCAAGCATTGGTTGTTTTTTATATTGGATGGTTTTATTTTATTTTGGCCATTGCTCGTTGTTTTGTGTGTTTTGCAGCTTGGCTGTAAGTTTGCTTTTGTTGACTGCTGTTTGGCAGCCTAGCTGCTGTGCTGTTTGTTTTATGTTTGAGGCTTTCCCTACTGTTCTCTTTGTATATTTCTTTGTTGTTTGACCTGCTATTTTTGCAGCATGTTTGCTGCTACGTTGCTGTTGTTTTTGCAGGTAGCCTTTGCTTGGCTTATTGTGTTTGGCAGCTTGCTTACTTGCATATTTTCTTTTCCTTTGGGCTTGCTTGTTTGCATATTTTCTTTTCCTTTTTGTGAATCAAGGCCCAACTTGTGATTTGCAAAAATGGGAGAAGATGGATTATGATAAAATAAGCCTTAAAATCTGATTCCTAAATACAAACCCTAATGATGAATTAAAACTTGCTTTAACCATCAATTTTTCTTGAATCGCTTGCTAACTTTCTTTTTTCTTTATTTCATGAACATGAGGCGTGTATGGCAAGCGAGGATTGGATTGATTACTTGAAGATGAAGCAACAAAGACTTTGAAAAAAATAGAACAAAATTCATTCCTTTGTAAAAAATAGATTTGTAATCTTTTGTAAACAAAACAAAAATTTGTAATTTATTTTCAATTGTAATGTAATGAACACAAAACCTTGGGAAAATTTGTGAATGATAAAATTTGTTGTATGAATCTTGAATTTCTGATAAAACATCTTGGTTTGGTAACTTAAACCTCAAGCAATCACAAATGACTTTTATAACTTGTATTTCAAATAAACCATGCGCCTTGTATTCCATTCAAATTCCTAAACAAAATAAATGTTTAAGAATTCAATTCCAATTGTTTAACTCGAACCCAAAACCATGGTCATTTAAATGAAAGTCTTAATCTTCATATCTAGTCCAAATCAAATTTGCAATCAAAATGAACTTGCACGCCAAGCTCGATTACAATGGAACTTCATTTCCAGAATAAAACATGCTTTAAGAACATTCACCAATCTTGTAGAGGTAACAAATTTCAAAAACAATTGTGATTAAGAACATTTGAAATCAAATAAATGACTTGCGACGATTCGATAACTTTAAAAGTTTTCCAAACACAATTTTCTTTCAATTTTGAATATAAACTCGTGAGCGATATCACTTATGACCATACGCAGAAATAATCGTCTCAATATCTTGTAATATGAGGAAATCACAATTCTTAGAAATCAGATGACAATTACTTAAAATTAGGTCAAAGTTCATGATGCAACTTCTAACGTATTCGAATTTTGGTGATCTTGTACATGTAATCAGCTCTTGATTTGTGAAGATAAAATGGAGATGACATCAAGGAGATTCATACGCAAAAAGAACCGCTCAAAAATATCAAATAATGAAGAAGCTACGATTGTTTGAACTTGGTCTCTCAAAATATCGACTTTTGGGTCAATGGGGTCATTTTCAATCATCTGCACCATTGACTGAGCAAACTTGCGACGCGAGGCATGAAACTTGGCACAAGCCTCCTTGAGAATACATGAAGAACCGTGAAGATCATTTGAAACTTTGAAAAATTCGATTTCTCTTGAGAAATACCAAACCCTAATTGTTGACTTACTGCCTAGGAAGAGAATCTGTCTGATCAACTTTTGAGCCAAATTGAGTATTCAAAAACTTTAGGATAGTATCTTGAATGAGAAATGGGAATGAAAATTTTGGGGTACAACAGCTGCCCCTGTTCAATCTTTTTAAAATTGAAAAGTGAGATCGGCATGTTTTTCGTTCGTAGCTTGAAAGTGGGAGATGATTGAACACTAGAGTGCCCAGAAATTTGCACTCGGTGGTGTGTTGGTTGATTGTGTAGGGAATGGGCTTAAAGATGCCATTTGGAGAAATGATGGAGATTTGTCGGAGATGGGCTTATAGATGCCATCCAAGGGTGATTGTTGACAGAAATTAGACTAAGTCTGATCTTGACTTCAACTTGGGAAAGAATCAAAGTAAACATTTGGTCAATTTAAACCAAAACTAGCAGAAGTCTTGAATGTTGTTTGACTGGAAAGAATCAGAATAAATCTTGGAGCGATTTATCTGAAATAGAGAAAATTTCTATTTGGAAAGTATAAGGATAAACCGTTGAGAGATTTAAACTGAACCAAAAGAGGTCTGGAGAAGAATCAGAATAAATCTTGAAGCGATTTATCTGAACCAGAAATGACGTTTTACCGGAAAGAATCAGAATAAACCGTTGAGATATTTAAACTGAACCAAAGAAAAGTATTGGAATATTTTAAACTGGAATAGAAATTATAGAGATCTTAGTGTTGATCTGATTGTACCAGAGAAGGTATTGGGTTAAGTTTGATTGGAATGGAAATCAAAAGAATCTTAGGATCGATTCAACTAAACCAGACAAAAATCTTGGATATTCTTTAACTAGAGAGAATCAGAGTAAATCTTTGAGCGGTTTATCTGAACCAGAGAAAGTGTTTGCAGGAAAGAATCAGAATAAACTGTTGAGAGATTTAAACTGAACCGACAAGGATCTGGAGAAGACTCAGAACAAATCGTTGAGAGATTTATCTGAACTAGAGAAGATGTCTATGGGAAAGAATCAGGATAAACTGTTGAGGGATTTAAACTGAGACTAGCAGAGATCTGGAGAAGAATCATAGAAAATCGTTGAGAGATTTATCTGAACCAGAGAAGTCATTTTGCGGGAAAGAATCAGAATAAACCGTTGAGAGATTTAAGTTGAACCAGCAGGGATCTGGAAAAACATTAGAACAAATCGTTGAGAGATTTATCTGAATCAGAGAAGATGTCTAATGGAAAGAATTAGGATAAACCATTGAGAGATTTAAACTGAACCAAAAGAAGTCTTGAAGGAAATATCCATTATGTATATGGTCGACCAGTCCTTTCTCGGGAATTGATCTGTAATTGACTTAATGAAAATTTGACGATAATTTTTTGTTGATTGATCTTTCCTGAAGGTGAAGAGTTAGAGGTATGTAATGCCATGATGTATGCATTTCATGGTATAATGTTGTTTCTCAAAATAAATGAGATTGTGATATATGCATTTGTGTTTTCAATGCTATGATGTATGGATGTAATGTATGGACACGTTAATTGTTATGTCGTAGTGTTGCTAGAGTCGGGGAAAATAAATCCCTGAGTACTGATGGGAATAAGGAGTGTAAGTCTTCATATTTTGAAGTTGAGGTGTTGATGGATGATTCTCTATTTGCTTAGAGAAATAATCTCTGTTTTGGAAGGGAAATGCCGTGCATTGCTTGTGGACTTCGTGAAATCCTGCTGGGGAATCCTGAGAAGTTGGACAACTTTCACTGGGGAATCTTCGGAGCGGTAACTGGAAGTTTTACTCCGTCGGGGATGTGAAAGTACTTGATACCATTAGGCTGCATACTGGATATACATTAGCAATCCTGTAGTGGGATGTCCCATTTTCTGCTCTTGCTAGAAAAGTATCTGCGGGGGACTTCATGGAATAGTCTAAAGATATTATCTTGTTTCTTAAAGCCATTAGTGATTGTCTTTCTATTTTTTGTTCACTTTTTTTTCATTTGTAAACATTAGTCATGTTCAAATGCATATGTTCAAAAATAAATCATTGGACGTTTTTGTAAACAAAACACAAAAATAGAGAAAAACAGATATTTTTGCACTTTCAAAGGAATATCTCTATATTAATTTGAATAAATATTTTGTACAATGAGAAGAACATCCTAGTAAGATAATTTCGTCGTAAAAATGAAAAGTTGATACAAAGATTCCCTTGTTTTTCCTAAGTCTGTCAACCTAGCGGGTCTCTTATACGTAGTATCTTTTGACTATGTCCGCGTTCACAGGGTGTGGAAGGTCGTCGCCATCCATATTAGTTAGGATCATTGCTCCACCAGAGAATGTGCTTTTGATCAAAAATGGTCCTTCGTATGTAGGAGTCTATTTGCCCCTGGGATCACCTTGCGGCAGTAAGATACGCTTGATCACTAGATCCCCGACTTGATACACTTGGCGTCTAACCTTTTTGTTGAAAGCCTTGATCATCCGTTTTTGATACATTTGACCATGACAGGCAGCAATAAGCCTTTTCTCATCAATCAAGTTCAGTTGATCAAGTCGAGTTTGGATCCAATCGTCTTCGTTCAGACCTGCATCCTTCATGATTCTCAGAGAAGGGATCTGGACCTCAATTGGTAGAATAGCTTCCATGTTATATACCAAGGAGAATGGAGTTGCCTCTATTGATGTGCGCGTCGTGGTACGGAAACCGTGGAGAGTGAATGGTAGCATCTGATCGTGGGATTTGTACTTATGTATCCAATGATTCGGACTGCAAGTGCACAGTCTTGTCGAGTAGTTTTAAAAGATATCGAACCACAAAGACTGATGAATCGATCTACCATTTTCTATTTTTACTATGCAAATCTAAAGCTAATGAATATTTGATTTGGGTTGTAGGGAAACTAATCGCTAAATTAAGTTGTATTTTAATAAACGATGAGCTTAATTACCAGTATGCAACAGTCTTACCTCGGGAACTAGCGACCTGTCGGGCGTCTTTATATTTTCAAAACAGTTTTCAGTAAAACCTATCTAGTTTAAAAACCCCCGTCTCACACTGTCGTTTTGTTGATTTAGGCTATGCAGTTAAGTCCTAACGTACGCTTCCGCCATCCCGCGAAGTTAAAAACACTTTTTGGAAACTAAACAAAATCTTAATTAACTTTAAAGTGCTTCCGCTGTATTTTAAGTCAATGCCTAATTACTATTGTCTAGTTAAAAGATCTCAAACTTCCGCTTTGTTGACCCTAACCTCTATCTGTTTTTTACTTCCGTAACAAAACAATTTATTGATTTGAAAAATAGTAACTTAGGCCAGAAAAGAAAGTTTCATAGTAAAAATAGTCCGACTAAGTTACTCGTTCCCTCGGCTGATTGACTTTCGGTATAAGGTTTCTAGCCTGACATAATATTAAATCAAATCGCAGAATAATATAAAGGACAAACACAAATAAACATAATTATATTAATTAATAAGCAATAAGAATTTGTAAACATAAACCTGGTAATAACTCTGAAGACAGAAACACTCCTGCATAAATTGTAGGCTTTGCTTCGATCAGAGAATATATTTAACGGTACAGAAGAAAATAATGCTGAGAAAATAATGCTGGAAAGAAATAACTGGGAAAAGAAAATAATGCTGAAAAAGAAAATAATGTTGAAAATAATATTCTGCTGGAAATAATATCTGCCTAATAAAATCTCTAGACTTTCTCGCCAAAAAGAAGAACTCTCGCCAAAAAGGAGAACCCTTTCTATTGTGGTCTCAGGCTCTATTTATAGTGCTTGCTTGATTCGTTGCTCTCGAAAATGTAGGAACGGTTCACTTTTCTTCCTTGAGAAATAATAGGCCATTTAATTGTCACGTTCGTTGCTCTTTTGACTGAGTGGGTGAGAGAATGTAGGAACTCGTTGGATTAACCTTTGAACGTGTTTCTATCCGTTGGATGAGGAGAACGTGGGGTGATAGGCTATGACGTTCGTCACACGCAAGTGACTATCGTCACTTGGTCTTCATGGAGCGTGACGTTCGTCACGTCCCCTTGATGGTCGTCAGGGTTTGATTGCTTGTGGGCCACGTGCTCACACTTGTAATGGGCTTTTGGGCTGGTTTCTTCTCCTTAGGCTCTTTTACTAGTTTTTGCACCCTTTTTTCTTCATTTCTTCAAAAGTGTTCGGCTCAGTGCATATCTGCAAAAATAGAAAAATACCTTCATAATACTTATAAAATAATTTAATTCAAACTAAATTATGAGAAATATTTGGTGTATATCAAGCCAGAAGTATCACATATTTGTGTGTCATCAAACTCCCCCATACTTAAACTTTGCTTGTCCTCAAGCAAATGCTAAGTACGATGTTTTTCTAAACATGGTTATGACTCGGATCGACTAATACATAGTTGTGTTGTGTTTTTGTTGGAAAATCGGTGGTTTGATTCGTGCTCTATAACTACGTCGGCGACACTAGACAATCCCATTTTACGTAAACTAGTTACAGGTCCTATCATAGCCTACCTCGAGTATTTGTCTTGTTTTTCCCTTTTCATTCTAGCGCAATCACATTAAGCCCTTTATCTTCACACGCACATAGCAGAACTGTTGGTTAGTTGTTATGATCCTTTTAAACTTTTCGAGGTTTCTGGCACATTAATGTGGCAACCTTTAATTCAAATGTTGGATGCTGGGCATCATACCGTAATCTGCCCTACCGAGTTCAGTGCCAGATGCTCCTGAACCATCCATCAAATGAATTTTCATGTTACTTTGTAAGGTTTACATCCTTTGGATTAGGCGATCGGGTGAGGATCGTCCAATTTAATCAGTGTGTTTCCTTGCAACATTTTGCTGAAATATTCTATCATCCACATATATTCATCGACTTCCTGCGTAGTTTGTGTTTAAGACAGTGCTGACTGCTAATATAAACTACTCAAAGGTTACTATAAAGACTAAACTCAGGGTGTTGGAAATAATGGGTACTTGAACTGATCTATCATACTCTGGGGTTGTAGAGTGTTTAAACGGTAGAAATTTCGCTAAATGTCGCCCCAATTCCTGATGATTAAAGATTTTGCAGTCTATTTACTTGTCGAGTGAGAGAAAATAAATTTTATGGGCTCAAAAAAGAAAGGGGAGTCTAAAAGAACAACACAAATTGCTGCAATAGATGACTTGAAAAACTTTTTTATTGAATTTAAGATAACAGAAGGGAAATTACAAAGAAAATAAAAATTACTAGAAAAAGGGAAATACTTCCTCCCCCATACTTGAATCATACATTATCCTCAATGTATTGATAGAAGAGGGAAAGGGGAAAGATAACAACATAATTATTCTTCCTCCTCTTGTCTTTGGTATCGGCCACGTGTCCTTGCTCTTCGACGTGCTTGCCCGCCATGTCTGGAAGATTCGCCGCCACCTCTTTGGGATATGATATTATGCAAGTCGTCAACACGGAGTGTTAAGGCTCGCATATCCGCCGTTATTCCTGTGGTGAATTCCAGCATACTTTGATCATTCCTGCAAGCATAGTCATTTTGGTCTCTCTGCATTTGTTTCGTGAGAGTCATCATCTCGATTTGGCGTGTCTCGAGGCTTTGGTAGCGTTGAGTGGACAGCTGGTTTTGTTGCATTATTGCGGCATATATTGCGTCGATAGTGGCGGGATTGTTGGCTTGCTGTGGTTGGGGCTCTTGATGCTCTAATTCTTCTTCGATTTTGTCAGCGGTAGCGTTGTTAGCCTGACCTTGATTTCCTTGCACATTTTCTCCGGGTTCAGGGGAGTTCAGGTTGTAAAGCCAGTTATCCGGATTACCCAAGTAAGTACGATTATGATTTGGCATGATCACACTATGAACTCTTATATTCTTAACCATGAGATAGTATCCTCCAGCTTCTCGTACTTTAATCAGGCGGCCAGCTCTACAGTTATCAATGTCCATAAAAACTGCTGGCAGCGGAGGTAGGAGTTGGATCCTTTCCCCCTAGTTCAAGTGAACTGCGATGGCGGTGACGATGCCTCTGATTCAAAAAGGTGTGGTCCCTTCTCTTGCAACGAGGTTTTGAATATGGGCCATCATTAAAGTGATGGGATTAAGACGAATGTTTTGCGAAAAGGTACAGTGGAGAGCATATAATTCTTTAGTGTTTACCTTGTTGTTGTTTGCCCTTCCGAATATTGTGTTTCCCATAACACGGTGTAAGAAGCGGATGTTCGGGTTGTGGATGTGAGAGGCGTACCGTGCTTCGGGTGTGACATTTGGTTCGCCGGTTATTCTCTCCCATAGTGCGTATGCACTTCCATTCCAATCCAATTCTGGGGGTATGCGGTATTGCACATTATTCCCTCGGGGGAAATGAAATATGTCGCTCAAAATTTCATGGTTGAGTTGGTACTCTCGGTTGAACATCCGAAAATGAGCGGCTCCCGTTAGGTGTGCGTCAGCATCTTCTCGGGTGTGATATGCGTAGGAACTCATGAATTCCAACGTGAGAGCTTCGTAAATTGGTGTGTTCATCGTGCTAATAAAGCTTAGGCCAGCTTTATTCAGCAAGCCTTCCATATGAGGTTGCAAGCCTAATTCTTGCAAGCAAGTGTTGTCGACGAACCGTGTGGATGTTAGCCCTCGGTGATGGAATTTTATGTACCTCTCTTTTTGAAGCTCACCGGCTTCTCCTTGTCGGAGCACGAGATGTCGTATGTCGGGTTCGGGTTGGTTGGCCATGAGTGTTGAACTTGATAGGAAAAAAATGTATATGTGGTAGAGAGATGGAAAGGGAGTGGTAGTGATGAAACTAAGGATGGAAGGGGAGGGTTTATATAGATGGTTTTGTGGAGTAAGAAATTTAATGGTGTTTATGGGAGAATTTTGAAATTTGGGAGGTTATGGAAGTTATGGGTGAGTGGAGTAAATGGGCTGGTGGGATTTTAAAACAAATTTTTCGTGCATCAATGTTGTTCAATGGTCACGATTTTGAAAAGCGTGGGGGACAATGCCTGCCAACCGTCACGTTCTCTCTGACGCTCGTTAGAGTCAAAGACACTCCCTGACGTTCGTCACATGCATACTGACGTTCGTCAGGGTCAGGTCATGTTGGTCTCTTTGACTGCTTTGAATGTGTGCTCCACTAAATTAATTAATTAATTTCAATTTTGAGAAGTGTATTGCAAGGGATTAGTGGCATATTGTATAGTTGGAAAAATGATATGGTAAATAAGAAGCAAATAAAGATGGTAACCAAAATAAAATAAAAATAGATGATAATAATAATAGAAATTAAGAACAAATGAAAATAATAACGGAAATTGCAAAAAAAAATGAATGCATACTTTGTAAATAGAAATAAATAAAATGGATATAAATAAAATTTTAGGACCTAAAAGTAATATATTATTCGAAAATAATTAAAACCATAATGAGTTTGAGAATAATAATAATTAAAAACAATGAAAAACCCCCCATACTAAGAACAAATAGTGTCCTCACTGGGGAGGTACAGAAAAACTATCAAGCATGAGGGCCTCCGGGAGGTGGTGCAGAAGCGTGCAGATGTTGATAAATATGGTCAAACTTCTCCATGACGACGTCCATGAAATGAAAGAAGTCACACCGAAGTGTGCTGACATTTTCTTTAACAGTGTCGAGCTCTCCTCGGAGTGTGGTAACATCTGTCTGCAGAGTCTTGATCGTATGTGCATGATCAGGCATGGGTATGTCATTAGCGGTAGAAACAAGGGGTAGTGTAGGATAATCTAAAGGTGTATAATCATGGTAACCTGTAGGTGTAGATGGGTCGCTCTCCTCCCTCTCAGGGTCGTGTTCGTCTGTCTTCTCTAGGGGATATAGCCAATTTGTCATGGTATAGACACTGGTATGCTCGGGGTTAGGCAATTTGAAGCAATATACAGGGTTACGTTGGACAAGCAGCTAAAAGTGAGGTGGGTTGAGGTTACCAATCAAAGAAATGTTAAAGCAAAAAGGGATGTCCATGGTATAATATCTAGCGTACAGTGTAAGGCGCGACATAGATGACCGTAGGGATAGGGCCTCGGCAATTATAGTGACTAGCACGCTGACACAGATGGGACCATGGGTACACTGAGCTATAGCTGACATGTTGTAGATCATGAATGATGCGCCAATGACTGGTCTAGTCTGAAAAGCACAGTAAATGATGAACAACTCATCCCTAGAAACCGAGAGTTGATTAATAGGTTTTCCAAAAAATGTGAAAGCTAAAATGTGATGGAAATACCGAATAGCAGGGTTATGAATCTCGGTGGCATCAAGGTGGTCGGGGTCCTCGGGGTATTGGCCCGCTATGTCTCTCCAAAAGTGATTAAGCTCAAAGTTGAGGTACTCATCCGCCTGGGTTTCCATGTGGGCGTCTAAAGAGCTAGGGAATCCTAGCAGCTGAGCTAGACTGTGAACTGTAAACTGGTGGGTGAAACCGAACAATCTAAAGGACATCTGACCTCTACTACGCCCTAAGCCTTGTGTGGGTTTATAGATGAGGGAGCTCAAGAACTCCAAGGTGTGGCGTTGGTGTGTAGGGTGTTTATGGGCTAGGAACCCCTCCCATCCTATCTGGTTAAACATGAAATAGACACTTTCCCTGATTCATAAGGCTGTCAAGGTGGGATCATGCACATACGTGGTCATACTCATCTGGCGCTGAGCCAGAATCTCATATCGTCTCTGCTGAGACTCTGAGGCAAAAATGATAGTGTCCATGAATTTTAGCTTGTAGGTTCCTGTGAATCGGTACTAAAATTTGGAAAAGAAAAATGCAAATGAGTAAAATATGTTGTGGGAGAAAGAAAGAAAAGGAAAAAAATTGGAAAGTAAAACTCAGAATGCAGAAATGAAAAGATAAAAATAAAAATAAAAGAAAAAGATATTTGAGAGATAATAATAAAAAATAAAAAATTGTGGGTTGCCTCCCACACATCGCTTGTTTAATGTCGTTAGCTTGACATTTGTTGTTAGACGTGAATTAGTTTTCAAATTGGTGCGGTAGCTCTAATAGCGTTAAGCTCGCGGTGTAATCCTTATTTTCGACGCTGTAATAATGCTTTAGGCATTGGCCGTTTACTAAGAATGGATTCATGGATTTTCCTTTGATTTCTATGGCACCACTGGGGAAAACTTTGGTTACTTCGAATGGTCCAAACCATCGTGAACAGAGTTTTCCAGGGAACAGTTTCAGACAAGAGTTGAATAGGAGTACTACATCTCCTTCATTGAATTCTTTCCTTGAGATACGTTTGTCATGCCATTTTTTCGTCCTTTCTTTGTAGATCCTTGCATTTTCATATGCATCTAATCTTAGTTCTTCTAATTCATTTATGTCGAGGATCCTTTTCTCTCCTGCCGCAGTGTAGCTTATGTTTAAAGTTTTAATTGCCCAGTAAGCTTTGTGTTCAATTTCCACTGGCAGGTGGCATGATTTTCCATATATGAGTTTAAAGGGTGTTGTACCTATCGGTGTCTTGAATGCCGTCCTGTAGGCCCATAATGCGTTAGGTAACTTAGCTGACCAATCCTTTCTTGAAGTGGCAACAGTTTTTTCCAGTATTTGTTTTATTTCTAGATTTGAGACTTCCACCTGTCCGCTTGTTTGGGGGTGGTATGGTGTTGCGATGCGGTGCCTCACCCCATATTTGGTTAGGAGTTTATCAAAGATTCGTGATATGAAGTGGGAGCCACCGTCGCTTATAACTTGTTTGGGTACACCAAACCTTGGGAATATAATGGTTTTGAAGATTTTAATCACGACTTTAGTATCGTTTGTTGGAGAAGTTATTGCTTCAATCCATTTTGAAATGTAATCTACAGCCACGAGTATATATTTGTTTCCGAATGAGGATGGAAATGGTCCCATGAAGTCGATTCCCCATACATCAAAGACTTCCACTTGTAGGATGCCAGTCTGAGGCATCTCATCGCGTCTGGATATATTTCCGGTGCGTTGGCATCGGTCGCAGTTTAGGATGGTTGTGTGCACATCTTTCCACAAATTTGGCCAGTAGAATCCAGACTGCAAAATTTTGGCACATGTCTTTGATGTGTTTGCATGACCTCCGTAAGGGGCATCATGACAATGAGAAATAATGATTTCTATTTCGTTTTCCGGGATGCATCTTCGGAAAATACCGTCTACACTCCTCTTGAATAGTAAAGGTTCATCCCAAAAGTAATGTTTCAAATCGTGAAAGAATTTCTTCTTCTGTTGATAAGTCATATCAGGGGGTAGGATTTTGGCAGCTAAGTAATTTGCTATGTTCACATACCATGGTATGGCTTGGATAGAGACCACGGCTTCTTGTATAGCATTATTTATTTGGTCTTGGCTTTCTCGTGAATCACTGTTAGCAGCTTGTGTGTCAAGTCCTAAGAGCAGTTGATTTGGATTTGATTCAGGCGGTTCTTTTCTAGCTTCTCCTAAGTCCATCTGAGCCATCAGACGTTCATACGGGAAGTCACCATTAATAGGTACTTCTTCTAGTGTCAGTTGTTCCATTCGAGATAAATGGTCAGCTACCACGTTTTCGGTACCTTTTTTGTCTTTAATTTCTAGATCGAACTCTTGTAGAAGCAGAATCCATCTCAAAAGTCTCGACTTTGAGTCTTGCTTGGTTAAGAGATATCTAATAGCTGCGTGGTCTGTATAGATGATTATTTCTGTGCCTACGAGGTAGGAGCGAAATTTGTCTAGTGCGAAGACTACGGCTAAAAGTTCTTTTTCCGTTGTTGTGTAATTCATCTGTGCAGGGTCCAAGGTTCTACTAGCATAATATATTGCATGAAGCTTCTTATCTCTTCGTTGTCCCAGGACTTCACCTACAGCGTAATCACTTGCATCACACATGATTTCAAATGGAAGTCTCCAATCGGGTGGTTGCATGATTGGTGCGGATATAAGAGCTGTTTTAAGTTGGTTAAATGCTTTTAGGCGTTTGTCATCAAAATCAAATTCAACGTCTTTCATAAGGAGGGTGGTTAGAGGTTTTGATATTTGCGAGAAATCTTTGATGAATCGTCGGTTGAAACCGGCGTGTCCTAAGAAAATGCGTATTTCTCTCACTGTTTTAGGGAGTTGCAAGTTTTCTATGACTTCGATCTTAGCTTTATAGACTTCAATCCCCTTTTCGGACATAACGTGTCCTAGTACGATTCCTTGTTTGACCATAAAGTGGCACTTTTCCCAATTTAGAACAAGGTTAACTTTTACGCATCTCTCCAAAACTTTCTCCAGATTCACCAGACAATCTTCAAAACTCTCTCCACATACAGAGAAGTCGTCCATAAAGACCTCCATAATGTTGTCTATGAAATCACAAAGATTGCCATCATGCATCTCTGAAACGTGGCGGGAGCATTACATAATCCAAACGGCATTCGTCGGTAGGCAAAAGTTCCATAAGGACATGTGAATGTTGTTTTCTCTTGGTCATCGGGGTGAATAGGGATTTGAAAGAATCCAGAGTAACCGTCTAGATAACAGTAATGTGAGTGCTTAGCTAATCGTTCAAGCATTTGATCAATGAATGGTAAAGGGAAATGGTCCTTTCGAGTGGACTTGTTTAGCTTCCTATAGTCAATACACATTCTAGATCCACTTATAGTTCGTTCTGCTACAGCTTCGCCTGCTTTGTTTGTTGTTACCGTTATACCACCTTTCTTTGGTACACAGTGGACTGGGCTTACCCATTGACTATCGGAGATGGGGTATATGATTCCAGCGTTCAAAAGTTTTTTAACTTCATCTTTAACTATAGTGCTCCATATTGGGTTAATTCTTCGTTGATGTTCTCTAGAAGATTTGCAGTCGCTCTCCAGCATAATACGATGCATGCATATGGAAGGGCTTATTCCTTTGAGATCTATAATGTTGTATCCTAAGGCGGAGGGATATTTTCTTAAGACTTGTAATAATTTGTCTGCTTCTTGTTGTCCTAAGTCTGCGTTGACAATTACAGGTCGCTTTAACTCGGTGTCAAGGAATTCATATCTGAGGGTCTTAGGTAATGGCTTAATATCCAATGTCGGTTTTCTTGGACAAGGCATGTGATCGGGTGTCAGAGCTAAGCATTCACCCAGATTATCGTCTCGGTATTCAGGACACCATTCGTTATCTTGGAATATAAGAGGTGTGGGAATCTTCATGGTTTCAGAATAAGGTATTGGTTCCCATTCAATTTCTCTTACGCATTCGTCCATGATGTCCACCAGATAACATGTGTCATCTATGGCAGGCACTTGTAAGAATTATGTTAGAATAAATTCGACTTTCTCTTCACCTACTTCAAAGGTTAGTTTGCCCTTTTTTACATCTATGATAGCTCCAGTTGTGGCTAAGAATGGTCTTCCTAAGATGATAGGTGTGCTTTCGTCTTCTCTTATATCCATGATTATGAAATCTGTAGGGATGTAGAATTGACCTATTCGTACGGGAACATTTTCTAAGATTCCTACTGGGTATTTGACGGAGCGATCCGTTAATTGAACTGACATCTTTGTCGGTCTTAGTTCACCCATTTCCAGTTTGTTGCATATGGATAAAGGCATAACGCTAATACTAGTGCCTAGATCACATAGGGCTTTGTCTATGACAAACTTACCTATATGGCATGGTACAGAGAAACTTCCGGGGTCTTTCAACTTAGGAGGCATCTTGTTATGGATAATCGTGCTACATTCTGCTGTAAGCGTTACCGTTTCGTTATCTTCTAGCTTTTTCTTGTTAGATAAGATTTCCTTGAGGAATTTGGCATAGGAGGGCATTTGAGTTATAGCTTCTGTGAAAGGAATTGTTATATTGAGTTATTTCAGAAGTTCTACGAATTTTTTAAATTGCCCTACATTCTTTGGTTTGGCTAATCTACCAGGAAAAGGGATTTGGGGTTTATAAGGCGGTGGAGGCACATAAGGTTTTTCTTTTTCTTTGGCCTCTCCTCCTTTATCTTCTTCGTCTACCTCTGGTTTCTCTGGTTGATTCTCCTTCTCAGTTGATGTTTCAACCTTTTGATACATACTTTGATTTGATAGTCTTGGTTCAGGCGGTCCATCTAACTCGGTTCCACTCCTTAATATGATGGCATGAGCATGCCCCTTTGGGTTAGGTTGTGGTTGACCGAGAACCGTATCAGCCGGTGCGGCTGTAGGTGCTTGTTGTTGAGCCACTTGAGATATTTGGGTTTCTAACATTTTATTGTGGGTGGCCAAAGCATCTATTTTGTTTGCTAATTGTTTTATCTGCTCATTAGTGTGTATGTTTTGATTTTGGACGTCTTTATTTGTTTGCGCTTGAGTAGCTATGAAGTTCTCCATCATCAGTTCTAAGTTTGATTTTTTAGGTGCACTAGGAGCATTTGCAGGAGTTTTCTGATATCCAGGTGGTATGGAAGGTGCTTGGTTTGGAGCATACAACGCATTGGGGTTTTTATATGAGAAATTTGGGTGATTTTTCCATCCAGGGTTGTATGAGTTTGAGTAAGGGTTTCCTTGAGCATAATTCACTTGGTCAGCTGGAGTTCCTGCCAAGATCTTACATTCCGTGACTAGATGTCCAGGTACTCCGCATATTTCGCAATTGGGAGTTATAGCAGCCATGGCGGCTGGAGGTATTGTGGTAAAATTATCAATCTTTAGGGTGAGGGCATCTACCTTAGCGTGGACACTGTCTAGGTCGCTTATCTCATACATTCCTCCTTTTGTCGGTGCTTTCTATGTAGTACCTTTGTCTGCATGTCCTCTTTCACTTCCCCACTGATAGTGGTTTTGGGCCATACTTTCAATTAGAGCATAGGCAGCGGTGTTGGATTTGTCCATAAGTGCACCACCTGCGGCAGCGTCTATTG
Organism: Vicia faba; assembly: GCA_948472305.1. Lineage (NCBI taxonomy): Eukaryota > Viridiplantae > Streptophyta > Magnoliopsida > Fabales > Fabaceae > Vicia > Vicia faba. The sequence goes on along the minus strand of OX451738.1, from coordinate 959,978,456 downwards.
TTAATCTTGTATTGTAGAGGAGACCATTATAGAAGGTGTGGATAATCAACCATTCTTCCAGGCCATGATGTGGGCATAGTCTCATCAGATCTTTGTATCTTTCCCAAGCATCGAAAAGGGATTCGTTCTCCTTTTGTCTAAAATCACTTATCTGAGATCTTAGCATAGCTGTTTTGCTTGGTGGAAAATATCTCGCAAGAAAAACTTTCTTCAGCTCGTCCCATGTAGTGACTGAGTTTGCGGGTAGATATTGGAGCCAAGTTCTTGCTCTGTCTCTTAGAGAGAAAGGGAAGAGACGAATTCTTATTGCTTCTTGACTGACCCCATTGTTCTTGATTGTATCTGCGTACTGTAGGAATATTGATAGATGAAGTTTAGGGTCTTCCATCGACCCACCAGAGAACTGGTTTTGTTGCACAGCGGATAACAAAGAGGGTTTCAGTTCAAAGTTGTTAGCCTCGATCGGAGGGGGAGTAATGTTGTTATGTGGTTCATCTTGTGAGGGTATGGTATAGGATTTGAGTGGGCGCGGAGCAGGATTTGCAGCCATTTCTTCGGTTGGTGGAGAAATAGGAGGTTCGAGTGATTGACGAGGTTGAGTGTTATGCAAGAGATGGTACTCTTGAATGTGGCATCTAAGTCTGAGATAACGCTCGATATCGTTGATTTGTATGTAAAACGGCTCGTCTTGCGAACCAGTGTTTGGCATACAAAATTAGAGAAGATAAGAAAAGAAATAGAGATAGAAAAGAAAGAGAGAAGTTTTTGCTCTAGTCTCTACTGCGTAACAAAAGAGTAGCGATATCGACTTAAATCAGTCCCCGACAACGGCGCCAAAAACTTGATCGTGGGATTTGTACTTATGTATCCAATGATTCGGACTGCAAGTGCACAGTCTTGTCGAGTAGTTTTAAAAGATATCGAACCACAGAGACTGATGAATCGATCTACCGTTTTCTATTGTTACTATGTAAATCTAAAGCTAATGAATATTTGATTTGGGTTGTAGGGAAACTAATCGCTAAATTAAGTTGTATTTTAATAATCGATGAGCTTAATTACCAGTATGCAACAGTCTTACCTCGGGAACTAGCGACCTGTCGGGCGTCTTTATAATTTCAAAACAGTTTTCAGTAAAACCTATCTAGTTTAAAAACCCTCGTCTCACACTGTCGTTTTGTTGATCTAGACTATGCAGTTAAGTCCTAACGTACGCTTCCGCCATCCCGCAGGAGTTAAAAACACTTTTTGGAAACTAAACAAAATCTTAATTAACTTTAAAGTGCTTCCGTTGTATTTTAAGCCAATGCCTAATTACTACTCTCCAGTTAAAAGATCTCAAAATTCCGCTTTATTAACCCTAACCTCTATATGTTTTTTACTTCTGTAACAAAAAAATTTATTGATTTGAAAAATAGTAACTTAGGCCAGAAAAGAAAGTTTCGTAGTAAAAATAGTCCGACTAAGTTACTCGTTCCCTCGACTGATTGACTTTACATACCGGTATAAGGTTTCTAGCCTGACATAATATTAAACCAAATCGCAGAATAATATAAAGGACAAACACAAATAAACATAATTGTATTAATTAATAAGCAATAAGAATTTGTAAACATAAACCTGGTAATAACTCTAAAGACAGAAGCACTCCTGCACAAATTGTAGGCTTTGCTTCGATCGGAGAATATATTTAACGGTACAGAAGAAAATAATGCTGAGAAAATAATGCTAGAAAGAAATAACTGGGAAAAGAAAATAATGCTGAAAAATAAAATAATGCTGAAAATAATATTCTGCTGGAAATAATATTTGCCTAATAAAATCTCTAGACTTTCTCGCCAAAAAGAAGAACTCTCGCCAAAAAGGAGAACCCTTTCTACTGTGGTCCCAGGCTCTATTTATAGTGCTTTCTTGATTCGTTGCTCTCAAAAATGTAGGAGCGGTTCACTTTTCTTCCTTGAGAAATAATAGGCCATTTAATTGTCACGTTCGTTGCTCTTTTGACTGAGTGGGTGAGAGAATGTAGGAACTCGTTGGATTAACCTTTGAACGTGTTTCTGTCCGTTGGATGAGGAGAAAGTGGGGTGATAGGCTGTACGCAAGTGACTATCGTCACTTGGTCTTCATGGAGCGTGACGTTCGTCACGTCCCCTTGAAGGTCGTCAGGGCTTGATTTCTTGTGGGCCACGTGCTCACACTTGTAATGGGCTTTTGGGCTGGTTTCTTCTCCTTAGGCTCTTTTACTACTTTTTGCACCCTTTTTTCTTCATTTCTTCAAAAATGTTCGGCTCAATGCATATCTGCAAAAATAGAAAAATACCTGCATAATACTTATAAAATAATTTAATTCAAACTAAAGTATGAGAAATATTTGGTGTATATCAAGCCAGAAGTATCACATATTTGTGTGTCATCACCATCTCATGCCAGTCCTTGTAGGTTATTGTCATTTTTTGTATGATATTTTTGATATTCTTATTTGTGGCTTCGACAACACCATTAATCTTCGGCCGGTAAGAAGATGAATTATGGTGCTGGATTTTGAATTGCGCGCATCGTGTGGTGATCATAGTGTTGTTGAGATTTGTACCATTATCTGTGATGATTCTCTCCGAGATACCGTATCGACAGATGAGATTTTGTTTGATGAAACGGGCCACAACATTTTTGGTAACGAAAGTGAAAGAAGCTTCCTTAACCCACTTCTTGAAATAGTCAATGGCCACCAAGATGAAGATATGCCCATTAGAAGCTGTAGGTTTGATTTCTCCAATCATATTGATGCCCCACATCACGAATGGCCAAGGAGCAGTCAGGACGTCTAAAGGAACTGGAGGTACATGCACTTTTTCATCATAGATCTGACATTTGTGGCAGGTTCGCGAATGCTGATAGCAATACGCCTTCCTGGTAGACCAGTAATAACCTGTCTGTAGGATCTTCTTAGCCATCATATGCCCACTAGAATGGGTGCCAAAAGTGCCCTCATGTAGATCAGCCATGATCCTTTCGGCCTCAACCTTGTCTACGTAATGAAGCAAAATAGAGTCGTGGTTGCGTTTGTAGAGAATGTCATTGTTGAAGAAGAACTTAGCAGAGAATCTTCTCAAGAACTTCTTCTCATTGACTGAATCTCCTTCCAGATACTCTTGAGCCTCGAGATACCTATTAACTTCATATAACAAGGCTTCCCCTTACATCTTCATTTTCAATCTCGTGACAGTAAGCTGGTTCGTACATCCGTTAAATGGTGTTCTAGGGAGCCTCGTTATCCCAATTGATTTTAAACATGGATGACATGGTGGCTAGCTCGTCTGCTAGTTAATTTTCCTCTCGCGGGAAATGTTCAAAGGTAATCTCCTTAAAATGCGGGATTAATGTCAAGACATGTTCTTTGTAGGGGATGATATTAGGGTGCTTTGTATCCCATTCTCCTTTGATCTGACTGATGACCAATTACGAATCTCCAAATACACTTAGAGATTTGATTCCCAAATTTATGGCAACTTTGAGACCAAAAATACACGCTTCGTATTCTGCCATGTTATTTATACAGTTGAAGCAAAGTCTTGCGGTGAAGGGAGTATGACATCCTTTTGGGGATATGATTACAGCACCTATGCTATTGCCGAGTGCGTTAGACACTCCATCAAAAACCAAGGTCCATCGGGATCCTTGTTCAGGTTGGTCATATGGTATGAGTTCTTCACAGTTGTTCACTATCATGATGTCTTCATCTGGGAATTCGAATTTCATGGACTGGTAGTCATCCACAGCCTGATGAGCAAGATGATTGGCTAGCACACTCCCTTTTATTGCTTTTTGGGTAGTGTATTGAATGACGTATTCAGTCAGGATCATCTGTCATCTTGCTATTCTCCTAGAGAGGGAAGGCTTCTCGATTATGTATTTTATTGGATCCATCTTGGATATCAATAAGGTAGTACGGGTCAGCATATACTGTCTTAGCCAGCGAGCATCCCATGCCAGAGTGCAGCAAGTTTTCTCGAGCAGTTAATATCTTGTTTCACAGTCAGTAAACTTTTTGCTCAGTTAATAAATAACATGCTCTTTTCAGCCAGACTCGTCATGCTGCCCCAGCACACACCCCATTGAATTTTCCAAAACAGTTAGATACATGATCAGAAGTCTTCCCTCTACTGGAGGCATCAAAATAGAAGGCTCTTAAAGGTACTCTTTGATCTTGTCGAAGGAAGCCTGGCACTCATCATTCCATTTGACTACTTGATCTTTCTTCAGTAATTTTAAGATTGGTTCACAAGTAGCGGTCAAATGAGAAATGAATCTGGAAATGTAGTTTAACCGTCCCAGGAATCCTCTGACTTCCTTCTCGGTGTGGGGAGCAGGAATTTCTTGTATTGCTTTCACCTTGGCAGGATCCACTTTGATACCTTTACCGCTGACGACGAAGTCTAGGAGTTTACCGGACCTTGCCTCAAATGTGCATTTATTCGGGTTCAACCTCAGCTTGTATTTTTTCAGTCTTTCAAGCAGCTTCTGCAAATGGTCAAGATGTTACTCTTCAGTTTGAGATCTGGCTATCATATCATCCACATAGACCTTTATTTCGTGATGGATCATGTCGTGAAGTAGAGCTACCATGGCACGCTGATAAGTTTCCCCAGCGTTCTTCAACTCGAATGGCATAACTTTGTAACAGAATGTGCCCCACTGTGTGACGAAATTCATTTTTTCCATGTCCTCAGGTGCCATTTTGATTTGATTGTAGCCTGAAAAACCATCCATGAATAAGAACACTTTATGTTGTGCGGTGTTTTCAACCAATATATCGATATGGGGAAGTGGGAAATCATCCTTAGGGCTTGCCCTATTTAAATCTCGGTAATCCACACACATTCGTACTTTGCCGTCCTTTTTAGGCACTGGAACAAACGGATTCAAAGAAAAATGGATTCAAAGGCAAGCAAGGCCATATAAAGCCAGATTGTCCGATGCTCTCCAAGAAAAATGGATTCAAAGGCAAGAAAGGATTCAAAAATAAGAAAAAGCTTATGTTGCTTGGGAAGAAAATGAGATAAGTTCCTCATCCGATTCAGATATTGAAGAAAGTGCAAATCTAGCATTGATGGCTTCACATCATTCGGATGATGAAAATGATGAGGTTAGTAATGAATTTTCTCTTTATGATAATGATGTACAAGATGTAATAGATGAACTTTTAAATGAATGCAAAATTTTGTATAGAACAATTTCATCTCAAAAGAAAATAATTTCATCCCGTAATGAAAAAGTTGAGAAAATGGAAAATGATTTCAAGGACGAAAAACAAAAAACTATTGATAAACTAAAACAGAATTTTGTATGCAATAATTGTGAATCTCTCTCTTTCCAAATTGTCCAATTAAAAAGAGTTCTTGAAAGATATGAAAAAGGACAAATTGGATTGGAAGGTGTTCTTAGTCAACAAAGATATCCAAATGATAAAAGTGGACTTGGTTATTCAAAGCTTTCTAAACCAAGTCATAACAAAACTATCTTTGTCAAGGCTAGTAACCAACCAATTCAAGGGAAGAAAACAAGTCTAAAGTGGTTCATCATTATCCTAAAAAGAAAATATTTGTTAAGAATAAATCTTATCCTCCTAGATATAGAAGTAACTTTGAACCTACTTGTTTTTATTGTGGTATTAAAGGCCTCACACCTAATGCTTGCTATGTTAGAAACTATAGTGTGGCAAGTGGGAATTATGTGTGGATAAATAAAGGAACTAATTATGAAGGACCCAAAGCAACTTGTGTACCTAAAAAAACCTAATTTGTTTTGTAGGTATGCTTGAAAACCACTTCAAATCTATGGTATCTCTATAGTGGTTGTTCCAAGCATATGACGGGACACATAAACCAATTTTCAGATCTAGTGCTAAAGGCCAAGGGTTTTGTCACTTATGGAGACAACAATAAGGGAAGAATTCTTGGCAAAGGCAAAGTTGGTGCTCCATCTTTCACATCCATTAAATATGTTCTTTATGTTGAAGGACTAAAGAAAAATCTTCTTAGTATTAGCCAACTTTGTGACAAAGGCTTCAAGATCAAGTTCACCAAAATGAATGCTTGATAGAAGATGAAGTCACACATGAGGTTAAACTTAAAGGTTCTAGAATTAATAACATTTTTATGCGTTCCCTTAACAATAAATCTTTGAAGGTAAAATGTCTCATGATTTGGCACAAGAGAATTTCTCATATTCATATGGAGAATTTAAATAAATTAATCAAGCATGATGTTGTCATTGGCCTTCCTAAGATAAAGTTTGTCAAAGATAGACTTTGTGATGCTTGTCAAAAAGGGACGTAAACCAAATCAACTTTCAAATATAAAAATGTAGTGTCCACTACAAGGACATTACAACTGTTGCATATGGACTTATTTGGTCCATAAAGAACAAAAAGCTTCGGAGGTAATTTGTATGCTTTAGTTATTGTTGATGATTTCTCTAGATACACTTAGACTTTCTTCTTAGTGTAGAAAAATGGTGCATTTAAAGCGTTCAAGAAATTTTCCAAAAAATTCAAAATGAGAAGTCGTTATCCATTGCCTCCTATTGTGCCCCAAAATTTGCTCTCTCATGTTTTCCAAGGTCTTCCCTTACATGATTGATCACAAACCCTTGCCTAAGAAAAAAGAAAATTTTTAAGTGGTGTTTTAAGTACCTTTCAATTGGCATTCTGAAAGACCCTTCGATTGGTATTTTGAAGGAGCCTTTAGATTGGCATGGAAAATGCTCTTCAATTAGCATTATAGCCAAGCCTTTCGATTGGCATGGATACAAGGCCTTTCGATTGGCTTCATGACAAGCCTTTCGATTGGCATTGTGTCAATGTCTTCGATTAGCATTCTGAAAGACCCTTTCGTTTGGCACCCTGGGCCAAGCCTTTCGATTGGCATGGAAAGGGATCCTTCGATTGGGAATTCTGTCAAGGCAACTTTGACAGGCATGTTAAATGTGTCCTTCGATTAGCATGGACAAGATCTTTCAATTGGCGTAGCAAAGAACTCTTCGATTGACATTTCACTAAATACCCTTCGATTGGTATTTGGACAAGTGACATTCGAAGGAACTGAATTAGAACCATTCGAAGGAAATGAATCAGAGTCATTCGAAGGAGCTCCATCAGAGTCGTTCGAAGAAGCTGAATCAGGGCAATTCAAAGTAAGACACCAGCCCATTCAAAAGGGAGCATTCAAATGCCAGTTACATATTATGCCAAATTCAAAAAATAGACAAGATCCCATGTGTTTGGCCAATGTTACAAATTTTCATTCATAGCTTTCAAACACATAATCAAGGTTGTTTAAACCTTTTCCTTCTTGTCCCCTCTACCCCCTCTATATAAAGAGATCACAAGTTTTGCAAAAAAAGAAAGAGAGGGAACAAAAGAGAGGCACATATACTTTTGCACACGAACATATCACGCTGCCATATTGCTCATAGAAACCCTAGGAGGATCAAATTGAAACACCTTTTTTTGCAGGAACCTTCAACCCAAACGACGATCGGATCCTTGTTCCTGAGACATCCAGGTGTCCACACCAGCTTCTAAGCAAGTGTCTCCACACCCAGCAGTGTCAAATTAAAGCACCTAACAACCTCAATCCACGCACAAATTCCAGTTTCAAGCAAGGTAGGTCTTTTTTACCTTGCATCTTTCACTTTAGCATAACATGTAAATGGCCTTTATTCGTTTTCTCCGTTTCTGTATTTTTTTTTCTTGGTTTGTTTGTTCTTCTTGTCCAACTAACCCATACAGGCTCAAACAAAAAACAAAAAGGGTATGAATGAAGGACATTCCCTCATGCTGCTCTGTTGGTCTATACTGCTTCATAGGCCAATCGAAGGAAGAAGAAAAGGTGGCAATCTAAGGTTGCTCACATCAACTCCTAAACTCAATCGAAAGGAAGCAAAAGGAAGGTGAATCGAAGGAGTCTACTGTCTGGGACGAAAGGCAGCTTCCCCTTTGGATCGAAACCCCCCTTCTTCATCCCAATCGAAGGATGCCTCTTTGTATTCTTATTTTGCTTTTGTTATTTTCTTTGACTTTTTATCTTTTTAATTAACATTAAATCAAAAAAATCACAAAAATTAGGCTTAGATATTTTAATTAAATAATTAATTTCTTAATTAATTGATTAATTAAATTTTAACTATTTTCTTAACTTAAAACAAATTAGAATCTAGGACTTAATTTAGATTTAATTTTCTTTTCATGATAAAAACAAAACAAAAAGATTTTTATTTCTTAGGATATTTTTAGACGTTATTCCCAATTTCGCGCGCGTTTATTTTTATTCTAGCATTTTATGTAAGTATTGTAACTGTCCATGGATGTAATAGTCTTAGATTTAAAATTTTGTATTTTATTTCATGCACTTATATTGTATCTCTCCCAAAGCCGTGTAATAGTTTAGGATTTACTTTTTCTGCATTTTATTTTCCGCACCTCTACTATTTTATTTTTCTATATTACTGTTAGTAAATAGGCATGTATGGAAAGACTGTAAATTAAAACGTTAGCTAACTTAATGAAAAGACAAAAATAACTGAATCTCAATACATATGCACATATGCACCTCTAAGGTATCCCCGCTTTGGTTGCCTTCAATAAAACAGTCATGGGGCAGGAATGCTTTAGCAAAGACCCGTAAAATCAAAAGATCATAGTCCCTCGATGACCCTACAGTTGCCTTCTCGGTAAATGATCTAGTCCCTAAAATAGAATTTCGAAAGCTTCTCCATAAATTGCCTTCGTGACTGTAACGTCCCTTCGATTGTACCTCAACATCTGACGATAGGGCTACCTACTCACTAATAGTAGGATAGCACTATCTAAAGGAGAGGAGGAAAAGAATGACCCTTTTCTAGTATAAAAGTAGATAATTGTTAGAAGTTTGCTCAAAAATACTTTATGCACTTACACAAATACTATTTTTCAAAAACCAGTTTCAAAAACATTTGCTTTGTTAACACTCTTGAGGACTATACAAGAGTTAAACGCAAAGCAAATCGCTGCACTAAGGCATTTTTCAAACATGTTCAAATGCAAAAAGTACAAAAGTATTTCAAAAATGAGCAAGCATCTAAGAGCCCGTGGAAAACCATGGATGAAAATGGTGCTAACACCTTCCCTTTCCATAATCTACCCCCTTACTCAGAAAACATCTCGAAAAGGTCTTTTTCCGTTCTTTTCACCCTTTCCTTTGTTGGATAAAATAAAATACTGGTTCTGCTGGGGAAAAATAAAAAATGGGGTTACCTTAGAGTTTTAGTTCATTTTTAATAAGCTTTATTGTGTGTTTGCTTGCTTTATCTTTAAGGGTTTACTTGGGTTGCTACTAAAAGATTCTACACCCGGATCTGGGGAACCTTATTAGGTAAGTAGCAATAAACCATGGAGGTTGTATGACATAGACCTATACGGACAAAGTGGTGGCTACGTTAGCACGATACTTTGGATTGTACTAATGTTCCTTTAGTAAGTTAAGGATAACATTAGGCTTCCTCATAGTGTCACTAAATGATAACTAACCTTTAGAACCTTTAATTGACTCATCCTAGCCATTAGGAAGTAGTGAGATAACCAGCTTTGGTTTCGACCAAAGATTGTTTGATACTCGATACTACACTCATTGAGGCTGGACTTTCAGGATTTTTTTGCCGCAATACTTCGGTGCGGAGCTAAAACAATTTCTGAAGGGAAGGTCAGTGATATTGAGCCTCCTTAGAACCCGGTTACTATTAATATGACAGGTTGAGCCAACTGAACATTCAAGAGGGTACATACCTTAAAACCTCATGTAATCCTTTGAACCTCAGTCTATTGTGTGATTTGCTTGTGTTTATCTATGATTTTCATCATAAACATCATGACATCCATATGTACTAATCATTTCAAGGACCTCTTGGATTTACCTCTTGGCTGTTTTGTAGGATATGAATTCAGGTCGCAGAAAAACCATTCGGATTTGCTTCACAGAAGTTCCTCCCAAGTTCATGGAATTAATCTTGAAAGTCCCCTAGGACTCCTCATTCCACAAAAGATATGAACACCTGCTCAGTTTGGTTACCACCGGGTTTGACGAAGGTTTAATGAGTGTCTTATTCCAGTTCTTCGACCCTAAGCGCCATTGCTTCATATTCCCCTATTATCAACTGGTGCCTACCCTGGAGGAATCCTCTAAGTTACTTGGTTTACCTATATTGTAGAGAGTACCTTTCACTAGTTTAGAACAAGACCCAGCTTTTGAAGATGTTTCCTTAGCTCTGCACTTGAAACCATCTGACATTGAGTCCAATTGGGGAAAAAGAATTGAAGTTAAGGGTCTCCTTGCAAATTTCCTGATGAAGAAAGCTCATATTTTCCTGGATGCTATGAGTTATCATGCCTTCGAAGATGTTTTAGCCCTCTTGATCTATGGGTTGGTCTTGTTTCCTAATTCAGACCAACTTATAGATGTGAATGCCATCAACATCTTTCTTGCTCATAATCCGGTTATTACATTGCTCGGGGATATCCTACATTCTCTCCATATTTGTACTCTGAAGAAGCGAGGAACTCTCATGTGTCGCACACCTCTGTTATATAGGTGGTTTATTTCTCACCTTCCTCTGTCAATAATGCAAAATGATTTAGACTTAAGATGGAGTAAAAGACTAATGTCTCTCTCTCACCCCGACATCCATTGGTGTCCTCGCTCTCAAGAGGACATTTCTTTTATTGATCTCTACAGAGAATTTTCTAATGTGCCACTCCTGGGCATTAGGGGAGGTATCACCTACAATCCTTCTTTAGCACTACGACAGTTTGGCTATGCACAGAGAGATGGTCCACCAGATATGCTCATCTGGGGTATTGTATTCAACTACTCAAATGATTTACAAAATTATCGTCAGAGGTTTATCCTCTCTTGGGGCATTATTAAGATGACTGATAGTAAGACTTTGCAGCTTAAGAACTCCATCCCTTTGGAACCTTATCTCAAATGGGTGAGAGCTCAAGCCTAAAGCCTTATGATGCCATACGGTTCCATCTTACCGGTGATCTTAAAACCTATTGTTCAAGGGGGCGAGTCATGTATTACTCTCCATCCTGATATGCCAACTAACTTCGAAGAGTTGAAAAAGTCTTGGATCCAGCTCAAGGGAGAACGGGATACTTTTGAGGCTCAATTCTATGCAAGTGAGAAGAAGGTGCTGGAATTAATAAAACAACTTCATGAAGAGAGAAACCTCAACACCTACCTCAACACCAATAGGAAACACCCATGGGATACTTAGGAACTTCCTTTCAATGTTTATCCTTGTGTAATCTTTTGTTTCTTTAAAAACTTGCTAATAAAAGGTTTTGCTTTTTGTTTTGTTTAAAAGAGATTAAATCCAATAAGGTCCTTGAAAACATTGCATAAACATATCATACATATCATTTCATGGACAAGTTTCATAGCATGTTTCTCATCTTCTCCGTTGTTTATTTCAGCAATGACTCTAGAAAAAACAGTGAAGGATCTATAGACTCAAAATGCTCGATTTCAACAGATGATCATGGCTCTGACCAAGGGGAAAGAAGAACTGATAGCCCTGCTTGTTAAAGAGAAGAAGAAGCCAAAGAAGCCGACTGGGTTAGTGAATCTGGGAAGAAGGATCAGAGGACCAGTGCAGCGAGCCTATGAACTGATAACTTCATCAAAGGAAGGAAACAATCAAGAGGAGGAAACAAGAGAGGAAGACTCTAGTCCAAAAGAATCTGATGATGAATCCGACTATGATGAGGAGCAGTATCCTCCTGTTGATGAAAAATATAATCAATTGGATGATCATTTGAATGCAATGGAAATCCGGAAGGTACCGGGTCTGGATTTTGAAGAGTTGGGTTTGGTCTCTGGGGTTGTCATCCCGCAAAAGTTCAAGGTGCCGGTGTTCGCCAAATATGATGGGGTCTCATGTCCCAAGATGCACCTCCGATCTTATTTGAGGAAGATCCAGCCTCACATTGTTGACAAGGACTTATGGGTCCACTTCTTTCAGGATAGTCTATCTGGAACTCAACTAGAATGGTTCTACCAGTTGGAAGGAGCCAACATTCGTAATTGGGAAGACCTGGTTGCTGCTTTCTACAAGTAGTATGAGTATAACGCAAACCTTTCTCCCACTCGTACACAACTCCAAAATATGTCTATGGGTTCGAGTGAGGGCTTTAAGGACTATGATCAGAAGTGGAGGGACTTAGCAGGAAGAGTCCAGCCTCCCCTGTCTGATAGGGAACTAGTGGATATGTTTCTGGGCACCCTGTCTGGTCCATTTTTCAATCATCTAATTGGAAGTTCCTCAGTCGGCTTCACTGAATTGATTTTGACAGGAGAACATGTGGAAGCTGGAATTAGGAGTGGGAAGATTCAAAAGGATGCGTCCTTCAGTACAGTAAGGAAGTCATTTGCTGGGAAGAAAGAAGGTAGTGTTGTGTACCATCAAAGGAATCAGGACAGAATTGAACCCTGTCCAGCGGTAGGGCTGTCATGATGGCTAAGCTTGCATCTACTCAACAAGGGAACAATCATCCTAGTACGGAAAGACAAGTAAGATAGTTTACCCGGATAAATATGACGATGTCTCAAGTCTTGCTCCATTTGTTGAAATCTAATCTGGTAACCTTGCGGGAAGCTCTGAAGAATCCCAACACTACATATCCTTACTACAACCCTAATGCTCGTTGTGCTTACCATTCAGAAAGTCCGGGCCATGATACCAACAACTGCTGGGATTTGAAAAACAAGGTGCAAGACCTTCTCGAGGTGAAGGAAATTGAATTTGACGCCCCTGAGATTCCAAATGTTATCACCGCTCCTATGCCCAAGCACGGCCGTGGTGTCAACGCTGTTGAAGATGATATGTTTGTTACTGCTGCTGATGAACTTGTTACTCCTCTCCTGACCGTCAAGAGGATCCTGTTGAAGGCCAGTTTATTTACGAGCTATGGTGAAGGTTGCTACCTCTGTTTATCTCTACCGAATGGTTATCATTTATTAAAGGAAGGTGTCCAGCGCCTGATGGATGACAAAGAGATTTTGTTTTAAAAGACTCCCGTTCCAACCACTTCTTACAAGGATGTTTCAATAATAACTATTTCCTCCAATCCTCCCAGGGTCTCCACCAAAAGACCCATCAGGATTACATCTGTTTCAAAGGTGACTCCACTGATAATTACTATGCTAGGGCCAATCCCATACTCCTCAGAAAAAATTGTTCCCTGGAACTATGGGGGTGACGTCTACTACCACGGTGTCAAGCAAGATTGGTTGGCTGATGAAGACCAATTTTCTGAGAAGGCTGACCCCGACATTGGCAACATTGTGGGAACCAGCAAAATAACCAGAAGTGGAAGAGTGTTCTCCCCTGATATTTCTCCTCCAAAAGCTGTTACTGGTCCTATGATTATTCCTGCTTTTGTTCCTGCTGATACTACTTCTAAAGTTCCTGTGATTACCCCTGTTGACACCCCTATCATCGAGTCGACCGAGCCTCAGGGCAAAGACATATTGGTTGAGCCTGTACGGACGAAGGTGCATTCAGTATCTATCCCAGAGGCTTCCAAGAAGGAAATGGAAGAAATTTTGAAGATTATCAAGAAGAGCGACTACAATGTGGTCGAGCAGTTGGGGCAGACCCCTTCAAAGATTTCTATGCTAGCCTTATTGTTATGCTTTTAAGCCCATGCAAAGGCTTTGGTGAAGTTCCTTAAGACGGCCCATGTGCCACATGAAACCTCTGTTGACCAATTTGAAGATTGTGTGGCCAGTTTGATGGCTGATAATGGTTTGAGTTTTTCTGATGCTAATTTGACACCCAGAGGTAGAAAACACAATGATGCGCTACATGTTTCCGTCAAATATCAGGGCACTACTTTGGCCCAAGTCTTGGTAGATATTGGTTCATCATTGAATGTATTTCCTAAGAAGGATCTGGATAGACTAGACTATGAAGGTTTGACCTTGAAGCCCACCGATATAGTGGTAAGGGCTTTCTGATGCTGATGTTGATATCTCATTTTCTGATGCTGATGATGATGTTCTCTTGCTGATACCCATCAGAGTTTCTTTAAAACAGAACGTAATTTTTTAGGCAACATATATGTCTTATATGAATCATACAATTAATATATCTTTGCATTTTGTTATCATCAAAACTTAAACTTAGGGTAGTAGATTCAAACTTTGTTCTAACAATCTCCCCTTTTTTGATGATGACAAAAACTAGATATTTTTTAATTGAAAATTAACGTGAAAAGTATCAGAGATAACCAAATAGTAAATTGTATCAGAATTAAATAGGAAGTTATCAAAGATAAGGGATAAAGAGATATCAGAGTTTAGATTGGAGATACTCCCCCTGAATTTATTACTTCCCTTTTTAATTCCAAGAGTTCTTCAGGATCAGATCTTTATTGACTTTCTTTGAACATCAGAATATCAGAGCTTCAGATCAGAGTATCAGAGCTTCAGATATCAGAGATGATTAACTTCTTGTACCTGTAGGCTTATGCAAAAACAGAAAACATTCAAGTATATCAGAGTGTTAGAATGTTTGAGACTTTTTGTCTCAGTAATCCGTTATTGAAAAATATCATTCTTGTTCTCCCCCTTTTTGTCAGCAATCAAAAAGTGTAAGTAATATAAGCTAAAACAATCAGAGCATAAAAACTTGTTATATTAAATTCAGAGCCACACAAACAGTACAGATGATATGCAAAGAAAACAGTGAAAATATCATGAATGAAAAAAAAACTAAGGTTGGAGTGGAAAGCGTGTGAACAGAGTCTCTAGCATTGTCTTAATCTGATCAGCAGTTTCATTCTGCTTGTGCACCATGCTGACTACTGTATCAATCTTGTTGTCTTGCACATCCATCCTTTCCTTCATCTTCTGATCATTCTCATCCATTCTTTGCTGCAGACGAATATGATTCTGCTTCAGCTCTTCCAGAGTCTGCCTGTCCAAGGCAGCTTGAGAAACGTCAGAAGCAGGATACTTCTGAGAGCTTTCTGCAACATCTTCAGCTTGACTAACATCTTCAGCTTGAATAGTCTGATCTTCTGCTTGCTGAACTTTTGAAGCTGGACGCTTTTCAGACCATGGCTCACTATCCAGAAAGAGCACTTTGTCCTGTGGCAGCTGACTTTCAACTTCCTTCAGCAGCTTGCTGAAGTTCTGTTGTGCCTGTTCATAATTAATGTCTTGCAGCTTGAGGGCTTCAGCGCGTACCCACTTTCTGAATTGAGTCCAGAGATGGTATGAAGCGTCAGGGTCAATCATTCCAATACAAACCTGCTTTAGAGAAGCAATCCAATTCTGCAAGCCTGTTTCAAAATTCTAAATGCCAGCACCAACATCTAGCTGTTTGGGTTTGGGGATGGCTATTTTTTGTTTAAGGTCAGCAAGACGGTTAAGGCTTGTTAAATCAATAAAGGTCCTGCTGTGGTCTTCAGTATTTTGTTTGGGAGATGGAGTGGGAGAATCAGAAATGATTATTGGACTGTGTGGAGTATTTGGAGGGGTAGTTTCTGGTGAGGATGGCAGTTGGGCCATGTTTACAATTGTACCACATGGCAGCTGAATTGCCAAGGGTTGAGGTTCAGAGGATTGAGGAGAATGAGGTTCAGGGGTTTGAGGTTCAGGTGATGGAGTTTCAGAGTGATGAAACTCAGGTTGTGGAGATGGTGGTTAAGATGAAGGTGGATGAAGTTCTGGTTGAGGAGAGGGAGGTGGAATTTCTGGTTGTGGATAAGGAGGTGGAATTTCTGGTTGTTCTGGTATGGGTGAGAGAGTATGTTCTGGTTGAGGAGAGTGGGCAATTTCTGGTTGAGTGTTTGGATTTTCTGAGAGGGGAGAGGAAGAGCGTTGATCAATTTCAGAAAGAACTTTGTCAAGTTCTGATTCTGTTGATGTTGTGGGTTTTGGAGTTTTGGATTTGGTGCGGGATCTCCTGAGAGTCAGTGACTCAGAAGGGTCAGCCTCTGGTTCGGTTTCATCAATGGTTGGTATGAGGATTGGAAGTTCAAATGAAGCTGGGGTTGGGATTGATGTTGGAATAGCAGAAGAATTTAAAACATTAGCAGTAGATAGATTACCTATCTTCTTAGGGGTCTGTTGGGATGGTCCTTCTGAAGTAGCCTTTCTTTTCTTCGTCTTCTTCATAGTAACTTCTGGATTTTGCTGGTGCAGATCTTTTATGTTCAGAGTGGGATCTGTGCCATCAGCCTTGCAAGCGTCCAAGTATCTGAGAACAATGACTGGTTTAGAGTCAATCTCAGAAAATATTGGAAAGTCGTCCAGAGGGACTCTTCTGCTAGTGATGTCAGCAAGAGGAGTGATGCTGGGCTCCTTTCTGATATTCTCTATCAGTTTCATTTTCTTCAGATTCTTGGCGTTCAGAGGCTTGCCAACAGTAGGTTCAATAGAACTTAATTCCTGAGCTTCTGTAAGGTGTTCTATCAGCCTATTCTCAGTCAGAATATCTGATATTAACCTGCCAAAGGGTATCCAGTCCCTTTTTGTCCTTTCTTCTTCCCTTGTCTCCTTGACGCTGGTCCTGAGGTGATTAAACAGAAGATGAGCCAAGTTAATCTTTACCTTTTGATTAATAAAGTAGATCACAAACTGCTGATCTATGTTTATATAATCAGGAGAGCTGGTGGGCTTCCTGTGATTGAAGCACCCCAGAATAATCTTCGCCCATATTCTGTGCTGATCCTTCAAGTCTCTGATTTTGCTGCTGGGAACCCCATGGGTGAATATTTCTCTTGCAATGACACCAGCGTCAGAGTATCTTTCTGCCATGTCGATACAGCGGATACCACCACCACTGTATCCAATCAATCTTGCAATGTGATCCTCAGTGATCACAATCTTCTTTCCTATTATGTAGGAAGTAACTTGATGTGTTGATGATGACGCATGAATCCATAATTCCTTGACCAATACTGGAAACGTTGGACCCACCAACCTATCAAAATATATCTCCCATCCTTGTTCCCTAACTTCTTCTGTCAAATCGAATCCATTTTCTTTCAGACTGGAGAAGTCAACAATCAGTTCAGACAGCACTTCCAAGTTCTTCACTGGTGTAAGTAGAGTTCTGAAGGGAACTTGGTATTGTTCAGATGAAGCCTCCTTCTGTGAACCTGCAGAAATAATGCTAGAGGTTACCATGTTCACACTTAGGGTTTTCTGAGAAAAAGTTTTGAGAAAAGGGTTTCTTTTGAGAAAGATGAATACACAAGCAAGAATGCAGAAAATATTTTGGATGATTGTGAGAAACGGTAAAAGTTTAATGAATGATGTTAATGTGCTTAAATAGATTTCAAAAAGTGTTTTGAAAACGTAAACGGTTTTAAGAAAGAGAATTATTTCATGATTACATTTTAAAACATGATTACGTGCATTTAATGCTTGCTGATTTTGGGGGATTTGAGAAAGATACTTGGAACGGTTACCAGACATGTGTCTCAATGCACCCAATCACCGTTTTGCCTTCTCAGAAGCGTGCACGCGTGTTCTGCTTCAGAGATTTGATGATGATTGGATGACAATTGTTTGATATAGTGAGCAGCACTTCTATCCTTGAGCTGAAACGCTCAGATCTTTAAGAATAGAATCTGATACAATCTGCATGTCTATCTTTCTGAAAGGAGATTGATCAGAAGTTCACAGTAAAAGGAAAACACATTCTAAAGGTTGATATATAGAATTAAAACATTTTCACTCTGGGCAGAGTTTCATGCTGAGATGTTTCAGAATGAAATTGAACCTATCTTCAGAAAGAGGTTTAGTGAAGATATCAGCTCATTGATGGTATGTATCAATAAACTTTAAGTTCAAAATTCCTTTCTGAATATAGTCCCTAATGAAGTGATGTTTTATTTCTATATGCTTAGCCCTAGAATGCAAAATAGGATTTTTACTTAAGCAAATGGCAGAAGTATTGTCACAGAGTATAGGGATGTTACTCTCAAAAATCTGGAAGTCTTCAAGCTGACTTTTCATCCAGAGCATTTGTGTGCTACATCCTGCTGCTGCTATGTACTCAGCTTCTGCTGTTGATAGCGCAATTGTGGATTGCCTTTTGCTGGACCAAGAGATCGGATTTTCTCCCAGAAACTGGCAGCTTCCAGAAGTACTTTTACGCTCTACTCTGTCTCCAGCAAAGTCAGCATCGCAGTAGCCTACTAAGCTGTAATCACTAGATTTTCTATAAAATAGACCCAGATTAGTAGTACCTTTCAGATACTTGAAAATTCGCTTAACAACTGTTAAGTGAGATTCTCTAGGATCTGATTGGAATCTAGCACAAATACATACGCTGAATAAGATATCAGGCCTTGAAGCTGTCAGATAAAGGAGAGAGCCAATCATACCTCTGTAGACCTTCTGTTCTACCTTTTTGCTTACCTCTTCTCTTTCCAGAATGCACGTGGGATGCATTGGAATCTTTGATGGCTTACATTCTGAGAGGTCAAATTTCTTCAGAAGTTCTCTGACATATTTGCTCTGACGAATGTAAGTTCCCTCTGGATGTTGATTGATATGAATTCCTAGAAAGAATTTCAGTTCTCCCATGAGGCTCATCTCAAATTCTGCCTGCATACACTTAGCAAATTTTCTTCCAAGAGAAGGATTAGTAGATCCAAAAATAATATTGTGATAGGTGGATCTGGAACTGACTGTTTAACGCTGGTTCGCGAAATGTCACGGAAGCAAGAGTCGCCACCGTCTTTTATTTTCTCCAAATGGAAAGGACAAAAGCACAGAAAAATTCCTTATAGAGATTGCTCTCGGTTCGGGAGGTAGATTATAGAAAGGAAAGGTGTTAGCACCCTTTCTATCCATGGTTATCCATGGGCTCTTAGATACTTGCTCACTTGTGTTTTCAAAAATGGTTTGTTTGCTTTTCAACTGTGGGTTTTTAAAAAAAGGTTTCTTTGAAAATTCCAGTTCGACTCTTGTATCGGTCCTCAAGAGTGTTTGAAAAGTCGCTTTCGAAAGATTTTTGAAAAGGTGTCAGTGTGAAAAGTATTTTTGATTTGTTTTGAAATTAGAGCAAGTATCTAGAGTCGTCTACCTACCCTAAGGAATTCGTCTGTGTAAATGTCCTTGAAGTAGTGCCATCCCACCATTGAGAGGTAGGTAGCACCACCGTTGGAGGTGTTCGGGTCAATTCGAAGTTCGGGACATGATGATCACCAGAGCAATAGGAAGATACCTTAGAAGCTACCCTCATGCCAGGTTCCCGGATCATGAGGACTTACTAAGACATCCTCTACTCGACGATCACCTTTCGAGGGGCAAGGCAACAGTGAGACGTACCCTAGGGGTGGTGTGTGATTTGTGTGTCGTGTTCATTTATTTTTGTCTTGTCATGTCACGGGTGATCTACGCTTTTGTTTTTATTTTATCATTCATTCTTGCATGCAATTTATTAGCAGTTAAAAGTTGCGAGAAATTAAAAGTTCCTAAACTATTACAAAGGCGCGGGTCCACATCGTCAAATTAAATCCAGGACCCGATTTGACATAAAATAAAGATGCGAGAAATATAAATGTTTAATTTACACGGCTTTGGGAGAATTACATTAATATTTAAGAAAGGAAATAAATGCGCGAATTGGAATTAAAATCGAAAGCGAGGGCGTTGGACCCTTTTTAATGAAATTAAATTATGATTCAACAAATTAATTAAATTAAAATGAAAAGAAATTATTTTTTAGCTTTTTTGTATTTATGAATTTTTAATGAGAAGATTAAATGAAATTGAAAATTTAATTAACCCTAATTCTACAATTTTTATTTATTAAGAAAAAATATTAAAATTGAACCTAAAATTAAACCCAATTGATTAATGCAATTTTATTTACAAAAATAAACAATTAATTATTAGTAATGAGAAAAGAAAAGAAAAAGATAAAAATTGATTAAAACCTAATTCTACAAATTTTAAGTTTATTAAGAAAATGTCAAAATTAATCCTAGAATAAAAGCTAATTAATTAATAAGACTTTATTTACAAAAATATTAAATCAAATATATTTTATTTTTTATGACTTTTCTGATTTTTGTTATTTTTATGTTTTATGAAAATAAATTAATTTAAAGATTTAAATAAAAATTAAACAAAATAAATAAAATAGCAAAATATGAAAAAGAATAAAACAAAGCAAACCATGGGGGTTCTGTCCCCAATTGGGAGATATCATCAGCATTTTTGGCCCATTAGAACCCTGGCCTTGTTGACTTTATTGGCCACGTGTAGCTTCATTGACTTATGCCTATGGTACTCTTCAAATCAAGGCCTTTGGATTGCCTTCAGTAGCCATGTGGCGTGTCTGGATTGTGAGTGTATAGTAGACCCCTGTAATACGCGCTGCATAGGAAGATGGAATGGAAAATAATATGAGAAAAGGGAGGGGGACCTGGGATCGAACCCAGGTCCTGTTGCTTACCAAATAACGTGACTGCCAACTGAGCTGTTTACGCGTTTTGAATATTGTATAGAAAACAAATAATATAATGCAAATCATGAATTAGTGGACACTTTTAGCGCGAAATTCAAATGAGCCACTCGTTAGCCTACACATCATCATCTTCTCCAATGGTGTGTTTTCCTGAAACAAAAACAAACAAGATTGCGGGGGTTTTAAACCCCCACTATATGGTATATAGAAAAATAGCGATTAGCCCGTCTTTGATCAGAAATTGGGCGCGACCTAAGCATTGAATTCGTTGGAAGCTCTTGGTTCTAATGGTACCAGTCTCGTGTCTCAATTTTTCCATAGGAGTAAACCCCCAAATTTGCAGTTTTGTAACCCTAACCATCTTCCATGGTGATTCTTCATACGATGCCTGAAAACTCAATTAAAACATACAGTTAGCTTTAGAATGGTCCAATGAACATAAATCAAATATTAAAAACTACAAAAAACGCATGAATCATGATGCAAGAATATGAGAAAAAAAGCATGAACAGAACACGATCGTTCTACCAATTTCCTGTGCTAGAGTTAGTGGTTTTGATCCAGAAACGTCTCTTGAGACCTTTGCAAGCTAATGGAATCAAAGTTTTGCCTTGAAACGTCTTAGAATCGAGTTTCCAATTTTGGAATTTCTTGATAAAATTGCAAAGTTGTTCTTCAGTTCTGGCGCAGCTTTTTCTTTTTTGGCTCTAGGGTTAGGTTTGCACTTGTATAAGGAATGAATTCAGTCAATAATCCAAGCCCATAGCCTTGCTTTTAATGGTTTTCAAGATTTGATTTTGATGAATCTTTTTCAATATTTTTTCATGAAGAATCATGCCAATTTGCACCAATTCTTTCCTCTTTTGATATGCACGAAATCCTTAGTGAATCATGAGTGATTGTCTTGCACAAAAAGATTTGAAAACCTTGTTTTGGTATTTTTCATATATTTTAATTAATTAAATGAATTATTAGCAATTAAAAATTCAAATAAATAAATAAAAATGATGCATAACTTCCCTTTGGGCCAAATGGTCGTGCACATGCTTTGGATGATGAATCTTGGAAGAAAATGTGGCCCATTAGCAATTTTAAGACATTTGAAGCAAAGTTGACTTTTCAAAATATCCAAAAATTTCCCAACTTCCACAAGGCATATCTTGCTCAATTTTTAAGCTTTGCTCATGTTCTTGGACATTTTGGAAAGGTAGTGAAGTCCTCTAACCAATTCCTTTTGTCCCATTTCATTTTGATTTACCAATCTCAAGTTATGGCCTTTGACTTAAAGTCCTTTTTTGTTGACTTTTGAAAATGACCTATAATGTTGAAATTGATAACTTTTTGTGAGAGAATTTCTTGGACTTGAAGTGTGAAGAGGAGTTGTAGGAAATGTCATTATCTTCAAAATGATCTTTGGATGGAATTTTTCTGATAATCCATGTGGAAGTTGTGCCTTGGTCAAGTTACAGTTGACTTTTTCAACTGTCCAAATATGGAAACTTTTGCATTTTGAGACTTTTTGAGCCAAGCTTTGAGAATCATGATCAAGAATTGATCAAATGATGTTTGTGGCTTCAAAATGAGATGTTGACCAAAAATTTGAACTTTTGACTGTCAAATGACCATTTTGCCCCTGCAGTTGACTGTAGAGCAATTAGGGTTTTTGATTGTGCAATTTTGTGCTGTAAGTCTTGAAACTTGGTATGAGGATGATTGACCATATTTATAGTCATGTGGGACTTGATTGGACCCTTGGAAACTTCATTTTCTTTGTCAGAACCGAAACCCTAGTTTTTGACTGTTAGGAGGCCCTTGAACTGTGCAACCCTTGAGGAGATTTTGAAGCATGCTCTTGGCAATTCTTGAAGAATATGGGAGGGAAAATTTTGGGGTACAACAGTTGCCCCTGTTCAATCTTCTTAGACCTGAGGATGCAGATTGGCTGACGTGCCTTTCGTAATCCGAAGGTGGAAGATGATTGAACACTAGAGTGCCTAGAAATTTGTGCTCACATAGTAGTGTGATGTGGGGAATGGGCTTATAGATGCCATTTGGAGATTGATGGATAGGATGATGGGCTTATAGATGCCATGCTGAGAGATGATGGAGGAGTGGATGGGCTTCTAGATGCCATCTGGATGTTGATCGCGTAAGAGATTCCTTAGCGAGAGCTTGCGTACCTGCAAAAGAAAAATGATTACCTGACCCGTTACAGGAGTTGGTCTTCAAGCTCTTTGTAGGATGTACCCTGACTGGTTACAGGAGTTGAATCTGGAGCTTCAAAAGGTGATGAATGAACCAGGGATGGTTACTACCTCAACAGGAATGTCGAGAGAACCTTGGATGATTACTACCTCAACAGGAACGCTGAGAGAATCTTGGGCGACTTCAACCTCAACAGTAACGCTGAGAGAATCTTGGATGTCTTCTACTGAGTCCTTATTAGGAAAATCTGTTTAGGGATCGATTTAACTGGACTAGAGAAGGCCTTTGACTGGATAAGAAACAGAAAAATCTTAGGGTCGATTTAACTGAACCGGTCTAGGTCTTGAAATCTTCAACTGGATAAGAAACAGGGAGATCTTAGGGTCGATCTGACTGAACCAGAGAAGGCCTTTGACTGGATAAGAAACAGTAAAATCTTAGGGTCGATTTAACTGAACCGGTCTAGGTCTTGAAATCTTCAACTGGATAAGAAACAGGGAGATCTTAGGGTCGATCTGACTGAACCAGAGAAGGCCTTTGACTGGATAAGAAACAGAGAAATCTTAGGGTCGATTTAACTGAATCGGTCAAGGTCTTGAAATGTCTTCAACTGGATAAGAAACAGGGAGATCTTAGGGTCGATCTGACTGAACCAGAGAAGGCCTTTGACTGGATAAGAAACAGAAAAATCTTAGGGGCGATTTAACTGAATCAGTCTAGGTCTTGAAATCTTCAACTGGATAAGATTCAGGGAGATCTTAGGGTCGATCTGACTGAACCAGAGAAGGCCTTTGACTGGATAAGAAACAGAGAAATCTTAGGGTCGATTTAACTGAACCGGTCAAGGTCTTGAAATGTCTTCAACTGGATAAGAAACAGGGAGATCTTAGGGTCGATCTGACTGAACCAGAGAAGGCCTTTGACTGGATAAGAAACAGAAAAATCTTAGGGGCGATTTAACTGAACCGGTCTAGGTCTTGAAATCTTCAACTGGATAAGAATCAGGGAGATCTTAGGGTCGATCTGACTGAACCAGAGAAGGCCTTTGACTGGATAAGAAACAGAAAAATCTTAGGGTCGATTTAACTGAACCGGTCTAGGTCTTGCAATGTAGCTGAGAACTTAACTGGATCTTTCCTAAAAGGTAAAGGTCAGTCATATACAAGGCATGATATGGATCAAGCGATGATGTTCTCAACATAAATGAGATTTGCGAGATATGATGCGTATTATGCATGCTATAATGTATGGGAATGTGATGTTTATGAACGTATGTTTTCGTCTAGGAAAGTAAATCCTTGACGGGTGCCGGGAAGTCATATCCTGGGCTGATGTTGAAGAATAGATTTTTCTTCCGCTGGGGATGATAGTTGCAAGAATACCAGTAAGAGAAGATAACTCCGTTGGGGAATAAACTTGGCGAATGGATTACTCTGCAGGGAGAAAAGTACTCTAACGATCTTGCTGGGAAGCAATACTCTGTGAGGAGAGAGATGCTTTGCTAAAATGTTGATGGTAACTTCGCTGGGGATAGCATTGTTGTGTTGGAAGTGTTAATAGACTTCGCTGGGGATAAGAAGACTTTGCCGAGGACGATCTTCTCATGGCTTTTGGCTGAGGATAACCCAGTTATATCCTGGTAGGGAAATAACTCTTTGAATAAAGCCGGGAGACGTGTTTGTGCCCTGCGGGGGTAAGCTTCCAGAATCTACTGGGGATAAGCTTACTGCTTGGGGAGATGGATTCCAACTTTCCTGGGGAAACTGGATTGGACTCTCCTGGGGAAGTTTTGAACTGTATCGGGGAAATGACTCCACGGAATGTTTGATATACCGCCGGGGAACAATCTTTAGACCAAGATTGCCGGGGATGCTTGCATGTACTGCTGGGGAATGTTGAGATCTGCGGGAGGATACCCAACTTCCTTAAGGTTTGATAATAGCTTTTCTTGGGGAGAGTGTGCTGACTTGCTGGCTCACTCTCTGGGGAATTAAGATATCTGGTTATATTCTTCAGCTGAAATCACCTTGGGACCTGGGTGGACGGAACAATTAGATCGCTTTTAGACAACTCTTTATTGCCCCTGTTTCTAATGTTACTTGTAATTAATCCTTTGTTTCATATGCAAATATTTATGAGTTAGCAAATTATTGTCAATGCATATATCACAAATTGAACCTTGGACGTTCTTCGCAAAACAAAACAGAAAAGGAAAAACAATTGGCAATTTTAACTGAAAAATGATTTTTGTATTGATTTCTGAATTTGCCTGTAAAATAGGCGTTTTATGTACAAGAGGCTGATGTCCTAGTAAGAGAACGCCGCCGAACAAAAGAGTTTATACAGTTTTGTACAAGAGAAAATAAAACAGCTGCATGAAATAAATGATCCCACTGGGTTTCGACTCTGCTATTGCCTTTATATCTCCGAGCGTCTCATCACTTGATGACCTTAGTTGATGATGAAGCTGATTGATTGATATCGTCTGAGCTTGATGTAGATACCGGATTCTGGATGCAGAGTGATCCAATGAGACATAGTATTACGCTTTATCCCTAACTTTTTCCTGGACCGCCCTTTCGGGTTTTCAGTCCACCGGGATACCCATTTTTGCCCAAGCCGCCTTTTCAGGTTTTCGACTTGCCGGGTGTACAGATTTTTTTATTTCATCCCTTCATTTTGCCTGAACCCTTTTGGTTCGCCGGGAAGCCCTAATTTTTGCCTAGGCATGTCAGCCTAGCGGGTCTTTTTTATGCGTAGTATCTTTTTACTATGTCTGCATTGGCGGGGTGAGGAAGGTCGTCACCATCCATGTTTGTTAGAATCATGGCTCCTCCTGAGAACACATGTTTAACCACAAATGGCCCTTCGTACGTATGGGTCCATTTGCCCCTTGGATCACTCTGAGGAAGGATGATTCGCTTGATTACCAGATCCCAAACTTGATATTCCTGTGGTCTGACCTTTTTGTTAAATGCCCTGATCATCCGTTTTTGGTACGTCTGACCGTGGCAGATAGCAGCAAGTCTCTTCTCATCAATAAGGTTTAACTGATCAAGTCGTGTCTGGATCCAATCATCTTCGTTCAGATCTGCATCCTTCATTATCCGGAGAGAGGGTATTTTCACTTCGATCGGTAAGACTGCCTCTATACCGTAGACCAAGGAGAAAGGAGTTGCCCCGGTTGACGTCCTGGCTGAGGTACGATACCCATGTAGAGCGAACGGTAACATCTCGTGCCAATCTTTATAGGTCACTGTCATTTTCTGCACGATTTTCTTGATATTCTTATTTGCTGCTTCTACAGCCCCATTCATCTTCGGTCTGTAAGGAGAAGAATTGTGGTGTTGTATTTTAAACTGCTCGCAGAGCTCAGTGATCATCTTGTTATTGAGATTGGTACCGTTGTCTGTAATGATCCTTTCTGGGATGCCGTATCGACAGATCAGGTTATGCCGAATGAACCGTGCCACAACAGTCTTGGTTACCGTAGCGTAGGAAGCTGCCTCAACCCACTTTGTGAAATAGTCAATCGCCACCAGGATGAAGCGATGCCCGTTAGATGCTGTAGGTTTAATCTCGCCGATCATATCTATGCCCCACATTGCAAACGGCCAAGGCGCAGTCAGCACATTTAGAGGAACTGGAGGAACATGCACTTTGTCTGCATATATCTGGCATTTATGGCATGTCCGGGAATGTTGGTAGCAGTCTTCTTCCATGGTGGACCAGAAATATCCTGCCCGAAGGATCTTCTTTGCCATAGTGTGTCTACTGGAATGTGTTCCGAAGGTCCCTTCATGTAACTCTTCCATGATCCTTTCTGCTTCAGTCTTGTCCACACAACGCAGTAAGGTCGAATCATGGTTTCGCTTGTACAAGATACCGTTGCTAAGGAAGAACTTTGCTGCGAACCTTCTCAAGAACTTTTTATCGTTGACAGATGCACCTTTAGGGTATTCCTGAGCTTCCAGATATCTCTTCACCTCATGGTACCAAGGCTTCTCAGTTACCAATTCAGTCTCGAGATCACAACAGTATGTCGGTTCGTCCAGTTTCCAGATGATGATCCGGGGAGCCTCATTGTCCCATTTGACCTTGAACATAGAAGACATCGTAGCTAACGCGTCCGCCAGCTGATTCTCCTCTCTTGGGAACTGTTCAAAGGTTATCTTTGTGAAGTGGGGGATCAATGTCAACACACATTCTCTGTAAGGAATAAGATTCGGATGTTTCGTATCCCACTCTCCTTTGATCTGATTGATCACGAGAGCGGAATCTCCGAAGACACTCAGAAACTTGATCCTTAAGTCGATCGCAGCTTGGAGACCCATGATGCATGCCTCATACTCCGCCATGTTGTTGGTACAGTTGAAACATAGCCGAGCAGTAAGTGGAGTATGAGTGCCTTGGGGGGATATGATCACAGCGCCAATGCCGTTACCCAAAGCGTTGGAGGCTCCGTCAAAGTGCATAGACCATCGGGATCCTTCCTCAGGTCCTTCATCTGGTCCAGGTACTTCACAATCAGTCACTATCATGATACTCTCGTCTGGAAACTCAAAGTTCATTGACTGATAGTCATCTACTGCCTGATGTGCCAAGTGGTCTGCCAATACACTTCCCTTGATGGCTTTCTGGGTCGTGTACTGGATGTCGTATTCTGTCAAGATCATTTGCCATCTTGCTATTCTCCCAGACAGAGCAGGCTTTTCAAATATGTACTTTATAGGATCCATTTTTGAGATCAACAAGGTCGTGTGAGTCAGCATATACTGTCTCAGCCGGCGAGCAGCCCATACCAAAGCGCAGCAAGTTTTCTTAAGCAGTGAGTATCGGGTCTCACAGTCGGTAAACTTTTTGCTAAGGTAATAAATGGCATGCTCTTTTCGGCCAGACTCGTCATGCTGCCCCAGCACACACCCCATTGAGTTGTCAAGCACTGTCAGGTATAGTATCAGAGGTCTCCCTTCAACCGGTGGCATAAGAATGGGTGGTTCTTGGAGATACTCCTTGATTCTGTCAAATGCAGCCTGACATTCATCATTCCAACGTACTACCTGATCTTTCTTCAGCAGCTTGAAGATTGGCTCACAGGTAGCAATTAGGTGTGAGATGAACCGAGCAATGTAATTCAGGCGTCCTAAAAAGCCTCTGACCTCTTTCTCCGTCTTAGGAACTGGCATCTCTTGAATAGCTTTGACCTTGGCAGGGTCCACTTGAATACCCTTATCACTTACAACGAAGCCTAGCAACTTCCCAGATCTTACCCCGAAGGTGCACTTGTTCGGTTTCAACCTCAACTTGTACAGTTTCAGACGGTCAAACAATTTCTGCAGATGATCAAGGTGTTCTTCCTCAGTTTGGGACCTTGCGATCATGTCATCAACATACACTTCTATCTCATGATGGATCATATCATGAAATAAAGCAACCATGGCACGTTGGTAGGTTGCCCCAGCGTTCTTCAGTCCAAAAGGCATGACCTTGTAGCAGAAAGTGCCCCACTGAGTAACAAAGGTAGTCTTTTCCATGTCTTCAGGATCCATCTTGATCTGATTGTAGCCTGAAAAACCATCCATGAAAGAGAACACCTTATGCTGAGCAGTATTGTCAACAAGGACATCAATGTGAGGTAGGGGGAAGTCATCTTTGGGGCTGGCCCTGTTCAGATCCCTGTAGTCGACACACATTCTGACCTTTCCGTCTTTCTTAGGTACCGGCACTACATTAGCAACCCACTGAGGGTAAGAAGTCACTGCAAGGAAACCGGCATCAAACTGTTTCATAACCTCGGCTTTGATCTTCTCAGACATCTCTGGACGCATACGGCGGACCTTTTGCTTAACCGGAGGGCAGTCTTCCTTAGTAGGCAAGTGATGGACCATAATATCGGTATCCAACCCGGGCATATCTTCATAGGACCAGGCAAAGATCTCCATATAATCATATAGCATCTGAGTCAATCGTTGCTTCACGCTGAGCTCTAGGTTGGCACCAATTTTTACCTCCTTTCTATCTGCCTCAGTACCCAGATTTATTGTCTCCACTGGCTCTTCATGTGGTTAAATTGCCCTCTCTTCCTGGAGTAGCAGTCTTACCAGCTCGCCAGGCACTTTGCAATCATCTTCACCTTCGTCTTCGGCTAAGTTGATCGGATTTTCAAAGTCATAACTGGCAGTAGCAGAGTCGTTATCAGTGAGATCCAGAGTGGATTGAAACCTGTATGAGTGAGTGTGTGTAAATACAGCTGTTTTTGAAATATATAAAGGAAGGAAAGACAGAAAAGGAGCATAAGATTTGAAATGCGAGAAAACGTCCAAGACTTTTATTCATGATATATGAAATGACAATTTATATGCCCTCACAAATGAAGCCACGGTGCCCCGGGTAAGACACCGGGCCATAGAGTTTTAATTGTTTATTACAAATAACAAAACAAAGAAGTTTATTACTGCGTAACAAAAGTAACAGGAGTATGGTCTTTGGAAATCCAATTGGTCAATCCGCCTTCAGTCGTCGGGTAGATCCAGCTATTGAATTCTGACTCTCCCACTTCATCTTCATCTCCCACAGCATTCACCCCTGGGTTGGTAATAAGCACAGGAGGTCTTCTGGTCTTTGCTTTCCGCATAGCTTTTTGACCCTCTGCAGTAAAACCCAGTCCGAATTTGTCAGTTTTCTATGTAAAATCAGGGAGCCTGCCCCAGTTAGCACATTCACCTTTCTGGACCACAGCCCGGGCATCCTTCAAGGAAGCCATCTTCAAAGGAACATCCTCTTCGACCGCTGTTTCTGCTGCTGCTAAAGTTGGAAGTACCTCCTCGAAATGCTGAAAGGGGGTTTCAATAAACTCCCCGTCCATCTCAATATACCTGAAGGAATTCAAATGGCTCACCATATACTCCTCCTCTCCCTGCACAGTGACAATCTTCCCTCTGACAGGGTACTTCAACTTATGGTGCAAGGTAGAGGTCACTGCCCCAGCTTTATGGATCCAAGGACGACCCAGTAGACAAGAATAAGATGGACGTATATCCATCACATAGAAGGTAGAGTCGAATAATTGAGAACCCACACGAATAGGAAGGTCAACCTCCCCATGAACCATCCTCTTGGAACCGTCAAAGGCTCTGACGATAATATTGCTAGGTTTTAGTTCCAGGCCTTCACAATCCAAACGGTCTAAGGCTTTCTTGGGTAGCACATTTAGGGAAGAACCAGTGTCCACCAACACGTGCGCCAGAGTAGTGCCCCTGCATTCAATAGAGACATGCAGGGCATCATTGTGGTCCCTTCCCTTAGCAGTAAGGTCAGCATCCGAGAAACCCAATCTGTTGTCCGCTGTCAGATTTGCTACGCAATCAGTGAACTGGATGGAAGATGTCTCCTGTGGCACATGGGCCGTCTTGAGAAATGAGATCAAGGCCTTAGCATGGGCCTCTGAACACAGTAGTAAGGAGAGCATGGAGATCTTGGAGGGCGTATGCCCCAGCTGCTCGACAACATTAAAGTCAGTCTTCTTGATTATTTTTAGAATTTCCTCCATCTCTTGTTGGGAGGCCTCAGCATTTACAGGTCTTGGTGCCTCCATCCGGGCAGGCTCATCTTCAATCCCTTTGCCCCGAGCATTAGATGACTCGGCAGCAGGGGAAACAACTTGATCAGAAACAGGAACAGGTACACTTGTAGGTGTTATAGTGAGGGGTCTTCGAATAGCGGGCGGTGCAATGTCAGGCGAGAAGAGCCTGCCACTGCGGGTAACCTTTGCTGGACCAGTGATATTGCTGATACTGGTCCCAGTGTTGAACTCTTGCTTGATTCCATTCACATACACATCTGCCCCATAGTGCCAGGGGATAGCCTTATCAGATTCGTAAGGGAGAGGCCCCGGAACAGTAATAACAACAGGTGCGACAGTCATGATTTGAACAGGCTTCCTTGGGAGAGCCTTGATTGGATTATTAAAGATTGTAACAACAGAAATTTCTTCCACTGGAACAAACTGAACAGCGGACTTCTTGAACAGAATCTCTTTGCTGTCCATTAGGCTTTGGATGCCCAACTTCAGCAAAGGACAACCAGAAAGGGAAACAGCACAGAAAAGGCAACCTTCACTACAACCCGGAAATAAACCGGCCAGCAGTAGGTTCCTCTTGACAGTCTTCAAAGGAGTAGCTACATCATCCACAGAAACGGTGTATACATCTTCATCAACAGCATTTACTCCATGCTGGGGCATAGGAGCAGTCACCACATTCGGCCTCTCAGGCGCTTCAAACTGTATCTCTTTTGCGTCAATAAGGTCTTGTACCTTATTTCTTAAGGCCCAACAGTCATCAGTGGAATGTCCCGGGCTATCAGAATGGTAAGCACAGCGGGCGTTTGGATTGTATTTGGGGGAGGCAGTGTTCACAACTTTCAGGGCCTCCCTGACAGTCACTAAGTTGGTGGATAGTAATTGTGGCAAGATTTGCGATAAAGTCATACTCAAACGGGTGAACTCTCTTCTAGGTCTTTCATCCCTTGGAGGATTGGTTTGCCGAGGAGCGGCATCAGGCTTAGCAATCATCACCGCGTTGACAGATTGGCGGCGCTCAGGCTTCTCTTGTCTTCTAGACCCATATACCGCACTGGCCTCCTTCTTGAAGGGCTTTTTCTCAGAACTTGCAGATGCACCCTTCTGAATTTTACCAGACTTCATCCCGGCCTCAATTCTCTCTCCAGTCAGAATAAGATCAGTAAACCCTGCAGATGAGTTACCGATAAGATGGTTGAAAAATGGCCCAGATAGGGTCCCCAAGAACATGTCTACCAACTCCCGGTCAGTCAACGGAGGTTGCACCCTGCCAGCCAGATCCCTCCACTTCTGTGCGTACTCTTTGAAACCTTCACTTGACCCTAGCGACATACCCTGGAGTTGGGTACGTGTAGGGGCAAGGTCGGCATTATATTGATACTGCTTGTAAAAAGTAGTAGCCAACTCCTCCCAGTTACGAACCTTGGTCCCATCCAGCTGATAGAACCATTCGAGATGAGTCCCTGAAAGACTCTCCTGGAAGAAGTGGATCCACAAATTCTTGTCCACTGAATACGATTGAATCTTCCGCACGTAGGATCTGAGGTGTAGCTTGGGACAAGACGCCCCGTCATACTTGGTAAAGATGGTGCTTTGAACTTATGAGGAATGATCACACCAGTAGACAAACCCAAATCTCCGAAATCCAGCCCATGCACTTGTTGGATCTCCATAGCATTCAATCTGTCCTCCAGCTGCTTGTACCGGTCTTCAGCAGGAGGATACTGTTCCTCATCAAAATCAGTCTCGTTGTCAGAGACCACCGGACTAGCAGCCTTTCCCCCCTGGGGACTGCATTTTCCTATAGAAGAACCAGCCTCTTCATTTTGCAGGGTGTTGCCAAACCTTCGGCCCGAGTTAAAAAGAACAGTTCTCCTCTTCTTCTTCTCCTTCTTCAGGAGCAGAGCTTTCAGCTCTTCTTGGCCCTGAGCCAAACCCATGATTAGTTCCTGAAATTGTGCATTCTGCGCCTGAAGAGCCTTGATGGACATCTCGGTTGATGATGAGTCAGGATTCATGATGCTGAAATAAACAGCGAAGAACAGTAAGCAACCTGAAAAGAAGAAAACCTGCTATGCACGTGATGAATGGAATGCGTATGATTTATGTTTTCAAAGACAGTCGGGAATCAACTTTGTAAACAAAAAGGAACACACTTCATTAGATTCAACTTTGAAACTTAAATTATTCAACAGGTTGCCCTTAGGCGTTACATGAAAGGAAATACTAAAAAGGGAAATAAAACTGTAAAAGAACATCCAGAGCTCCTTATTGATCCCATGGTCTCCTCTTCTCAGTACGGATGTAGTCATTTAGAGCTCTCTCATTCTCCAACTGCTTTGTCAGCTTCTGGATCTTCAACTCCTGCTTGTTGAACTTTTCTCGGTAAGAATCCCGCTCTTCTTGCAGTTGCGACCAAGATCTCTTTAATGTCTCATAATCAGTAGGTATCTGAGGAGGAAGGAAAGTTGGAGGAACACCATCTTTGTCAGGATACTCAAGAATGATAGGTCTGACGGCTTCGTATGGCATACCTAACTTCTGAGCACGGATGCGAACCCATTTGTAGTAGGCTTCCATAGGTAAAGAAGTCTTTGGCCCCAACTCTTGTGGGTCAGCTTTATGAACTTTGTCCCAAGCCTTGATGAACCTACGACGCAGCTCGTCACTATCCACCTGAAACTCAAAACTGATGTGAGGCACCAACATCTCATGGGGGCCTGCTCTTCTGGCTCTTCCAAACTGACGGAGTGCTAGACATGGATTGTAAGAGATTCCTCCTTGGGTACCAATCAGAGGAACATTAGGGTATTCCCCGCATCGATCAATGATAGTTATCTCATCCAAACCTCTGCAAGTCCAAATGATGTCTTTATCGGTGAGAGACATTAACCTATGAGCCCAACCTCTTCCTTCTTGGTTCTTCAGTAATAACTTAGGGAGGTGCGAAATAAACCACCTCACCAACAAAGGGATACAACACCACAGGGTTCCTCGTCTTCGGGCAGTACGAGCATGAAGTTTTTGCAGGATGTCACCCAAGAGAGTGGGTACAAGATTCTGAGACATAAAGATCCTTATGGCAGTGACATTGATGAAGTTGTCAGGATTAGGAAACAAGAATAACCCATAGATTAAGAGAGCCAAGATGTCTTCATATGCCCTAAAGTCCAGGTCATTCCAGAAGCTGTTAGCTTTACCAATCAAAAAATTGGCCAAGAAACCCTTAACTCCGCTTCTAGTTACCCAGTTGTCCATTACCTCTTGATGTGTCAAGGGAAGAGCTGCAGCAACTTCCTCAAGCCTGAGGGTCTTTTCCCAACCAGTGAAGGGAGTCTGATCCAAGATAGGGATGCCAAGCAAATCAGAGAACTCTTCCAAGGTAGGGACCAGCTGGAAGTCTTGAAAGGTGAAGCATTGGTACAGAGGGTCATAGAACTGGGTCAGAACACTCATCAACTGTTGATCCCGCTTTGCAGTGACTAAACTGAGAAGAGAACCATGCCTCTGAATGAAGGAAGTGGTATTTAGAATCCTGCTAACCAACTCTTCAAGCAATTCAGGTGGGTGAACAAAGTTGAACCGGATAGTATTCCTTCGCACAGGCATCATGATGTCCTACAAAACAGAGCAAAGGTGAAACCCTCTTGTCTTTGAAATGGTTAGTACTTATGCAGGATGCATGCAATGCTCATGATGTTATGATGTTATGATAAAGCACACCACAAATAGATACAAAGGCAAACATGGTAAGGCACACAAGACAGACCCTTAAAGTTTAGGCCAGCATGAGGTCTAGGTATTACCCTCTTTCAGTTTGTTGGTTCATACCTGTCCTATCAAAGTAACCGGGTTCTTAGAGGATCCCAATATCATTGACTACCCTCAATCGGTCATAACTCTAGCATCACAATCTTTTCTTGCGGCCAGAACCATCACGAGAGTTTAGCCTCAATGGGTGTAGCATACTGCTACTGTTCTAATGGACAAGTTGTGTCATTTAAGGTTCTAAGGTTGTTGGTGCTTAATGACTCCTCAGAAGACCCATATTCTCCTCGTTGCAACACAAGGGATATCAGTACAGACCAAGGTGCCACACCAACGTAGCCACTGTTTCACCCGTGTCGGTCTACGCCGGACAGGTCCCTCACAGCTTATGCTACCTAAACAGGGTATCCCCAGATTCGAGTTAGGATCTATGTAACTCCCATGCAACCCACAAATTTAAAGCAGACAAGTCAATACAATTGAAAACACAGTTATGAACTAACCCTAAGGTACACCTCACTTTATAAAGATATCCCCAGCAGAGTCGCCAGTTCTGTGATCGTTGGATCTGGAACTGACTGTTTAACACTGGTTCGCGAAATGTCGCGGAAGCAAGAGTCGCCACCGTCTTTTATTTTCTCCAAATGGAAAGGACAAAAGCACAGAAAAATTCCTTATAGAGATTGCTCTCGGTTCGGGAGGTAGATTATAGAAAGGGAAGGTGTTAGCACCCTTTCTATCCATGGTTATCCATGGGCTTTTAGATACTTGCTCACTTGTGTTTTCAAAAATGGTTTGTTTGCTTTTCAACTGTGGGTTTTTAAAAAAAGGTTTCTTTGAAAATTCCAGTTCGACTCTTGTATCGGTCCTCAAGAGTGTTTGAAAAGTCGCTTTCGAAAGCTTTTTGAAAAGGTGTCGGTGTGAAAAGTATTTTTGATTTGTTTTGAAATTAGAGCAAGTATCTAGAGTCGTCTACCTACCCTATGGAATTTGTCTGTGTAAATGTCCTTGAAGTAGTGCCATCCCACCATTGAGAGGTAGGTAGCACCACCGTTGGAGGTGTTCGGGTCAATTCGAAGTTCGGGACATGATGATCACCAGAGCAATAGGAAGATACCTTAGAAGCTACCCTCATGCCAGGTTCCCGGATCATGAGGACTTACTAAGACATCCTCTACTCGACGATCACCTTTCGAGGGGCAAGGCAACAGTGAGACGTACCCTAGGGGTGGTGTGTGATTTGTGTGTCGTGTTCATTTATTTTTGTCTTGTCATGTCACGGGTGATCTACGCTTTTGTTTTTATTTTATCATTCATTCTTGCATGCAATTTATTAGCAGTTAAAAGTTGCGAGAAATTAAAAGTTCCTAAACTATTACAAAGGCGCGGGTCCACATCGCCAAATTAAATCCAGGACCCGATTTGACATAAAATAAAGATGCGAGAAATATAAATGTTTAATTTACACGGCTTTGGGAGAATTACATTAATATTTAAGAAAGGAAATAAATGCGCGAATTGGAATTAAAATCGAAAGCGAGGGCGTTGGACCCTTTTTAATGAAATTAAATTATGATTCAACAAATTAATTAAATTAAAATGAAAAGAAATTATTTTTTAGCTTTTTTGTATTTATGAATTTTTAATGAGAAGATTAAATGAAATTGAAAATTTAATTAACCCTAATTCTACAATTTTTATTTATTAAGAAAAAATATTAAAATTGAACCTAAAATTAAACCCAATTGATTAATGCAATTTTATTTACAAAAATAAACAATTAATTATTAGTAATGAGAAAAGAAAAGAAAAAGATAAAAATTGATTAAAACCTAATTCTACAAATTTTAAGTTTATTAAGAAAATGTCAAAATTAATCCTAGAATAAAAGCTAATTAATTAATAAGACTTTATTTACAAAAATATTAAATCAAATATATTTTATTTTTTATGACTTTTCTGATTTTTGTTATTTTTATGTTTTATGAAAATAAATTAATTTAAACATTTAAATAAAAATTAAACAAAATAAATAAAATAGCAAAATATGAAAAAGAATAAAACAAAGCAAACCATGGGGGTTCTGTCCCCAATTGGGAGATATCATCAGCATTTTTGGCCCATTAGAACCCTGGCCTTGTTGACTTTATTGGCCACGTGTATCTTCATTGACTTATGCCTATGGTACTCTTCAAATCAAGGCCTTTGGATTGCCTTCAGTAGCCATGTGGCGTGTCTGGATTGTGAGTGTATAGTAGACCCCTGTAATACGCGCTGCATAGGAAGATGGAATGGAAAATAATATGAGAAAAGGGAGGGGGACCTGGGATCGAACCCAGGTCCTGTTGCTTACCAAATAACGTGACTGCCAACTGAGCTGTTTACGCGTTTTGAATATTGTATAGAAAACAAATAATATAATGCAAATCATGAATTAGTGGACACTTTTAGCGTGAAATTCAAATGAGCCACTCGTTAGCCTACACATCATCATCTTCTCCAATGGTGCGTTTTCCTGAAACAAAAACAAACAAGATTGCGGGGGTTTTAAACCCCCACTACATGGTATATAGAAAAATAGCGATTAGCCCGTCTTTGATCAGAAATTGGGCGCGACCTAAGCATTGAATTCGTTGGAAGCTCTTGGTTCTAATGGTACCAGTCTCGTGTCTCAATTTTTCCATAGGAGTAAACCCCCAAATTTGCAGTTTTGTAACCCTAACCATCTTCCATGGTGATTCTTCATACGATGCGTGAAAACTCAATTAAAACATACAGTTAGCTTTAGAATGGTCCAATGAACATAAATCAAATATTAAAAACTACAAAAAACGCATGAATCATGATGCAAGAATATGAGAAAAAAAGCATGAACAGAACACGATCGTTCTACCAATTTCATGTGCTAGAGTTAGTGGTTTTGATCCAGAAACGTCTCTTGAGACCTTTGCAAGCTAATGGAATCAAAGTTTTGCCTTGAAACGTTTTAGAATCGAGTTTTTAGTTTTGGAATTTCTTGATAAAATTTCAAACTTGTTCTTCAGTTCTGGCGCAGCTTTTTCTTTTTTGGCTCTAGGGTTAGGTTTGCACTTGTATAAGGAATGAATTCAGTCAATAATCCAAGCCCATAGCCTTGCTTTTAATGGTTTTCAAGATTTGATTTTGATGAATCTTTTTCAATATTTTTTCATGAAGAATCATGCCAATTTGCACCAATTCTTTCCTCTTTTGATATGCACGAAATCCTTAGTGAATCATGAGTGATTGTCTTGCACAAAAAGATTTGAAAACCTTGTTTTGGTATTTTTCATATATTTTAATTAATTAAATGAATTATTAGCAATTAAAAATTCAAATAAATAAATAAAAATGATGCATAACTTCCCTTTGGGCCAAATGGTCGTGCACATGCTTTGTATGATGAATCTTGGAAGAAAATGTGGCCCATTAGCAATTTTAAGACATTTGAAGCAAAGTTGACTTTTCAAAATATCCAAAAATTTCCCAACTTCCACAAGGCATATCTTGCTCAATTATTAAGCTTTTCTCATGTTCTTGGACATTTTGGAAAGTTCTTGAAGTCCTCTAACCAATTCCTTTGGTCCCATGTCATTTTGATTTACCAATCTCAAGTTATGGCCTTTGAGTTAAAGTCCCTTTTTGTTGACTTTTGAAAATGACCTATAATGTTGAAATTGATAACTTTTTGTGAGAGCATTTCTTGGACTTGAAGTGTGAAGAGGAGTTGTAGGAAATGTCATTATCTTCAAAATGAGCTTTGGATGGAATTTTTCTTATAATCCATGTGGAAGTTGTGCCTTGGTCAAGTTACAGTTGACTTTTTCAACTGTCCAAATATGGAAACTTTTGCATTTTGAGACTTTTTGAGCCAAGCTTTGAGAATCATGATCAAGCATTGATCAAATGATGTTTGTGGCTTCAAAATGAGATGTTGACCAAAAATTTGAACTTTTGACTGTCAAATGACCATTTTGCCCCTGCAGTTGACTGTAGAGCAATTAGGGTTTTTGACTGTGCAATTTTGTGCTGTAAGTCTTGAAACATGGTATGAGGATGCTTGACCATATTTATAGGCATGTGGGACTTGATTGGACCCTTGGAAACTTCATTTTCTTTGTCAGAACCAAAACCCTAGTTTTTGACTGTTATGAGGCCCTTGAACTGTGCAACCCTTGAGGAGATTTTGAAGCATGCTCTTGGCAATTCTTGAAGAATATGGGAGGGTAAATTTTGGGGTACAACAAATATCATCAACATAAATTTGACAGACTAAGATTTCATTCTTAACTGACTTACAGAATAAGGTAGTGTCCACCTTCCCTCTGGTGAATTTGTTTTCTAACAGAAAGTTACTTAGTCTTTCATACCAAGCTCTGGGAGCTTGTTTCAGACCATATAGTGACTTCTTTAGTTTGAAAACATATTCTGGGTTTTTTGTACTTTCAAAACCAGGGGGTTGGTGCACATAATCCTCTTCTTCTATATAACCATTTAAGAATGCACTCTTGACATCCATCTGATACAGAGTGATGCCTTTATTAACAGCAAATGAAGTTAAAAGTCTGATAGATTCTAACCTGGCGACTGGAGCAAAGGTTTCTGTATAGGCTATCCCCTCTTGCTAACTATAACCTTGTGCTACCAGTCGTGCTTTGTTTCTGATAACTTCACCTTGTTCGTTCAGCTTGTTTTTGAATACCCATCTTGTTCCAATGACGTTGAATCCTTTTGGTCTGGGAACAAGATCACATACGTCATTTCTGGTGAATTGATTCAGCTCTTCTTGCATTGCTAGAATCCAGTCGTTGTCCAGAAGTGCTTCATCAATAGAAGAAGGTTCAATCAGAGACACAAGTCCCATGAGGGATTCTTCAGAGTTTCTGAAGTTGGCTCTTGTTCTGATTGGATCTTCCTTTCTTCCTAAGATAGTTTCTTCTGGGTGATCCAAGCTGCTTCTGGGTAGTCTCTTCTGAGGTTGATCAGCAGCTATTGTAGGATTGCTAGCAGTGCTCCTTTCAGATGTTGAAGGAGTGTCTTTGTTGAGAGCTTCTGATGACTTGTCTTCAGAACCTGTAAATTCAACTTCCATACCTGCAAAAACTTCATTCTGCTTTGACTTTTCAGAGTCAAGCTTATCATCAAAACGAACACTGATTGATTCTTCCACAATCTGTGTTTCTGTATTGTATACTCTGTACCCTCTTGAGTGTTCAGAGTATCCTAACATAATACACTTCTGTGCTTTAGAGTCAAACTTGTTCAAATAATTTTATGTATTTAACATAAAACAAGTACATCCAAATGGATGAAAATATGAAATGTTGGGCTTTCTGTTCTTCCACAATTCATATGGAGTCTTTTCCAGAATAGGTCTTATTGAGATTCTATTCTGAATGTAGCACGCTGTGTTTATTGCCTCTGCCCAGAAGATCTTAGCAACATTTGTCTCATTGATCATGGTTCTGGCCATTTCTTGCAATGTTCTGTTCTTTCGTTCTACAACTCCATTTTGTTGGGGAGTTCTAGGACAAGAGAAATCATGCAGAATGCCTCTGTCATTAAAGAATGACTCAAAATCTTTGTTTTCAAACTCTCCACCATGATCACTTATGACTTTAACGATTCTAAGATCCTTTTCATTCTGAACTTGGTTACAGAAGGTAACAAATACAGAGTGTGACTCGTCCTTGTGTCTTAAGAACTTTACCCATGTCCATCTGCTATAGTCATCTACGATTACTAACCCATACTTCTTGCCACTGACTGAAGCAGTTTTAACTAGTCCAAATAAGTCAATGTGCAGAAGTTCTAATGGCTTAGAGGTAGAAACAACATTTTTAGATTTGAAAGAAGGTTTTGCAAACTTTCCTTTCTGACATGCTTCATACAGAGCATCTGAATTGAACTTCAAATTAGGAAGTCCTCTGACCAGATTGAGTTTGTTAATCTGAGATATTCTTCTCATACTAACATGCCCCAATCTTCTGTGCCAGATCCACTGCTCGTTGTTAACAGACAGAAGACACTTTACATTCTGACTTTTCAGTTAAGAAAGTTTGATTTTATAGATGTTGTTTTTCCTCTTTCCATTAAATAGGATAGTCCCATCTTTCTGACTAACAGCTTTACATGATTTTTGATTAAAGATTATATCATAACCGTTATCACTTAATTGACTTATGGATAACAGATTATGCATTAATCCATCTACTAGCAGAACATTATTTATAGAGGGAGGATTTCCATTACCTACAGTTCCAGAGCCAATGATCTTTCCCCTCTGATTGCCTCCAAATCCAACGTGGCCTCCAGGCTTAAGTTCCAGGCTTTGGAACATATTCCTTCTTCCCGTCATGTGTCGCGAGCAGCCAGAGTCCAGGTACCATGACTGGTGTTTCTGATTTTCTGCTAAAGATATCTGCAACATGTATTATTTTATCCTTAGGTACCCAGATTTTCTTGGGTCCTGATTTGTTAGATTTACCAAAACTCTGGTTGAATTTTGGTTTCACAGAATACTTACTACTAGTGTATTTAATATCATGTGTGTGACCATACACAAAGTGTGAGTTCAGAGGAGTGTGTTTAATAATTAAATCCATGGCATTTTTTGGTGTAGGAACCTTAACTTGGTATCCTATTCCCT
Source organism: Vicia faba (assembly GCA_948472305.1). Taxonomy (NCBI): domain Eukaryota; kingdom Viridiplantae; phylum Streptophyta; class Magnoliopsida; order Fabales; family Fabaceae; genus Vicia; species Vicia faba. The sequence goes on along the minus strand of OX451738.1, from coordinate 959,937,702 downwards.
TTCTGCCGTTTCTGCTAACTCCAATAATCATTGAAGCTATTTTGCTTCTATCTATGCTTTTAGCAAGGAACTTCTGGAAGCTATGATCATACTCCTTGATGATCTCATCAGCGCTGCTGGGAGTTTCAGAAATTGGTTCCTTCTGAGAGTTTTGTAAAACATTTTCTAATTTTGAAATTTTATTTCTCAGCTCAGAATTTTCCAATTTAAGACTCTCAGTCTTATCAGAGTCAGATTCAATATTCCTTTTCAGGTTTCTGAATTTAACTCTAATCTGCTGGTACCTTTCCAGAATTTCGTTGAGGCTTTCAGCAAGTTCAGCCTTAGTAAAATTAATAGCAAAGTCAGGAAATACCTCTTCAGTGTCTGATTCTGAATCTGATTCAGAAGCTTCACTGTCTTCTGAAATGTTGGCCATGAGAGCTATGTTTGCTCTCTCATCATCTGATTCTGAGTCAACTTCAGACGAGTTAGAGTCATCCCATGTAGCCATGAGACTTTTCTTCTTTTCTCTTCCAAACTTCTTTTTGGGATTTTCCCTCTGAAGCTTTGGGCAGTCACTCTTGTAGTGTCCTTGCTCATTGCATTCATAGCAGATGATGTCCTTAGTGTTTGGCTTTCTGCTTCCTGAGGAGCCTTCAGATCTTCTGTATCCAGAGGAAGAATCTGACCTTCTGTATCTGGAAGAGGACTCATTCTGATCAGATCTTCTGGGATTCCTGAACTTCCTTTGCCTCTGCATCCACAGTTGGTTCACTCTTCTGGAGAGGAGAGAAAGTTCATCTTCTTCTGATGAGGATCCATCAGATGTTTCTTCAACTGCCTGCAAAACTTTAGACCAAGATTTTTTGTTAGATTTTAATGCTAAAGGCTTACCTTGCTTCTGAGGTTCATCAGCTTCCAGCTCTATCTCATGACTTCTGAGGGAGCTGATAAGTTCCTCCAGAGAAATTTTGTTAAGATCTTTAGCTAGCTTCAGCGCTGTAACCATTGGCCTCCACTGCTTTGGCAAGCTTCTGATGATCTTCTTGACATGATCAGCAGTAGAGTATCCTTTGTCCAGAACCTTGAGACCAGCCACCAGAATTTGGAATCTTGAGAACATTGTTTCAATGGATTCACTTTCTTCCATTTTGAATGCCTCATACTTCTGAATGAGTGCAAGAGCTTTAGTTTCTTTGACCTGAACGTTGCCTTCATGCGTCATTCTGAGTGAGTCAAACATGTTCTTTATTGTGTCTCTGTTAGAGATCTTTTCATATTCAGCGTAAGAGATAGCGCTGAGAAGAATGGTTCTAGCCTTGTGGTGATTTTTGAAGTCATGCTTTTGTTTATCAGACATTGCTTTCCTGTCAATCTTCTGACCGCTTGCATTCACTGGGTGCGTGTACCCATCTGTCACCATGTCCCACAGATCAGCATCATGTGCCAGAAATAAGCTTTCAATTCTGTCTTTCCAGTAATCAAAATTTTCTCCATCAAAGACTGGAGGTTTGCCACTGAATTTGTCTCTGTCTTCATTGTTGTCATTGCTGGTGTGTTGATAAGTTCCTGCCATTGTGTTTTTCTGACGCTGGATCTTGTACTGACACGGTTAATTGTTTTAGCTCAGAACCAGGCTCTCTGATGCCAATTGAAGAAGTGAAAAACACAAGAAGGGGGGTTGAATTGTAAAAATTGGAAATCAATTGAGTCAACACGGTATTTTTATCCTGGTTCGTTTGATCTTAAACTACTCTAGTCCACCCGTCAAGGTAATTTCGCCTCTCTCCAACGAGGTCTTAATCCACTATATTCAACTGAATATTACAACTGCTTTAACAACTGCTAAATCCTTCTTGAGTCAAATCACAAACCGGTTTCTCAAGGAAATACTTACAAATAATTGAAATCTAAGTGTGTTGAATGTTTTCTACAAAAACTGTTTATCACAATTGTGATACTACACAATTTAAGCTTATGAGAACTAGAGTGCTAAAATAATTGAGTAAAGAATTGAGAGCTTTTAGCAAACTGAGAGTGAGGAAGATGATGAATAGCTTTAGGCGTGTAGAGTGTTGTAGAGCATTAGCCAATTCAATCTTCATTGACTTGTTTATATAGCATTGGAAATAAGGTACGTTGGAGTAGTAATTCCATTTCAATGTCAATAACATTCTTTCCTTATTAAGCAGATCTTGTCTGGAATGATGCCGTTGGTAATAAAGCATCTTGAATGCACAATACCGTTGCCATTTAAGCGTGTTCTGGCTTTGGCTCATTCTGACGCTGCTTAGGTGCTGATGAACTGTTGTTTTCTAGACCAGAGTTCAGATGGTTAAGCGCAGATCTGTTCATCAAGCTTCAGCATAAGCACAAGTTGATCTTCTGATTCAGGCATCTGATATAACATCTTCTGATGCTGATGTTGATATCTCATTTTCTGATGTTGATGATGATGTTCTCTTGCTGATACCCATCAGAGTTTCTGTAAAACAGAACGTAATTTTTTAGGCAGCATATATGTCTTATATGAATCATACAATTAATATATCTTTGCATTTTGTTATCATCAAAACTTAAACTTAGGGTAGTAGATTCAAACTTTGTTCTAACAAGAACATGTGTTGACATTGCTCTCACACTTTCAAGAGGTCACCTTTGAACATTTACCACGAGAAGAGAACCAGTTAGAGGGAACGCTAGATACCATGCCATATATGTTCAAAGTCAAGTGGGACAACGAGGCCCCTCATATCACTATTGAGAGGATGAATCAACCAGCATACTGCTATGAGATTGACATTGAAGAGATAGTAGATAAACCTTAGTTCCGTGAAGTGAAAAGGTATCTCGAGGCTCAAGAATATCCCGAGGGGGCATCTGTCAATGATAAGAAGTTCCTGAGGAGGTTCGCCGCAAAGTTCTTCCTCGGTAATGGAATCCTCTATAAGCGCAATCATGACTCTACTTTACTTAGGTGCGTAGATAAAAATGAAGCAGAGAGGATTATGGTCGATCTACACGAAGGTACCTTCGGCACCCACTCTAGTGGACACACCATGGCTAAAAAGATCCTGCAGGCGGGATACTAATGGTCCACCATGGAAGCAGACTGCTATTAGCATTCACGAACTTGTCACAAATGCCAGATCTAAGCTGATAAGGTGCATGTACCTCTAGTTCCTTTGAACGTCTTGAGGGATCCATGGCCCTTTGCAATATGGGGCATTGATATGATCGGAGAGATTAGGCCTACCGCTTCCAATGGGCATCGCTTCATCCTAGTAGCCATTGATTACTTCACAAAGTGGGTTTAGGCTGCCTCTTTTTCTTATGTTACCAAGAATGGTGTGGTACGGTTTATCAAGCATAACCTGGTTTATCGGTATGGTGTGCTAGAGAGAATCATTACTTATAATGGTACAAATCTCAACAATATAATGATCACCGAACTCTATAAGCAATTCAAGATCCAGCATCATAATTCTTTCCCTTACCGGCCGAAGATGAATGGTGTTGTGGAGGCTGCTAACAAGAATATCAAGAAAAACATACAGAAGATGACGGTGACATACAAAGACTGGCATGAGATGTTACCATTTTCTCTTCATGGCTACCGCATCTCAGTATGCACGTCGACAGGGGAAATGCCTTATTCTCTGGTATATGGTGTGGAGGTTGTCCTGCCTATTGAGGTCCAGACCCCTTCTCTGAGGATCATGAAAGATGCAGGCTTGAACAAAGACGATTGGATCCAGACTCGACTTGATCAACTAAATCAGATTGATGAGAAAAGGCTTACTGCTGTCTGTCATGGTCAAATGTATCAAAAACAAATGATCAAGGCTTTCAACGAAAAGGTCAGACGTCAAGTGTATCAAGTGGGTGATCTAGTAATCAAGCGCATCATAGTGTCGCAAGGTGATCCCATGGGAAAATGGACTCCCACGTATGAAGGGCCATTTGTGATCAAAATCATATTTTCAGGTGGAGCCATGATTTTGACCACCATGGATGGTGACGACCTTCCTTACCCTGTTAATGCGGACATAGTGAAAAGATATTATGCATGAATAAAGATCCACTAGGTTGACTGGCCTAGGAAAAAATAAGGGCATCCCAGCAAACCAAAAGGGTTTGGGCAAAAATTAGGGATAAAAAAAGCAAAACAAAAAACAAAACAAAAAACAAAAAAAATCTATACATCCGGCAAGTCGAAAACCTGAAAAGGCGGCTTGGGCAAAAAGGGGTATCCCGGTGGACTGAAAACCCGAAAGGGCGGTTCAGTAAAAATTGGGGATTTGAAGCGTATCACTATATCCCATTGGATCACCTCGCAATCAGACTTCAGTATCAACTATCAAACTCAAACGGTACCGACCAATCCAGTCGGCTTCGGACGAGTAGCAAAGTGATGAGATGCTTAAGGACATAGGGGCAATAGCAGAATTGAAACTCAATGGGATTATTACACGTAGTTGTTTTCTCTTTGTACACTATTTTGTATAGTTTTCACTTTTATGGTGGCGTTCTCTTGCTAGAACGTCATTCTCTTTGTATAAAATGCCTTTTATAGGCGAGCTTCTAAAATCAATACAAGTCATTTTAAGTACAAAACTGTTTGCTGCTCTTTTTCTGTTTTGTTTTGCAAAAAAACGTCCAATGACTTATTTTTGACATATGCATTTAAATATGATCACTATTCACAAATACTTGCATAAAAAATAGAAATACGGTTACTAATGACTTTAAGAAACGGGGCAAAATCTGAAAACATTTACAGTCCCGACAGTTACTCCTTCCAACAGGTACAGGGGTAGAGACAGTTTGAGATGGAGTCACCATTGCATACGACCCATTGCTAATCATGAATATTTGCATGCGAAACAAAGGACTAATTACAGATGACATCAGAAACAGGGGAAATAAATAATTGTCTAAGCGATCTGGTTGCTCTGTCCACCAAGGTACCAAGGTAGGTTCGGCTGAAGAACGTAACCAGGATACCTTCACTCCCCGTTGAGTAAGACAAGATTCAGCAATACTCTCCCCAGGCAGAGTTGGTCTCCCATCAGCCCTAAAAAGGCACAGTATCTCCAGCAAGTCAGCGATACTCTCCCCAAGCAGAGTTAGTCTACTTCTTCCCCTAGACATCTATGTTCCCCACAGAGCATAAACAACCAGAGTGTTGTCCTCTTCTTCCCCTAGCAGGGATTACCTTCTCCAACTGAAGTCTATTTTCCCCAACCAGAGTGTTGTCCTCAGCTGCCCAATACTCTCCAGCAGTAGTCCGGATTTATTTTCCTAGACTGGGAAACATCACGATAGCATCCCTTGTTCATACATCATGGCATGTGCATACACATCGCATACAGCATAATCTCATTTATTTTGAGAACATCATCACAATGCATTTCATACATCACGACATTGCATATGACTAACTCTTTACCTTTTTCAGGGAAAGATCAAATCAACAAACACCACTACTTATGTGACCTGGTAGTCTTCTCAAAAGCTACGTCTGATGAAGTGCTATTTCAGTAATTTCCTCAGAAAGATGTCCTCTGGTTCAGTCAGATTGACACTAAGATCTCTCTGATTTCTATTCCAGTTGAAGATATTCCAAGACTTTGGTCTGGTTCAGCTAAATCGATGCTAAGATTCTTCTGATTTCCATTCTAGTCAAAGTTAATCCAAGACCTTCTCTGGTTCAGTTAGATCGACATTAAGATCTCTCTGATTTCCATTCCAATTAAAGAAACTGTGAAGCCTGGATTTCGACCAGATAACACTATAAGGTGTTGCGAAGCCTGGAATCCGACCAGATAGTAGTTCACTTCTTCAAAGACACTGTGAAGCCTGGATTTAAACCAGATAATAGTATAAAGTGATGTGAAGCCTAGAATTCGATCAGATAGAAGTTTACCCTATCAGTTACTATGAAGCTCGGAACCTGACCAGATAATAGTCAACCAACAATTTAAGACGCTGTGAAGCCTGGATTTCGACCAGATAACAGTATAAGGTGCTGCGAAGTCTGGAATCCGACCAGATGGCATTTTACTTTGTCAGTTACTATGAAGCCTGGATTCGACCGGATTGTAGTACACCTCAGATTCAAGTTGAAGCCTGGCCCCGAACAGATAACAGCTTATTTTCTTCAAACTGTAAAGCTTGGGAATGACTAGACAACAGTTTAATCTCATTTCCCCAGTAAGTCACTGTGAATCCTGGAGCACGACTATATAACAGTTAGCCTTATTATCCTCAGCAAGACACTGTAAAGCCTGGATCCTGACCAGATAGCAGTTCACTTCCGTCTCTTTAATCAAATGATGACTCCCCAGTAGAGCAACGGACAACTAAAGCTCCTAAAACTCTATGTTCCAAGACAGAGACCAACATTCCTCAGCGGAGTCCTCTCTAATAGCAAGAGAATGAATTCCCACAAAGAAATATCCCATGAATTCAACAGTCTTCTGGATGGTATCTTTAAGCTCATCTCTGACGACTCTCCGTCATATTCTATGGATAGCATCTTTAAGCCCATCTCTGACGGTCTCCTGTCACCTTTTCCAAATGGCATCTGTAAACCCATTCCCAATATTATTCACCAATAGTAACACTTCAGACGAGTGCAAATTTCTGGGCACTCTAGTGTTCAATCATCTTCCACCTTCAGATCACGAAAGGCAGGCAAGCCAATCTACATCCTCAGGTTTAAGAAAATTGAACAGGGGAAACTGTTGTACCCCAAAATTTTCCCTCTCATGTTTTCCAAGGTCTTCCCCTACATGATTGAACACAAACCCCTGCCTAAGAAAAAAGAAAATTTTTAAGTGGTGTTTTAAGTACCTTTTGATTGGCATTCTGAAAGACCCTTCGATTGGTATTTTGAAGGTGCCTTTCGATTGGCATGGACAATTCTCTTCGATTAGCATTGTAGCCAAGCCTTTTGATTGACATGGATACAAGGCCTTTCGATTGGCCTCATGACAACCCTTTTGATTGGCATTGTGTCAAGGTCTTCAATTAGAATTCTGAAAGACCCTTTCGTTTGGAACCCTGGGCCAAGCCTTTCGTTTGACATGGCAAGGGATCCTTCGATTTTGCATTGTGTCAAGGCAGCTTCGACAGGCATGTTAACCTTGTCCTTCGATTAGCATGGACAAGATATTTCGATTGGCGTAGCAAAGAACTCTTCGATTGACATTTCAATAAATACCCTTCGATTATTATTTGGACAAGTGACATTTGAAGGAACTGAATTAGAACCATTCGAAGGAAATGAATCAGAGTCATTCGAAGGAGCTCCATTAGAGCCATTCGAAGGATCTGAATCAGGGGCCATTCGAAGGAAGCCATCAACCCAGTCGAAAGGGAGAATTCGAAGGCCAGTTACATATTATGCCAAATTCAAAAAATAAACAAGATCCCATGTGTTTGGTTAACGTTACAAATTCTCATTCATGGCTTTCAAACACATAATTGAGGTTGTTTAAACATTTGCCTTCTTGTCCCCTCTACCCCCTTTATATAAAGAGATCACAAGTGTTGTAAAAAAGGAAAGAGAGGGAACAAAAGAGAGGCACATATACTTTTGCACACGAACAGATCACACTGCCATATTTCTCACAAAAACTCCAAGAGGCTCAAATCGAAACACCTTTTTTTGCAGGGACCTTCAGCCCAAACGATGACCAGATCCTTGTTCCTAAGACATACAGGAGTCCACACCAGCTTCTAAGCAAGTGCCTTCGCACCCAGGAGTGTCAAATCGAAGCACCTAACAACCTCAATCCACGCGCAAATTCCAGTTTCAAGCAAGGTAGGTCTTCTTTACCTTGAATCTTTCATTTTAGCATAACATGTAAATGGCCTTTTATTCGTTTTCTTCATTTATGTATTTTTGTTTTGGTTTGTTTGTTCTTCTTGTCCAACTAACCTGTATAGGCTCAAACGAAATACAAAAAGGGTATGAACAAAGGACCTTCCCTCATGCTGCTCTGTTGGTCTATACTGCTTCATATGCCAATAGAAGGAAGCAGAAAAGGTGGCAATCAAAGGTTGCTCACACCAACTCCTAAACCCAATCGATAGGAAGCAAAAGAAAGGTGAATCGAAGGATTCTACTACCTGGGTCGAAAGGAAGCTTCCCCTTTGGATTGAAACCCCCCTTCTTCATCCCAATCAAAGGATGCCTCTTTATATTCTTATTTTTCTTTTGTTCTTTTGTTTGACTTTTTATCTTTTTAATTAACATTAAATCAAAAAACATCACAAAAATTAGGCTTAGATATTTTAATTAAATAATTAATTTCTTAATTAATTGAATAATTAAATTTTAACCAATTTTTTTAACTTAAAACAAATTAGAATCTAGGACTTAATTTAGATTTCATTTTCTTTTCATGATAAAAACAAAACAAAAAGATTTTTATTTCTTAGGATATTTTTAGATGTTAATCCCAATTTCACGCGTGTTTATTTTTATTCTACCATTTTATGTAAGTATTGTAACTTCTCATGGATGTAATAGTCTTAGATTTAAAATTCCGGGTTTTATTTCATGCACCTATACTGTATCTCTCCCAAAGTCGTGTAATAGTTTAGGATTTACTTTTTCTACATTTTATTTTCTCCACCTCTACTGTTTTATTTTGCTATATTACTGTTAGTAAATAGGCATGTATGGAAAGACTGTAAATTAAAATGTTAGCTAAATTAATAAAAAGACAAAAATAACTGAATCTCAACACATACGCACATATGCACCTCTAGGGTATCCCCAGTTTGGTTGCCTTCAATAAAAAAGTCATGGGGCAGGAATGCTTTAGCAAAGACCCATAAAATCAAAAGATCATACTCCCTCGATGACCCTACAGTTGTCTTCTCGGTAAATGATCTAGTCCCTAAAACAGAATTGCTAAATCATCTCTGTAAATTGCCTTCGTGACTGTAAAGTCCCTTCCATTGTCCCTCAACATCCAACGATAGGGCTACCTACTCACTAATAGTAGGATAGAACTATCTAAAGGAGAGGAGGAAAATAATGACCCTTTTCGAGTATAAAAGTAGATAGTTGTTAGAAGTTTGCTCAAAAATACTTTTTGCACTTACACAAATACTACTTTTCAAAAACTAGTTTCAAAAACATTTGCTTTGTTAACACTCTTCAGGACTGATACAAGAGTTAAACGCAAAGCAAATCTCCGCACTAAGGCATTTTTCAAACATTTTCCAACGCAAAAATCACAAAAGTATTTCAAACATAAGCAAGCATCTAATAGCCCGTGGAAAACCACAGATGGAAAGGGTGCTAACACCTTCCCTTTTCATAATCTACCCCCTTACTCAGAAAACATCTCGAAAAGCTCTTTTTCTGTTAGTTTCACCCTTTCCTTTGTTGGATAAAATAAAAGACGGTGGCGACTCTTGCTTACCGCACATTTGCAAACACAAACGTAAAAGCAGTATATAACAGTCGGTTCTGCCACCGTATCACACCTCCATAAGAAGCGATCATGGAGGAGAGTTTCAAAATGCCTCCTTTGAAGATTTTTGCGGTGAACGAGGTATCTCTCACAACTTTTCAGCACCAAGGACTCCTCAACAAAATAGAGTGGTGGAGAGAAAGAATAGGTCTCTTATGGAACATGCAAGAACGATGCTTAGCGACTCACATCTTCCAAAATACTTTTGGGCAGATGCGGTAAGCACGACATGCTTTGTAAGTAATATAGTTAATATTAGACCTATCTTGAAAAAGACACCGTATGAAGTTTTCAAAGGAAGAAAACCAAACATTGCTTACTTTCACATTTTTGGATGCAAATGCTTTGTCCTAAACAATGACAAAGATAATCTCGGTAAGTTTGACGAAAAGTCAGATGAAGGTATATTTCTCGGTTACTCTCTTTCAAGTAAAGCTTATAGAGTATATAATAAAAGAACTTTAAAATTGAGGAATCAATGCATGTATCGTTTGATGAATATAATCCCTCTAAGGAGGATATTATTCTTTGTAATGATGATGATGATATGATAGAGTTTCCTCAAGAAGACTCATCTAAACATACAAATGAGGATCAACCATATCAACAACAAGATACTTCTCAACAACTCTTAAATATCAATGATCTACCCAAGGAATGGAGAACTCATAGAGATCACCCAATTGATAAAGTCATTGGTGACATTAGTCAAGGATTTGCAACTAGACTAAATCTCAAAGATGCATGATTAAATATGGCATTTGTCTCACAAATTGAACCTTATAAAGTGAATGAGGCCTTAGGAGACGATCAATGGATTATTACTATGCAAGAAGAATTAAACCAATTTGAAATAAATCAAGTTTGGGAACTTGTTCTGAGGCCAAGCAATAAACACATCATTGGTACCAGATGGGTGTTTAAGAACAAACTTGATGAAAAAGGTATAATTGTTCGAAACAAAGCAAGATTGGTAGCCCAAGGTTATAATCAAGAAGAAGAAATCGACTTTGAAGAAACATTTGCTCCAGTTGCAAGGTTAGAAGTTATTCATCTTTTACTTGCTTATGCTTGTTCATTAAATTTTCAGATTTATCAAATGGATGTCAAAAGAGCATTCTTGAATGGCTACATCAATAAAGAAGTTTATGTCAAACGACCCCCGGGATTTGAAGACTTAAAAAATCCTTCACATGTCTTTAAGATGAGAAATGCTCTTTATGGCTTGAAGCAAGAACCAAGAGCATGTATGATAGACTTAGAAATTTTTTGTGTGAAAAAGGTTTTGAAAAGGGTAAAGTTGAAAAAACTTTGTTCATTAGTAAACTCAAAGGTAACACTTTATTGGTTCAAGTCTATGTTGATGATATCATTTTTGGTTCAACTAATAAAGAAATGTGTGAAGAATTTTCATTGATGATGCAAGGAGAATTCGAGATGTCTATGATGGGTAAGATGAATTATTTTCTTGGACTTTGAGTTAAGCAAATAAAAGATGGAATATTTATCAACCAATCCAAGTATTGCAAAGAATTATTGAAAAGGTTCGATATGGATAGTTGCAAAGTGATGAATACTCCAATGGGCTCCTGTACATATGTTGATCAAGATGAATATGGTATTCCAATTGATATTACAAAGTATAGAGGTATGATTGGCTCTTTTTAATATTTGACGGCAAGTCTTCCTGACATAATGTTTAGTGTTTTTCTTTGTGCTCGCTTTCAAGAAAACCCAAAGGAATCTCATCTAATAGCTGTTAAGCGAATCATGAAGTATCTTAAAGGGACAACCAATGTTGGCTTGTGGTATCTAAAAGGTAGTGTGTGCAATTTAATTGGTTATTCTGATGCGGATTATGCGGGCTGTAAAACTGATAGGAAAAGCACCAGTGGTACTTGTAACATTCTTGGAAATGAATTTGTATCATAGGCTTGTAAAAAACAAGCATGTGTAACTCTTAGCACAGCCGAAGCAGAGTACATAGCAGTAGGTAGTTGTTGTGCACAAATTCTCTGGCTTAAGCAACAACTTTGTGACTACGACTTGATATCGGATGCATTCCTCTTCGATGTGATAACACAATGCGATAAACATTAAAAAAAATTTTTCATGCACTCAAGAACCAAACACATTGACATACGAGATCATTTTTACGTGATCATGTGTTTCAAGGCGATGTTGAAGTAACATTCATAGATACTCATAATCAACTTGCAGATATATTTACAAAACCTTTGGCAAGAGAACCATTTTTCAAAATTCGAAGAGAACTCAGAATTTTAGATGAGAACAATGTTTAAATCATCTAATATAAAGCTTCATCATTCAAGGTACATGTTATCTTTAATTACAAAATACATTTATAATGAAATCATAATAAAATATGCAATTTTTTACTATAACAATCGATATTATGTGTCTACGTATTATGTTTCAAGATATTATGTGTCTACTTTTATTTTCTTTCCCATCTTTTATTCTTTTCGATAATGTCAAAAGGGAGAGAAAATGCTTGTATGCTTGTGTATATTTCCTTGTTTTTAAATTTTAAGGTACAAACAAATACTCCTTCAAGAAATCAAGTTTCAAATAATCAAGTCATGAACTTCTCACATTAAAAGAGAGTTATGCAACTTAGGGGGAGAATTCTTTTGGAAATTACAAAGCATCCAATTAAGAATGTTTTGTCATCATCATAAAGTGGGAGAATGTGAAGTCAAGCTCTTAAAATAATCTACATATGTTTTGATGACGACAAAATTTTCAATAGCTTGAAGACAAAGATATTTCAAAGCAAAAGATCTAAGTAAAGCTCATGATTTCAACTTTTACATAGGTATATGAAAATCCAAACTTTTATAATCTTAGTGCTCAAAAATATTTTTAATCATGCATATAAAGATTATGGTTAAAAAATGAGAAAAATTAAAGTGTTATATTTTTAAAATAATATTTTTTTTAACTTTTGATTTAGTGCAATCGATTGCACCTTTTCCTCAATCGATTGTACGCTTAGAAAAACATGAAGAAAATGATTATGTAATTAATGCAATTGATTGCATCCATATGACAATCGATTGTCATAGTTAAAATTTTCAAATTTTTACAATGTTAAAATGATACAATCGATTGTATCATTACTGCAATCGATTGTAGGCTCCCAGATTTTGAAAAAACAGTATTTTCCTGCACCTTTTGAGAAACATCTCTTCATGGCAACACTTGTATCTTTTCACTTTCAATTATTCAGAATCCCTCCAACCTTTGCCATGATTTTTGAAAAGGTATTACTTCACTATAAATTTTTTCTGAATTTTCAAAATCAAATAACCTCTTTCAAATTTAGAAAAACTCTCTACAAAACTTTAACAAGAATCTTTCGATATTCAGATTTGTGAACATAATTTTAATTGCATCTTGAAAGTTTTCTTGAGCACAAAAGAGAGTAATTGTTTGTGATTTTCATATTTGATAGAGAAGATCAATCAAGTGATTGATTCATTATTCACCTTCATCCAAACTCTTGTAAAAATCAAATACACTTATTATATATTTGCTATCCAGGACTGTTGGAAGCAAGTTGTGCATTGAAGAGGATTATTCTTCTTGCACTTAGTGGTTTAGATCTTAAAGGTTTTAACAGCCTTTGATCTTGTCGTACCCCAAATTTGTCCTACCGCAATGATTTTATTTTCAAAATGAAAAAAAGAAATATTTAATTAAAGACGGTACATCAGTATCTGGTGGCCCATCTTTATTCAAGACTAGGGGGTGTATTTTAATAATTGCTTTCTAAAATAGAAAGACTCATAAATCCGTTTGTGAAGCATGTTGGCCTATGGGCCCATGCAATTCAAAAATAAATATCACCAAAGTAATTAATAAATTATTAAGTTTAATGTGCTAGTAAATTAAGATAGTAAGCCCACTTGAGTGTTATCACTATTAAGGAAAGGAGGTTGAAATTTAAATTAAAGGGCCATCAAATTTCATTTGGCCCATTCTTCATTTGGGTTTATTAAACAACGAACAAGGGGGTGTAATTACAAGTATTAGGCCCAATAAGGTTTTTTAGCAGTCAACCCATTATTTTTGGTGTTTACTGTCATTTCTAGAAAAAAGAGGAAAAGGGTATTATTCTTAAAGCATCTTTATAAAATATTTACTTATAAATTATTATTGAATAAATTGTTTTCCAAGTGTTAAAAGGGTTTTTATGATGTTTATTATAAAAATAAAGGAAAGTTGTTATACATGTTTTAACCAGTAAAACATGATTCTGGTTATAATAGTGTATTGAGCTGGATAAAATAAATGATGCATATGCTAGTCCTAATCCAAGTACAGTAAAAAAAACGTGTGACTGAGGATGTTGGGCCAAGAATGTTTTAGGCCCAATTGAGTCAAAAAAACTACTACTGTATCAAATATTTATCTTCCCATTATTTGTTCACAGTTCAAAACCAAAAACAAATCAAATATTATAATGAATTACAGATTAGAATCAAATCTAAAATTAACCAAGTCATACATTCAAATCGAATTTCATCTGAAAATTACAGTAAGACATAATCCAAATATTACAACAATCAAATATTACAAGAATCTCAAATATCTATCAAAATGAAATATATTCAATCAATAATCAGAATCAATTACAAGTAAATCGAAATCCCTAATTTTGTTCTAAATCTAAGGTTAACTGAAAAAATTCAAAACCCTAAAATACAAAACTCTATTAATAACATAAAATATACAGAAGGAGGGGTTTTTTTTCTGGAATACAAAGAGGGTAGAAGTTTTACAGAAAAAGACAAGTTGAAGAAAAACAGGGGCCTGCCCGTTGTTGAAGAAGAATGGAGGAGCGATTAGGGTTTCGATATCCGAAACCCTAATTGCAAGCCGTTGATCCGCTGCTATCATCGTCATCGTTGCACCTTCACATCCACCACCATCTTCAAGCCCTCAAATTTGCCACAACCTGCCAAACACATAAAGAAGAAGAATCAATGGCATAGTCCTAAAGGTTGAAATCGAGAACGGCATCGCGAAGGGTAACTCAGCTTGTTTTTATTTTTTGATTAAGGATTTGGGGTAGGGGTGTGGTTGAACTGTCGCCAGAGGTTCTAGGGAAACTATGGTTTTGAGAAAGAGAGAAAGGGAGCTGAGACGAGAGAGAGAAGGGGATAACGAGCTTGTTGTAACATAAAAAGGAGTGGATTGTAGAAAAATGTAAAACAATGTTAGTATTCCGTTGGGATTCAGTGCGTGCGCAACCATAGTAGATAGCATACTCCCTCAATATTATCCATACGATACGCATCAGATGGCCGTAGGCCAAGTCCTACGCCAAGTTCCATGCACCTCACACACACGATCAATCCGGCCCCTTCAAAAATCTTTACTGGGCCTAGCCTATGTACTCTTCACACACCCCTTTCACTACTTCACTAAACACAACAATAACATACACCCCCCCCCCCCCCCCCCCCGTACATGGACTTGTGATGGGCCTGACCCAGCTGTTTTTCACACCCCACCCTATTTACTACACAACTAAACTTGCACCCCCCTGAGTTAATTAAATTTTATTTCTTTCTTTTATAATTCAATTATTTTTCTATTTTTTATGTATATATTTATATTATTTGTTATAAAAATTATTCTTATTATCAACTAATGAATTTTTCTATTATTATTATTATTTTTATATTATTATTATAAATTGTTGTAGTTAATAAATTTTTTTAATTATAATTATAACTTATTATTTATAATCCCTTTTTATGAAAATATTATTATTAATATATTTACTATTAAATATTATCATATGACCAAATAAATTATTTTCATATTAAAATTACATATTATTTTCTATATTATTTGCATTAAATCTTTTCTAATCATGCATTAATCAAGATCTTCGCAAATAATATGATTAAAAAACACAAAGCAATCATCAAATTATTTTCACAATAAACTAAACTAATCAACTGTTTTTGCAAAGGGTTTCGAACTAGTTTTGACTTACTGCGCACTCAGTCAAAATCTCCGCAATCACTACTCCCGACCGAGTGCGAAGTGATTCAAAATATATTTGCAAACCCCTAAAAAACACCAACCCATATGAACTACGAATTGTACTTTGATTCCTCATGAGAGGATACGTAGGCATACGATCAAAAATCGTGGTGATTCTTTCTAATTAAAACTTAAAACCCAATTTACCCCAAACCTAAACCTAGAGCTTAAGTATCATTGTGAACAAGGTAGATGAAAGGTGCCTAACACCTTCCTTTCGTCTAATTGAGTCTGAAACCTAGAATCTCTGTCTGTGAATTAGGGTTTTCTATTAGGTTCCCTTCCCTAGGATAAAAACTAATAGTGGCGACTCTTGATTTAAAAAACCAATTGCTACAGTTGGCAACTCTGCTAGGGCTTCTCCTTAACCCTAGGTTTAGGTATTTTTTGGGGTTTCTTATTTTTATTTTCTTTATTTATTTATTGCATTTATCTATTCTATCTCATTTATTTATTTACTGTCAATTTCTATTATTATCATATATTTACTGCGTGGTGGGATTTTTCTATCTCAAAAAAATATTTCCAATATAACCCTTAGAAATAAGGTTTGTCTATTAGCTTAGGGGGTACATCATCCCTGCGAGTTTATGTGACGACTTCGCCTAGAGTTAGCGGACTTTCGAAAAAGGAATACTTATCGAGAGATATCCTCTTGACGAGTAGGACTTTGGAAGGTCACCCATTAATCTTTGTAATAGCCTTAACCTAAAATCTCATGACGAGACCTTTTAAGACTTTGAGATGAAAGTTTCAGTCCATAAAGAGGCTCCATCAAAGGGAGGCCCTTGTGCCTTTCCCCTCTGGTGTTATTCATGATACCCTTAAGAAAGCCACATTTTGGGAGGGTAGATCAACTATAGGTCAAGACTAAGGAACCTACCTTATGAGGGTACTTATTACAAAAAGTCCCATCACTCAACCTTACACCCACGCATTCATATATTTCATGTATTCATCATACATTCATCATATATTCGTCACCCGTCTCTTTGTATTATTCACGGGGTACAAAAAAATAAAATCAAGATCTCGGTGACTGTCTTTAAAAATGGATACCGAAGGAAACAACTTGCCCACGTCAACACGCCAAACATGTCTGAAATCAAAGCCACGAAAAGGGAATAACATACTGAAGATTTTCTCAAGTTTTGATAGGTCAAGATGAATGACATCCAGATCATATATCCGCAGGCGCACCCAGAAGACTTATTTCCTTTTTGCTTGATTTCACGCAAATAAAGTTTTAGGTTTAAGGTCGTAATATTTTTAAATATATGAACTACGTTACCTTCAATAAAGGAATTTTGTTTCCACAACTCGTTTGCATATCTATTTTAAAGATAATCGCTAAGTAAAATAATAAGCAAAAGACGAATACATACCCAAGTGAATAAGACAGTTAACCCCTTTCATATTCATACGCATTCATTCGCACGCATGCATTAACGAACACCTGCATGTCATATCAAAACTCATTTTTCAAAAACATCTCTCCAGTTGAACCATTGGTAGAAGAAGGTCTCCACCTCCTTGGCCTCCATATCAAACAAGGGCTTATCAACAAAAATCCATGGAGAAAATCGAGGAAACTCAGGCTGCGTTCAAAGAGGATCTCGACCAAGTAAAGGGCGATGTAAGTTCAATGAAAGGAGATTTAAGTCAGGTTCTTCTGGTTTTGGAAAACATTATTGACAGGCAAGACTATATTCTCAGGGTAGCTTTCGAGGAAGTAGCCCAAACTATTGGTGTATCGAGCAGTCACCAACTAAGGAAAGAGCCAGAACCAGGATTCCAGAAGTCCGTCATGGCCCAACAAGAAGCTTAAACTTAAGGGTTTGTCCCACCGCCGCCAAAAGCAGGGGCATCTCACACCCTACAGATTCCGACCAAGGATGTAGACAACTGTTGGGACATGCAATATAGAGACCACGACCCAGAGGATGCCAACCAAGCACCCTTAAAGGCGACTGGTACTTATGTTGTTGATAATCCATTAGTGATGAATCAGTACAAAGCCCTGGAAGAAAGATTAAAAGTTGTGGAGGATTTTGACGCTTTCGAAGTAGACGCTCTCGAAATGGGCCTAGTTCTTGATGTGGTGATTCCACCTAAGTTCAAAGTACCTGACTTTGAAAAATATAAGGGGCTCACTTGTCCAAGAAATCATCATCGTATGTACTGCAGGAAGATGCATGCCCACACCCACGATCAGAAGTTGATGATTCACTATTTTCAAGATAGCCTGAGTGGGGCATCTTCAGACTGGTATATGCAATTGGAGCAAACGTATACTCAAACCTGGGCAGATCTTGCTAATGCTTACCTAAAGCATTACAATTATAACCTGGACATGGCGCCTACCCGCATGCAACTCCAGAATATGTCCCATGAGAAAGAAGAATCCTTTAAGGAGTATGCCCAAAGATGGAGGGAGTTTGCATCCCGTGTACAACCATCATTGTTGGAGAAAGAACTAGTAGACACGTTCATGGAGACTTTGCACGGGCTGTATTATGAGATGATGTTTGGAAGTATCTCTTCGGGGTTCTCAGACCTAGTAACCATCGGAGAAATAATAGATACTGGGATAAAAAGTGGAAAGATATCAGGGGGGGCCATCAAATGCTCCCTATAATTCAAAATGATCTGCTTCAAACTTCCCCAAAGGAAAAGAGGGGGAAATTACTATTATGGCATCACAACCAGGGTACAACAACCATTAGTGATCCCACTAGAGCAGCAGCAAGGCAGAAGGCCACCCAGGAATTTTGATCCACTCTCGATGCCACCCATTTAACTATTACAACAGCTAGTTAAGGCATTCTTAGTGGAACTCAAGCATCTAGCTCCTACAGTCGGGCCACTCCCACAATGATACGACGCCAACGCCAGATGCGAGTATCATGCTAATTCTCCTGGACATACCATAGAACAGTGTTGGCCATTCAAACACAAGGTGGAAGATTTGTTGGAATCTCAAGACATCACCTTCGAGAAGCCCAACATCAAATCAGACCCTACGCCTTCCAACGATGGGATAATAATAAATGCAATTGGAGTAGTCACTGACTCTGGGGTAAGCAGACTAGCAAAACCCCCCGATAAACTCATCTCTGTTGGAATATGGACTCCCGCTAGGACACAATGAAGCTTTCGAAAGAGCTCTACAAAGGCTAGGGGGCAGGGGATAGTCCAGTTCGGACAAAACCCTAAAAGAAAATATAAAGTTACTCTGAAGGGAGAAGCACATTTTACTCCAATCCACGAGACCTTTGTCAATAAAGGAGTAGTGCATGGCGGACATGTGGCAAAGATATCCAACAAGGACAACACCAAAGGGGAAACTGAATTCATCCGAGAATGAGCCCCAAGAGTAAAACTCAAAAGATGGACGGCTGTGGAGATTCATGAGATCTTTACTTTCCTAATTAATTTTTCTTGTTTTTGAAAGAACTTATGTCACGCCCGAGGCATAGGGGTTGCTTGTAAGGGTTTCCCTGTTTTATTTCAGACAATATTTATGATTAATAAAATTTATATTTTATTTTCAATTAAGATACCTTTATTTCTCTTGCATTTATATCTTAAATTTAACAATTGAAATACTTTCTCTGCATATGCATTTTCAAATCTCATATACTAAATTTGCACCAAAATATGATAAGTGTGCAAATTCATGCCCAAATCCACCGATAATGCTACTGTTGTGATCCGATATAATTTTGATTCTCCTATCAACCAAGCTAAAGAGGAGGATGATAAAGATCTTGAACTCTCTGATAAAATGGCGAGGGAAATAGAGCAAAAGAGTGACTACGTACAACCATATCAAGAGGCTATTAAGATCCCTAATCTGAGCACAGGGGAAGACCTTGAATAAACCAAGTTAAGGGGAAATGTAAAGAGCGGAGCCACACGGAAACTGATCAAGTTGTTGCGCATATCTACGGAAACAGGCCAAGGTCAAATATGGACAGTGCTAAAAATAAGTGACTACGAAATACCAGGACCTGACGAAAAACCCGATCCAGGGGCACGTTGGATATTCACGTTCGACGGGGCTTCAAATACACTAGGGCACGATATAGGGGAAGTTTTGGCTTCTTCAAAGAGGGCTCACGAGCCATATACCAGATCAACGGTGAATTGGATACTAAACATCCAAAACTGATTCCATATCAGGACCATGTTTTAAAACTCACTGCGAAATTCGCAAAGATCAATTTCAGTCACGTCCCACGAAAAGGAAATCAAATGACACGCGCCTTGACAACTATATCATCTATGTTCAAAGTAACTTGGTCAAACCACGAATCGTGCATCATAAACAGACGCTTTGATGAGCCCGCACATTGCCTTGCTATTAAAAAATGACAATATAACAAGCCTTGGTTTCACGACATCCCAAAAATGCCTCTAGCATTGGAAAATAAACCCTACAAGAATTAGCCTCAGGATTCTTTCTGAGCAACAGTATACTACATGAGATGGACCACGACCTGGTCTAGTGCTCCAGAAGATTCTGCTACCTCGCCCCGACTCATGTGGTAAATGGACCCCCAACTACGAAGATTCGTACATAGTCAAAACAACATCCTCCGGTGGTAATCTTATCCTCACAACAATGGATGGGGGGAACTACCACATCCGGCAAACTCAGACGCAGTCAAAAATACTACGTATAAGAAGCTCGCTATGCTCGAACCTTAAACAGACGACTTAGGCAAAAAGGAGCGTCCCGGTGGATCGAAAACCCTAAAGGGCGATCCAGGCAAAAATTAGGGGCATATAACAAAAAAAAATTATCCCGGTGGATTGGAAACCCTAAAGGGAAATCCAGGCAAAAATTAGGGATCAGACAAAGAAATAAAGAACAAAAAGACTGGATCTAAGAACTGCGACTACGAACCACGAAAGGGAGAGATAGATCTGAATCACATAACTCAGAAGAAAAGGAGATAAGATCATTAAAAGGATATTAGGGAGCAGTAGCAGCAATTATCATTTTTCATTGCCATTTACAGTTTCAAAATTTCTGTAATGACCTCTTTCTAGGAATTGCATCTTGTACTCTCGCCTATTCAGAGGCATATCAATAAAACATTTTCTTTATTTGCATCTTTCAAATTGCATTTTTTCTTTTCTCATACTTGTTTACAAAATAATACGATCATTACTTGTGAATATTGTCTTGAAATAATTTCGGGGGATTAACAAAATAAGAGCATTTGATAAAACATCAAAAAACATTTCACGTTAGAAAAATATCGAAAGAAAATCCATGTCTACGTCCACGCACATGGCTAATCCTACGTCTTGCCACACAAAAATATATACACATGTCTACGCCTGTATCTATGTATATTTATGCATTCGTACACGAAGTCTACGTCTATACACATGTTTGCGCCTATGCCTGCACTCAACAATACAAAGGCTATATATATATATATATATATATATATATATATATATATATATATATATATATATATATATATATATATATATATATATATATATATGCATCCCTACACAAAGTCTACGTCAATGTCAGCGCCTATGCCTACACTTGTAACACAAAGCCTGCATCCGCACATGCGTCCATGCACATGTGTACTCCTGTCAATTCTATACATATGTCTACGTCTACGCCTACACTTACAACATGTGAATCTACGCATATGCCAATACATACGTCTACGCTTGCGCTCACAACATACAAATCTACGCATAGGCCATTAATTATGTCTACATCTACGCCCGCGCTCACAATACAAAATCAATGTTCATTTTTTGCTAACATTGTCCATTGCGTTCAAATTTCAACAATACTACGATGACACAACAGACCACGCCAGGAATTGGCAACTCTAAGCTAATGGTTTAAAGGAGAGAATGCCAGAAATGGTCTTCAAAACATTTCAAGGCATATACACATCTTACACATATTTCACACATACATTTTTCATATCTAAAGCATACATACCCTATACATTTCAATACGCATATACTCAGGGTTCCATATCAATGCCAAACATCATACATTTCGCATACATACAACATTCAATACGCATGCATATACATGTATGGTATAGCAAATAGACAAATAATCTCACTCTCGATTTAACTATCTAAGGGTCATCCAACGCAATACTTCTCCTACGATTCAACCTATCACCTCTGTCTTCATGCCGTGACACATTCAACCCATCACCTAAGTCTTCCTGCAGTGATGAGTTCCTCACATACCTAATACATTGCCTCTAGGCCGCAATGTATCCGCAAAACTCATTACATTACCTCTGAACCGCAATGTATTTGCAAAATTCAGAACATTGCCTCTAAGTCGCAATGTATTTGCAAAATTCAGAACATTGCTTCTAAGCAATAATGTATCCGCAATGAATTCTAAACACTCCGTATGTTGCCTCTAAGCTGCAACGCATTCTCAAAACCCATTGCATTGCCTCTAAGTTGCAACCTATTCGCGAAACTCACTAAGTTGCCTCTAAGCTGCAACGTATTCTCACAACTCATTACATTGCCTCTAAGCCGCAATGTTTTTGCAAAACCTATCTTATCGCCTCAGACTTCATGAAACAATTTTCAAACCTAACCCATTGCCTCAAACTTCATGCAGCAATGTATTTCTTATTCTGTGACATAGATCATCGCCTCAGGCTTTACGCAATGATGTCCAAAAACCAAATTTAGCTTATCACATCAGACTTCACGCGGTGATTTGTGAATCTAACACATTGCCTTAGTCTTCATGCAACAATGTGTTTCTTTATTCCAAAAAATCAAGCCTATCGCATCAGACTTCATGTAATGATTTGCAAACCAAACTCATTGCCTCAAACTTCATGCAGAAATGTACATCTCTTTACTCCATAATACAAACCATCGCCTCAGACTTCACGCAACGATGTCCTAAAACTAAATTTAGCTTATCACATCAGACTCCATGCAGCGATTTATGAACCGAACTCTTGCCTCAGTCTTCATGCAGCAATGTATATTCCTTTATTCTGTAAACACTGATCATTGCCTCAGGCTTCATGCTACGATGCTCAGAAGAAAAACACTTTAACCTATCGCATCATACTTCATGCAACAATACGTTATTCCATAGACACCGATCATCGCCTCAGGCTTCATGTTGCGATGCTCATAAGAAAAAACTTTAACCCATTGCATCAGACTTCATGCAACAATGTGTTTCTTTATCCCATAACACAACCCATCGCCTCAGACTTCATGCAGCGATGCTTGAAAGAAAAAAAAACTTTAACCCATTTCCTTAGAATTCATGCAGAAATGCGTTTCTTTATTCCGTAAACACCGATTATCGCCTCAGACTTCATGCAGCGATGCTCTAAAATACAAGGATTAGCCAATCACATCATACGTCATGCAGCGATTCACGAACATAACCTGTAGCCTCAGTCTTCAAGCAGCCATGCATCATTAATCATTGTTATACTCATCCTCCAAATGGGTGAATAAGCCAAGACATACAAAATTGCGCTCTTAACTTCAAAACCATTTGCCTCGTTATCAAACCCGGGTAAGCGATATATCATCAGCTTTGCCTACTTCCTTTAGACTAGTAAGGGTATGCTATATCAGTGTAACCTTATGTTTGTCGGACAAATTTTGGGATACTTCAAGTATTCAATAAACTTCCAATCAGAATTTGCAAGACTCGAGTTTTCTCGCGATATTCGACTGGAAGATAATTGAATAGGGGTAGCTGTCGTACCCTAAATTTGTCATACCGCGACGATTTTATTTTTCGAAATTGAAATAAAGAAATATTTAATTAAAGACGGTACATCAGTATCTGATGGCCCGTCTTTATTCAAGACTAGGGGTGTATTTTAATAGGGGCTTTTTAAAGCATAAAGGCTCATAAATCCGTTCGCGAAGCATGTTGGCCAATGGGCCCATGCAATTCAAAAATAAAAATCACCCGAGTAATTATTAAATTATTAAGTTTAATTTTCTAGTAAATTAAGATAATAAGCCCACTTGAGTGTTATCACTATTAAGGAAAGGAGGTGGAAATTTCAATTAAAGGGCCATCAAATTTCATTTGGCCCATTTTTCATTTGGGTTTATTAAACAACGAACAAGGGGGATGTAATTACTAGTATTAGGCCCAATAAGGTTTTTTGGCAGTCATCCCATTATTTTTGGTGTTTGTTGTCCTTTCTAGAAAAAAGAGGAAAAGCGTATTATTATTAAAGCATCTTTATAAAAATATTTCCTTATGAATTATTATTGAATAAATTGTTTTCCAATTTTTAAAAGGGATTTTATGATATTTATTATAAAAATAAAGGAAAGTTGTTATACATGTTTTAACCAGTAAAACATGATTCTGGTTATAATAGTGTATCGGACTGGATAAAATAAATGATGCATATGATAGGTCTAATCCAAGTATAGTAAAAAAATGTGTGACTGTGGATGTTGGGCCAAGAACGTTTTAGGCCCAATTGAGTCAAAAAAACTACTATTGTACAAATTCACCAAGATCTGCGCCAATTTTTACAAACAAACTATTACTGTACAAATCAAATATTTATCTTCCCAGAATTTGTTCACAATTCAAAACCAAAAGCAAATCAAATATTACAATGAATTACGGATCAGAATCAAATCTAAAATTAACCAAGTCATACATTCAAATCGAATCTCATTTGAAAATTACAGTAAGACATAATCCAAATATTACAGCAATCAAATATTACAAGAATCTCAAATCTCTATCAAAATAAAATATATTCAATCAATAATCAGAATCAATTATAAGTAAATCGAAATCCATGATTTTGTTCTAAATCTAAGGCTAACTGAAAAAACTCAAAACCCTAAAATACAAAACTCTATAAATAACAGAAAATATACAGAAGGATGGGGATTTTTTCTGGAATACAGAGACGGTAGAAGTTTTACAGAAAAAGACAAGTTGAAGAAGAACACGGGCCTCGTCGTTACTGAAGAAGAAGGGAGGACTGGTTAGGGTTTCGATATTCGAAACCCTAATCGCTAGCCATTGATCTGCCGCTATCATCATCACAGTTGCACCTTTACGTCCACCACCATCTTCAAGCCCTCAAACTCGCCACAACCTGCCAAACACATAAAGAAGAAGAATTAATGGCAGAGTCGTAAAGGTTGAAATCGAGAATGACATCGCGAAGGGTAACTCAACTTGTTTTTGTTTTTTGATTAAGGATTTGGGGTAGGGGTGTGGTTTAACCGCCGCCGGAGGTTCTAAGGAAACAAGGGTTTGGAGAAAGATTGAAAGGGAGCTGAGACGAGAGAGAGAAGGGGATAACGAGCTTGCTGTAACAAAAAATGCGAGTGGATTGTAGAAAAATGTAAAATAATGTTATTATTCCGTTGGGATTCAGTGTGTGCGAAAACATAATAGATAGCATACTCCCTCAATATTATCCATACGATACGCATCAGACGGACGTAGGCCAAGTCCTACGCCAAGTTCCATGCACCTCACACACACGATCAATCTGGCCCCTTCAAAAATCGGTACTGGGCCTAGCCAATGTACTCTTCACACAACCCCTTTCACTACTTCACTAAACACAACAACAAAATACACCCCTCCCCCTGCTTGGACTTGTGATGGGCCTAACCCAGCTGTTTTTCACACCCCACCTTATTTACTACACAACTAAACTTGCCCCCCCCCCCCCTGAGTTAATTAAATTTTATTTATTTCTTTTATAATTCAATTATTTTTCTATTTTTTATGTATATATTTATATTATTTGTTATAATAATTATTCTTATTATCAAATAATGAATTTTTCTATTATTATTTCTATTATTTTTATATTATTATTATAAATTGTTGTAGTTAATTAATTTTTTTCTTATAATTATAACATATTATTTATAATCCCTTTTTATGAAAATATTATTATTAATATATTTACTATTAAATATTATTATATGACCAAATAAATTATTTTCATATTAAAATTACATTTTATTTTCTATATTATTTGCATTAAATATTTTCTAATCATGAATTAATAAAGATCTTCGAAAATAATACGATTAAAAAATACAAACCAATCATCAAACTATTTTCACAATAAACTAAACTAATCAACTGTTTTTGCAAAGGGTTTCGAACTAGTTTTGACTTACGCACACTCAGTCAAAATCTCCGCAATCACTACTCTCGACCGAGTGCGAAGTGATTCAAAATATGTTTGAAAAGCCCAAAAAAATACCAACCCATACGAACTACAAATTGGAATATGATTCCTCATAAGAGGATACATAGGCATACGATCAAAAATCGTGGCGAGTCTTTCTAATTAAAACTTAAAACCTAGTTTACCCCAAACCTAAACCTAGAGCTTAAGTATCCTTGTGAACAAGGTAGATGAAAGGTGCCTAACACCTTCCTTTCGTCTAATTAATTCTGAAACCTGGAATCTCTATCTACGAATTAGGGTTTTCTGTTAGGTTCCCTTCCCTAGGATAAAAACTAATAATGGCGACTCTTGATTTAAAAAACTAGTTGCTACAGATCTCCCTATAGGTTAGATAGTAAGCATCACCATTGGTGTGAATAGGATGTACAATCATTCTAACTATAGTGAAATATCTTGTGTAAGGGGACTGGAGTACTCTTGGTCTGTGAGTGGAACCAGTATATATCGTTATGTCTTTTTACTTTCTGCACTTTACCATTTCCTAACACCATCATAACCAGAAAAATACTTTATATGTTTAACAAAAACCGGTAAAACTTTTAAAGAACCTAATTCACCCCCCTCTTATGTGTTCTCTGAACTTACACACATTACATAAGCTAACTAAGGAAACAAGCTAACTTAAATAATTAGACTTTTATAAACAAGTCCAATTCGACATGCTAACAATACTAGCAAATATTGCCTAATGCATGTTAGAGAAACTTCGACTACAACATGCATTATTTTGATAGTAACATGCGAACAAGCTTTGACCTCATGCTTAATTCCTCTCGGACCATATGCTACCTCTTCGACCATACTAGAGTTTGATCAATATCTCACAAATCTTCACCTTGGAACAAACTCTATAACATCAAGGGAATAAAATAGTTTTCTTCATGCAGCTTTATCAACTACATACACTGGAAAAACTTACAACTTGGCAAAGTCTCAGCAACATTGTGATTAGTTGAAACCTCAAGCACTTGGACTTCTCCATGCTCGATTACCCCTCTGACGAAATGTAGCCTCACATCGATGTATTTGGTTCGCTCATGATAGGTTGAATTCTTCGACATGTGTATTGCACTTTGACTATCACAGTTAACAGTGATAACTCGACCTCGAAGTTTTAGCTCCTTAGAAAAACCTTCAAGCCACAATGCTTCTTTCACAACTTCAGTGAAGACAATATATTATGCTTCAGTGGTTGATAAGGAAACAACCTTCTGAAGAGTCTCTTTCCAACTAATTGTTGTATCAAACATAGTGAATACATATCTAGAAATAGATTTATTGGAATCCATACAACCTACATAATCAGACTCAACATATCCTTTGATTATTGTTTTATCATCTTCACCACAGGCTCCACCATAAATTTGGACATTGTTCAAAGACTCATTTATGTACCTTAGAATCCACTTTAATGCTTGCCAGTGAGTCTTTCCAAGATTCGAAATGTACCTGTTTACAAGACTTACTACATATGTTATGTCGGTTATAGTACATACCATAACATACATCAAAGAACCAACTATGTTAGCATATGGGATGATATTCATATAAGCTCTTTCGACCTCAGTACTAGGACACTGATCTATACTCAGCTTGAATTGAGGGTTTGTCAGAGTCACAACAGGCTTTGAATTCAACATACCAAACTTTTCAAGAATCTTCCTTAGGTATGTCTCTTGTGATAAGCATAATTTGGACTGCTTTCTATCTCTTCAGATGTCTATCCCAAGAATCCTGGAAGCAACTCTCAGATCCTTCATGTAGAACTTCTTATTGAGTTCAGTGATCACCTTCATTACATCCTCGACATTGTTGTTTGCTATGAGAATATCATCCACATAAAGCAATAAAATAACAAATGAATTTCCAGGTCAAAATCTATAGTAAACACAGTGGTCGAACTGACTTCAAATGAAACCTATGCATGCCATGAACTTGTCGAATCTCCTATACCACTGCCGAGGAGATTGTTTCAGGCCATATAATGAATTGTTCATCTTGCACACATAATCTTCCTTTCCCCTTACTACATACCATTCAGTTTGTTTCATCAGGATTGTTTCTTCTAGATCTCCATACAAGAAAGAAGTTTTCACATTCATTGTTTCAGTTCTAGGTCAATCTATTCCACGATGGCAAGTAACATTCAAATGGACATGTGCTTCGCAACAGGAAAAAACACATCATTAAAGTCGACACCTTCTTTCTGAGTGAAACCCCTTACAACCAATCTTACCTTGTATATTTTTAACACAACTCCTTTGATTCATTCCTTAACTTTGAAAATCCAATTACAATTGACTAACCTGGCTCTAGTAGGTATCTTAGTTAGGTACCAAGTGTAATTATCATAAAGATATTTTATCTCATCATCCATGGCCTTCAGCCATTCAGTCTTATTTCGATCCCTATAATTTCCTTATAGTCTATAGGATCTTCATCTAGAACCTCACTTGCAGAGATTAAGGCATAACCTATAAGATGTTCATACACAAGTCTCTGAGGTGGATTGATTACTCTTCTTGGTCTATCTCTGAAGTGGATTGAGGTGGATTTATGAGTCGACACATGTGGATCATTTAAAAGCCTATAGCCTCTATAATGCATGTGTTGGCATGTGACCTATACAAGCAAACTCATGCATTGAATGTGTCGACACATGACCTATAGAGGTCGACACATGCATCAAATTTTCCAAGTTTTGTGATTTTTTTTCTAAACTTCTTGCATTCTATTTTGCCTTCAACTTTCACACATATATATAACCCATACATGCATCATTTGAAACTTGATGAAACCATAAACATACAAAGTATGTATCCTCGTCTTCAACCTCTCTTTCTATGCATACACACAAACAAATTACACATAATCATTATTTGTTTAGGTGCCATCTAGATTCAAAGTTGATAATTTCCAATTTAGGTTTGTGTACTAGTAAATTGTGATGATTTGGTGTTTTTTTACAATTCAATTTTATACGAGTAAAAACTTTGAACAACAGTGGGTTCGTTCGAAGGACTAACGGTAACCAGAGGATTAACGGAAAATCTTGGGTGACAACAATTCAAAATTTAGGTTCAGCCGAGTGAAAGTTTCGAAGAATGGTGGGTTCAGTCGAATGAGTAGCAGTAACTGAAGGATTATAAGTAGTGTTAAGGGACTTTATCAAGCTCAATATCAAGGGAAGAAAAAGATTTAGAACCAACATCAAACATAGGATTTGTAGGGTTGGATTGCTACTTTTCTCTTGTAAACAATTTTTACAAAGTAAGATTGATTATCTTAATTCCAAACGGAATTGGGGGGAAGATGCGGCCATAGCAATGACGATTGGTGTACTACCTAAACAAATCCTCGTGTATTCTCTCTCTCTATCTCTCTCATTTATTTTCAAAAGTTATTGAATTCGTTGATTATGCAATTGACAAGTTTAGATAAACTGTTTGTAAATTCAAAGTTGTTTTGTTAAGTTGATTACAATACTTAAGATTGTAATTGTTTTTTGAAATCGACAAAACAATAAGAAAAATATGATCAACATCAATTTCACACTAAGTGTTTGATAATTTTCCTATTTGTGTTTGTTGTTTTAGATTTCATTGGAAAGATATTACTATTCTGATCATATTCAAACGTGTTATTTATGAAACTATATTTTCTCTATTGCTTATCATTATCATTTCATATAACATTTATTTAGCGCATATCTGAACTTTTCGATAATGGTTTGAATTAGACGATAGTTGATATGGGTGTTTTCTGTAACACCCCAATTTAATTAGAATTATTTTTAATTAAATAATAAGATGATGCAGTGAAATTATATGAGTTGATGGATTTTATGATGTGGTGTGATGTCTTGTTTGGGACTAGATACCTTAGAATTATAGAAGTTGAGGTTATGGGGGTGTTTGGCTAAATGTGTAGAAACATAGGGGTGTATGGAATAATATATATTATTATTATATTATTAGAATAATAATAATTATTTTATAATAATAATTAAATAATTATTTATTGGGTTAGTTATATTATTTGGGATATATTAGAGTGAGAAGAAGAGAAATAGAGTCAGTACGTGAAATAGAACAAAAGCATAGAAGTTAGAAGAGGAGAAAGGCACTAGGAAGCTAGGGCAAGGATTTCACCGTAGAAATCAAGAATCAACCAAGAATATAAGGTAAGGGGAGATTCTAACTTTAGAAAGGGTTTCCTAATGATTAGGTATGGTAGGATTTAGGTTGCATGATTGTATGTTTTGATTTCTCCCTATTTAGTTGTTTTTGGGGTTTTCCCATTGATGGTTTTTTGGTGATTTTGTTGTGTTTTTGATGGGATTGGATGATATGAATTGGTTAGGATTGATAGAAAAATGTTGGTGAGTAATTATCCTACTTAAAAGATAAATTTTGATGAGAAAATTATGAATTTTGGGAGTTGAAACGTGGGAGGATCGTAACTGGAAATTGGAGGACTTTTCTCTGTTATCGCAGGATAACCAGTTACCCAGATATGGTAACCGGTTACCATATCAAAAGTTAGAACACAGATGGCTACTGACTTGCAGTAACCGGTTACCGTAAATGGGTGATCGGTTACTGTGAGTAAATTTTAAAATAATCAAGGTTACTGTCTTGCGGTAACCAGTTACCATAACTGGGTAACAGGTTACCACTGCTACTGACAACATTTTTGGAAAACTTCTAAAACTCATAAATTTTGCCTTGGGTGTCCGTTTGACGCGCCGTTTGGACCGTTGGAAAGATACAATAATTTCCTATACTATAAAAATGACTTATAATGTAGTATTTAATTATTTCATCAATATTGATTCCTATCTGTGAGTGTGTTTTGATTTATATGCCATGAATTATGTTGTGGTTAATTATGATGATTGTTTTGATTATGTGACATGAGATATATGATAATGATGATGAAGATGGCCTGTATTGGCAAAATTATGATGAGCAATAACCATAAATGTGATGTATGTTGTTGCATGATAGTGTCTCATGCATTCCTAAAGCGAAGGCCTATATTGGCGAGCAAAGGCCTGTATTGGTGAGCAATGTTGATTGCCCTAAATTAGCATTATTGTGATGAGGGTTATATTTTGTTAGTACCACGTGAATTGAGTCAGTGTCGGTCTTTTGCATCATATTGTGATTGATAACTCAATGGGTGAATATTGATTAAAGTATGTATTATATTACGATGGATGTTATGTGCTGATTATATACTTGAATCTTTACCTGCTTATTATCATGATCCCTCTTATATTGTTATGATATCTCACCCTTTCTGTTTGAATGTTACCTCCATGTGGGTAATGTGCAGATGATCCGAAGTATCTAGAGATCTAAAATTAGCTAAGGAGGTCCTTCACTTGCGTAGATTGAGTCGGTTCTGCTCTGATATGTAACACTTGGGGGTTTCGCATGATTTGTTTTGTTATGTTAGGAGTGAACATGTATTGCACCGTTACTTGAATTATTTTATGATTATGCTGATGTGTGAAAGATAATATAACTTCGATTGGAAAATTGAGATGACTATCTATTAGTGTTTTTCCGCTGCGAATAAATGCATTGAAGTTTAAAACTTATGAGTACACGATTTGTGTTGTGTATCCTAATTTTGAGCATGTGTGATTGGTGAAGTATGTGAAATCCTATTTGGTTGATGTTTATTTAGAAATTAATTTACTCTGATTATTATATAAAGTACTGATGGGGAAATAGGGTGTTACAATTGGTATCAGAGCAGGTCGCTCCGTCCGGCCAGGTTATTGAGTCGTTAGTGTAATGTGGTGGTGGAATATTGTCGATATTTTTCTGTCTAATCGTTGTTTGATGTTATGATTTGAAGCAGAGCAATGGTGGGAAGAGGCAATGGTGCACT
The DNA here is from genome assembly GCA_948472305.1 of Vicia faba. Lineage (NCBI taxonomy): Eukaryota > Viridiplantae > Streptophyta > Magnoliopsida > Fabales > Fabaceae > Vicia > Vicia faba. The sequence goes on along the minus strand of OX451738.1, from coordinate 959,905,967 downwards.
CTCTAATGTGTTGCAGGCGTTGGCTCAGGCAATGCAAAATCAGCCTAACGCTTATGGGAACGATGGTGCTCGTGCTTTGGAAACTTTCTAGAGGAATCATCCACCTACGTTTAAAGGGAAGTATGATCCTGAAGGAGCACATGAGTGGCTCAAGGATATTGAGAGGATCTTTCGAGTTATGGATTGTTCTGATGCTCAGAAAGTGTGTTTTGGTACGCATATGCTGGCATGAGAGGATGATGACTGGTGGATTGCTACTCACCAGAGGCTAAAGGCACAAGAGAGGCTATTACTTGGGTTGTGTTTCGCAGGGAATTCCTGGTGAAGTATTACCAAGAGGATGTCTGTGGGAAGAAGGAGATTGAATATCAACAACTGAAACAATGGGATTTATCGGTAGCTGATTATGCTGCCAAATTCGTGGAATTGGCGAACTATTATCCTCATTACAGTGAAGAGACTACTGAATTCTCTAAGTGCGTGAAGTTTGAAAATGGACTCCGTTCCAAAATTAAGAAGGCAATTGGGTATCAGTGGATCCGTAAATTTCCAGATTTAGTGAACAACTGCATAATTTAGGAAGAAGATAGTGAGGCTCACTAAAAGATTTTCATTGAGAAGAGAGGCAAGCAACAACAATATCGTGGGAAGCCTTACAATGCTCCAACTGACAAAGGAAAACAAAAAGCTACTGATGGTAGAAGGCCAAGTGGGAGAGGTTCTCCTGCTGGTATTGTGTGTTACAAATGTGGAAAACCTGGTCATCAAAGTAGCGAATTCAATACTGAAGTGAAGAGGTATTTCCGTTATGGCAAAACCAAGCATGAGATAACCGAATGTAAACACAAGGAACTAATATGTTTCAACTGTGGTGAAGAAGGACATATCAATGCCAAGTTCCAGAAACCTAAGAAAGACCAATCCATTGGGAAAGTGTTTGCTTTAGCTGGGACTCAGAAATCTAGTGGAGACAGCTTGATCAGAGGTATATGTTTCATTAATGGTACTCCTTTAATTACTATTATTGATATCGGTGCTACACATTGCTTTATTATTGTTGATTGTGCTAAAAAGTTGAGTCTTGTATTATCTTCTATGAATGGGGAGATGACTGTCGATACTCCAGATAAGGGATCAGTGACTATTTTTCTAGTATGCTTGAAATTCCCCTTGTCCAACTATGACCAATATTTTTTTGTTAATCTAGTTTGCTTGCCGTTGACTGGAATGGACGTGATTTTAGGTATGAACTGGTTGGAATATAAATACATTCATATTAATGGATATAACAGGTCAGTGAGGTTTTCTAATCCTGAAGAGGAGGAAGGAGATGGTTTCTTATCTTCCAAACAGTTGAAGGAGTTATTGTGGGATGAAGCTCAATTGTTTTCTTTAATAGTGTCCTTATCCATTATGAATCAGACTGCAATTGACGAGTTGCAGGTTATGTGCGACTTTCCCGAAGTTTTTCCTGATGATGTTCCAGTTGTGCCACCAGAAAGAGAAGTAGAATTTTCAATTGATCTTGTACCTGGTACCAAACCTATTTCTATGGCACCATACAGGATGTCGGCATTCAAATTATCAGAATTGAAGAAGAAACTAGAAGATTTGCTTGAAAAGAAATTTGTGAGGCCAAGTGTATCTCCTTGGGGAGCTCCGATAATACTTGTGAAGAAGAAGGATGGTAGTATGAGGTTGTGCATGGATTATCACAGTTGAATAAAGTGACAGTCAAAAACAGGTATCCACTTCCGAGAATAGACGAGTTATCACCAAATTTGAGTGAAAGATGAGGACATTCAAAAGACAGCTTTCAGAACTCGGTATGGACATTACGAGTATTCAGTGATGTCTTTTAGTGTTACCAATGCGCCAGAAGTATTTATGGAATATATGAACCGCATGTTTAACACTTATTTGGATCGGTTTGTTGTAGTATTCATCTATGATATTTTGATTTATTCTAAGTCTAAAGGGGAACATGCGGAACATTTGCGGATTGTATTGCAAGTATGGAAAGAGAAGAAATTATATGCAAAGTTGTTGAAATGTGAGTTCTGGTTGACGAAAGTCAGTTTTCTTGGTCATGTTATCTCAGGTGATGGTATTGTTGTAGATCCATCACTACTACAAAAAGAGAAAAGGCGGCGCTTTTTTTGGCCTTTAACAGTGCTTTAAAGCGTTGCCTAAAGCAGCGCTGCTAAAAGAAAAGACAACGTTTTTTTTCAACGTAAAAGCGCTGCCTTATGTCCACTTTAGACAACGCTTGGTAATTTTTTCCAGGTAGGCTTTAGACAGCGCTTTCCTTTGAAAGCGTTGTCTATTCCCCCACTTTAGACAGCGCTTTCAGACTTTAGGCAACGTTTTTTTTTAGTTTTTACAGCGCTTTTTTGCTAAAGCGCTGTCTATTGTTTACAATTTTTTTTAATAAATTATCTATTTTAATCAGAATTTTTATCATATTTGGTAGCTTCATTCCAATATTTTGATCCAGGTTTTCAGAATTATCTTTTATGCTCCATATTTGGTAGCTTCATTCCAATAAAGACAAAAACAACAACAACATTTATACATCTTTTTACAAGTTATGATACAAGTTAAAATTCTACAAGATATAGACAACAACATTTACAAAATTTATGATACAAGTTAAAATTCTACTAGGTAAAATGCCTAAAATATTCAAAATTGAATTTACATCTATACATCTTTCTATCTTCAAGAATTCTCATGAAACAACAACAACATGAATATCTTAGCTCTATCTTCTACACTTATGTACCTATATACCTGGAAAAAAAACCAAATGATCGAAATTCATAACAATATAATATTAACGTTGCACTTTATTCAAATTTAATTTATACTCAAAACTCAAAAGTTCTCATCAAAGGAAATAAGACAATATACCTTAGCTTATAAAATTCTCAACCCGATAATGAATTGACACCATTCCTCCATAAGTTCATCCAATTGATATTTTGAGTAATGTGCACAATTGAATTCCTCAAAGTACTACATATATAATAATATAACATAGTATGTGATTTAGTTAAAACAATATGTCATTTTATGAGAAACACAAATTATAAAAATAGTATGTAATTCATAAGTTAGAAATCCATACCGTGGATGGAATCTCTAATCGATCCAAGAGAATGGTTTCTTTCATAAACCTCAACATAAAATAGCCACAATCTATACCGTTACGTTGGCGAGGACACTACACATGGAAAGAAAATACGAATATATATCAGGATATACCCCTTAAATTGTTTTATCAAGTATCACCACTAAAGTAAGCAAAACTGAATATCTCTTTGTGAAAATATACCTCCACTCTGATCCATGTAACATTGTTCGCTCTACTTTTTGGTACTTGAATATCTCGTTGGGAGCGAAAAGCAAGTAGAACGCTGTAGAATCATAAACATAAACACAAATCCATATATGTTGACCATAAACATAAACATAAACATAAACATAAACATAAACATAAACATAAACATAAACTTGAATATATCTTTGGGAGAGAAATACTTACGTGTCAATCATTTGTTTCAAATATGGATTGTTGACCAATCATTGTATAACGAGTCCAGATAATACATACATAGGATTAATCGCAACCAATAGCCAGTGTCCACTATAAGACTAAACAAAGATTAAACAATGGACAAAAACGGAAAACTATAATAAATTAAGCTAGGATGAAATTCTAACCCGTTGCCAGTATTATATGGCAAAAAGAACAACTTCTCGATATCTTTACTGGCCACGAATAAACCTAGTACATATGATATGACATCATCTGGTCTCATTACAATCAACCCGGAATTGACAGTGTTGGGAGCTAAGAAGCCAAATCTTGCTTCCAATCCACGCGAGCGCACAATGTTGTCATACGTAAACCTTAAATTAAAACATGATTAACATTATACTATATTCATTGAAATGAGGGATTAAATTGTTCATTTAATTAAACAAAGTTGATCGGAGTATACCTGATGTATATACCGATAAACACCGAGGCTTAATTCCAAATGCCTAAAAACTTGCTCCATGTCCTCTCTACCAATTGCTTCAAAATATTCAAAACCAAAGATATTTGAACTCATAGATATAAGCCGGGTACCACCATCCGGAATATCTGTAATTCCTAAATATGTGCGAAGGCACGACCTGAACTGAGCAGTAGTTTTTTTGTGTTCCACAGTATTCTTAGCAACATTCTTTTTTGTGTCAAAATGTTGCTAATTTCAGGCGCCTTACCCCTACTGAGTTGTGCAGTCTCTTTAGCATGAATCTAGTTATCATATAATTAGTTAGGGAAAGTATAAAATCAAAAATTAGCATTTCTCATAGCATAATGTCATATAATTGTGTTACCTCAAATGATGCAATAGACTCGGTATCCTGCCTAATCCCCTTATTTTTTGGAACGGATTTAGTGGGAGTCTAACATTACCATGTAAATAAAATGTAAGTATAATTGCCATAAAAAATTTGAATAGTAAACAATTTTAAGCATACCTCATTATCTACGCATCCTATTGCATCCGCCACCAATGTTGCATCCGCCACATCGTTAGGTAGTGGTAACAACGCACCCCCTCTAAAACAACGTTGACCGATACTTTCAAAAATCCCTCTGGGAGGGGTCTATGGTGAAACATTTCTCCCGAGATATTATACAATTTTCCCTTTCCAACCATCCGATAAGTCGGTGTAGACAAATAGAATTGACACCGGGAGATGCCCTATAATTTAATAAATATGGTTATATAATTAATAAACATGGTTATATAGTTAATAAACATGGTTTTATAATTTATAAAGATGGTATATAATTACCTCGGGTATATTTTGTCCAAAGTTACCATTGATACTAGCTTTGTCACTAGTATCTTTAAAGCCTGTAGCTTGATCGATTTCCTTTTCCTTTCTCAACTCATAGACTTCTTGTTGTAACTTTTCTAACTTCTCCTGCAGTTCTTTATTGCTTTGAGATTTTGTCTTTGTTTTTTTCTCAAGAATGTGGGAGTGATCCCAAATCCCTTACCCCTCACCCGACCAGAATACTCTCAAATATCTAATGCTCGTGAGAGTATTCTCCTGCAATCAGTATCTTCGTCTGGAGGTATAGACTGGGAAAGACTCTCTTGAAATTCATATAAATATTGTAATTAAAGAATGATATGTTAATAAAAGAATGATGTAATTAAATAAATAAAAGTATGATGTAATTAAATAAATAATGTTATACTTACACATCTTTCAAAAATTTGTTGAACTTTTTCTTCAACATCTCCATCCTTACACACACGTGCTTCCTTCCACAAAATGTGTTCCGGAAGAGATGTTTCAGAACTATTCTCTTTTGTTAGCTACACATTAAGCCAAAAAATATGATTAAATATAAGCGTGTGTTGTACCCCAAAATTTGCCCTCTCATTTTATCAACATTTCTCATCACAAGGCTCTTGGAACTCAAGATCAAGCTAGGGTTTGCTCTGCTCAAGACATCTCTTTGCACTGATGACCTAAATTAGGGTTTGAGTTTGCACAAGGATTTTTGGACCTTCAATGTTCAAATTGACTTTCATACTTCATGTTGGACTCATAAGTTTGTCCATACCAAGTTTTAAGCTTTGAATCAAATTTTTGCCCAGTCTATTGGACAGTTGACCTAGAAATCACCTATATTGGGGAAAAAGTCAATTGTGGCCAATTTACAGCCAAAACTCATGAATTTTTACCCACATCAACATTATGAACTCATATGAACCATTTGATCAAGTTTGGATCACAATTCCACAATAAATTTAATCAGATCACCAGAAGGGCAAAATGGTTATTTTTAGGGTTTTGACTGTACAAAGGCAATTTTTGAGTGTTTGACCTAGCCAATGGCAAATTAAGCTCAACCATGGACTCAAGGAGTCAATGAAATCATCTTGACCTATTCAAAAAGTTCAAAATATCTCAAATGCATGGGATTGACAGATGAATTTTTCAGTCAACTAATCAAAATTTGATTGTACACTAAAAAGTCAAACTTTGACTTTTTAGTCAAAATCAAGTGCCAAGGGTCATTTTTCATCAAGATGTGTCAAATTATGAAGCTTGTTCATCAAGAAACCCAAAATTGCAAATTAGGGTTTGAAATTGAAAAATTTTCATAACTTAGAATTTTTCTAAGTTATGAAATTTTCTTAATTTTTCCTAAGTTTGCCCCACATTCTCACCAAGATGCAAATGGATTCAAACAAAACTTACAACATGAAAGTTGTAGTCCTCCACAAAGTCTACAACTTTGGTTTACAAATTTTTCTCAAAAGAAGCGTGGATCTCAAGTTATGATTTTTGGAACAAGGGTCCCTAAAACTTTTAACTTAGAGAAATTTTGCCCTAGTTTAGGCAGGATTTTACCCTATCTTCTTGGCCATTTTTCACATAGTTCCACTAGGAGTATCAAGTTTCATTTCAAAGATGTATTATATTACATGTTTCAAGATTTCCAAATTATCCAAGAACTCCTGAAACATATTTGTGGTTAGGGAGAATCGAATGCTTGAAGTTGGCAAAAACTCACTTTGATCCATGGCATTTTTATGTTGACACAAGTTGCAAAATCTGTCCAAACTAGCTTTGTACTTGATTACAGGTCCTAAACCAATTCACACTCCTTAATTAAATGTAACTACATTGGACATTGGTCTTACTCTGATCAACAAAGCTTGGCACAATGAATAAATCCATTTTGGGCATAAAGGTAGTACTTCCATTTACATAAAGCATGCTTTATGTCAAATTGCATTTCTTGAGCCATACACCAAGCCCTTTGCTGCAAACAAGGCTCCCTAATGTCAGGAAAAGTTCAACAACTTTGTGCAGCTAGGTTACAAGCCAGTACAACCATAGCATTGTCAACTCTCACTTTTTACTTCAAAACCAAGTAATTATGCAAAAGGTCAACAACTTGCACATCTGATATAATCAACTCTTGCCAACATTTCAAACAAGTTTTGTGCATTGCCCTGAGCAAGAAACACGAATTGTTGAGCCCTCAAGCCTTCCAAAAGACCAAATCACATTCTTCTTGCAAAATAGGGCACTCCCTGCAGATTCACATCCATCACACAAACCACTCGTGCGTTTGGCATCAAACTTGTTCCAATACCTTCCATTCAACTCACTCAAGCTATCCCAAACCTCCATTGCCAACTGTAACTCCATTTACAGTTTTCACCATTTCTGTTTTGAAGCTTTGCAGGTTGAGTTCTATAGTGAGATTCAGACCATTTCAAAGCAAACTAAGCATTGGGAAAGGTCCATCGAACATCAAGCAAGCTCAAAAGAACCTCAGGCCTCACTGAAAGTTTCTGCATTGCCATACTCGAGCTTGACTGAAACAGGTATTTCTCAAACTTCTATCTCTCTATTTAGGAACATTTAGCCTTGGGTTTGTGAATGAAAAATGTAGTATTCAATGCCATGAAGTTGTATATATGCTCAGTTTTCATTTATATTAAGCATGCTAAGAGAATTTCATCCATGAACATGCTGAAAAAACTAGGTTAGATTTTAGGGCCAGAGAAATTCTCTCTGGTCTTTGAGAGTTAGATTAAGTTTTTTATATGGTTGGAATCGTGGTTTAATGCTCTACAAGTTTCATGTTTTGAGTTTTGGCTAAAGATCACAAATACAGGAGTTAGCAGTTTGTACAGGACGCGCGTTTTTTCTGTTTGAACAAGGAAGAAGACGAAGTGGAAATGGGCTGGGCTGGCTTGTTTCTACTTCTAACACCCCCTCATTTTCAGTTTTACACCCCCTGGCCCAATCTCTTTATATTTTGTTATTTTTGCATTTTTATTTCATTTCTGATTTTATTATTTTATCCCCAAATATAAAAAAATGCTTAAAAATATTTTCACATTTTTTTACATTTATTTGATATTTTATTTTGACTTTTCTAAACATTAAAACATTTTAAATACTTTTTTTTATAATTTATTTGGAAACTTGAAAATAATATAAATAATACTTTTATTTTTATTTCTTATTTTTTTATTCACACTGAAAATATTTTCTTGAATATATTTTATTTCTTGTAAATATTTTATTTTATTTTACACATACTTAATATATATATATATATATATATATATATATATATATATATATATATATATATATATATATATATATATATATATATATATATATATATATATATATATATATATATATATATATATATATATATATACTTTTATTTTATTAAATAATTAGAATAAAAATATAAAAATATTACCTTTTATTTTTTATTATTATACTAAAAAATACTTTTTTTCAATATATTTCATTTTTGTACATATTAATATAGTTTTGTATATAAATAATATATAATATTATTTTCTTAAGGAAAATTAGGGTTTACCCCTTAATTAAATAAAATCAACTATTTTTTATTATTTCTTTACACCTTTTTCACATTAAAAAATACTTTACATACATAAACATAAACAAAATAAAAAACGTCTTTTTTTGCATAATACATTTTATTTAACATTTATTTATTTTGTTTATTTAAATAATTGTACATTTAAATATTGTTGCATTGAGATTCAATTTGGATGTAATAGTAACTAGGGTTTATATTTCTTGTCAAATACCCCTCTATTCAAAATTGTACCCCCATCCCCATAATCATGTTGTAATAGCTTAGAATTTAAATTTTCGCACTTAAACGCTTTCAATTATGCCATGATTAGAGAATTAGGGTTTGTATGCAAAATCAAATTAACAAATAGTTTGACTTAATCAAAGACAAAAATGCATGAAAAACAAACACAATGCACACTTGCACCCCTAGGGTTACAATCCACTTGTTGCCTTCAAAAAATGGGCCATGGTATGCACATTAAGTACTTTGGCAAAACAAAAACAAAACAAAAGATCATAGTCTCTCGATGACGCTATCTGAGTTGCCTAAACAAAAATGATCAAGTCCCTCAAGAAAATTGCCAAAAATACTTGACACAATTGCTATCATGGTCTATACGATGACCCACGCCTGTCCCGTTTAACATCCTAACACAAGGTTGTTCACCAAATGCAATGGTGAAACAACACTATTAAAAGGGTTAAAAACATAAGAAAGATCTTTGCGTAAAATAGGGTATATAACTCTTAGTTACTTGATCAAAAGCTTGCAAAACATCCTCGCTATTTTCAAACACACTTCACAACACAATTTCAAAATCCAACTTTCAAACATTGAAAACTTTTCAAAAGACAAAAACACCTTTGTATACATTTAAACAAGAATCATTACAAAGGTTGCCACAATGATGGCCTCTTTTCAAAACATCTTTCAAAACCACACACAAAGCACCATTTCAAACAATTGAAAAGCACCATTTCAAACAATTGAAAAGCAAAGCAAGTGATCTAAACAAGTAACTAAGAGCCCACGGATAACCATGGATGAAAAGGGTGCTTGCACCTTCCCTTTTCATAATCTACTCCCCGAACCCAAGAAAACATCTCAAAGGTCTTTCCTGTGCTTTTTGACCTTTCCTTAGGATAAAATAAAAAGTCGGTGGCGACTCTTGCTAAACCGAAACATTTGCGAACACAAACGCAAAATCTCAAGTCAGTTCTCCCACCGTATCATAGAACTGGCGACTTTGTTGGGGAATATTTTAAAAGTGGAGTAACCTTAGGGTTTAAATCACCTTTGCATGTCTTGATTGTTTTGATTGCTTTACATTTGGTTCTCTTGTTTGGGTTTGAATCCTTCACCCAGATTTTTTGGAAACATTCATAGGTAAATAGCAATACGTTGTGGAAACTATGCGGGGTATATCGACATGGTTGAAGCAATAGCTATATTAGTGCGACATATTTGTGAGTACCGGTAGCCATTGAGTCAATCAAAGAGAATACGGGGCCGCTGAGTGAAGTCATGAAGCACTAATGAACTCTTAGAACCTTACTTGACCATCTTGGCCTTTTTTAGGGGTAGTGAAATGACCAGATTTGGTGCAGTCCAAAGTTGGTAGATACTCGATACTACACTCATTGAGGGTTGTTTTCTTGGAATATTTTGGTCGCCAGTTAAGTGGATAAACCAAAATAATGAACACAGAAAATAATCCAGTGATATTGAGCTCTTTAGAACCCGGTTACTATTTATAGGACAGGTTAAACCAACTAACTTTAAGAGGGTACTTACCTATGAAACCTCATGCAAGCCTGAAACTAGGATCTTGTGTGACTTTCTTGTACATATGTTTGTGCATACATCATGAACATCATAAAGCATCATATGCATCCGCTAACTATTTCAAGGGTTTGGATCTTCATCTTTGTTCTTGTTTTGTAGGTCATGGAATCTCTTCACAGGAAAACAATTCATGTCAACCTTGTGAGAATCCCTCCTCATCTCAAGGAGCTTACTTCCAAGATTCCAGAGAATTCTCTTTTCAGTGAAAGACATGGTAGACTTCTCAACTTGGTCAACTCCAACATTGAAGAAGACGTGGTGAAAGTCCTCTTCCAGTTCTTTGACCCCCTACACCACTGTTTCACCTTTCCTGATTACCAACTAGTACCTACTTTGGAGGAATTTTCTCAACTCCTGAGGATTCCTATTTTTCATCAACTACCCTACAACGGTACGGAAAGAGAACCAAACCCTGAAGATGTTGCTCGAGCATTACACTTGCAACCATCTAATATCAAAGGTCATTGGGAAACCAGAAGTGGTGTCAAGGGTTTCTTGGCAAAGTTTATGTTTGAGAAAGCACAAGACTACTGGAACTCTCTAGATCTACAAGCTTTTGAGGAGATTGTAGCACTTCTCATCTATGGGTTGGTCTTGTTCCCAAACCCTGATCAACTTATAGATGTGAATGCTATCAAGATTTTCATATCTCGGAATCCTGTGCCTACATTGCTTGGGGACATCCTACACTCATTTTACACACGAACAATGAGGAAAATAGGTGTTCTCATGTGTTGTACTCCTCTCCTAGCAAGGTGGTTTATTTCTCACCTTCCTCAATCAGTTTTGAAGAATGAGCAGGGTTTAAGGTGGTCACAACGGTTGATGACCCTCACACATTCTGATGTTCATTGGTGTTCTCGGTCCAGAGAAAATGTCATCATCATTGATCGTTGTGGGGAATTCCCTAATGTCTCACTACTTGGCATTAGGGGAGGCATTACCTACAATCCCTGTTTAGCTCTAAGATAGTTTGGATATGCTAGAAGGGATGGCCCTCATGATATGTTGATTCCTGACTTGGTTTTTGACTTCGACAACGATGCGCAAGGACTTCGACAAAGGTTCATCAGAGCTTGGAGGATGCCCAACAAAGTGGATAGTAAGACACTGGGGCACAAGAATTCCATCCCCCTTGAGCCTTATTTCAAGTGGTTACGAACCCGCGCCCAGAATCTTATGATGCCATACCCTCACATTCTCCCTGTGATCAAAGAGCCTGTTATGGAAGGAGAGGTTCCATACACCCTCCTACATCCTGACATGCTGACATCATTGGAAGAATTGCAAAAGAGTTAGATCCAACTCAAAGAGGAATGAAATAATTTTGAAGCCAGCTTCTATGCCAGTGAGAAAAAGGTTTTGGAACTTACCCGCCGACTTCACGAGGAGGAAACTCTCAAAACTTACATCGCACCAAAGAGGATGCGCAATATCTTTTTACATTAAGAATTTTGTAATATTTTGCCCATAGGGCATTTATGTACTAACAAATTTCTTCTTAATATGACGTGTGTTCTTTTTGTTTGCAACAAATTTGAAATTTTGAATCCTTGAATGCATTACATGAATAACATATCATTCATCATATGCATAAACAGGTCTTCACACCAGGTTTCCTTATCTTTCTGTTGTTTATTTCAGCAAGATGGATTTGGAGCAGACGGTTAAGGATCTACAAGCACAGAATTCGCAATTCCAGCAACTCCTCATGACCTTAGCAAAGGGTCAAGAGGACCTTAAAGCACTGTTGGAGAAAGATAAAGAGAAAAAGAAGAAAAGACCTAGTGTGGTCATTATGGGAAGGAGGTTTGAAAACCATGCTAGAAAAGTTCTCGAGTTCCCCTCAATGTCTGATGAAGGGGATGGTAAAGGAAAAGGAACATCGATGCCTTCTGAATCTGAGGTTGAAGAGGAAGAAGACGAAGATTACTCCGAACAGCAATATCCCCCGGCAGATGATAAGTTTAAAAATCTTGAGGATCGGTTGGCAGCCATGGAGTTGCAAAGGGTACCTGGTTTAGATTTCGAAGAACTAGGGTTGGTCGCTGGGATCGTCATTCCTCCCAAGTTCAAAGTTCCTAAGTTTGCTAAGTATGACAGTTTGTCCTGTCCAAAAATGCATCTGAGATCCTACGTGAGAAAGATCCAACCCCACTCTTCTGATAAAGATCTTTGGGTCCATTTTTTCCAAGACAATTTGTCAGGCACACAATTGGACTGGTTCTATCAACTCGAGAGATCGGAGGTTCATAATTGGGAAGACTTAGTTGCTGCTTTCTATCGACAATACCAATACAATGCTGATTTAGCGCCCACTCGTACTCAACTAGAGTATGGGTATGGCTTCTAACAAGGGATTTAAGGAGTATGCCCAGAAGTGGCGTGATCTGGCTGGAAGGGTGCAGCCACCATTATCGGATAGAGAGTTGGTTGACATGTTTTTAGGGACCCTGTCTGGCCCTTTCTTCAATCATTTAATCAGGAGTTCCTCGGCGGGATTCACCGAATTAATTATGACCGGTGAAAGGGTCGAGGTTGGCATTAAAAGTGGTAATATTCAGAAAGATGCCTCTGCGTCCACTGCTATTAAGAAGACCTTCCCAGCTAAGAAGGAAGTTTCTACTGTTCACAACCAGAGAAACCAGGGAAGAATCGAGCGCCGGCCAACTGTGGGGGTTGTGATGATCCAAAACTCTTCAAATGATCAACCTCGCAGCAATCAACCAAGATCTAATCAGAAAAGGGTAGAAAGGCCACAACAGCAATTCACCCGAATCAACATGACACCGACTCAAGTACTCCCTCATCTGCTAAAGCTGAATCTTACCAATTTGAAGGAAGCGCCAAAGAACCCTAATACCTCTTCTCCATATTACCACTCCAATGCAAAATGTGCTTACCACTCTGACAGTGTAGGGCATGATACCAACAACTGTTGGGCTCTTAAGAACAAAATCCAAGACCTGATCGACGCCAAGGAGGTAGAATTCGATGCGCCCGAAAAGCCAAATAATATTTCTGCCCCAATGCCCAAGCACGGTCATAATGTCCATGTCGTTATAGAAGACCTTCATGTTACCAATGTTGCTGACCTTTTGACTCTGTTACCAGTGATTAAAGTGAATTTGATGAGAGCCAGGATATTCCCAGGCTGTGGAAAAGACTGTTACTTTTGTTTAAACGTGCAAGCTGACTGCCCAATGTTGAAATCAAGCATCCAACGCCTGATGGATCCCAAGAGATACTCTTTCAAAAGACTCATGTTGATACCTTCACTCCTGTTACTCCTGCTACCTTTGTTGCTTCAACCAATGATATTGCAATAATAACCATCTCCAACAATCTTCCCAAGGCTTGCAAAAGGCCTATCAAGATTACGCCTGATCCTAAGTTTGTGTCGTTGAAAATCACCATGCCGGGGCCTGTCCCGTATGAATCTAACAAGACGATACCATGGAACTATGGAGGAGAAATCTTCTATCATGGTATCAAACAGATTGAATCAGTCCAAGAGAATTCCGATGATGAAACCCCTGATATAGGGAATATCGCGGGAACAAGAAAGATAACTCGCAGCGGAAGGATTTTCTCTCTGGATATTATTCCTCCACGAGCAGTCTTCGGACCCTCGAAAGTTGATGTGCCTGTTAAGCCATTTGTGTAAAGCCCGATAATTGAAGAAATTAATGTACCTGAAGTTATACCCTCTGATGCTACTACCAAAGGTAAGGGGATACTAAAAGTGCCTGTTAGGATGAAGGCTCAGACTGTGGTAATCCCCGAGACCACCCAGAAAGAGATGGAAGAAATCTTAAAGATAATCAAGAGGAGCGACTACCATGTCGTAGAACAGTTAGGGCAGACCCCTTCCAAAATCTCCATGCTGGCTCTTATACTCTACTCTGAGGCCCATGCTAAGGCCTTGATCAAATTTTTAAAGATGACACACGTGCCTCAAGAAACTTCGGCTGACCAGTTTCAAGAGTGCGTGGCTAGCCTTACTGTTGATAATGGTCTTGGTTTTTCCAATGCTGATTTGACCCCTAAGGGAAGGAAGCACAACGATGTGCTGCATGTCTCAGTAGAATGCAGGGGAGCGACATTTGCCCATGTCCTAGTTGATACCGGTTCATCTTTGAATGTGCTGCCGGAGAAAGCGTTAGACCGATTGGACTGCGGAGGTTTGACCCTGAAGCCCAGTAACATCGTTGTTAGAGCCTTCGACGGTTCTAAGAGGATGGTTCATGAAGAAGTTGACATTCCTATCAAAGTGGGCACCGAGACCTTCAATTCTACCTTTTATGTGATGGACATCCGTCCTTCATATTCATGTTTGTTGGGAAGGCCATGGATCCACTATGCTAGGGCAGTTACTTCCTCTTTACACCAAATGCTAAAATATCCAGTTCAGGGAAAGATTATAATGGTTCATGGGGAGGAAAAGTACATGATAACTCACCTTAATTCCTTCCGCTATGTGGAGTTGGATGGCGAGTTCATAGAAACGCCTTTCCAACATTTTGAAGAGGTTCCTCTTGAAGTCGCAGTTGCAAAGACAATGAATGATGTGCCTCTTATTTCCAAGCTTGTGTCTAGGATGGCATGCCTCAAAGATGCAGAGGCTGTAATCAAAGAAGGAAGGAGTGCAATGTGGGGGAAACTGCCTGAGTTTTCTCACAAGACAGACAAGTTCGGACTAGGTTTTACTGCTGCTGGCCAAAAAGCTGTGTGTCGCTCTAGGGCCAAAGGACCACCCTTAAAAATCACTCACCATGGAATTAATGCCTTAGAAGATGATGTTGAAGAAGACAACTTTGAAGATTGGATCTTTCCAACCGTCGAATGAGGCTTAAGCAACTGGGAAGCGAAGGACTTCGTTCCCATCACCTTCATCAACCAGTAATTTATCTTTGAACAATTTCCTATTTTGGTCTGTAATAACTAAACAATTCATACACTATTTTTACCTTATGCCTTACCCGGGGCATATAGGTCCATTTGTAAGGGCTTGATTTTCTTCATTATCATATACCATGTTTAATGAATCATTGGACGTTTTCATCTATAAACTGTTGTGTTCATTTTCTTTCCTTTTACATTTTGTTTTGGTTAAGGATGGTTATCCGTTACACACACCCACACTCACCAAATGTAGGTACCCATCCACTTCGGATTCCATGGGTGACTATTCTGCTCTAGCCTTCGGTGACTCTGAGGATTTGGTCAATCATGCCGAGTACGAAGGTGATGAAGACTGTGAAGTGCCGGGAGAGTTAGCCAGACTTTTGAAACAAGAAGAGAGGGCTATTCTGCCCCATGAAGAGTTGCTAGAAACCATCAACTTGGGAACAGAGGAAGACAAGAAAGAGGTTAAGGTGGGTGCCAACCTGGAACCAAGTGTCAAAAAGCGCTTAGCGTAGTTATTGAATGAATATGTTGAAATCTTCGCCTGGTCCTATGAATACATGTCGGGATTAGACATAGATATTGTGGTTCACCGTCTCCCTACAAGAGAAGACTATCCACCGATCAAACAAAAGGTCCGCCGAATGAGGTCCGACATGTCTGAGAAGATCAAAGCTGAGATAATGAAGCAATTCAACGCTGGCTTTTTGGCTGTTACTTCCTATCCATAATGGGTTGTTAACATTCTGCCCGTGCCTAAAAAGGACGGCAAAGTTAGAATGTGTGTGGACTATAGGGACCTAAACAGGGCTAGCCCTAAAGATGATTTTCCCCTACCACACATTGACATCTTGGTTGATAACACAGCTCAACACAAGGTATTTTCCTTCATGGATGGATTCTCGGGATATAACCAGATCAAAATGGCTCCCGAAGACATGGAGAAAACTACTTTTGTCACGCAGTGGGGTACCTTCTGCTACAAAGTGATGTCATTCGGACTGAAGAATGCCGGGGCAACCTATCAACGTGCCATGGTAGCTTTGTTTCATGATATGATACATCATGAGATTGAAGTTTACGTAGACGACATGATATCCCGTTCACAGACAGAAGAAGAACACCTTGATCATCTACAAAAGCTGTTTATCAGGTTGAAGGAGTATAAGCTCAGATTGAACCCAAGCAAGTGCACTTTTGGAGTCAGGTCTGGTAAACTTTTGGGATTTATCGTCAGCAACAAAGGCATTCAGGTTGATCCTGCAAAAGTAAAGGCTATACAAGAAATTCCTTCCCCCCGCACTGAAAAGGAGGTTAGAGGTTTCTTGGGACGCTTAAACTATATCGCAAGGTTCATCTCTCACCTGACATCTACCTGTGAGCCGATCTTCAAGCTGTTGAAGAAAGATCAGGTAGTTGAATGGAACAACGATTGTCAAGTCGCTTTTGATAAGATCAAGGAGTATTTGCTGGAACCTCCTATCTTGATGCCACCCGTCGAAGGAAGGTCGTTAATCATGTATCTAACTGTTTTGGATAACTCAATGGGGTGCGTATTGGGCCAACATGACGAGTCTGGCCGAAAAGAGCATGCCATTTATTACCTTAGCAAAAAGTTTACCGACTGTGAGACTCGTTACTCACTGCTCGAGAAAACTTGTTGCGCTTTGGTATGGGCTACTCGCCGGCTAAGGCAATATATGTTGACTCATACCACTTTGCTGATTTCCAAGATGGATCTGATCAAGTATATCTTCGAGAAGCCTGCTTTATCGGGAAGGATCGCTAGATGGCAAATGATCCTAACTGAGTATGATATCCAGTATACTACCCAAAAAGCTATAAAGGAGAGTGTACTAGCTGACCACCTAGCTCATCAAGCCATTGAAGATTACCAATCTATGAGATTCGCCTTCCCTGACGAGGACATCATGACATTGGACAATATTAAAGGTAACGGACCGTATGATGGACCTAAACAAGGATCCTGATGGACCCTGTACTTTGATGGTGCTTCAAATGCACTTGGCAACGGTATCGGAGCGGTACTCATTTCTCCGGAAGGTTGGCATACACCCTTCACGGCCCGACTTTGCTTCAGCTGTACCAACAACATGGCTGAATATGAAGCTTACATTTTTGGTCTCAAGGCTGCAATAGACTTGGGAATCAAATCTTTGGTCGTATTTGGGGACTCGGCTTTGGTTATCAATCAAGTCAAAGGAGAGTGGGACACTAAACATCCTAATCTTATCCCATACAAAGAACATTTCTTGACATTGTTGCCTCATTTCGAGCAGATTACCTTCGAGCATTTTCCGCGAGAAGAAAATCAGCTAGCAGATGCTCTAGCTACAATGTCTTCTATGTTTAAACTCAACTGGGATAATGAGGCTCCCCAAATCACCATTGAGCGAATGGACGAACATGCGCACTGTCATGAGATTAATACCGAAGAAGTAGTGGAACAACCATGGTTTCATGAAATCAAAAGGTATCTCCAGACTCAAGAATACCCTGAAGGAGCTTCCGTCAATGACAAAAAGTTCTTAAGGAGATTTGCTGCCAAGTTCTTCCTAAGCAATGGTATCCTTTATAAGCGCAACCATGATTGTGTTCTACTTCGTTGTGTGGACAAGGTTGAAGCAGAGTTGATCATGACTGAAATACATAGTGGCACCTTTGGCACCCACTTAAGCGGACATACGATGGCTAAGAAGATTCTAAGGGCATGTTACTACTGCTCTTCCATGGAAGCTGACTGTCATCAACATTCCCGTACTTGTCACAAATTCCAAGTCTATGCTGACAAGGTACATATTCCTCATGTTCCTCTTAACGTGCTAACAGCTCCTTGGCCATTCGCAATGTGGGGAATCGATATGATTGGAGAGATCAAGCCTACGAAATCCAATGGACATCGCTCCATCTTGGTCGCTATTGATTATTTTACCAAGTGGGTCGAAGCAGCTTCCTACGCCTCTGTTACAAAGAATGTGGTTGCCCGCTTCATCAAGCAGAACCTCATATGACGGTATGGTGTCCCTGACAGGATTATCACGGACAACGGTACAAATTTGAACAACACTATGATCACCGCTCTGTGCGAGCAGTTCAAGATTTATCATCACAATTCATCACCCTATCAGCCAAAGATGAACGGTGTTGTTGAAGCCGCGAACAAAAATATCAAGAAGATCATTCAAAAGATGACAGTCACCTACAAGGACTGGCATGAGATGTTACCGTTTGCTCTGCACGGATATCATACCATGGCGCGTACTTCAACAGGGGCAACCCCCTTTTCTTTGGTATATGGCATGGAAGTTGTTTCACCTATGGAAGTTCAGATCCCCTCCTTGAGGATTATGAAGGATATTGGTTTGAGTGAAGACGATTGGATTCAGACCCGGCTTGACCATCTTAATTTGATCAACGAGAAACGACTTACTGCTGTTTGTCATGGTCAGACGTATCAGAAACGGATGATCAAGGCTTTCAACAAGAAAGTCAGGCGTCAGATATATCAAGTCGGAGATCTTGTAATCAAACGGATTATATTGCCGCAAAGTGATCCCAGGGGCAAGTGGACTCCTACTTACGAAGGACTATTTGTGATTAAGAACATCTTTTCTGGTGGGGCAATGATTTTGACCACCATGGACGACGACGACCTGCCGCACCCTGTGAACACAGACATAGTCAAAAGATACTACGCATAAAATGACTCGACAAGTCGAAAACCCAAAAGGGTGATTTAGGAAAAAATGGGCATCCTGGTGAATCGAAAACCCGAAAGGGCGGTTCAGGCAAAAATTAGGGATAAACAAAAAAATATGTACACCTGGCAAGTTGAAAACCCGAAAGGGCGACTTGGAAAAAAAAGGGTTTCCCGGTGGACTGAAAACCCGAAAGGGCGGTCCAGGCAAAATTAGGGAATTAAGCGTATGATTATGTCTCGTCAGATCACTTTAAGGACAATCTCTTCACCAACAAGCTCCAAGCTTCTGATCAATCCAATCGTCGGCGGACGAAGCAGCGAATGGACAAGATACTCAGAGTTGTGAAGACCATAGCAGAATGGGAACCCCATGGAATTATTGCACATAGCCATCTTTCTTTTTGTATAAACATTTTTCTCAATTTACGACAACATTCTCTTACTAGGATGTCTGTCTCCTTTGTACAAAGATACTTACAAAAGTTAATAACAAAAATACTTCAAATTGCAAAAAAATTCTTGCCTTTCCTTTCTTTTTACACTTATGTTTTATTTGAAAACGTCCAATGTTTTGTTAAATAGGCATATGCATTTGAATATAATCACTGCTTACAAGTAAAACTAAATTGAGAAAGGATAATTACTGATAGCTTGAAGGTGTAGGAAGATATCCTTGTGCTATTCCAGAAGAAATCCCCTGCAGTATGTCATTCAGATCCTCAATAAAGCTAAAACCTTGGAGTATATATCCCCAGCAGAATTAAATTTCAAGATCCCAAGCGGAGCCAGTGTATTCTAAACTTTATTCCCCAGCAGAGTTAAGTTTCAAAGTTCCCATCAGAGTTCAAACTCCCGATCCTCAGTGGAGCCCGAAAACCCTGAAATACCTATCCCCCAGCGGAGCTAGAATATTCTAAACCTTCTTCCCCAGCGAAGTCAATTTTCCAACTATCAATCCCCAGCAGGAACTAATCAGCTTTCCCCAACTTCCCCAGCAGGTTACCTTAAAAAGTCTAAGAATCAACCAGATAACAGTTAACTTCTTGTCCTATCCACAACTAGGATGATTCCCAAGTAGTTTGGCATACAACCCAAAGCTCCTGATTTCTCTTGTAGAATAAACACTCTCCCCACAGAGTTGTTTCCCAACAGAACAAAGATTCCAACACCTATTTCTCCATTTGATGCCTCCCAGGTTTTAATTCCCCAGTAGAGGTCTTCAGAGTTTTCCTTATTTCCCAGGAAAGTCATGAAGGATTCTCATTCCCCGCAGAAGTTGTCAAAGCTCTCGTTGAATCCCCACAAGTAATCAAAGATCTTCAATCCCCAAGCAGTCAGCAAGGATTTCTCATCTTCAACAATCAAAGATTTTTTAATCCTCAGCATCGGTCAAGAATTTACTTTTTCAGGCAGCAGTCAAAGATTTCATTATCTCCAGTTATCAAGGATTTATTTTCCTCAACAAGACAGCTAATCAGCTTACATGCACATCCATTACATTCATATATCATAAACATTGATGAAACACATTCTATTGTATCATACATATCATACAACATAACTTTGTGTTTTAGCTAACATTTTACCCTTTTCAGGATAAGATTAAAAGCTACCTTTAACAAATGTTCAAAGATTTCAGATACAGTATAGATACACTCCAGACACGGCGGTCATTCTATTACTCATTCCGAGTTTCAAATCAAGATACAGTATGGATACACCCCAGACGCAGTGGTCATTCTATTACTCATTCAGTCTTCAACAATCAGATACAGACTAGATACGCTCCAGACACGGTGGCCATTCTATTTCTCATTCAGATTCAACTATCAACTTCAAGATCAGATGCACTCCAGACACGGGAGTCATTCTGTCACTTGTCCAGATCCCAGTTGCAGTACAGATACACTCCAGACATGGAAGTCATTCTGCTACTCATATAGATCTCAATTTCAAATACAGTCCAGATACGCTCTAGACGCGGTTGCCATTCTGTCACTCATTCAGAATTTATCCCCAGCACATAGATGCTCCATACACAAATGTTTCTCTGTTACCCATTCAGAATACATGTACACTCCAGACACGGCATTCATTCTGATATTCATTCAAGAATCAAATACAGTTACAGCTCGGATACGCTCTAGACACAGACGCCATTCCCTTGCTCATACAAACCTAATCTCCAGATACAACTCAGATATGTTCCAAATACGGATACCATTATGATGATTCATTCTACTGATTTTCAACAAGCAAGTCTTGGATGGCATCTTTAATCCCATTCCCTCAGATACATTTTGACGAGTGCAAATTTACGGGCACCCTAGTGTCCAATCCTCTTTTACCTTCGAGTCACGAAAGGCAAACTTGCCAATCTAACTCTTCAGGTTCAAGAAGATTGAACATGGGAAACTGTTGTACCCCAAAATTTTCCCTCTCATTTTATCAACATTTCTCATCATAAGGCTCTTGGAACTCAAGATCAAGCTAGGGTTTGCTCTGCTCAAGACATCTCTTTGCACTAATGACCTAAATTAGGGTTTGAGTTTGCACAAGGATTTTTGGACCTTCAATGTTCAAATTGACTTTCATACTTTATGTTGGACTCATAAGTTTGTCCATACCAAGTTTTAAGCTTTGAATCAAATTTTTGCCCAGTCTATTGGACAGATGACCTAGAAATCAGCTGTATTGGGGAAAAAGTCAATTGTGGCCAATTTACAGTCAAACCTCATGAATTTTGACCCACATCAACATTATGAACTCATATGAACCATTTGATCAAGTTTGGATCACAATTCCACAAGAAATTTAATCAGATCACCAAAAGGGCAAAATGGTCATTTTTAGGGTTTTGACTGTACAAAGGCAATTTTCGACTGTTTGACCTAGCCAATGGCAAATTAAGCTCAACCATGGACTCAAGGAATCAATGACATCATCTTGACCTATTCAACAAGTTCAAAAGATCTCAAATGCATGGGATTGACAAATGAATTTTTCAGTCAACTGATCAAAATTTGATTGTACACTAAAAAGTCAAACTTTGACTTTTTGGTCAAAATCAAGTGTCAAGGGTCATTTTTCATCAAGATGTGTCAAATTATGAAACTTGTTCATCAAGAAACCCAAAATTGCAAATTAGGGTTTGAAATTGAAAAAAATTCATAATAGAATTTTTCTAAGTTATGAAATTTTCTTAACTTTTCCTAACTTTACCCCACATTTTCACCAAGATGCAAATGGATTATGTAAGTGTTTAGTTATTGGCATGTATTTTTGGTAAAAACCAGGTGTGTAAATGTCATGACTGATGTCATAACATTCTGGATTATTAGGTACTTTATGCAGAAAAAGTATGGCATACAGTAGCTACTGTTTATGAGTTTGTATCTGAGCATTTTGCAATGATCACATTTATTTCCTTCTACCAAAATCAGTAAACAGGAATTCTGATGTCATAACAAATGTTAAGACATCCTGTATTGATCTAACAGATATGCAGTTTGGTTAATTCTGAGATTTTTCAGGAAGATGGCTCATTCCTTCCAGAACAGAATCTCACGTGAACTTTAGGTTAACCCAGCTCAACCCTAATCTGGTTGATAAACTCTTGTGACCAAGTCTTAAGGTTAAACCTAATTAACCCTATCTTTTTATGGAAACCCTAACTGAAGAAACAGCTGCATATATATTCAACAGGAATGCTGGTTGCAAAGTAACTCTTTGACTGAAGATCAATTAGGAGCTATATAGTTTTAACTGCTGTAATCCAAGCAAGTATCATTGTGATAAGTGACTTGGAATAGGTTTTTATTGTAAGGGTTTTTTGTATCACTCAAAGCTTTGAAGCAAGAGTGTTTTGTGTCTCTTGACTAAAGCTTTGAAGCAAAGTCAAGTTAGGTTTATGTATCACTCAAAGCTGTGAAGCACGAGTGTTTGTGTTACTTGATTAAAAAGCTGTGAAGCATAATCAAGTGTATGTTCTGAAGAGTGTCTTCATTATTTCATTAGTTAATTGTTTTAAGTTTCACTGCTGTGATTGAGGGGGAGTGAGTAGGAACTCAGGTTTAAGTTGAACTTAGATTGAGGTTGCATTGGGTAGGTCTTAAGTGAAGGAGATAAACTAGGTGGTTTATTCCTGAATTAATATCTCTTATAGTGGATTTCCTCCCTGGCTTGGTAGCCCCCAGAGTAGGTGTTGTTTCACACTGAACTGGGTAAACAATTGATTGTGTTTTTTACTGTTTTTATTTACTGTCTTATAGAAAGTCAGATACGGTGTCATAACATTCACTGTGACATTGAGTATCTGCTGCCAGAATTTTCAATTGGCATCAGAGCAGGCACCCCGTCTGTATTACTGGGTGAGATCTAGGGATATCACTTTCTGGAACTATGGACAAAGAAGAGAGTTTTTGGAAATAGATCACCCATTCTGGATGGAACAAATTATGACTACTAGAAACCTCGTATTATTGCCTTCTTAAAATCACTGGACAAAAAGGCTTGGAGAGCTGCTGACAAAGGATGGAACCATCCAACCATAACTGAGAAAGATGGGACAATCAGTCTGAAGCCTGAGAAAGAATGGAGAAAAGAAGAAGATGAGTTAGCCCTGGGTAATTCCAAAGCTTTAAATTCCTTGTTCAATGGAATTGATAGAGACATATTCAGACTAGTACATCAATGTGAACTGGCCAAGGAAGTGTGGGACACTCTCAAAACTACCCATAAGGGCACATCCAAAGTAAAAATGTCAAGGCTTCAGATGCTGACTGTTGTACCCCAAAATTTTCCCTCCCATATTCTTCAAGATTTGCCAAGTCAAAGCCTCAAAATCCCCCAAAGGTTGCACAGTTCAAGGGCCTCCTAAACAGTCAAAACTAGGGTTTTGGTTCTGACAAAGAAATTGAAGTTTCCAAGGGTCCAATCAAGTCCCACATGCCTACAAACATGGTCAAGCATCCTCATACCAAGTTTCAAGACTTACAGCACAAAATTGCACAGTCAAAAACCCTAATTGCCCTACAGTCAACTGTAGGGGCAAAATGGTCATTTGACAGTCAAAAGTTCAAATTTTTGATCAACATCTCATTTTGAAGCCACAAACATCATTTGATCAATGCTTGATCATGATTCTCAAAGCTTGGCTCAAAAATCATCAAGATGCAAAAGTTTCCATATTTGGACAGCTGAAAAAGTCAACTGTAACTTGACCAAGGCATAACTTCCACATGGATTATCAGAAAAATTCCATCCAAAGCTCATTTTGAAGAGAAAGACATTTCCTACAACTCCTCGTCATACTTCAAGTCCAAGAAATGCTCTCACAAAAAGTTATCAATTTCAACATTATAGGTCATTTTCAAAAGTCAACAAAAAGGGACTTTAAGTCAAAGGCCATAACTTGAGATTGGTAAATCAAAATGGCATGGGACCAAAGAAATTGGTTAGAGGACTCAAAGACCTTTCCAAAATGTCCAAGAACATGAGCAAAGCTTAAAAATTGAGCAAGATATGCCTTGTGGAAGTTGGGAAATATTTGGATATTTTGAAAAGTCAACATTGCTTCAAATGACCTAAAAATGCTAATGGGCCTCTTTTTCTTCCACAATTCATCATCCAAGGCATGTGCACGACCATTTGGCCCAAAGGGAAGTTTTTTATCATTTTTATTTATTTATTTGGATTTTTAATTATTAATAATTCATTTAATTAAAATAAATAGGTGAAAAATATTAAACCTAATGTTTTAAATCATTTTGTGCAAGACAATGACTCATGATTCACTAAAGATTTCGTGCCTATCAAAAGTGGAAAGAATTGGTGCAAATTGTGATGGTTCTTCATGAAGAAATATTTGAAAAGATCCTTAAGAATCAAATCTTGAAAATCATGAATGCAAAGGTTTTTGTTTGGTTTCTTTGACCTAAATCATTCACACATAAATACATAGTGCAAACCTAATGCATAGGATCTCCCAGCTGCGCAGAAAAGCCATAACAAAAACTTGAATTTTCTCAAAAAAGTCCAACACTGAAAACTGTCTTCCAGGGCGATTCAAGCCGAGGTAATCATCTCATCACCTTCCTGAGACATCAAGAAACGTTTTTGAATCACTTTCCACGTCCCTAACGCCCAGAATTGGTGAATAGGATTTAAACTTTTTCACATTTTTTTCATAATCGTGTTTTAGTATTCAAGCATATTCATTGCATTCTTTTCATGGATTCTTACTAATTGGATGATTCTGAAACTAACCATATGCTTTGATTGAGTTTTCACGCGTTATATGAGGATTCACCATTAAAGATATCTAGGGTTTTTCAAGTTCTAATTTGGGCGTTTCCAAATACTGTAAAATTAGAGAATCCCAGTGCCATGTCTGGATTCAAGAAGCTTGGACGATCTGAACAGAACCCTCGCGCCTAATTTATGTGGCCATATGGCCTATTCGTTATTTCATGAAATTGCATATTTTGGGGGGGTTCAAAACCCCCGCTAACCCTTTTGTATTTTCAGGAAAAACGCATTAAGGAAGAAGACGCTTAGGTGGCGAGGCATAAGTGGTTGATTTGAATTTCGCGCGAAAAAATACTATTAACCATTGTTTTGAATTATATTAATTGTTTTCTCTATTATATTCAAAATGCGCTAGGAGCTTCGTTGGCAAGGCAGTTGATTGGTAACCAACAGGACCTGGGTTCGATCCCAGGTCCCCCCTCCCTTTCCTTATATTTTTCTCTTAATTATGCTTCTGTGCAATCTCTATGCAAGCGTCCATCATACATCATCAACATCAAGCCATCCACGTGCCTACTGAGATGAATCAAAGGGTCCAGACTGGGAGAACACCCTAAGCATTAGTCAATGGAGGTACACGCTGGCACAAAAGTCAACAAGGCCTTGCAAAGATGGGCCTAAAATGCTAACAATAACCTCCCAATTTGGGGACAGACCCCCCTAGGTTTGCAATGTTCTTTTCATTATTTTTTTTATTTGATTCAATTATTTATCTTTTTTTATTTAATTCCTTTAATTTAATATTTTCATAAAAAACATAAAAACAATCTAAAAATCAGAAAAAAGACAAAAATAAATATTTTTATTCAACTAATATTTTTGTAAATAAATATCATTAATTGATTTTAGTTTTTTTTTAATTTAGGTTTAAATCTTAATATTTTTCTAATAAACTTAAAATTGGTAGAATTAGGGTTTTAATTAATTTTTATCCTTTTTCTTTTCTTTTCACTAATAATTAATTATTTATTTTCATAAAATCAAATTGTCATTAAATAATTAGATTTAATTTTAGGTTTAAATTTTAATAGGTTTTTCTTAATAAATAAAAGTTGTAGAATTAGGGTTAATTAGTTAATTTCATTTAATTCTCATTAAAAAAACCATAAATACGAAAACCTCAAAAATAATTTCTCTTTTTATTTTAATTGAATTAATTTGTCAATAATAATATAATTTCATTTAAGGGTCCAACGCCCTCGCTTCTAATTTTAATTTAATTCGCGCGTTTTATTTTGTTTCTATTAATTATTTATGTACTTCTCCCAAAGCCATGTAAATATTCATCTTCCGCACTTTACTTTATTTCTTTATTTTCTGTCAAATCGGGTCCTGGATTAATTTTGGCGATGTGGACCCGCGCCTTTGTAATAGTTTAAGAATTTTACCTTTCTCGCACTTTTTTAACTGTTAAATAAATGCATGCAAGAATGAATGGCCTAAAATAAAAATAACGCGTAGATCACTTTGACATGAACAAGATAAATGCAATGAATCTGACACACAAATCACACACCACCCCTAGGGTACGCCTCACTGTTGCCTTGCCTCGAAAGGTGATCGTCGAGTAGAGGATGTCTTAGTTAGTCCTCATGATCTGGGAACCTGGCATGAGGGTAGCTTCTAAGGTGTCTTCCCATTGCTCTGGTGATCACCATGTCCCAAACCTTCGAATTGACCCGAACACCTCCAACGGTGGTGCTACCTACCTCTCAATGGTGGGATGGCACTACTTTAAGGACATTTACACAGACGAATTCCTTAGGGTAGGTAGGTTCCCGTAGATACTTGCTCTAAATTTCAAAACAAATTCAAAAATACTTTTCACACCAACACATTTTCAAAAAGCTTTCGAAAGCAATTTTTCAAACACTCTTGAGGACCGATACAAGAGTCGAACTGGAATTTTCAAAGAAAATTTTTAAAACCCACAGTTGAAAAGCAAACAAACACTTTTGAAAACACAATGAGCAAGTATCTAAGATCCCATGGATAACCATGGATAGAAAGGGTGCTAACACCTTCCCTTTCTATAACCTACCTCCCGAACCGAGAGCAATCTCTTTAAGGAATTTTTCTGTGCTTTTGTCCTTTCCATTTGGAGAAAATAAAAGACGGTGGCGACTCTTGCTTCTGCGACATTTCGCGAACCAGCGTTAAACAGTCAGTTCCAGATCCACCGATCACAGAACTGGCGACTCTGCTGGGGAATCTTTATAAAGTGAGGTGTACCTTAGGGTTAGTTCATAACTGTGTTTTCAATTGCTTTCCTTGTTTGCTTTAAATTGTGGGACTGTCTCGGGAGTTCTATAGATCCTAACCCGGATCTGGGGATACCTTCTTAGAAAGTAGCAACAAGGCTGTGAGGGAACTGTGCGGGGTATACCGACATGGTTGAAACAATCTGCTACGTTGATGTGGCACTTTGGTGTGTACCGGTAACCCTTGAGTTCAGTCAAGGAGAGTATGGGGCCTCCGCATGGTGTCATGAAGCATCAACAGACCTTAGGAACCTTAATTGAACTATCTTGGCCTCTTTAGGGTAGTGAGATAACTGACTTTGGTGCAGTCCGAGGTTGGTTGATACTCGATACTACACTCAATTGAGGGTTGCTTTCCTGGAATATTTCGGTCGCCAGTTCAGTGGCTAAATCGAAACGATGAACAATGAAAGCAATCCCGTGATATTGGGACCCTTAGAACCCGGTTACTTCTAATAGGACAGGTTGAGCCCACCAACTTCAAGAGGGTAATACCCAGACCCCATACTGGCCTAAACTCTAAGGGTTTCTCTTGTGTGACTTGTGTGCCTTCGTACTTGACTATTTGCATGCTTGTTGTCTGACACATGAACTACTTGCAGGTTTTGTTTATAGTCCATAATTGGGACTCATAACAGGGTTTACTAAGTCTCTTGCAGGTTTTGTTTATAGTCCTTAATTGGGACTCCTAACAGAGTGTACTGAGTTTCTTGCAGGTTTGGGTTTACAGTCCTTAATTAGGATTCATAACAGGGTTATTTACATTACCCCATGCATAGCATGGCATCATACCATTGCATACATCCTGCATAAAAAAACTAATCCATTTCAAGGATCTCAAGGGCTTGTGATGCAGGTCATGATAAACCAACATGTCTAGCAAGGGGCAAAGGGGATTTATTTTCCTCTAGACAGGGTTGTCAGGGGCTATGACCCACTGGATATGGTGAGCCTTTGACCCTTGAAGAAGGACTCTCAACAATATGCAGTGCCTTCAATCAAGTTACCAGTTCCCAAATTCTAACCAATTTTCTTGTTTACCCCGCGAGGTCCTTGAAAACGTCGCATGCATATCATACATATCATTGCATAACAGGTACCCTTTCTCTGCAGGTTGCTTACCTTCTTCGCTGTTTATTTCAGCAGTCTCGTCATGAATCCTGAATCCTCAACTGAGCAGTCCATCAAGGCCCTTCAGGCTCAGAACGCACAGTTCCAAGAGCTGATCATGAATTTGGCCCAGGGGCAACAAGATCTGAAGACCCTGCTCTTGAAAAAGAAGAAGAAGAGGACTGTGCGGTTCAACCCTAGACGCAAACCTGGGAATGGCACACAAAATGAAGCTGAGAGGACCACTCCATCTGTTGGGGAAGGCAGTCATCAGGAGGAAAGGGCTCCCAGTCCAGTGGTCTCCGACAACGAGACAGATTTCAACGACGAACAATACCCTCCTGCTGAAGACAAGTACAAGCAGTTGGAAGACCGTCTGAATGCAGTGGAAATTCAACAAGTACCTGGTTTGGATTTCGGAGACTTGGGCCTAACTTCTGGTGTGGTGATCCCACACAAATTTAAAGCACCCACTTTTGCTAAGTACGATGGGGCATCCTGTCCCAAGCTGCATCTCAGGTCTTATGTGCGGAAGATTCAACTGTATACTGTGGACAAGAACTTGTGGATCCACTTCTTCCAGGAGAGTCTTTCAGGGACTCATCTCGAATGGTTCTATCAGCTGGATGGAACCAAGGTTCGTAACTGGGAGGAGTTGGCTACTGCTTTTTACAAGCAGTATCAGTACAATGCCGACCTCGCTCCTACGCGTACCCAACTCCAGGGTATGTCGCTAGGATCGGGAGAAGGTTTTAAAGAGTATGCGCAGAAATGGAGAGACCTGGCTGGAAGGGTACAACCACCTCTGACTGATCGGGAACTTGTCGATATGTTCTTGGGGATCCTGTCTGGTCCATTCTACAACCACCTGATTGGGAATTCGTCTGCTGGATTCACAGATCTTATCTTGACTGGAGAGCGAATAGAAGCCGACATCAGGTCTGGGAAGATTCAAGAGGCTGCACCTTCTGATAAAAAGCCTCATCATGGAAAGAAAGAGTCCAATGTTGTGCACGGTAAAAAGAGCCGTCATGAGGTAGGGGCAACCCAGATCTCCAATCCTAGACCTGCTCAACAAGGACGGGGGCAGCAGCGCAAGGAGGTCGCACCCAAACGACAGTTCACCAAGATCAACATGTCGCTGGATCAAGCACTACAACAAATGTTGAAGGCAGGGCTGATCACCTTAAGGGCTCCTCTTCGGAATCCGAACACTTCTGCTCCTAACTATCATCTCAACGATAGGTGCGCATATCATTCTGATAGCCCGGGGCATACTACGGACAACTGCTGGCCTCTCAAGAACAAGATTCAAGATATGATCGACACCGGAGAGATTCAGTTTGAAGTGCCTGAGACTCCGAACATAATCACTGCTCCGTTGCCTAATCATTGAAGACCTTTTGTTTATTTGAATTTCCGAGTTGTATTTTTCTTTGCTTATACAAACAATTAATGTCATAGCAAACTCTTTTATTCTATCAATGCATCGCATATGTCTGTTTTGGGAATTAATACAATTGTTTTCATTATATTCAAAATTCTTTTCATTTTTCTGTGATGATCAACTCTCGGTTAATAATTCTAAGCCTCTTGAGGGAGGATGACGAAAACGGTACCACGATCTTTACAGTATGCTTTTGAACAGACCCCGCTGATGAGGTACAGGCATTGTTTCAATTCCTAAACACTAGAGTTATAAGGAAGATAATCCCTCGTCAACCCCTCTGAGCCAAAGAAGTAGGAGTTTTTCTTTTCGAAATTTAAAACCCTTAATCATAACCTGGGGCAGGGTAGTCTCTCAGTTGATCCAAGTGCATAACGAATGGCACCAAAGAGGTCCTTACAAAACGAAAGACAGTGATGGTTCCGAACAATCAATAAAGAAAGGCAGTCATTATCTCAAAAATAAAAAACCCATTAAGACAAAACCTATGAAGGAGACTTACAAAACTGGGGCATCCCGCTGACTGTAACCACAAAAGAAACAGTTCAGGCAAAAAATAGGGATAATAAAATCAAAAAAAGAGGTCACACAAACCCTCAACAAAAAGAAATGACTGCCCATTCAGAATAAATCATCATTATCTAAACCATCATTGGTATATCAAAGCAAAGAATCAAACAAGGTCTAACGCACGATCAGCTGAGTTTAGGTTTGAAGAACATCACGAAGAGCGGGTGGGTACAAATAAATTTGAGCCTTTATCCTTTGTTTCTTGAACCGTGAACCAAGCCACGTTATAACCCTTAAAAGTCCTAGCTGAAGCATGGGTTAGTTCGAAAGCATACTGTTACGAAAGGTATCCTGACTCCTTAAGGCTTGCGGTAAAATAACGAGTTGACATCACAGTTTACAAAAAGGTTTCATTTGTGTTATAAAAAATGCATTCTCAAAACTTCAAGACAGACATAGGCTTTTGCATTCTTAAAATAATATTGTTTGCATATGATCATTTGTTTGAACAGCAAAGGAATTCACACGACGAATATCTGATGAACAAAGGTCTTCTCGACAAAAGAGTCACCTCAAGTGGAAAGAGCGCTTCCAATCAAGGGGCACGGCATGGGCATTGTCCATTATCTATGGCATGACAAAACACTGCTAACAGGGGTAACTTCCTGCACTCTGAGAGCATGGACATAGTCGGAAAAAAATACTACGCATAATAAAAGACCCGCTAGGTCGACCGGCCTAGGCAAAAATAAGGGCTTCCCGGCGAACCAAAAAGGTTCGGGCAAAAATAAGGGATGAAATGAAAAATCTGTACACCCGGCAAGTCGAAAACCTGAAAAGGCGGCTTGGGCAAAAATGGGTATCCCGGTGGACTGAAAACCCGAAAGGGCGGTCCAGGCAAAAGTTAGGGATCAAAGCGTACGACTATGTCCTGTCATCTCGTCACTTGCCTACCAGGAGAAGATTGGTCAAATCGGCAGTCATCAAGCACCTCCACAGGTATCTTCCTCTCCCACATCAGAAACAGGGGAAATAAAGAGTTGTCTAAGCAATCTGATTGTTCTGTCCTCCAGGGTATCAAGGTAGGTTCCGTTGAAGAACATAACCAATACAGTTCAATAATTCCCCAGGAGAGTCCAATCCAGTTTCCCCAAGCAGTAAGCTTATCCCCAGTAGATTCTGGAAGCTTACCCTCGCAGAGCACGAACACGCGTCTCCCGGTTTTATTCAAAGAGTTATTTCCTTACCAGGATATAACTGGGTTACCCTCAGCCAAAAGCCACGGAAAGAGCGTCCTCGACGAAGTCTTCTTATCCCCAGCGAAGTCTATTAACACTTCCAACACAACAATGGTATCCCCAGCAAGTTACCTTCATCAAACTCAACAGAGTATCTCTCTCCCCACAGAGCATTGCTTCCCAGCAAGATCGTTAGATTACTTTTCTCCCCGCAGGGTAGTTCATTCGCCAAGTTTAGTCCCCAACGGAGTTATCTTCTCCTACCGGAATTCTTGCAACTATCACCCCCAGCGGAAGCCAAGATCTATTCTTCAATATCAGCCCAGGAGTGACTTCCCGGCACCCGTCAAGGATTTATTTTCTTAGACAGAAATACATTCATGAACATTACATCTTCATACATTATAGCATGCATATGCATCATACTACATGAATCTCATCAATTTTGAGGACATTTTGAAATCATGCAGTTCATGCATCATGATCTTGCATACAACTGATGCTTTACCTTTCAGGAAAGGTCAATACAAAGATGATTACTATCAACTATCGCAACTCTTTCTAGATATAGTTCAGATGTGAACCGGATATGGCGACATTCTGATACTTCTTCCAGATTTCCTTCTAGATATAGTTCAGATGTGAACCAGATATGGCAACGTTCTGATACTTCTTCCAGATTTCCTTCTAGATATAGTTCAGATGTGAACCAGATATGGAAACATTCTGATACTTCTTCCAGATTTCCTTCTAGATATAGTTCGGATGTGAACCAGATATGGCGACGTTCTGATACTGCTTCCAGATTTCCTTCTATATATAGTTCAGATGTGAACCAGATATGGCGACGTTCTGATACTGCTTCCAGATTTCCTTCTAGATATAGTTCAAATGTGAACCAGATATGGCGATGTTCTGATACTTCTTCCAGATTTCCTTCTAGATATAGTTCAGATGTGAACCAGATATGGCGACGTTCTGATACTTCTTCTAGATTTCCTTCTAGATATGGTTCGGATGTGACCCAGGCATGGCGACGTTCTGACACTTATTCCAGATCCCCCCTCAGATGACTTAGAGATGCTCCGGACACGGAAGTTGTTCTATTGTTTATTCAGAGATCACCTTTCTAGAGATGGTTCAGATGTGACCCGGATATGGCTACCTTCTGATACTTATTCCAGATTCATTCAGATATAGCTTGGAAATGCTCCAGATATGGATACTGTTCTTTTGCTTATTCAACACTCCTTCTAGATATGGTTCGGATGTGACCCAGGCATGGCGATGTTCTGACCCTTATTCCAGTTGAAGATTTCAAGACCTAGACCGATTCAGTTAAATCGACCCTAAGATTTCTCTGTTTCTTATCCAGTCCAAGGCCTTCTCTAGTCCAGTTAAATCGACCCCTAACAGATTTTCCTGATAAAGACTCAGTAGAAGATATCCAAGATTCTCTCAGCGTTACTGTTGAGGTTGTAATCATCCAAGGTTCTCTCACCGTTCCTGTTGAGGCAGCAACCATCCCTGGTTCATTCATCACCTTTTGAAGATCCAGATCCAGCTCCTGTAACCAGTCAGGACACATCTATACAAAGAATCTGAAGACCAACTCCTGTAACAGGTCAGGTACTCATTTTTCTTTTGCAGGTACGCAAGTTCTCGCTAAGGAATCTCTTACGCGATCAACACCCAGATGGCATCTATAAGCCCATCCACCTTCCATCATCTCTTAGCATGGCATCTATAAGACCATCATCCTATCCATCAATCTCCAAATGGCATCTGCAAGCTCATTCCCCATCATCACACTGCTACTATGTGAGCGCAAATTTCTGGGCACTCTAGTGTTCAATCATCTTCCACCCTCGGATTACGAAAGGCACGTCAGCCAATCTGCATCCTCAGGTCTAAGAAGATTGAACAGGGGCAACTGTTGTACCCCAAAATTTTCCCTCCCATATTCTTCAAGATTTGCCAAGTCAAAGCCTCAAAATCCCCCAAAGGTTGCACAGTTCAAGGGCCTCCTAAACAGTCAAAACTAGGGTTTTGGTTCTGACAAAGAAATTGAAGTTTCCAAGGGTCCAATCAAGTCCCACATGCCTACAAACATGGTCAAGCATCCTCATACCAAGTTTCAATACTTACAGCACAAAATTGCACAGTCAAAAACCCTAATTGCCCTACAGTCAACTGTAGGGGCAAAATGGTCATTTGACAGTCAAAAGTTCAAATTTTTGGTCAACATCTCATTTTGAAGCCACAAACATCATTTGATCAATGCTTGATCATGATTCTCAAAGCTTGGCTCAAAAATCATCAAGATGCAAAAGTTTCCATATTTGGACAGTTGAAAAAGTCAACTGTAACTTGACCAAGGCATAACTTCCACATGGATTATCAGAAAAATTCCATCAAAAGCTCATTTTGAAGAGAAAGACATTTCCTACAACTCCTCTTCATACTTCAAGTCCAAGAAATGCTCTCACAAAAAGTTATCAATTTCAACATTATAGGTCATTTTCAAAAGTCAACAAAAAGGGACTTTAAGTCAAAGGCCATAACTTGAGATTGGTAAATCAAAATGGCATGGAACCAAAGCCATTTGTTAGGAGACTCAAAGACCTTTCCAAAATGTCCAAGAACATGATCAAAGCTTAAAAATTGAGCAAGATATGCCTTGTGGAAGTTGGGAAATTTTTGGATATTTTGAAAAGTCAACATTGCTTCAAATGACCTAAAAATGCTAATGGGCCTCTTTTTCTTCCACAATTCATCATCCAAGGCATGTGCACGACCATTTGGCCCAAAGGGAAGTTTTTATCATTTTTATTTATTTATTTGGATTTTTAATTATTAATAATTCATTTAATTAAAATAAATAGGTGAAAAATATTAAACCTAATGTTTTAAATCTTTTTGTGCAAGACAATGACTCATGATTCACTAAAGATTTCGTGCCTATCAAAAGTGGAAAGAATTGGTGCAAATTGTGATGGTTCTTCATGAAGAAATATTTGAAAAGATCCTTAAGAATCAAATCTTGAAAATCATGAATGCAAAGGTTTTTGTTTGGTTTCTTTGACCTAAATCATTCACACATAAATACATAGTGCAAACCTAATGCATAGGATCTCCCAGCTGCGCAGAAAAGCCATAACAAAAACTTGAATTTTCTCAAAAAAGTCCAACACTGAAAACTGTCTTCCAGGGCGATTCAAGCTGAGGTAATCATCTCATCACCTTCCTGAGACATAAAGAAACGTTTTTGAATCACTTTCCACGTCCCTAACGCCCAGAATTGGTGAATAGGATTTAAACTTTTTCACATTTTTTTCATAATCGTGTTTTAGTATTCAAGCATATTCATTGCATTCTTTTCATGGATTCTTACTAATTGGATGATTCTGAAACTAACCATATGCTTTGATTGAGTTTTCACGCGTTATATGAGGATTCACCATTAAAGATATCTAGGGTTTTTCAAGTTCTAATTTGGGCGTTTCCAAATACTGTAAAATTAGAGAATCCCAGTGCCATGTCTGGATTCAAGAAGCTTGGACGATCTGAACAGAACCCTTGCGCCTAATTTATGTGGCCATGTGGCCTATTCGCTATTTCATGAAATTGCATATTTTGGGGGGGGGGGGGTTCAAAACCCCCGCTAACCCTTTTGTATTTTCAGGAAAAACGCATTAAGGAAGAAGACGCTTAGGTGGCGAGGCATAAGTGGTTGATTTGAATTTCGCGCGAAAAAATACTATTAACCATTGTTTTGAATTATATTAATTGTTTTCTCTATTATATTCAAAACGCGCTAGGAGCTTCGTTGGCAAGGCAGTTGATTGGTAACCAACAGGACCTGGGTTCGATCCCAGGTCCCCCCTCCCTTTCCTTATATTTTTCTCTTAATTATGCTTCT
Source organism: Vicia faba (assembly GCA_948472305.1). Lineage (NCBI taxonomy): Eukaryota > Viridiplantae > Streptophyta > Magnoliopsida > Fabales > Fabaceae > Vicia > Vicia faba. The sequence continues at coordinate 959,870,244 of OX451738.1, read as the reverse complement.
GTGCAATCTCTATGCAAGCGTCCATCATACATCATCAACATCAAGCCATCCACGTGCCTACTGAGATGAATCAAAGGGTCCAGACTGGGAGAACACCCTAAGCATTAGTCAATGGAGGTACACGCTGGCACAAAAGTCAACAAGGCCTTGCAAAGATGGGCCTAAAATGCTAACAATAACCTCCCAATTTGGGGACAGACCCCCCTAGGTTTGCAATGTTCTTTTCATTATTTTTTTTATTTGATTCAATTATTTCTCTTTTTTTATTTAATTCCTTTAATTTAATATTTTCATAAAAAACATAAAAACAATCTAAAAATCAGAAAAAAGACAAAAATAAATATTTTTATTCAACTAATATTTTTGTAAATAAATATCATTAATTGATTTTAGTTTTTTTTTTAATTTAGGTTTAAATCTTAATATTTTTCTAATAAACTTAAAATTGGTAGAATTAGGGTTTTAATTAATTTTTATCCTTTTTCTTTTCTTTTCACTAATAATTAATTATTTATTTTCATAAAATCAAATTGTCATTAAATAATTAGATTTAATTTTAGGTTTAAATTTTAATAGGTTTTTCTTAATAAATAAAAGTTGTAGAATTAGGGTTAATTAGTTAATTTCATTTAATTCTCATTAAAAAAACCATAAATACGAAAACCTCAAAAATAATTTCTCTTTTTATTTTAATTGAATTAATTTGTCAATAATAATCTAATTTCATTTAAGGGTCCAACGCCCTCGCTTCTAATTTTAATTTAATTCGCGCGTTTTATTTTGTTTCTTTTAATTATTTATGTACTTCTCCCAAAGCCATGTAAATATTCATCTTCTGCACTTTACTTTATTTCTTTATTTTCTGTCAAATCGGGTCCTGGATTAATTTTGGCGATGTGGACCCGCGCCTTTGTAATAGTTTAAGAATTTTACCTTTCTCGCACTTTTTTAACTGTTAAATAAATGCATGCAAGAATGAATGGCCTAAAATAAAAATAACGCGTAGATCACTTTGACATGAACAAGATAAATGCAATGAATCTGACACACAAATCACACACCACCCCTAGGGTACGCCTCACTGTTGCCTTGCCTCGAAAGGTGATCGTCGAGTAGAGGATGTCTTAGTAAGTCCTCATGATCCGGGAACCTGGCATGAGGGTAGCTTCTAAGGTGTCTTCCCATTGCTCTGGTGATCACCATGTCCCAAACCCTCGAATTGACCCGAACACCTCCAACGGTGGTGCTACCTACCTCTCAATGGTGGGATGGCACTACTTTAAGGACATTTACACAGACGAATTCCTTAGGGTAGGTAGGTTCCCGTAGATACTTGCTCTAAATTTCAAAACAAATTCAAAAATACTTTTCACACCAACACATTTTCAAAAAGCTTTCGAAAGCAATTTTTCAAACACTCTTGAGGACCGATACAAGAGTCGAACTGGAATTTTCAAAGAAACTTTTTAAAACCCACAGTTGGAAAGCAAACAAACACTTTTGAAAACACAATGAGCAAGTATCTAAGAGCCCATGGATAACCATGGATAGAAAGGGTGCTAACACCTTCCCTTTCTATAACCTACCTCCCGAACCGAGAGCAATCTCTTTAAGGAATTTTTCGGTGCTTTTGTCCTTTCCATTTGGAGAAAATAAAAGACGGTGGCGACTCTTGCTTCCGCGACATTTCGCGAACCAGCGTTAAACAGTCAGTTCCAGATCCACCGATCACACTGACTACCAAGTTTGAGAACCTAAGGATGAAGGAAGATGAAACCATTCATGAGTTTCACATGAACATCTTGGAGATTGCCACACCTCAGGAGCATTGGGAGAAAAGATGTCTGAAGAAAAACTGGTGAGAAAGATTCTCAGATCCCTGCCTAAAAGATTTGCAATGAAGGTAACTGCTATAGAGGAAGCCCAGGATATCAGCAAGTTAAAGGTGGATGAACTCATTGGGTCTCTTCAGACTTTTGAGATGGGGATCAGTGACAATGTTGACAAGAAAAACAAGAGCATAGCACTTGTATCCAACACTGAAGATGAAAACAAGGAGGATGAAGAAGAAGATATTTCAGAAGCTATAGCCATGCTTGGAAGACAATTCAACAAACTCATCAAGAGAATGGATCCAAAGTCAAGGTCAAATGTTGAGAACATTCCCTCTGACATCAGATCGTATGACTCCAGCAGAAGACCAAGGTCTGAAGAGAAGGGAAATCAAGGCAGAGGAATTCAATGCCATGGTTGTGAAGGATATGGGCATATTCGAGCTGAATGTCCTACCTTTCTTAAGAAACAAAAGAAAGGAATGACTGTTACCTGGTCTGACTGTGATTCAAAAAGTAATTCTGAAGAAGAATCTACCAAACTAGTTATTGCACTAACTGGTGTGTGTACCTCTGAAAGTGACACTAGTGATGAGGAAGTGACATTTGAAGAACTGGCTGATACTTACAAGAAATTATGTATCAGAAGTGCTGAAGTTTGTGTGCAAAATGAGAGACAATCAAAACTCATCATAAAGTTGGAGGCTGAAAAAAGGGCAGACCTTGAAACTATAAGTCATCTAGAAGGGGAAGTTCAAATGCTGAACTCAAAATTGAACCAGATGACCAAATCTGTCAAGATGCTGACAAATGGAACTGACAAATTGGAAGAAATCCTTCAGGTTGGACAAAATGTGGGAAACAAGTCTGGTCTAGGATTTGTGGCAGCAAAGAAATCTGGTGCAGACAAGAAGATCAGGACTGATAAACAAATATCAAAGCAGATGTCACAACATAACACTCAACATCGGGAACAGAGAAATATGAAGAAAAGGTACCAAAGATGGAGATGTCATTATTATGGGAGGTTTGGTCACATAAAGCCTTTCTGATTCAGATTGTATGGATACCCTAATCAGAACCCAGGTGTCAAACCTAAGTCTAACAGGGTACCACATACTCCTCAATGGAAGAAAAAGGCTACTGCCCTGATAGCCCATACTTCCCTGAGAGTCTCTGCAAAGGAAGACTGGTACTTTGACAGTGGGTGTTCTAAGCACATGACTGGAATCAAGAACCTTCTCCATAATGTTAAACCTCACACCACTAGTTATGTGACCTTTGGAGATGGTGCTAGAGGTGAAATCAAAGGAGTTGGTAATTTGGACTTCCCTGGAGTTCCAAATCTGAATGAAGTACTATTGGTAAAAGGCCTGACTGCTAATCTCATTAGTATCAGTCAATTATGTGATCTAGGATTCAAGGTCAACTTCTCAAAATCTGAATGTCTTTTAATTAATGAAAAACAAGAAGTTGTAATGAAAGGAGTCAGATCTAAAGACAATTGTTACTTGTGGGAGCCTAAGAACACTAATTACTCCACTGTGTGTTCTATTGCCAAAGAAGAAAAAGAGGTGAAACTGTGGCACCAAAAACTTGGCCATCTTCATCTAAGAGGAATGAAAAGGATTATCTCCATGGAGGAAGTCAGAGGGATTCCAAGACTGCAAATTGATGAAGGGAGAGTTTGTGGTGAATGTCAGGTTGGTAAGCAGACTAGGATGTCACATCCAAAGTCAAGACATCTGACCACCTCTAAGGTTCTGGAACTTCTACATATGGATCTGATGGGACCAATGCAAGTGGAAAGTCTTGGTGGAAAGAGATATGCCTATGTTGTTGTGGATGACTATTCCAGATTCACCTGAATTAACTTCATTAAGGAAAAATCTGATGTGTTTGAAGTTTTTAAAGAACTGTGCAAAAGAATTCAAAGAGAAAAAGAAGGGTGTATTGTCAGAATCAGAAGTGATCATGACAAGGAATTTGAAAACAGTAAGTTTAATGAGTTCTGTTCCTCAGAAGGAATTAGTCACGAATTCTCTTCTCCTATAACTCCTCAACAAAATGGAGTTGAAGAGAGGAAAAATAGGACCATACAGGAATCTGCCAGAGCTATGATACATGCCAACAGACTTCCTTTTCATTTTTGTGCTGAAGTTGAATACATTGAAGCTGGTAGTAGCTGTTCTCAAATTATCTGGATGACACAGATGCTCACTGAGTATAATGTCACACAAGATGTTATGACATTGTACTGTGACAATCTGAGTACAATTAACATTTCCAAGAACCATATTCAGCATAGCAGGACCAAGCACATTGACATTAGACATCACTTAATCAGAGACCTTGTAGAGGAGAAAACAATTAATCTGGAACATGTTGCCACTGAGCTACAACTGGCTGACATGTATACCAAGGCACTTGATGCAAATCAATTTGAAAACTTGAGGGGCAGGTTGGGTATTTGCCAACATGAGAAATTGTAGCAATTAATTTTGCTTAAAACAAGGGTTGAAGGAGTTATTTTTGTTAAGTCTATTTTGAGTGGGTTAATTATATGTTTTCCCAATTCTTTCAAAATTATTAAGAAGTTGAATAGACACTCATTTGCCTCCTTCCTCTCTCGACTTTGCAACAAATCCCTTTCTCTCAATCAAAGTTTTCTCTCTAGTTACTACTGGTTTTCTAAGTCAATCAAAATGTCTCAAACATCATCCTCATCCAAGACGACTGTTTCATCTTTATCATCTGATCAAGATTCTCGGGCAATCACCTCATGCATGGATTCTGAAGTCCTGGAGATTACTCCTCTTAGAGAAATGGCAACTAACCCCTCCAAGGTCAAAAAGCTGAGAACAAGGCATGCAGGAAGGTCTCAAGCTACTTCATCCGGTAATCCCTCTCAACCTTCATCTTCTGTACCAAATAGGGAAGGATCAGCTTATGTACATCAAGCAATAGCTAGGATTGTTACAAGAATACTGAGTGAGAACCACTCTGTACCGGGGATTTCTGTACCACTAAATCAAGAATCAGCAAGCCCAAATGTTGAAGCGAATCCAAATGTCTCTGAGAATGTTGAGACACAAAATGACAACATTCAGAAATCATCTGAAAACCTTGATGATATTCAGAACCCTTCAGAGAAGAATGTTGAACCACCTGTTATTCATGTGGATGAGGAATACTCAGATAATGACCTAATTGCAAATATTAACCCTAGCATAGCTAGGAGAATGATGAACAGAAAGGGTAATCAGGATGCTGCAAAATGTCTGACCAAAGAGAAACCTGTTGATAAGAAAACCAGGTCTAAAGGCAAGACTGGTGTAGAAACTGAGAAGACTGGACTGTCCAAAGGGAAGGTGAAAGCCCAAGTGCATACTGGGAGTCTCTCAAAGCCTGCAAGACAACTAATAACAAAGAAGAGAAAAGAACCTGAGCCTTCTGATTTTGATGAGGAATCAGAATTTGAAATTGATGCTGAAGACATTCCTCTCAGAAGGAAACTCCCCTCCAGCAAAATGGCTAGAGTTCCTGAAGTCCCCACTGACAACATTTCATTTCACCACCCTGAAAATGCCAACAGATGGAAGTATGTTTGCTTGAAGAGAATAGCCTTGGAAAGAGAACTAAACAATGGTGCCATGGATTGCAAGGAAATCATGGACCTGATCAAAGCTGCTGGACTAATGAAGACTGTGGTAAAATTTACCAAATGCTATGAAAATCTGGTCAAGGAATTCATAGTGAATTTGTCTGATGATTGTGCTGATGGAAGGTCAGCTGACTTTGAATGTGTCTATGTGAGAGGAAGAAGGGTTAATTTCTCTCCATCTAAAATTAACAAATTTCTTGGAAGATCAAATGAGGCTTGCCCTGAACTAGAAGTCACTGACAATGAAGTATGCCAAACCATCACAGCAAAAAAAGTCAAGTGCTGGCCCTTAAAAGGCAAGCTGAATGCCAGCAAACTAAGCATGAAATTTGCCATCCTGCACAAGATTGGTGCAGCCAACTGGGTCCCTACCAACCATAAATCAACCATCTCCACGGGATTGGGGAGATTCATTTATGCTGTTGGAACCAAGACTGAATTTGACTATGGCAGGTATATTTTTGATCAAACTTTAAAACATGCTGGTAGCTATGTTGTTAAAGGCCATATTGCCTTTCCCTCCCTCCTATGTGGAATTATCCTTGCTCAGTACCCTGATATCCTGGTGGAAAGAGATACTGCTTGCAAAAGAGCTCCTGCTCTTGGGTTACACTACAAGCTATTTCAGGGATCTCATGTTCCTGACATTGTCATAACATCAGCTGAGACATCATCTGTAAAAACTCAGTCCAAGACATCTGATGTTATAGCTGTATTGAAAGAGACCTGCAAAGAGCTGGAGACAAGGAAAAAGACTCTAGAAAACCTAATTGCCAAATTAGAACAGGAGGAGACTGAAGGAAACAGAAGGGAAGAGGGTGCTGCTGAAGATCAGCTCAATGCTGAAGAAAGTAGCTCCTCTGAAGATGACAGTGCTTAAAGTTTGATGGAGTTGACAAGCCTGTTGCTGGTTCCTGTTGTTGCAAGTGTTTTCAGATTTTATTTGTTGTTTTTATTACTTATTTTGGATGACTGTATAACATATAAGTACATGTATCTTTGGCCCATTTGTGGCAAAAGAGGGGGAGATATTTTGTGGTAGACATTATATTTTTCTGCAGACATATTCATTCTGCTGCTCTATTTTCTCTGATTGCTTAGGGGTTTTAGCCAAAAATCTGCCAAAGGGGGAGTTTGTAAGTGTTTAGTTATTGGCATGTATTTTTAGTAAAACCAGGTGTGTAAATGTCATGACTGATGTCATAACATTCTGGATTATTAGGTACTTTATGCAGAAAAAGTATGGCATACAGTAGCTACTGTTTATGAGTGTGTATCTGAGCATTTTGCAATGATCACATTTATTGCCTTCTACCAAAATCAGTAAACTGGAATTCTGATGTCATAACAAATGTTAAGACATCCTGTACTGATCTAACAGATATGCAGTTTGGTTAATTCTGAGATTTTTCAGGAAGATGGCTCATTCCTTCCAGAACAGAATCTCACGTGGACTTTAGGTTAACCCAGCTCAACCCTAATCTGGTTGATAAAGTCTTGTGACCAAGTCTTAAGGTTAAACCTAATTAACCCTAGCTTTTTGTGGAAACCCTAACTGAAGAAACAGCTGCATATATATTCAACAGGAATGTTGGTTGCAAAGTAACTCTTTGACTGAAGATCAATTAGGAGCTGTATAGTTTTAACTGCTGTAATCCAAGCAAGTATCATTGTGATAAGTGACTTGGAATAGGTTTTGATTGTAAGGGTTTTTTGTATCACTCAAAGCTTTGAAGCAAGAGTGTTTTGTGTCTCTTGACTAAAGCTTTGAAGCAAAGTCAAGTTAGGTTTATGTATCACTCAAAGCTGTGAAGCACGAGTGTTTGTGTTACTTGATTAAAAAGCTGTGAAGCATAATCAAGTGTGTGTTCTGAAGAATGTCTTCATTATTTCATTAGTCAATTGTTTTAAGTTTCACTGGTGTGATTGAGGGGGAGTGAGTAGGAACTCAGGTTTAAGTTGAACTTAGATTGAAGTTGCATTGGGTAGGTCTTAAGTGAAGGAGATAAACTGGTTGGTTTATTCCTGAATTAATATCTCTTATAGTGGATTTCCTCCCTGGCTTGGTAGCCCCCAGAGTAGGTGTTGTTTCACACTGAACTAGATAAACAATTGATTGTGTTCTTTACTGTTTTTATTTACTGTCTTATAGAAAGTCAGATACGGTGTCATAACATTCACTGTGACATTGAGTATCTGCTGCCAGAATTTTCAGATTTAAACAAAACTTACAACATGAAAGTTGTATTCCTCCACAAAGTCTACAACTTTGGTTCACAAAGTTTTCTCAAAAGAAGCTTGGATCTCAAGTTATGAGTTTTGGAACAAGGGTCCCTAAAACTTTTAACTTAGAGAAATTTTGCCCTAGTTTAGGCAGAATTTTGCCCTATCTTCTTGGTGATTTTTCACATAGTTCCACTTGGAGTATCAAGTTTCATTTCAAAGGTGTATTATAGTACATGTTTCAAGATTTCCAAATTATCCAAGAACTCCTCAAACACATTTGTGGTTAGGGAGAATCGAATGCTTGAAGTTGGCAAAAACTCACTTTGATCCATGGCATTTTTATGTTGACACAAGTTGCAAAATCTGTCCAAACTAGCTTTGTACTTGATTACAGGTCTCTAAACCAATTCACACTCCTTAATTAAATGCAAATACATTGGACATTGGTCTTACTCTGATTAACAAAGCTTGGCACAATGAATAAATCCATTTTGGGCATAAAGGTAGCACTTCCATTTACATAAAGCATGCTTTATGTCAAATTGCATTTCTTGAGCCATACACCAAGCCCTTTGTTGTAAACAAGGCTCCCTAATGTCAGGAAAAGTTCAACAACTTTGTGCAGCTAGGTTACAAGCCAGTACAACCATAGCATTGTCAACTCTCACTTTTTACTTCAAAACCAAGTAATTATGCAAAAGGTCAACAAATTGCACATCTGATATAATCAACTCTTGCCAACATTTCAAACAAGTTTTGTGCATTGCCCTGAGCAAGAAACACGAATTGTTGAGCCCTCAAGCCTTCCAAAAGACCAAATCACATTCTTCTTGCAAAAAATGGCACTCCCTGCAGATTCACATCCATCACACAAACCACTCGTGCGTTTGGCCTCAAACTTGTTCCAATACCTTCCATTCAACTCACTCAAGCTATCCCAAACCTCCATTGCCAACTGTAACTCCATTTACAGTGTTCACCATTTCTGTTTTGAAGCTTTGCAGGTTGAGTTCTATAGTGAGATTCAGACCATTTCAAAGCAAACTAAGCATTGGGAAAGGTCCAGGGAACATCAAGCAAGCTCAAAAGAACTTCAGGCCTCACTGAAAGTTGCTGCATTGCCATACTTGAGCTTGACTGAAACAGGTATTTCTCAAACTTCTATCTCTCTATTTAGGAACATTTAGCCTTAGGTTTGTGAATGAAAAATGTAGTATTCAATGCCATGAAGTTGTACATATGCTCAATTTTCATTTATATTAAGCATGCTAAGAGAATTTCATCCATGAACATGCTGAAAAAACTAGGTTAGATTTTAGGGCCAGAGAAATTCTCTCTGGTCTTTGAGAGTTAGATTAAGTTTTTTTTATGGTTGGAATCGTGGTTTAATGCTCTACAAGTTTCATATTTTGAGTTTTGGCAAAAGATCACAAATACAGGAGTTAGCAGTTTGTACAGGGCGCTCGTTTTTTCTGTTTGAACAAGGAAGAAGACGAAGTGGAAATGGGTTGGGTTGACTTGTTTCTACTTCTAACACCCCTCATTTTCAGTTTTACACCCCCTGACCCAATTTCTTTATATTTTATTATCTTTGCATTTTTATTTCATTTCTGATTTTATTATTTTATCCCCAAATATAAATAAATGCTTAAAAATATTTTCACATTTTTTTACATTTATTTGATATTTTATTTTGATTTTTCTAAACATTAAAACATTTTAAATACTTTTTTTTATAATTTATTTGGAAACTTGAAAATAATATAAATAATACTTTTATTTTTATTTCTTATTTTTTTATTTACACTGAAAATATTTTCTTGAATATATTTTATTTTTTGTAAATATTTTATTTTATTTTACACATACTTAATATATATATATATATATATATATATATATATATATATATATATATATATATATATATATATATATATATATATATATATATATATATATATATATATATATATATATATATATATATATATATATATATATATATATATATATATATATATATATATATATATATATATATACTTTTATTTTATTAAATAATTAGAATAAAAATATAAAAATATTACCTTTTATTTTTTATTATTATACTAAAAAATACTTTTTTTTCAATATATTTCATTTTTGTACATACTAATATATTTTTGTATATAAATAATATATAATATTATTTTCTTAAGGAAAATTAGGGTTTACCCCTTAATTAAATAAAATCAACTTTTTTTTATTATTTCTTTACACCTTTTTCACATTAAAAAATACTTTACATACATAAACATAAACAAAATAAAAAACTTCTTTTTTTGCATAATACATTTTATTTAACATTTATTTATTTTGTTTATTTAAATATTGTTGCATTGAGATTCAATTTGGGTGTAATAGTAACTAGGGTTTATATTTCTTGTCAAATACCCCTCTATTAAAAATTGTACCCCCATCCCCATAATCATGTTATAATAGCTTAGAATTTAAATTTTCGCACTTAAACGCTTTCAATTATGCCATGATTAGAGAATTCGGGTTTGTATGCAAAATCAAATTAACAAATAGTTTGACCTAATCAAAGACAAAAATGCATGAAAAACAAACACAATGCACACTTGCACCCCTAGGGTTACAATCCATTTGTTGCCTTCAAAAAATGGGCCATGGTATGCACGTTAAGTACTTTGGCAAAACAAAAACAAAACAAAATATCATAGTCCCTCGATGACGCTATCTGAATTGCCTAAACAAAAATGATCAAGTCCCTCAAGAAAATTGCCAAAAATACTTGACACAATTGCTATCATGGTCTATACGATGACCCACGCCTGTCCCGTATAACATCCTAACACAAGGTTGTTCACCAAATGTAATGGTGAAACAACACTGTTAAAAGGGTTAAAAACATAAGAAAGATCTTTGAGTAAAATAGGGTAGATAACTCTTAGTTACTTGATCAAAAGCTTGCAAAACATCCTTGCTATTTTCAAACACACTTCACAACACAATTTCAAAATCCAACTTTCAAACATTGAAAACTTTTCAAAAGACAAAAACACCTTTGTATACATTCAAACAAGAATCATTACAAAGGTTTCCACAACGATGGCCTCGTTTCAAAACATCTTTCAAAACCACACACAAAGCACCATTTCAAACAATTGAAAAGCACCATTTCAAACAATTGAAAAGAAAAGCAAGTGATCTAAACAAGTAACTAAGAGCCCATGGATAACCATGGATGAAAAGGGTGCTTGCACCTTCCCTTTTCATAATCTACTCCCCGAACCCAAGAAAACATCTCAAAGGTCTTTCCTGTGCTTTTTGACCTTTCCTTAGGATAAAATAAAAAGTCGGTGGCGACTCTTGCTAAACCGAAACATTTGCGAACACAAACGCAAAACCTCAAGTCAGTTCTCCCACCGTATCACAACGTGTATATATTAAAGATACTTTGCAATTTATAGATACTTACAATAGATTCTTTTAATCGTGCATATCCCGTACGGCCTTTTCTGTATGGATATGCTGGACTTGAAGCTCGTTGTCGATTTACGACACGTAAGCTCTCAAATTTTTGGGTACTTCTTTTTGATTTAAAAGTTTCCCATTCTTCAGCTGTAATTAAATCAGCATATTTCCTTGGAAGCTCTGCATCAACAATTTTTTTATTTGCATCCCTTAGAAACTTGTTTGACAAGAAAGCTCTAAAGCCTCTATGTAGTTTCCTGACCAATTTAAGAATATAATCTCTCCTTGTATCCTCAATGATGAACGACCTCTACGAAAATCATAAACAAAGTGCGTTAGTATAAGTAATTTAGAGACATAATCGTCATTAAAAACAATTAACATCACATATGGTACCTGTATCTCACTCCATATTTTATCTTTAGCGTCGTCCAACACTCTTGCTCTCCAATTTTCACATGTGATTGGAATTTCTCTTCTTACCACGGAACCGAGATAACTTGTCAACATTGAACCGTTAGGCTCAATGAGTTGGCCTTCTTGGCTCTAATGCACTTCATACTTTATGCCTTGGTCTCTATCCCATATTATTCTCTTCATTATTGTTATTCCTCTTCTATATTCCATTTCAGTTTTACTAACGACCTTATCTCCATCACGCACAGAATCATCACGTGGGTGGTCGTCGTTAGTAGACATCTAATAACCTGTAATAAACATAAACATAAACCCAATATAAAAGCGAGTCAGAACCAAGAACCAAGAACCAAGAATACAAAAAATAGAACCAAGATATCATGTTTTATATCATGTTTCACCATCATATATCATGTTTTATATTCCAAAACATAGAACCAAGAATCCAAAAAATGCTAAAAATGCTAAGTGCTAAAAATGTTGTTGTTATATATCAAGCCCTACCAAATGCTAAAAATGTTAAATGTTGTTGTATATCAAGCCCTACCAAATGCTGTTATATATCCAAAAAATGCTAAAAATGCTAAAGAACACATTTCCAATGGAGTTAAACACATTTTCAATAAAGAACATACCTTGAGAATCGGCCGGTGTGGATGGAGGAAAACAGAGAGAGACGGTGGAGGACGGTACGATGGTGAATGGTGGAGGACGATTTGAGACGGAGACGGAAATGGGTTTCGCGAGGGAAAGGGTTTCTGTTTGCATGTGATAGTGATACTGTGAATACAAATGTTCTGTTTTTAATTCTGACTTATAAGGATTTAGACAGCGCTTTCTAAAAGCGCTGGCTAAAGTGGACCTTAGACAGCGCTTTTGAAAAGCGCTGGCTAATAGTGATCTTTAGCAGCGCTGGCTAATAGTGACCTTTAGCAGCGCTTTTCTATTATTTTTTTTTATTTTTTATGAGTTTAGACAGCGCTTTCTTAAAGCGCTGTCTAAAGTGGCCCTTTGTCAGCGCTTATGATAAAGCACTTTCTAAAGCAATCCTTTAGCATCGCTTTTTAAAAGTGTTGTCTAAGGTCATATGTTTAGCAGCGCTTTTACTAATTATTTTATACGTTTTCCGTGTTTTTTTTATTCACTTATAGAAGCGCTTTTGTACAAAAGTGCTGTCTAAGGTGCGCTGTTAAAACTTACTTTTGGCGTATTGCATATAAAGTAGATGCAGTGTTACAATGGGAAGCTCCTAAATCAGTTACGGAGATTAGAAGCTTCTTGGGTTTGGCCAGCTATTATAGGAGATTTATTGAAGGTTTTTCTAAGTTGGCACTTCCGTTAACTTAGCTAACTTGTAAAGGTGGAGCATTTGTGTGAGACATCCAATGTGAAGAGAGTTTTGTTGAGTTAAAGAAGAGATTGATGATGGCTCCAATATTAATATTACCTAATTATGAAGAACTGTTTGTTGTATATTGTGATGCTTCTAAATTGGGTTTAGGTGGTGTACTTATGCAGAATGATAGTGTAGTCACTTATGCGTCGAGACAGTTGAGAATCCACGAGAGGAATTATCCAACTCATGATCTAGAAATAGCTACAATGGTGTTTGTGCTGAATATTTGGAGACATTATCTCTATGATTCCAGGTTTGAAGTGTTTAGTGATCATAAGATCTTGAGGTATATATTTGATCAAAAGGAATTGAACATGAGACAGAGGAGATGGTTGGAATTATTGAAGGACTACGACTTTGGCTTGAATTATCATCCAGGTAAATCTAATGTGGTACTTGACACTTTGAGTAAGAAGACTTTGCACATGTCTACCATGATGGTGAAAGAATTAGAGTTGATCGGACAATTCAGAGACATGAGTTTAGTCTGTGAAATGACACCGCAGAGTGTGATGTTGGGGATGTTGAAGATTAACAATGATTTATTAGATAATATTAAAGAATCTCAAAAGTTAGATGTGAAGTTGGTAGAGTTGATGGTCGAGAGTAACAAATCTGAAGACATTGACTTTAAAGTAGATTCCCAAGGTGTGTTGTGATTCTGAAACAGGATTTGTGTCCCTGATGATGCTGATATGAGAAGGATGATTTTGGAAGAGGCCATAAAAGTAATTTGAGTATTCATCTGGGAGCTACCAAGATGTATCACGATTTAAAGAAGTTATTTTGGTGGTCCAGATTGAAACGAGATGTGGCACAATTTATGTATGCATGTTTGAATTGTCATAAGTCGAAAGTCGAACATCAGAAACATGTGGGGTTGTTGGAACCTTTACATGTTCCAGAACGGAAGTGGGATAGCATATCAATGGACTTTATGACAAGACTTCCTAATACTCCGGGGGGACACGATGTGACTTGGGTGATTGTTGACAGGCTAATAAAATCAGCTCATTTCATTCCGATTAGTATCGATTTTCCTGTACCAAAGTTGGAAGGGATTTATCTTCGCGTGATCGTGAAGCTACACGGTGTTCCGTCCAGCATTGTAACAAAACTCAGCTAGATGCAGAAACTTGAACCACTTGCGAGAATGGTCACTCACAAAACACCTCAGGTAAATCTTAAGACATATGTTTACGAGTTCGGTTTATCCATTTGTCTTCGGATGGTGGGTTATGCTAAACTTTAGTTTTGTGCCCTGTACTCTAAACAATTCCTTCCATAAAGAACTAAGGAACAAGGGGTCACAGTCAGAAATTATGGACTTTGGAACCCCATGAAGTATGAATATTTCCACTGAGAATCGATTAGCCTAATCTTGAGCAGTGAAGCGTGTTGGTAGAGCAATAAAATGGAAATACTTTGTGAGACGATCACAAATTACCCAGATCACAATATGACTATACGAGTTTGATAGATGTGTGATAAAATCCATGGTTAGTTCTTCCCACACATTATTCAGTGGTGGTAACGGTTGCAACAAGCCATTTTTCTTTTATGTCTGATACTTTTGCGTTGGGAGGTTGAAAAATGTTTTATGAACTCCTTGACATATGTGTACATTCGTGGCCAAGTGAAGGAAGCACTTAGGCGAACAAGTGTTGGTTTGATCCCAGAGTGACCAATTTTGGGAGTGTTGTGGAACTCTTCATGTAATGTGGAACACAACTTATTGCCAGGAGGTATGAATATATTATTTCTAAAGAATAACAGACCCTTTGAAAATTTGTAAGAATCATGATCCTATCCTTCTTTTTTTTGGATTAACATCTTTGCATTGGGGTCGGTAGCATAGAGGTGTTGAAGATGGGAAATGAGATAAGGGACTGCTGAGGAGATTGTCATAAATAAGGGTTCCTTTGTGGAGAACTTTCTTCTAAGGGCATAAATTACCAAGTTAGAGCGCCCGGGTTTGAAAAAATCTCAAGATTAAAACCTTGCAGTTTCGCAACCCATTTCTATTGTTCTAGTGTTTGAATCTGTTGTTCTAATAAATTTTTCAAACTCTTTTGATCTGTGTAGATCTGGAATTTCTGACCAGTGAGATGCTAACGCCATTTCTTGACTACTTTTGTTACAACAAACATTTCCCTGACATGGATTGAAGCGGCTTGCATGCGTGAACACATTTTTTTGCTGAAGAATGCAAGAGAATGACTAGATTGGGAGAGGTGCGCATTAATTGCGACACATAAGCATCTATTTCTATTATAAATGTTTTTGTAAAGTCTGGCAAAGCCAGCACCGACATGTCAGTCATTTTCTCTTTAATTTCTATAAAGGGTAAATCAGTTTCTATAATCTAAGAAAATTTAATGGAACGTAATAAATCGGTGAGAGGAGTGGCGAGAGTGGTGCACAAAGTTTTTGTAAAAAACGGTGACATCGAGGAAATCCCATAATGTCATGAGAGAACATGGTAACGTCCAGTCCAAAATAGTCTTGACATTGTCCGGGTCAGAAGCAACGCCTCCTAATGATATAATATGCCCCAAATAGTTCACCTTATCTACTGCAAAAACACATTTTGAAAATTTTGCAATAAAAGCATTTAATTTTAACAGATTAAACACAATGTCCAAATGAACCAGGTGGTCACTAAAAGAAGAACTATAAATAAGGATGTCATCAAAAAAACTAAAACAACGCGTCTAAGATATGTTCGTAGCAATTCATTCATAGCACATTGGAAAGTGAAGGGTGCATTTGTTAAGCCAAATGGCATTACAAGGAACTCACAATAGCCATAAAATGTTCTAAAAGTTATTTTATGAGTGTCTTCTTGTGCAACTCGAATTTGATGGTATCCTGAACATAAATCTATCTTGGTAAAAATATTTGCATTTCCCAATTCATTTAAAGTTGCGTCTATTGTAGGAATATGGAATTGATCTTTGATAGTGATAACGTTAAGTGCCCGATAATCAACACAAAAACGCCAATTTCCATCCTTTTTCTTGACTAGAAGGAAAGGGGAGGAGAGGGGACTATTACTTGGGACAATGGTTTTGTCCCGTAACATGTCTTAAATTAGTTAGCTCATAGCCTCCTTTTGGGAATGAGGGTAACGATATGGTTTCACATTGATTGGTGGTGTTCGGGGCAAGGGGGATGTTATGGTCATATGGGCGGGCTGGTAGTCGTGTATTTTAGCCTTCAAAAATAGTAGGGTATTTATTAATGAGGCTAGAAATATTGGGGTCAAATGGGGAACGATTGGGGTTTGTAGAAGGTTGAATTGTCTCTTGATTTTCAGAGGGTTGGAAGGTCATGAGATGAAAGGAAGTGATGGAGTCTGTGTGGATTAATTGGTGCATCTCATGAAATATTATTGTGGTAGGGAGTGTTTTAGGATCACTTGTAATATTAGTTGGGGTGTTTTGTGGTTAAAGGTGGTTGAAGGAATATAAAAATCAACATTAATAGGTCTGAGGGTACGAAACCAAGTCATTCTGAGAACTACATCCGCACCTCCGATAGGTAAGAGGTAAAATGGGAGGGAAAATGGTTTGTTTTGGAGGGTAAGGTTAACATTGTTATAAATACCTTCACATTGTAGGTGTGAGCCATTTCCAACCATAATATAAAATTGGGGAATTTGGGATGTGGGAAGGTTGAGATGTTGAGCAATGTGCGGTTGTAAGATATTATATGTGCTGCCAGTATCTACCAAAACCATGACCGACAGTCCTCCAATAAAGCCTTTAAACTTGAGAGTTTGTGGAGAAAATTGGCATGTTAGAGCTTGAAGTGATAATTGAAAATAAGTTTCATTGGATTATGTCTCAATAATTTCTTCACTAGGTGGGTCATCCATTGTTGTGGCCTTGTGGAGGTCATCATCAACCAAAAGTAAAAGGAATCTACTAGAGGCACACTTGTGACCTGGTATAAATTTTTCATCACAACAAAAGTAAAGTTGTTGTGCACGACGTTCTTGCAATTAGGCATTTAAGAGACGTCAGATGAGTAGTTTAGGTGGTTGGGATGAAGATGGGGTTTTAGGGGCAATATTAAGCTGGGAGTTTGAGGAGTTTACAGTTTTAGCATTTGGATTTGGTGATGGGGTGTTAGGGCGGGTAAATGAGGGTGGAATAGGGTTTTTGAAACTTGACTTTGGCATCTTTTAGTTTAGATTCAATAAGTTTAGTAAGCTTAATGGCCTGGGAGATAGAAATCGGTTTATGGATGGCTAGTTCGCTTTGAATGTCGGGTGCTAAACCCAAAATAAAACAGTTGAGAATAGCCTCCCGAGGTAAATCCATGACTTAATTGCCTAATTTTTTAAACTTGGCTTGATAATCCACAACTGAACCATTGTGTTTCAACTTAAACAATTCAACTTGGTGGTTTGCATAAGTTGAAGGACCAAAACGTAAATTCCAATGCTTTAGTAAAAGAAGGTCAATCTAGGAATTGTTGATTTTTATGCATCCATTTAAACTAATATAATGCATCACCTTTCATGTAAAATAACATCATTAATAATCGATTTTCAGGTGGTAATTGGTAAAAATTAAAAAATTGATCAACTTGGAATAACCATTCAAGTGGGTTGGAACCATCAAACATTGCAACTTCTAAATTAGGTACTCGAAAAAGGAGTAATTTAGGGGGTTGGGTAATTTGTGGAAAGGGAATTTGTGGATAAAATGGAATATTATAATTTTGTGTGGTGGTAAATACAGTAGGGAGAGTAACTAAGTGTGAGTCTGGAAAATGTGGGTAGGAAAAAAAAGCAGGTTGAAGGGGCTGCATTATTTCTTATGGCAGCAGTAGGAACGAGTAGTGGAGGATTGTAGGAAAAGCTAGATAAATGTAAAGGGGTAGTGGTTGCATGTGTATAAATAGAGGAACCATGGGATGAGTTGGCATTATGAAAATTGGAAGGAATGTGTGTAGTATCCATAGGAATAGATGAAGGTACATTAGTGATACCTGATGAGCTTGCAGTTGTGTCAATAGGAGCATATTTTTGTAGTTCCTTTTGAGTTGCTATCTTGGTGAGCAGTCCCATAATATTTTCATATCTAGAACCAGAAACATGTTTTTCATTGTCCATTCTGGTCTGGTTCTGTTCAAGATATGCATTTGTTTTATCAAACCTCTCATTCATTTGTTGTTGGGTTTGATTGATGGCATTATCAAGGTGTATGTGTGTAGTTTGCACAACTTCTTCTACAATTTCTCTAGAAGAAGGGTTGGGTGGTTTGGGGGAGTCATGGATTTTGTCTTTAGCGATTTTTTGAATATGCATATCTGAAATAACTCAATATCTCAATTTTACTTAGATTTTATTTTGAATTTAATTTGTAATCATTCTACATTTGAATGATATTTATTTTAAATACATACAATTTTGTTGCTCTTGTTTATTTCAGATTTGTTTTTACTATGTTTAAAAGGAAATAATTATAGTTTTAAATTAAGTTAAGACTTGAATCAAAATATAAAAAAATTATATATCTTAAAGCCTAATTTCTCTTCTTTATTTAAAAAATAAACGTATATTATAAGTTTGCTCTAAATATTTGTATAAACTGTACAAAAGAAACATGGAGAAGAATTCGTTCTAACTTTTCAAAGATCCATTTGACATATTAATGTTTTTAATGTATGTTTTAATTTCTTTCGATTTAAAAGATGCATCTTTCGTTTTATTTTGTTCAAAATAAATTGCTATTTTAATTTGGGATAGTTTTAAAAGAATACAATGAAGTTTCTTAGAAACTTTAAAGTTTAAATAATTTATTCTAAATAAAAATTACTATTGTAATTTATAATTTATTTCTAAAATGTTATTTTGATAAATGATTATTTTAAAAAGTTAATAATAATTAGAGATTTTAGCTTTAAATTCAAATGATATGTTTAATTCGGATATGCATATCTGAAAATAAAATATTGAGTTATTTCGGATGTGCATATCTGAATATTCCCTGAAAATGAAATATTTGTTTATTTCGAATATATATATTCGAAAACCCTTTGAAAATAAAATATTAGATTTATCCAAATATACATATCCAACTTAAAAGAGTATTATAGAAATTTCGCCAGAAACCCTAAAAAGACATAAGAGATACTAATAATTGAGAAATCCCCTAAAATTAAGATATACTAATAATTTCACCCCTCTAATAGATATAGAAATCATTAAGCCAAACAGGCCTCTTCTTTTCTCTATTGGGCTTTAGTTCCTACTTCTTATCACTTAACCACTTCACAACAAAAACCAACTATTAATTTATAAGAGGATTTTTTTTCTATCCTATAATATAAAAGAAACATCCTATGCATTTTTTAAAATATTTCAGAGAAATTGAAAAAATATTTTTGATGTATACCCATACACATATAATTATTTCATTTTTGAAATACACTTCATCTTATAACTTAAATCATTTCAAAAATGTATTTCCAGATGTTTTTATAAATATATTTCTGATTCCTAATATATTTCCGGATGTTTCTATAAATATATTTATGATTCCTAATGATATTTAACAAGTTTTGGCACATAAGTATTTAACAATGGACCGATCAAAAAGGTTGATATGGTCTAATAATGTTACAATCCACTTCTGAACAGAAATTCCAATATTATTATACTGTTTGCCAGTAGTTACGCCGGTCAAGTAGTCGTCATCTATTCACCTGCACTAATACAATTCAATCAATATATAAAACTAAGAATCGGAAATGTATTTTGGGAGAATTTCAAAAATACATTTCTGTAATAAATTAAGTCCTAAAATACAACGTATCTCAAAAACGAAAGGATTATATGTGTATGGTGGGGTCTTCAGAATTTGAAGTATATTTCTTGTTTGATTCTTTACAACTACGCTAGTGTATTCATCCGTTCATATCTTTTGTACGCAATTACAAAGACTAATCTCCCAAGCCTTGTGAGACCCAAGTGGTTGAACACACGAGGAGTCCATGAAGAAAAATTGGTTCAGAGTCTTCCAAAAGATCTCTGAAGAGATATCAGACACCATCTTTGTTTGAATTTGGTCAGAAGGGTGAGTGCTGAGTGAGATAGCTTGTGCTTTCTATGATGACTCATTGTAATAACACATCAAAGTGTACTAAGTCTTCATTTTTATGATAAGTATCCTATTATATTGTTTAGGTTCCTCTATTTGCTAACTTGGATGAATGCTTGCTTGATGTTATATGCGAGCGATTGAAACCGAGTTTATATACCGAGGGAACCTACATAGTTAGGGAAGGTGATCCAGTTGATGAGATATTGTTCATCGTTCGTTGTAGTGTTACTACAGATGTGGTTATAGACATCGAATTCCAAGTTCCAGAGATATTTCTGCAAGTGTCCTTCAGCATGTCACTAATTTGTACTTATAGAATTACAGTGCTAGCTTATATGTTTTTAAAAACTCTACAGACTTTCTAGTAATAACTGTTAAGTTTTGTCAATATTTTCTTAAAATACTTGCTACTAAACATGATATAACATTTGACTCATTAACAAAATACAAAAAGTATAAAAGGTTCATTAAACTGTGCATGGGGTAGAGCTGCTGGAGTTTTAACAGTTCAGGTTCAACTATTACCATTTTATAATCACATAGATATCCTGCAATTCAAGACAACCTAATGCATCATATAAAACCCGGAATCTTGTTACAATTAAGTTTGCAGAATTTTTGTATTTCTTTGGCCGATATTACTTCAAAGAATATTTATATAAAAAAAGCGACATTGTAGGCAATGTCTTCTTTCTCTGTATGTGAGCCAATTTAGTCAAATCTATCTATCATAATCCAAACCGAATATTTTTTTTTTGAAATTTTAGGTAAATTTGTCACAAAATCCATAGAAATGTTATCCGACTTCTACTCGGGGATACTCATCGGTTGCATTATTTTCGACGGTTTTTTTAATGTTCAATTTTCGACTTCTAGCAAGTCAAATACGCATGCACAAAATTAGCAATATCCCTCTTCATTCCTGGCCACCAAAATATCTTCTCCAGATCTTGATACATTTTAGTAACACTGAGATGAATACTAAAACCACTTCTATGATCTTCCTCAAGAATCTTCTTCTTAAGCTCTGGCATATTTTCTACAAAAACTCTATCTCTGAACACTATAACACCATTCGCATCAACTCTGAAATCTGATTCTTCGCCTTGGTTTCGAAGTCCAATTTATGACCTTCTTTGATTTCTTCAATAATACCACTAGTCAGCTTCAGCATACCTAACTTCACACTGTTAGGAGTCATTTCACATACCAAACTGAGATCTCTAAATTGTTCAATCAACTTGAATTCTCGAGCCATCAGCGTCGACATATGCAAAGACTTTCTACTCAAAGCATCGACTACAACATTTGCGTTACCATGATGGTAACTGAAACCAAAATCATAGTCCTTCAGAAACTCCTGCCACCTCCTCAGCCTCATATTCAATTCTTTTTACTGAACATATCCTTCAAACTCTTGTGATCACTGAATACTTCAAATCCAGAGCCAAACAGATAATGTATCCACACTTTAAGAACAAAATTCATTGCTGCTAACTCCAGAACATGTGAAGCATAACTCCTCTCATGAACTTTCAATTGTCTCAAAGCATAATACACAACTTGATCATTCTGCATAAGCACACTACCTAGACCCATCTTAGAAGGATCACAATACACAACAAATGAATCACTTGGACTCAGCATAATCAAAATTGGCGTTCATGTGAACTTCTTCTTGAGTTCTTGAAAACTCTCTTCACACTGAAAACTTTTGTAATAAACCTTCTGTAATAACCAGTCAAACCAAGAAAACTTTTGATCTCTATAATAGACTTCAGAGTCTCCCACTGCAACAATGTATCTACTTTCGATGGATCAACTGTGATACCAACACTAGAAATCACATGACCAATGAAACTCAACTTGGCATACAATTTCTTCTCTTGCAAAGTCTGCAACACAACTCTCAAATGTTCTGCATGATCTCCATCTGATTTAGGATACACCAAGATGTCGTTAATGAATACAACAACGTACTGATCCTAGTAAGGATGGAATATCATATTCATATACTCCATAAATACATCGGGCGCATTAGATACACCACACGTCATCACAAAATACTCCTAATGACCATATCTCTCCTTGAATGCAGTTTTCGAAATATCTTCCGACTTCACATGAATCTGATGATAACCCGGTCACAAATGAATCTTAGTGAACTCGCAAGCACCCACTAATTGATCCATCATATCGTCAATTATCGGAAGTGTATATTTGTTCTTGATAGTAACCTTATTCAGTTGTCGATAATCAACATGCAACCACATGCTACCAACTTTCTCCTTGACCAACAACACTGGTGCTCCCCATGGTGAAACACTAGGTCGAACAAACTTCTTCCAGAGCAGATCCTCTAACTGCTACTTCAACTCACTTAACTTTGATGCTAACATACGATATAGAGCCATCGATACATGACTGATATCAGGTACTAAATCTATGGTGAATTCAACTTTATGCTTTGGAAGCGAGTCACAAATACCCTCAAGAAACATCAGGAACTTACACACCACGACATATCACTAATGTCATCTGGGAACACTTCAGAAAACTCGCACACCACAGGTATATTTGTAATCATTCCATCGCTTCCCCCTCTCAAGGACACGAACACCATGAACATTTGATCACTCTTTATCAAGGACATCCCTACCTGCCCCGTGGTCATGAAACTTGACTTCGTACTCTCCTTGGATTTAAGAAACTTCACTGATTTGTCAAAACAATTGATATGCACATGGTTAAAATCTAATCAATTCATTCTCAAATAACATCGAGTTGACTTAGAGGAAAACACACTAAGTCAATCCTAAAATCTCTACAATAAATTGTCAAAGGGCAATTCAAACACACCAACAAAGTAGTCACTGAACCATTAGTTGGGGTATCAATGACCATACTTTCATTAATAGTAGACATATCCAAACACAATCTTTGCACACACTCGGCAGATATAAACGAATGTGTCGCAGCCGTATCAATAATTGTAATCAACAACATACTATTAATAAAAGATGTATCTCGAATCAAGTTATCAGACTTAGTAGCCTTTGCTCCAGACAAAGCAAAGACTTTTCCTCCAGACTGATCCTTCTTCGGCTTCTGACATTAAGTACTAATATGACCCTGCTCTCCACAATTATAGTGAGTTAAAGCATAAATCTTACACTCATCAACTTGGTGATCTAGCTCCCCACACAAGAAGCAATTCACAGTTCTTGCACTCAGAAATATGATGTCCAAACTGACCACATTTGGAACATCTCACATAAGGAAAAGTCCTTCCTCCACTTGACTTTTTCCCACTAGAAGCTTTTTGATCAGCTTTTTGTTTACCCTTATCATCTGGACTTCATTAAGGCTTTCCACGATTCTAATCTTTCATTTTCTTCTCATTAAGACTTTTATAGTGAGTAGATTGGGCTCTGCTGCCATATATACTGCACTTGTTCACCAACATAGGATACCTACGAATCTTCTAATACCCAATACCTTGCTTGATATCAGGTCAGAATCCACTCTCAAACTCGATACACTTTGATCCTTCAGCAGTCATACTATTATAGTGTGGACAAAACTTCACCAACTCCTCAAACTTAGCAGCATACTCAGCAACTGTTAAATTCCCTTATTTTACCCCTAAGGAATTCGATCTCTTTCTTACTACGTACGTCTCCAAGAGGATGTTTTTATGGTGATTCTTTCTAGTGTATCTACATCCAAACCTAATCAAGTTTGTAAGATTTTTAAATCTCTCTACGGTCTTAAACAAAGCTAGTAGGTGTTGGCATTAAATACTTACAAAATTCCTCCTTGATCACCAATATATACAAGCTAGCTCACATCACTCACTACTTTTCAAAACTAATTCCTCATCTTTCACTATTCTTATAGTGTATGTTAATGATGCCATTTTGGCAGGAAATGACTTGAATGAATTCAACACGATTAAATTGGCCTTAGATAATACCTTCAAGATCAAGGATTTGGGAAAGTTGAAATACTTTCTTGGGGTAGAGGTGGCACAATCAAAGGATGGAATCCTATTATGAAAAATAAATTATTGTCTTGATCTATTGGAAGATCCATGATTCATTAAATTCAAACATGTTTCCACTCC
This sequence comes from Vicia faba, assembly GCA_948472305.1. Lineage (NCBI taxonomy): Eukaryota > Viridiplantae > Streptophyta > Magnoliopsida > Fabales > Fabaceae > Vicia > Vicia faba. Next base: position 959,845,985 of record OX451738.1, on the reverse strand, counting down.
ATCTGATCCTACAGTCAATCTTCATCAAGATTCTGCCACTCCATATCCAGACATTCATGCTTTGTAGGAATGTTGTTATACTTGAATGCTACAAGACCTGATATAACCTTTTGCATACAACAATTGAGTCAGTTTTTATTTACACCCATTGAAACTCACTTTAGTTCAGGATGTAGAATCCTAAAGTATCTCAAAACATTTCCAAGTTGAGGCATACTATTCCCTAGAGATTCATCTATTCAACTCAATGTATACTCTATTAGGCGATGAGACGGATCTAGAAGGGGGATTGAATAGATCCTTTATTTAAAAATTTTCACTTTTAAAATTGTTTTTTTTAAACGGTGCGAAAGCTTCCCGAATCAAAATCGTCTAAACAATCTGTTATTGAAAATATCAGATATGCGAAATAGAAAGGAGTTCTTATGATGAGAAATGAATCAATACTATTACTTACTAATCAATCACTTAAACAATATCAATGAGTACTTACTACTTCCAATAAACTGTTTAAGATAAAACTTGACAAAATCACTAATTTGTGTGTTAGTCAATTTATCAAACACTTGGTGTGTAAAACACATTAAGTTCAATTTTACTTAATTGTAGTGATGAATTTTCCTTGATAACAATCAAAGTGATTGCTATGACAATTGTAAACAAAGTTTGAATCAATATAATTACGGTAAAATGAATTGAACAATCAATATCACACAAATTATGACAAACGAAAATAAAAGGATAGGGAAAGAGAAACAACACACGATTTGCTAAGGCAGTTCCCCTTCTCTTCCTCGCGTAGGGTACGTTTTCCCTCAATTCTAAAATCTAGAATTGAGATATATGATATTAAGTTGCAAATTGCTACAAGATAAGTAATAGTCTTCACTACACACAAACCAATTGTTGAAGATGAAACTATATCCTTCTCTCTTCTTGGTTCAAGCCAAACCAAGTATGCCCAACTCTTCGAATAAACCTCTGGTTATCGCTACTTGATTGCACGAACTCTTTGTTCTACAAATCTTTCACTCGGATGATTTCGATCACAAGAAGTTTGACCCCAAATCTTTCTTCACAATCCCCTGGTTACCGCTACTTGATTGAGCAAACCCACTATTTCTCAACCCTTTCACTCGGATGAATTCAATGAAGCAAAGATTTATGCAAAAAAAAAACCCACACCAACGCGGATCTTGGAGGAGAAAACCCTAACAGTTTTATTCAAGAAAAAACCAACTCAGTTCTCAACCCAAATCTGAATTCCAATATTCAATTTGAACGTTATCACCATAACTGTGCACTTTAATGAACAAAAAACATTATGTGTAATTGTTGAAGAATGCAAGGAGAGGATGAAGATGATGAGAAGTTGTGTGTATATCTTTCACTTTTTCTTGTTTTCTCAAATGATGAAGATATAATAATATAAATGTGTTTCACAATCAGCATGACCAAAAACGAAGCGGAAAAACATGTGCAATTAGTGATGCATCGACTCATACAGTCTTGGGGGTCGAAATGAGCGAACCCGAGCCTGATGAGATGATTCAAAAATAAGAGATGTATCGACTGCACCAGGGAATGCGTCGATGCAACTTGAAAGAAATTCACTCCCAGTATGAGTCGACCAGAAGGGTCGATGTGAGCAGTCCCGAGCCAAGTGCAAAGTCCTTGATCAATCCATGAGTCGACCCACCAACAATGTGAGTCGACGCAAACAGTTGAAGTGTCTAAAAATACTTTCTTTCAAGGAGTTTCAAGCTATCCATTCCCAAATGCAAATTCACCAAGGGACCAACCAATATAATAAGTACAAATGTAAGATGCGAAGAATGTTTTGACATCAATAAAACAAGAGTAGAGGTTCCTTGCCCTTACATACTCTGATGCAGATTGGGCAGGCTACTTAGATACTTCAAGATCAATTTTTAACCAATATTTCTTCCTTGCTAAGTCACTTATTTCATGGAGGACCAAGATTCAATTGATTGTTTCAATGTCATTTTCAGAAGCTGAATATAGGGCCCTCGCAACAGCTACATGTAAACTGCAATGGCTTTTATACCTCATGAACAATTTACAGATGAGTTGCACAAGGACACATGTGATCTACTGTGATAATCAAAGTGTTTTGCATATTACAACCAATCCTATTTTTCATGAAAAGAAAAAGCATTTGGATATTAATTGCCACATTGTGAGAGAAAAACAAAGTAAAGGTATCATGAAGCTTTTTCTTATTAAGTCAAAGGACTAGCTGGTTGATTTCTTCACCAAGGCTTTGAATCCTTAACCATTAAATGAATTGTTATCCAAGTTGTAGATGATGGATATTTACCAACATTCAACTTATGGGGGGATGTTAAATCATAAGAGTAATGATGAGAAGCTTAAGTAGAATCGATTTATAGCTTAATAACTAACTTACATTCAGTTGAGAGTTGGTTATAAAGGTTGTTAAATTATTTGCTTGGTAGTTAAGTAATAATGTAGCAAAGGAGATGTATAGTAGCTTGTAGTGGAAGCTACTAGTTTGTATATAAACTACACTTGTAGTTCTACCAAGTTAATGAGAATTTCACTCTTTAAATATTCATTTTGATTCCTTTAATACAAAGATCCGTTATTCTCTCATCTTCGATCATTCACAACTCGACCTACCCTTCGATCATACTCTATCATGGTTGTTTATTTGACGTACTCCACTGAACAACTTCATTGAACAAGTAACTTTCTATTCTCTCTCAATTATTTCCTTTTCTTCTGCTATGATTTGGTCTCTTTCTCTTATAGGTTGTCAAGTTTTATTTTTTAAACTTTTAGGGTTTATGTTATGAGAAACCTTTGATTATTAGGGTATAACAAATGTTTTAGTATGATATTCAAGTTATTTTAGATATCGAATTTCTTATTTGATCTTTAGCTTCTTCTATTTAGAATGTGTTAAACTTGTGTGTACTTTAGAGGAAACATGATTTGGAGGTGTTGAAGTTCTTTTAGGGTGTTGAAGGATGTCTCATATTCAAGTTCTTTTACATATTGATCTCCTATTTATTCTTTTCAATGCCGACATTAAGCAGGCGCAACAGGAGTTAAATCATAATATTTTCTTTTAATTATTAAAATAATACATTTTACACCTATTTTTATAAAAATAGGTGTTAAATCATAATGTTTTCAAAAGATATTTTATAAGGACGTGATTATTGAGTTGTGTTAAAGAGAATGAGATGATGTGTTAAAGAGTGATTATATACGCATGACAAAAGAGTTTGATTGCAATAACACACATGTAATGGTGGTGAGGTGAGTGTATTTTGCATAGAAGATAATATATGGGTTTGCAAAAAGATAGCATGATAAGATAGAATCATACTACTATAACTAGCAGAAGACCCGTGTTTCCGCACGGGTTACTTAATTCTTAATGTGAAAAATTAGTACTCACGAAAATAAAATATTTGTCAATTATAAAATTATAAATGTTGATTTAGAGTAAAGGAATTATAGAATTAAAAAAAATAGAAAATTTAGAGTATTTTAATTAGAAAGTACTAAAATAAGACAAAAAGGAATATATGTGAAGTGGTAAAGTAGTGTCTTCAAAAGTTTTCCAAAAAAGGTTGACACCATATATCCAAGCATTGTAAACAAATCTAAAAAAAATGGTAATGAAAAATTAAGAACAGAAATTATACAATGAGTGTTCTTTTGATAATATAAAATTTACTGAAGAACTATTTGAATGGTCAAAGTATATAAATTAGTTGATTGGATGGTAGTGTAATAAATGGTAATTTAAGTTGGCATATAAATAAATATTAAAATAAGTGTACTCGAAGGCTTATACCTTAATGGCAATAAACTCTCAATTCTATGGCAAGACTGTCCTTAGATGCAAATTGTTGGAGGGCCATGACCATTGTTGAATTTGTTGTCCCATTTGGCATTAGGAGAAGTGAATGTTAACATCATATTGTATGTTCACAAATGAGTTTGGAAACTTTTACTATCCTTGGCCTTTTGATCAAACAACAAATGTGCTAAAATTTGCGATGGATGTTTTAAGAATGGTAGTTCAATTTTGTAATTTCCACAACATAAGGTGAACTTAGAATTTGATGAATGTTAATGCTTATCCTTCCGTTATTGGTACCACATCATGACATTGTAATGTCGACACTCGAGTAGTGCATCACCAAAATCTGAGTATTCTGTGAATGATTATCTTAACAAACATAAATTTTAGTCCATCATTAATAGAATGTGTAAGTAAGTAGTATCAGTGGTATACCTTCATTGAGACGTAGAGGTTGGTTAGCACTTGAGAAAGGAGGAAAATTGATGTCTTCCTCGAGGAACTCGTCATCCAATGAATCTTGTATTAATAAAAAAAGAAATGTATTAGTTGTTAGTATTGATCGTAGTTATGATAATTAAATATAGATAAAATTCTAAAGTATTGAATATAAAATTGGACTATGTAAGGTTTATGTCAGAATTTATATTAGCAAACCTGTTGATCATATGTTAAATTATCGAAACCGCGCTCTCTTAGTTGAAACTTTTCTCCACAGAAAAGCATCATTAATAATGGCATTGTTGTCTATTGGCCTACAAGTGTTAAATGTAAAGTTGCTTATGTAAACTTTAAAAATCATATTGAAATTGCAAATGTAAAATTGCCTTACAGATTCCATAAGAAAGAAGATGCCATACTATGGTTTACTGCCATGCATAAGTAAACCATAACGAAAACTATTAATCAAATACCTGAAAAAGGTTTGATGTTTCAATGATTGATCCATTTGTTGAGGAAAATGGGTAACAACTTCACTAACAATGTAAAAACAGGATTGCAGTTAAGTATGTTGGAAGAAAGGAATGAATGGAATGATATCTGAAAAGAGAAAAAATGGACATAAGTTATGAAGTTGCAGAACATATAAGGCAAGCAAAAGTTTTTTTGCAAGATCCAGGGAAAAATTTCATGTAACAAAATGGAAATTAGAGGTGTTAAGCTCCTATATAACAGTGAATGATGAGTTCAGGAATATTGTTTAACATGGTAAAGAAGAAATTGAAAAAGAAGAAAAACTAACCAACTGTATGAAACAGAGTCAGTTCAGGAACAATGTAAGGTTTTGCTCCACTGTCCATTGTTGAAACAACAGTGTCCACAAGAATCTGAATGAAAACCAATCTCTCAAAGAACAACGCGGCCAAAACTTGTTTTGCAAAAGGAAGTAAAAGTCAACTTAAAATATTATAATTGTTATTGTTAATATGTTTTAGTGTCCATTTAGGAAAACCATACAAATAATTTAGTAACCAAACTGTAATTGAAAATATTGAGATGGAACTATGGTAGTAACAAGAAATGTCCCTGTCGTGAAAAGGAAGTTAGTTATCTGAAATCCTTCTCCATGTATTATGGTTGTACTATTTGATTTGGAAAGTGCATTGTGCATTAGCAACAAGTAGCATCTATGATGTAGCACGGGAATCAAAGCCAGGCTATAAGTGAAATAAGCAAACAACCTTGTCACATATATTTAGACTTTTGAAATAAGAATGTATTAAAAACACACATTGTCTGGAAAAAGGTGGTAAATGAAAGAAGGAAGCTGCAATACGGTGGGAGAACTGATTTTTACTGGTTTTGCGTTTGTATTTGCAAATGTTGCGGTAAGCAAGAGTCGCCACCTACTTTTATTTTATCCAACAAAGGAAAGGGAAAAAAGAATAGAAAAAGACCTTTCAAGATTATTTCTGAGTAAGTGGAGTAGATTATGGAAAGGGAACGTGTTAGCACCCTTTCCATTCGTAGTTATCTACGTGCTCTTAGATGCTTGCTCATTTAAAAATACCTTATGTTTGTGTGTTTGAAAAAGTATTTGGAAAAGACGCCTTAGTGCGGTGAACATTGTAATATTTCTCGTGTCGTGGAGAACGTATACAAAGTGTCTTTGAAAATATGTTTTAGAAAAGAATTTATGTATGGAAAATAGTTTTATTTGAGCAAGCATCTAAGAACTATCTACTTACTCAAAAGGTTTGTTCTTTTCCTCTTTTCCTTTAGACAGTGATGTCCTATTATTAGTGAGTAGATAGCCCCATCGTCGAATGTTTTGAGGGACTAGCGAGGGTCATTGTGAAGGAAAATTGCGATCAAAAACGCAGCGGAATATAAAATTTTCCTTTAGCGATCCTTACAAATGAGCATGGTCAGTGATAGAAATATTTACCTCTTGTGGCGATTCAGACCTTTGACGTCGTGATCACGAGCGTTGATGAAGAACAACGCCTCTACTCAGTCCACACGAACAGATCGCTTCCGGTCACAGTGCTAACTGATCACGAACGGAAACCTTGAGTGAGAGAGAGAATCAAAAACGAAATTGCATCAAGTGAAATTGCTTCATCACAAGGGATCTATTTATAGAATCACTCGTGTGGGCTACAAGCTAAAAGCCCAATTAAGGCTATAAGCTAAAAGCCCAATTAAGCTTATGGATATCATACCTTATGATGTACCATATATCACTTATCCACGTGGTACCTTACCACTTTTCGTATTACACTTAAGTGCACCATACCTTACTGTGTTCCTTATTTATTCTATCTCTCATCAACCTGTCCTTATGTGTGTGACCCTGTAGGTTTTCGCGACGTTGGCAATTATATTAAATCACACATTTAATATAATAAACAGTGAGCGGTATCTAGCAACACATCACTGTTACCCAAGTCATGAAAATGTCATGTGATATGACCAAACCTTTTCCGTGATAATATTTGTGTTGTACCCTTTTGCCCTCATGTCTATATTGAACACAAGGCATACATTGTGTCACCCTTGTCCAGTTCAATATTGGGCCCTTAGACATTTATCCTGTTATGCAGGATGAGCAAATTCCATCTAGGTCACTCATGTCCCTTAGCATGCTTTGTGAAGTACCCATCAACCGTCTTTATAGTCATCCAGTTACGGATGACGTTTGATCAGCAATAAAGTACTTCACTCTACATCTAGGGTCCATAGTAGTTTCAGGTCGAAGGGTGGTATACACCATTATCATCATGAGAATAACTTATGACACTTTGCATAACATTCTATGTAGTATTCTCATAGCGGATCAATCCAGTATAAATATTACTCATAATATTCATACCTATGTCAAGACTTGATAACTCCTTATCTATGATCCATGAGATGTGATCATCAATCTATCTTCATAATAATCTTAATGCTGTAATGTTATCCCACTTCACATTAAAGCTTGACTACGGATACTTTAAGAATAGTGTCTTATGTTTAATGGGATCTCATGATTAAGTCACACTTAACATTTCATTAAACAAATAAATCATTCTAGGGACTTTATTATTTTGGAAAGCAAACATAATAAAGAAATGCCTTTTATTATTAATAAATAATTCGATACAAGTACCAAAAGTATTGGCCTCTAGGGCTTACACCAACACATTGTACGGTCACAAAGGAAGCTAGTAAGATATCTTAGTAACACCCCTAAGGTTTTAAGATCATGTACCGAGGCAACATCGAAAGGATCATTTTATGCTCTTTGAACCAGAGGGTTGCCATTAAAACTCATCACGTTCGAGAGTTGTGACTATTTTATTCTGAAGGCAACCAAAGTGGGAATACTCTAGAGGTGCGCATGTGTGAGTGCATTGTGTTTTAGTAAAATGAACATGCGAGGATTAAAAATAACGTTTGTTTAAAACCCTAAGGAAATCTATGCAAATTAAGAAAATTCTTTTTTGGTTGCTTTTGTGATTTAATTTTAATAATAAAACCTAAATCTAGATTAATTACAATTAATTATAAAATAAACATTAAACATGATTAAATTAAATTAAATTAAATTTATTTGTCAAAAATTAATTTAATTAATCAAAACCTAAAATCTAATTTTTTATGATTTTATTGATTTTTAATAAAACTGATTTTTTTTTTAAAAAGGTTAGTTAATTAAAAGAAAAGAATAAAAAAATGAAATAATAAAAAACAAGAAAATGGGCTTTGCTGAAGCAAAGGGGGGTGCTGGGAAGCAGATCCATTAAGCCCAAAGTGAAGAGGTCCAAGGTATGCGCTGGATCTTGTGAGGCTGGCCCCTTGAGGGTTCATCATGGGGAGTGCTTTTGAAGCGTTGGATCCGGATCCACAATGATCTGGTGGCTGAGATTTGAAGGTACACGGTAGGCACACTAGACTTTAAGATACATGATCTGCAAGAATCAATTAAGATGAAAATAAAATGCAGGAGGCAGGGGTCGAACCCCTGCGTTTGCATATGAACGCCTTATTACACGATACGTCTACCGCTGGGCCATGCTGCTCAATTGTTAATATAATGAAATAAAAATAATATAATATGAAAACAAATCAAAAGCTGAGTCAGCAAACACGCGCGTGCTGTAAGTTTGAATGGCCAATCAGATTGCAAATTTTTGCCACACTAGCTTTGACCGGAGTCAAAGAAATTCAGGGATGCCGGAGCTTCCCCCCAGTCATCTTCTCCGGCCCTTTAAAAACGAGATCAACCAAAATATGTGGAATCAAAGCTCCAAACTCGGGCTCCCCCCTATTTTGCATGCTACGAGTTCCATGGTGGTGGCCATTTGGCCTGAAATGGCCTGCATCGTTGGGGTCAGCTCACGACTGAAATTTTTCCCTAAAAATGGCAAAACTTTATCCTCACGCCAAACCTTACATGTGATAGCTCTAAAAAAACACAAACATTAGTATGAACACATGTATGTACAAAAAATCCATTTATTTTGCATGAATAATGAGATTAGGTTCACGAAAAATCTTACCAACTGGTGCACTTGGGAGTGAGGGTTCTGGGCACGTCTTTGCTTGAGGAATGATTGGAAACGAATCCTGAGGATCTCGGGATGGTAGTAAGACCCTTGGAATAGGTTGAATAAGGCTGGGACTTGCTGTTTGAATTTTGATAACTTTGAGATTTTTTTGAGATGTTGTGGAGCTCTTCTCAAGCTATCTATCAGTGTCCCTTGCTTGCACTTTTGCTATATATTTATAGAGGTATGTGAAGACAAGCAAACATGGCAAGAATCATTACCATTAACCATGCTTTGAATACAAAATCACAAATTGAAAATATGCCATTTTATTTTAATTTTCTTGCCATTTTTGAAACATGATGAACCTGGTCTTTTTTCCACATGCTTTGAACGAATTTTAGGTCTTCTTGATGGGTCTAGTCAGGCCCAAATGTCATGGCCCTTAATTCTTGCATTTTATTTTCATTTATTTAATTTTATATTAAATAAAAGTCAAAATAAAATACAAATAAAATCAATGCCATGTAAAAAATGGACTTAGGGGTCCTTTAAGACATTATGGACATGCTTGAAGTCAAAAAAATAGGCCCATTAGTCTAAAAATTCCATTTTGCTCAATGTGCCTTTCTTGAAATTCCTCAAAATCAATCAACTTGTGCAATGCATATCTTACTCAATTTTTATCCTTTGGAGATGAACTTGGACTTTTTGGAAAGTCCAAGATGTCCTATACAATCTCTCGTTTGATCATTTTTACATTTGGAGAATTTATCTTGATGTAACTTGCCTTGACAAAATATGATTTTTGTCGACCTTTTGAAAATGACCTGTAATATTTTGGCTCATATCTTTCCAATGATGCATTTTTTGAACTTGAGGACAGAAGAGAAGTTGTAGGGAATTGAATTTTCTTAACAATGAGCTTTGGTTGGGGTCAAATGGATGAAGCACGTGAAAGTTATGCCTGGTCAAAGTTCAGTTGACTTTCTCTAGGAAACCCTAATTTAGCAAGTTTTGATTCTTGATGATTTGAGAGAATTCCTTGAGGACATATTAGGAACCATGGAAATCACTCGAGGCCTTTGAAACCCAAACTTCTTTGTGAAAAATTAAACCCTAGTTGGAGATCCATTGCTTAGGAGGAGAAGTTGTCTGGTCAATTCTTGGTCAACCTTGAGCACTTGGGGACCTCTAGGAGTATGTTTTGAATAAAAATGAGAGGGAAATTTTGGGGTACAACAGAAGCAATAATTTTATAACTTCTTATCAAATAGAATACAACCTTGTTATTTACATATGTTGTACCCTAATTTTCCCCCCTAAGATTCCTCTATCATCTCGTATCAAATCAATCACAACAAGATCACACTAGGGTTTGGTTCTTCTCGCTATCTTTAGGTTTGCTCATGAGGAATCCCCAAGCACATTGATTTGTATATTGTGATCATATATGTTTTTTATTGATTAACTTTTAACTAATAAATGCAATAAATGTTTTCTCTAATTGATGATACTATAGGTGAGGGCACAACACACTTCATCAGGTTGATTCATAGGTTCATGAGTTTTTTTCCATGCCTTCTTCAATAAAACTTCATTGAGATTCAAGATTCATCATTGAGGATGCTTTAAAGTAAATAATTATAAGGTCTACTATGATTCATCATGCCTGCATTATTCAAAGAAAGTCAAAAGATACAAGGGTTGATTGAAGAGGTTTGACCTAATTGGACAAGCTCTTGATTCCATGATCACAAGTGCATACCTCTCTCATTTCTTAATATTTGGAAGTTTTTTTGTTTCTATGGGTTCTTATTATCATCCACAACAACTTCTATTCACACGGAAAGAGTAATTGTGCAAGAAAGTTTGTCAAAATTGAAAGGGGTTTCCAAGTCATTTTGGTGCTTGAGGAGCTAGGGTTTTGAACTTCTAAGGGTAATATCTTGCTCATATTTTGATATTTTTGAGTGATTCCAAAGATATGTTTCTCTTTAAAGGGTTATAAATTAATCACTTCAAGAGTTTCAAGTAAATTTTGTATGTAAGATTCCTAATGATGGAGAAAGATTACAAGTCCTCTAGATAGGTCATCAAATTCCATTATGTGACTTCAAAAGATCATAACTTGGTCAATTTTTATCTCCTTGAGCCTATTACTTTTCCAAAATTATCTTAAGGATGTTAACTTCGACTCTTCTTTTATGTGTAAAGCCTTAAAATTAGTGGAAGATGCCCTAAGAACTCAAAATATTATAGGTCACCTCATGAATTTTCACAAATTTTAAAAGGCCATAACTTTTTTCAATAATTGATATTTTTGAGTGATTCAAGTTTCACAATGCTCTTTGGGAAGTCTAATTAAAGCTATATCAATGATCAAAGCTCAATTTTGGAGGAAGGCCTTGTTTGAACTAAAAAAATTATAGGCCACTTTTGAAGAAAAAACTTAGAATTTTTCTAAGTACAAAAAGTCAGCATCTTTTTCTCAACTTTGACTCATTACAACTTTTGGCTCCAAAATCCATCTGATCCCATTCTTGGAACATTGCAAAGATTGTTACCCTATCTTTCAAATGCTTCAAGAGTTATGCCTTAAGACCCTTTGAGCCATGAATACCATTGATTCAAAGTTGGTACCTTGAAACTGAAGTTTCACTTCAAGTCAGATTACAAAATTCATAATTGGGCTTTTAATAACCAAATTTCCTTGCGTTTTCCACTTAAAAATGATTAGCAAATATGTATGGATCATTTATAATGATAAAACATATCGTTTGATTGAGTTTTGATGCACATGTGATCACACTTTCTTCATGATCACAGGTGTGCACGAACTCAAGGGAAATTGCATCATTCACCCCTCCTCTTGATTTCATTCGCTTATCCTATAAATAAAAGCTTTATTCCACTCATTTTCCCAAGATTTTGATAGCTAATTGACCCCCGTTTAGATCCCATACGAACTCTTAATTTGAATTTCTGATTTTTTGCATTCTCACCCCAAAACACCAAAAGCTCTGTTCAGTTAGCTTCATTGAACTTCTCTGAAGCTAACCCTACTCTTACCTTCAAGAATTGTGACCTATATTGATCTACAAAAGTTCAGTTTCAAAGCAACCTTTTGCTACTTTGTTTAGGTAGATTTCTTGGTCAAATCGATACAAATAAAAGACTAATCAACTCTCTGCATCCTTCTGGTTCACATGCTTTTTATAATTTGCAATTTCATTGAGATTTGAGTGAGATATTCTAGAATTTCATGCTCGCTATTATTTCTGCATTTTCTCAATTTAAGCCTTGCTCAGTTTATATAAACTTGAGGCGATGGTACCATTAGAATCATCTTGAAGAGACGAATCTAATGGTACCGGTCTGATCCTCTAATTTTACAGTTTGAGAAACCCCAATCTAGGGCGCATGAAGGCTGAAGACGACCTACATGTCGTGCTTCAACCAATGAAAGCGTGACATGTACTTTTTTTATTTCAATCCAGAGTGTTTGCTTTATCATACGCACGCTTTGAGAGCCCTTGAATCTGATTACTTCTATTAGTAAGACTCCATCTAACGCGCTAGAATTTTAGTTATTTTTAAATATTAAAAGGTGATCCGGTGCAATTTCCAATGCTGACCATGATATGCATAATGTGTCTGATCCTTTGGATCTGATTACTGGCGCGTTTTGACTCTTATCCAATGGTCCACATTTTTTTTATATTTTATTTTATTTTCTGTTTTTTACACCAAACTTCAAAATATCATAGAAAATTCATTTCTGATTCAAAAATCATGAAAAAATTCACAAAAGTATTTTCAAATATTCTCTTTCTGATTCTTATTTTTTCATGATTTTATTTTCAGATTTGATATTTTTCATTATTTTTCTTTATTTTGATTTGTTTATAATTATTTAAAAATACTTTTTGATATTTTAAAATTCTAAATTTTTTTTATAAAAATCGTTTTCCTTATCTATGACTTTTTGAAATTTTTCTAGAATTCTATTTTAACCTCTACTATATTTTATATTTTTTTCATTTATTTGAGTGATTTTAATTAATTTAAAAATACATTTCTGTTTTAAAAAATTATCAAAATTTTTGTAAAAATATTTGAGATCATTTATGACTTTTCTATGGTCTTTTTTAATTTTTCTTTGATACTTTGAATATATTTTGCTATTTTACCTTTTATTTTCATTTAAAAAAAACAATTTAAAAATCATTTTCCTTTTTATTTTATTCATTAAATGAAATTTATTTTTTAATATATTCTGGCTATGTGATTGTTGACCATGAACTTCATTAACATCATTAGACCTTGGGTGTTGAGTTTAACTCTATCAAAATAGATGGATGATTTTAATGATAGTTTGATTAAATTTTTTGATTCAAATATTTCCCCTCCCTCTTCATCTTATCCTTTTCTTACATGTGCTACATGTTGTTAGAGAATGATCTACATATCATCTCTTCAAACATAAGACACATAGATTACTATTTAACAACCTCAAAATAGGTTCGAATTATATATAAGTCCACTTACGATTGCTTAAATAGCGCTAAATTTTGTCCTGAATCAAGAAATGATGATTCGTGGCCCAAACCTATATTTGCAAGCCCAAGTATGTTTAATTTGAAACCTTTGATCCAATAACCTTAAGGTTTATTGTTAGGAGGCTTTGGTCTTATCAATCCTCTAATGAATCTTCATAAATTTTGGACTAAGTGAATCATTTAAATATCGTTGATTATTTGTTGTTGCCTTGAGAATTTGAAATGAATGATATACTTGACAAAAAGCAAATGAAACTTGTTGTTGAGAGGATTTGATTTGATCAATCTTCTAATGAGTTTTCAAATGCAAATTTCAAAATGGCCATTCAACTAACCTCTAATTTCTAACTCATTAACAATCGCCTTTTATTTTTATGTTTTTGTTTTACGCCTTTAATTTTACGCACCATTTATTTTAGCATTTACATTTGATGCTATTTTCATCTTTGCTCACTTGAGCATTTATTTTTATGTCATTTTTATTTTGCTCACTTGAGCTTTTCATTTTCTTTTTGAAGATACCTAATAACCAACTTGAACAATAAAAAACATTAAGGTTACTTGAACTATTTGGTTACTATCCTTGGCATTTGGGAGTTATGGACTTCTTGGACTTAGGAGTAGAGACCTTGACCTACCTTGAGACCTTGGTGACTTTTATTGGTATTTTGTCTGGAGTTCTTGGGGTTTACCCAAGACATTGGGTTGTTTGTTTTCTTTGTGTGCATGTTATTCTGATTATATGTTTTGTCTGTGATTGAGAAGTCATCTGTATACAGCTGTTACTCTGCCCAATTTTTGTGAAGACTTAATGCATTTGAAGCTTGGTTTTCTTAGTAGGTTTATTATCTTTTCTTGTTTGGTTTCAATTCAAAGGATGGAAATTCTACATTGACTCATTATGTCAAGTGTTGGCTTCTTGTTGGTTAGATGTTTTTTCCCCAAGCTTTTACCTTATGCTTTAGGATAGCCCCTTCATCTCCTCCCACCTTCTTTAATTTTAAAAATATTTTCTCTCCTTTTCAAAACTATTCTTGTTTTCTAAACTTGAATCACTTTCACAATAAACTTGGACTTAGGTCCATGCATTTTCAAAAATATTTTCTTAATCAAACTTTAACCAATTTAATAATACTTTGACATTTTTTTGGTGAGAAGACTAAAAGTTAATCAATCTCATTCAAACCATTTTGCCACTTTGACTTTTTACCCTAAAACTTTTTCTCAAAAGATTAGACTCCTGTCAATCCTTGTAGTGATGTGAACTACTATACTTCTACGATATGTAGTGAAGTGAGATATTTTACACTTGGGTGTTGAGCGAGGCTTTGTTGATTTTAAAATCCAAGCTATATCCTCCACTTCGAGATGATGCAAATTCTCCTTTCTTATAATCGTGGGTAGTAAGTGTGCTCTTCCACTCGGATACAACGATGATGTCTCGTCTCTTAAAATTAACCAACACATTTGTGTTTTAAATTTTTTAAAGGTGAACCACGAGTACCCTGATCCCTTATTGCACGAAAGGTGGTATGTAGGCACTAAAGGTTCACAACTGCGGCGGGTGCAAAAATTGTAAAAAAATACTTCTTTTCTCATCCCCACCATCTATTGTTTATACAACTCTTATAGCCAAAATACACAAATTTTCAAAGAGGTTCTTGTGGAGTACCGTAGATGTTTAGGGTGCTAATACCTTCCCTTTGTATAACCAACCCCCAAACTTAGATTCTCTACCGCTCTTTTTTGGGTTATTCGCTCTTTTCCCATTCCTTTGGACATAATAAAGTGCGATGGTGATTTTTATTTGATATGTGCGAGTCAAGTCAATCCAATGGCTTAGTTTCAACATTTCCACTGCTACAGAAATAATGGCGAATCTGTTGGGGAAAGATAGACCAAATGCTAGTCTATCCCTAAGTGGGTTGAGCCTATCTTTGTTTGTTTGTGAATGTGCTATTATTGTTTGTATATTATGTGTTATATATATGTTTGTCTGGATTTTCCTTGTTTTCAGGGTGCTTGGTGATTTCTCATAAATCCTCTACCCAGACTTGGGAAAACTTAAGATAGGACGGGCAGTATAGTCATGTTAACTTTGAGGGAGTAATCCCAAAAAAGAAGGAATGAGATCCCCCACTCAGTGGAGGCCCCTTTGACTGTAGTATCGTTTACCGAGTAATCAAGAAGACGTGCTGCTTTCGACCTAGGAGCCTGCTCAAATTGAGGACCGTAGAACCTTTAACCCATCTTGGCCTTTTAGGTGTAGTGCGGAAGCTATGACGGAGTAATTTGGAAGTGGTTGTCACGCGATACTACACTCAGGTGAGTTTTTCTTGAGAATATTACTAATTACTGAGTCAACCCGGACGTTGGTAATATCCGAAGGAAGGATGTAGGCTCTGAGAAACTTTTAGAACCTTGTTCAGTAAGTGATAAACTATTAGATCATAACTTTTGGGTAGTACCTTTGACTTCATGCTCGTGACGTCGAACCTATGAACCCCGATGTTTGTGATCTTGTATGTGATTGTTGCATCATGCATTAATGCACCCATGAGCATCCTTTAAAACATTTTGTTTCAAGGGACTTGAAGTTGACTTTTTGCGAATATCTCAGGTACTTTTGACCATGGATTCTAGAAAAAGAAAGACACGAAAGTACAATTTCAAGGATCCTAAGATAGATAATTTGATGAGTCTAATTCCCAAGGTCGAGAGTTCTATAGATTTTTGGGAGAATTATGGATCCGTCGTGTCTCTTATGAAGCTCACGATGGAGGAGGGTATTCTCTCGACTTTGGTCCAGTTCTATGATCCGATGTATCGATGTTTTACTTTCCTTGATTATCGGCTGATGCCTATATTGGAGGAGTATTCTTACATATTGGGTTTACCTGTTATCGATCGTGTTCCTTTCACCGGTTTATAGGGAGAACCTAAGTCTCATGAGATTGCTTCTATGGTTCATTTGTGGAAGTATGAGATTGAGGCCCACATGACTATCAAAGGAGGAATCAGAGGATTACCTGCTCAGTTTTTATTGGAGAAATCTCGCTACTTTGCTGGGATGAAGAGTACAATTGCTTTTAAGGCCATCTTTTCTCTGCTTGCTTATGAGTTGTTCTTATTTCTAACATCGACAAATTTATGGATATCAAAACTATCCAGATCTTTTTGATCGGGAATCCAGTTCCTACATTATTAGGAGATGCTTATTACTGCATTCATCTTCGGGATTCTTATCATGGAGGGATGATCCTTTGTTGCACACCTTTCTCACTTACCTCGTTTCGATGCTTTCTGAAATGTCAAGAAGGAACCTCGTTAGGCTCCAAAGATTATGGCTCTTACTAATTCCGACATTATTTGGTATCATCAGACTTACTATGATGTGGAGATTGTCAATAGTTGTGGTAGTTTCCCCAATGTACCTCTTCTTGTTACAAAGGGAGGAATTAACTACAATATTGTTCTTGCATGACGTCAACTTGGGTATCCGATGAGAGATAAGTCAAATAGTATTCATCTGAGTGGTTTCTTTCTCAAAGAGGGAAAAGATCATAAGGAAGCTAAAGAGGAGATTGCAAAGGCTTGGCTCCATATTCACAGGAAGAGTAGAAAGGACCTGGGACCTAGCGGAGATGTTGCTTTGGACCCTTATCTCTGGTGGGTACAAGCAAGGGAAATTTGGTTGAAGATGCCATATTGCCGTGAAGAACCTATGCCTGATATATTTGTGAAGACCACTCCTCCCATTTTAGATTATGTGGAAGATATTCAACTTGCCCTAGTTAGGATGCAGTAGGAGAAAGATGCCTTGAAGAACAAGTGTCATACTTTAGAGATGTCCTACTTAGCATATTTAAAAGAAAAAGGATGACCTGATCGAGATTCTTGAGAGTCGTGCTGTAGAGATGATGGAGATGCAAAATGATTTATTTTCCTTTAGAGCTCGATCAGAACTTAGTCACTCATTTCCTGACTGTGGTGATTGGAAAAAGGTCGTCGACAGGTATGCATAAGAGAACAAGCAATTGAAGGCTCAAATTGCAAGACTCACAGGAAAGCGCCAGTGTGTGGAGTGATCTTCATCAACTTTTCTTTCTTAGGATTTTAGATTCTATCTTCTTTTGTAATTGGGATTGTTGAAAATTTTACTAAAAAGTTGTAATCCATTTTGAAGTTATTATAATGAGATTTTCAGTAATTTAAAATGTGTTAATACTTTAGTATTTACAAATTGTCTATAACTTTTTGAGTCCCTTGGAATATTAATAATAATAAAATAAGTCATGTGCATTGCATATCATGCATCATATTGTACATATTTATTGCATTATTATTCATACCCAGGTGTCTTACGATGTTTCTGTGACTTCGTTCAGCAAGTTGTCTCACCGGTACAATACTCGAGCTAATTGCAGGAAGAAAATGGATAATATTGAACAAGAGAATCACGAGATGCGCGAAGAAGTTACTGCCTTGAAGGCCGGTATGGCCAATCTGACTGCTTTGATGGAATTATTGGTGGCTGCTAAGAATCAGCCACCACTTGTTCCTCCTTTTGCTCAGCCACAACAAACAACGATTGCTTCAGAAGGAACATCAGTTCCAATTTCTGTTACTCTAGTTACTGCTGCACATAACCGTATGCCTCAGGGTTACCCGTGGGGGATGCCAGAAAATTTCATGCTAGAAGGGTATAATCTTGATGCTCAAGTCGCTCCAGTTGTTCAAGCTACTGCTACTCCTGCACCTCCTGTGGTGCATGTAACTCCTGCTGCTAGAAATGAGATCTACAATGTTGCACCTCCTTCGGTGAATGCTATGTCGTTTGTTCATGATAAATTTTATCGTCTTATTTCTCCACCGAGTGAAAGTGTGGGTTTATTTGACCGGTTGGATGACTTTCAAGACCAGTTCAATGAGATGAAGAAGGAAATGAAGGCCCTTCGAGGAAAAGAATTGTTTTTGTCATAACGTCAGTGAACTCTGCCTAGTACCCAACGTAAAGATGCCAACAAAGTTTAAAGTGTCGGAATTTAAAAGGTACAAGGGAAACTCTTGTCCTCGGGACCACCTGGTGATGTATATCAGGAAAATTTCTACCCATACTGATGATCAGCGTTTGCTTATTCATTTCTTCTAAAATAGTTTAACTGGTGCTTCTCTGAAGTGGTATATGAGTCTGGACAGTAGCAGTATCTACACCTTCAATGATCTATGGGAAGCCTTCATCAAGCAGTATAAGTATAATATGTTCATGGCACCTGACCGTGACAAGTTAAAGGAAATGGCTCAGAGAGACACGGAGTCGTTCAAAGAGTATGCACAGAGATGGCGCGAGATAGCTGCCTAGGTGGTGCCACCTATGGGAGAACAAGAAATTACCATGTTGGTTGTGGTATTTGCAGTACAGATATCCAGGGATGTGATAAGATAAAAGTTTATCTTCAGGAAATGATGGACGAAGGCCTCATTTATATAATCAGGTCCAGGGCATAGTACAAAGAAAATGTGAATATGGTCAATGGATGTCCCAGTGAGTTCCAGATTTTTGATGTGAATCATATGAATGACGATTTGGTACAGTTACATGCTACCTTCTGTCACATGGATGATCAAGAAGAACACCATTATGGGTCTTGCCAGATTTGCTGCAGATATTCTCGGGGTTGTTTCATTGTGCGAAGGGGTGTTCAGTTATTATTGGATAATGGTACTATCAAAGTTTCAATCAATAGAGATGATTACAACGGGATTAACGTGATTGAAGATTGCTCGGTCGAGATTGTGTCAGATGATGAATATGCTTCTGCAGATGAATTATTTTCCTCAGATGAATATATGTTCTCCAGCAATGATTCTGTGATGTCTAAGTATTCTAAATAAGGGGTGAATGTTATTGTGCCTTTTTTTGGTGTTCCCGCCCCTATAGAGATTGAATACCATAGCAAACTAGTTGTTGTTCCAGTGGTGATTTGCTTTCCGGGTCCTGTTCCTTACGAATCAGACAAAGTTGTGCCATATAAATATAATGCTATAATCTTGGAGGATGGTGTGGAAGTCGCCATCCAACCTTTGTCTGATGTCAAGAATATTGCTGAAGCCAGCCGAGTGACCCGCAATGGCCCTGTTTTTGCACCTCTCATTCGAGGGAATGTTAATGCTGATAAAAAGGTTATTGAAAGTACTGAACCTAAGAAAGCAGTGGGGGAATCTAGTGGTACTACTCTGGAAAAATATGTGGATGATATATTGAAGATTATCAAGATGAGCGACTACAGGATCATAGATCAATTGTTGCAGACTCCATCAAAGATATTTATTCTAGCCTTGTGTTGTACCCAAATTTTCCCCCTAAGATTCCTTCATCATACCATATTATTTCAATCACAACAAGATCACATTAGGGCTTTTGGTTCTTCTACCTATCTTTAGCTTTGCTCTATGAGGAGTTACCAAGCACCTTAACTTGTTTCTTTTGTGATCATGGATATTTTTCTTTGATTTTCTCTCTAATTAACAAAATGCAATATTGGTTTGTTTTACTTGTTAATAATCTAGGTAAAGGCAATGAGGTTTAGCAAGTTGCATCATGGGTTCATGAGTTTATTTCCATGCTCTAGTCAACATAGTTTGAGAAGTTCAGGCCTCACCAATGAAGTTGTTTTGGAAGAATTGGTATGGAAGTGGTTTTGGTGGCCATGAGTCCTCATCATCATCCTCAACAATTTCTATTCACAAAGGAAGAATATTGGCACAAAAAGTTTGTTCAAACTTAGCAAAGTTCCTCAAAGTATTCTCTTGATCTAGAGGCTAGGGTTTTGGACTTCAAAGGAGCACATCTTGCTCATCTTTTGGTATTTTTTGAGTGATTCCAAAAACATCCTTCTCTTCAAAGATTTACCAACAAATCACTTCAAAAGTTCCAAGGAGTTTTCATGTGGAAGGAACTTGGTGAAGAAGAAAGATTACAAGTCACCCAGATGAATCCCCAATTTTCCATATGTGACTTCAAATGGTCATAACTTGGTCAATTTTTATCACCTTGAGCCCATTATTTTTTCATGATGATCCTAAGGATGTGTACTTCATGCCTTCTTTTATGTGCAAAGTGAGAAAATGGATGAAAGTTGCCTTAAGAATGCAAAAGATTATAGGTCATTTCATGATTTTTGGCCAACTTCAACTAGTCATAACTTGCTCAATTTTTGGAAATTTTGAGTTGTTCAAATTGAAAATTTTCATTCAAGAGATCTACTTCATTCCATCTTTTTTTATCAAGAGCAAATTCTAAGTGAAAGTCCATGTTTGGATGCAAAGGATTATAGGTCATATTTAAAGAAGAATTTGAAATATTTATGAGTATGGAAAGTCAACTATTCTTCTTCAACTTTGACTCCATATAACTTTCATCTCAAGCATCCATTTGATTCCATTCCTTTTCCATTGCAAAGCTTGTAACCTCATCTTTCCAAAGCATCACGAATTTTTCCCTAAGACCCCTTGAGGTGGAAATGCCATTGGATTGAACTTGGTAACTTGGAACTGAAGTTTATCCATAAGTCAGAGTTTGAATTCATGTTTTGGCCTCTAAACATCAAATTAGCACGCGTTTGTGATCTAAACATGTTTAACCAAGTTTCCAAAGTGGATTAGAGCCTTGAAACACAAGGATTGGATGAGTTTTGATGCAAATCAGATCACACTTTGCTCGTGCATCAGGTTCACACGATTTCCCTCCAAACTTCATCATTTCACACGCTTGAACATTCCATTTGATTCCCTATAAATAGAGGGTCATCCCCCATTCAATTTCTCAAGCTTAGATAGCCAGAATCACCCTGTCAAACCTGCTTCATAACCCATAATTCAACAAATTTGAAATCTATTCTCAAGCCTTTTTCAATCCATTTTTTCTCTCAATTTACCTTCTTTGATCTTCCCTGAAGCTAACCATATAATTACATTCAAGAATCGTGCCCTATATTGCTCCATAGAAGTCCAGTTTCAGAGCTCTGCAACTCAACTTCAATAGGTAGATTCCTTCATCAATTCTTCAAAATTCTGATATCATTGTGTTGCTCTCATTGCCCTGGTTCTAGTCGCAACACTTACATTTCACTAGAAGCACATTTTGACCATGAATTTTTAAATCCCTTTTCAAAACTTTCTTTCCAAATTGCTTGAGTTACAATTTATATAAATTTGGCGCGAGAGTGTGGTTGTCTTCGTCTTGAAGAGACGAAGCGAATGGCATAGATCTGAGCTTCTGATTTTACAGTTTGAGAGACCTGCAATTCGTGATGGCCGGAGGTTGAAGATGACCAACGTGTCATCTTCTGACCAATGAAGGCGTGTCATTTGTTATTTTTAAATTCTGACTTTATTAATGATTTTGTACATTATTCATTAAAGACCATAATATGCACAGCGCGCCAGATCCCTTGGATTTGATTACTAACGCGTTTTGACTCTCATCCAATGGTCCACATCTTTTACTTTTATTTTCTTTTTCTGATTTTTATATTTTAATTGTTTTAAATTTTAAAAAATCATAGAAAATTCATTTTTAGTCCAAAAAATATGAAAAAATTATGAAAAATATTTTTGATTATTCTCTTTCTGATTTTTACTTTTTCACAATTTAATTTTGTGTTTTGGTATTTTTTACGAATTTTGCACTTATTTGATTTGTTTAAAATGTTTAAAAATACTTTTACACATTTTTAAATTCTGAAAAAATTATAGAATGATCAAATGATATTGTGACAAATATTGGTGACCTTATTTTATTTTTGCTTCTGACTTTACTATTTTTTTACTATTTTTGTTTATTTTACGCATTTATTTTAATTTTTAAAAATAGTTTCTGACTTTTAAAAATTCCCAAATTTTTTGTAAAATTACTTGGCCTCTTTTCTGATTTTTCTATGGTCTTATTTTTCATTTCTTGATTAATTTGAATATAATTGACATTTTCCTTATTATTTTCCTTTTTTTTAAACATTTTAAAACCCTTTAATGTATATATTAATTATCTTATTATTTTGTGAATATTTTCTGGCTGTCTTGGGTTGATTTTTTGATCATGGCTCTATTAACATCATTGGATCCATGGTGTTGAGTTTAACTCCACAAAATTTGGATGAATGATGTTAATAATAGTTTGATTAAATATTAATTCAAATGTGGTTTATCTTTTTACCCTAAATCCCTTTCATCTCATCCCCTTCTCATTGCACTAAATGTTGTTGGAGCATGATCTCTATATCATGTCTCAAAACAAATGGTGCATAGATTGCTATTGACTGGCCTTAAAATAGGTGCGACTTCTATATAAGTCCACTTACGATTGCTTAATATAGCGCTAAATTTTGTCCCGATTCGAATAAATGATCATTCGTGGCCCAAACTTATGATTGCAAGCCCAAGTATGTTAATTTGATCTCTTTGATCCAATAATCTTGAGATTCATCATGTGGAGGCTTTGGTTCTACCAATCCTCTAATGGATCTACAACACTTTTGGTCAACGCGGATCACTTAAACATCGTTGATCATTAAATGGTACTTGTAAGAATTCCAAATGGATGATATACTTGATAAAAAGCAAATGCAACTTGTTGTGTGGAGGCTTTGGTTCTACCAATCCTCTAATGAGTTCCAAATGCAAGTTTCGAGATGGTCATCCAACTAACCACTAATTATTGACTTGTTTATTTTATGCCTTTACTCTTTTATGCTTTATGTACTATTTATTTTCTAGAATTTTTCATTTCATGTCATTTTCATCTTTGCTCATTTGAGCATTTATTTTCTTGTCTTTTTTTTTTACTTTGCTCACTTGAGCTTTTATTTTTCTTTTCCTAAGATACTTAATAATCAACATAAACCCTAAAAAACTCTTAATGGTACTTGGACTATTTGATTACTATCATTGGCATTATGGAGCAGTGAACTTTTTCTTGGACTTAGGATTAGAAACCTTTGCCTATCTTAGAGACCTTGTGATCTTATCTAATTATTTTATCTGGAGCTCTTGGGTTTTACCTCAAGACATTGGGTTGCTTGTTTGTTTTTGTGTGCAGGTTTTTGTGATTACATCCTTGGTTTGTAATCTGGAATTCACCCGTATACAACCGTTACTCTGCCCAATTTTTGTGAAGACTTAATACACTTGAAGAGGTCTAGTATCTTTGCTTGCTTGGTTTCAATCCAAAGAATGGGAATTATATCTTGGCTCATGATGTCAAGTTTTGGCTTCTTGTTGGTTAGATGGTTCTTATCCTTAGCTTTTACCTTATGCTTTAGAATAGTCTCTTCTTCTCCTCTCATCTTCTTTAATTTCAAAAATCCTCTCCCTCCTTTTTGAAAACTCTTCTTGTTTGAAACTTAAACCACTTTCATAATAAACTTGGACTTATGTCCATGCATTTTCAAAATATTTTCATAAATAAACTTCAATCAATTTAATAGTACCTTGACATTTTTTTGTGAGAAGACTAAAAGTCAATTAATCTCATTTCAAACCATTTTGCCACTTTGGCTTTTTTATATTTAAAACTTTTCTCAAAAGGTTAGACTCTTGTCAATCTTTATAGTGATGCAAACAACTATACTTCTACAATATATGGTGAAGAGAGATATTTTCCACTTGGGTGTTGAGTGAGGCATTGTTGATTTTAAAATCCAAGACATATCCTCCACTTTGAGATGATGCAAATTCTCCTTTCTCATGATTGTGGGTAGTAAGTATGTTTTCCACATGGACAATGACGATGATGTCTTATCTCTTAAAATCAACCAACACACTTTTGTTTCAAACTTTTAAAAGAGGAACTACGTGTACCCTGATCCCCTATTGAACGAAAGGTGGTACGTAGGCACTAAGGGTTCGCAACCGCGGAGGGTGCAAAAAATCATAAAATATATATTTCTTTTCTCACCTCCACCATCCATTTTATATATAACACATTTTTTATAGCCAAAATATACAAATTTTACAAATAGGTTCATGCGGAGTACCGTAGATGTTTAGGGTGCTAATACTTTCCCTTTGCATAACCAACCCCCTTACCTTGAATCTTTCCCCCTCTTTTGGGTTATTCTCTCTTTTCCCATTCCTTTGGAAACAATAAAGCGCGGTGGCGATTTTTATTTTTGATTTGTATAAAGTCTAGTCAATCCAATGGCTTAGTCTTGAACATTTCTACTGCTACACCTTGCTAATGAACTCTTCTGCCCACAGGGAATCTTTGATGAGAGTATTTGATCAAGATTTCATGGAAAGTGATATGCCTTTGGACCAATTCAGTAGTGTTGTCGGGAATATTACATCCTATAATAACCCGAGTTTCTATGACGACGAATTTCCTGATGAAGGAAGGAATCTTAACCTGGCTCTCCATATCTCCATGAATTGTAAGAATGACGTGTTGTCCAACATGCTGATTGATAATGGGTCTACTTTAAATGTCATACCGAGGAGTACGCACATGAAGCTGGAGTACTAAGGAACTCCCATGCGCCCGAGTGGCATAATTGTGAAAGTTTTTGATGGATCAAGGAAGTCGGTCATCAGAGAAGTAGATCTACCTATTCACATAGGCTCGTAATTATTTCAGATTACTTTCCAGGTTATGGAAATTGTTCCCACTTACATCTGTTTACTGGGGTGACCGTGGATCCACGAGGCAGGGGCTGTTACTTCAACTTTGCACCAGAAGCTGAAGTTTGTTCATGAAGGTAAGGTGGTCATCATAAATGGAGAACAAGCTTTGTTAATATCTCATTTATCCTCTTTCATTATTGTGGAAGTGGATGAAGCTGCTGTTGGAACTCAATTCCAAGCTTTATCCATTGATAATGTAAGGGAAAATGAGAATTCTATAGCTTCGCTTAAGGATGCTCAACAGGTAGTGCGTAATGGCCCTAGTAAGGTGTGGGCGTAGATTATTGATCCACCTATGAATAAGAATAGAGCTGGTTTGGGTTTCTCTGTAAAGAGTAATAAAGGTGAGAATATGAAGCCGAAGCCCGCTTTCGGAAAATATCAAGACATATTTCACAATGGAGGTTACCTTCATTCAACTGTTCCTAGGATCAATGCTATTATGGAAGGTGAATCAGAGTAAGAGATGCCGAATTACGTGACGCATGGAGTCAGAGTCCAAAATTGGGTCACTATTGATGGTCCCTCTTGCATTCATATCTCAAAGTAATTTGTTTTTTGTTAATCTTTTAAAAAATCTTTCACTTTTCCCAAGGTGAAAGTATTAATATTGTATGGGCTTATCTGTTGCTTTGATCTTTAAAATCAATAATAAAAGTTGTCTTTGATTCCCAAGTTGTGTCTTTATTTTCTACTTTTTTCTTGGAAAATGGTAATCATAAAAATCCTTTTAAAATAAATAATAAACTAATTAAATATGCATAATCACTTGCTATATGTGTCAGTTTCTAAAAGCAAACATAAATCATATGTGCATATTAATTAAAAAAACCCGTTGAGTACAATGACTCTGCACCCTCTTCCAACTTTGAATGTCATGCATATGTGGCCGAAGAAGAAGAATATGATGAAATCCCAGAAGTGGTTTCACAGTAGCTTGAGCACGAGGAAAATACCATTCAACCATATAAAGAGCCATTAGAAACGATTAATTTGGGTTAAGAGGAAGATCCGAAAGAAGTCAAGATTGTAACATTGCTTCATTCTGACGTGAAGAGCATGTTGATTGAGTTATTGAAAGAGTATGTGGACATCTTTGCTTGGTCATACCAAGACATTCATAGTTTGGATACTATATTGTGGAACATCATTTGCCGCTAAAAGTAGAATGTCCACCAATCAAGCAGAAATTGCGAAGAACTCACCCTGATATGGCAGTGAAAATTAAAGAAGAAGTTTTAAAGCAGATTAATGCCGGTTTTCTTGTGAAATCAGTGTACCCTCAGTGGATTGCCAATATTGTCCCAGTACCAAAGAAAGACATAAAAAGTTATCATATTCATAGATTATAGAGATTTAAACAAAGCTAGTCCAAAAGATGACTTTCCATTGCCACATATTGATATGTTGGTTGACAGTACAACATAATTCAAAGTGTTCTCGTTCATGGACGGATTTTATGGGTATAATCAAATCAAAATGGCTTCTGAGGACATGGAAAAAACAACGTTTATCACACCCTGGGGAACATTTTGTTACAAAGTGATGCCTTTTCGGGTTGAAGAACACTGGTGTAACGTACCAGAGGGCTATGACGACCCTATTCCATGATCTGATGCACAAGGAAATTGAGGTATATGTTTATGATATGATTTCTAAATCCCAGACTGAAGAAGGACATATAGAGGATTTGTTAAAACTGTTTCAGCGTTTGAGGAAGTATCGTCTTCTCTTGAATCTGAACAAATGCACCTTTGGTGTCCGATTAAGAAAATTGTTGGGTTTCATTGTTAACCAAAAAGGAATTGAAGTTGATCCTGATAAAGTTAAGGCAATTCAAGAAATGCCTGCACCAAGAACTGAAAAGCAAGTATGGGGCTTCCTTGGGCAGTTGAATTACATTTCCCGATTTATTTCCCATATGCCCGTAACGTATGAGTCGATCTTTAAGTTATTAAAGAAAGATCAAGGTTGTGTATGGACAAATGATTGCCAAAGGGCATTTGAAAGTATTAAAGAGTATCTTCTTGAACCTCCTATCTTGCTCCCTCCTGTTGAAGGAAGACCATTTATTATGTATTTGACATTTTTAGATAATTCTATGGGCTATATTTTTGGACAACAAGATAAAACATGGAGAAAAGAATATTCCATTTGTTATCTCTGCAAGAATTTTACTGACTGTGAGTTGTGGTATTCTATGCTGGAAAAAACATGTTCTGCTTTAGCCTGGGTGACAAGGTGATTGCGGCAATATATGTTGAATCATACTACTTGTGTGATTTCCAAAATAGATCCAATTAAGTATATTTTTGAAAAGCCTGCTCTTATTGGGAGAATTGCCCGTTGGCAGATGCTGTTGTCTGAATATGTTATTGAATACTGTACTCAGAAGGCTATAAAAAGCAGTGTGTTGGCAGATTATCTTGCTCACCAACCAGTGGACGATTATCAGTCTGTTAAATATGATTTCCCTGATGAGGATATGATGTTTTTGAAGATAAAAGATTGTGATAAACCTTTTCTTGGGGAAGGTCCTAACCCTGAATCTTGGTGGGGTACGTTATTTGATAGAGTTGTAAATGCTTATGGGAAAGGAATTGGTGTTGTGATTATCACTCCTCATGGGTATCATATCCCTTTTACTACAAGGTTGGAATTTCATTGCACCAATAACATGGAAGAGTATGAAGCTTGTATCATGGGTCTCGAGGAGGCTATTGATCTCAGAATCAAAATTCTAGATGTGTATGGCGATTCAGCTTTGGTAATAAATCAGATTAAAGAAGAATGAGATACTCGTCACCCTGGCTTGATTCCCTACAAAGACTATGCTAGAAGATTATTACCCTTCTTCAATAAAGTTGAATTCCATCATATTCCCAGAGATGAGAATCAGATGGCAGATGATTTAGCCACTTTGGCTTCTATGTATCAAGTAAATACTTGGAACTATGTGCCTCGTATCACAATGCGATGTTTGGACATGCCGACTCATGTGTTTGCAACAAATGGAATGTAAAATGAAAAACCTAGGTATTATGATATCAAGCATTTTCTCCAGACTCAGAAATACCCGACTGGCACGTCAAAAAAAATAGAAAGACATTGAGAAGGTTGGCAGGCAGTTTTTTCCTCAATGAAGATGTGCTATACAAAAGAAATTATGACATGGTCTTGGTCAGATGCGTGGATAGACACGAAGCAGACATGTTGATGCGTGAAATCCATGAAGGTTCCTTTGGCACTCGTGCCAATGGACATTTGATGGCAAAAAATATTCTTAGGGCAGGTTACTATTGGATGACAATGGAATCTGACTGTTACAAATTTTTAAAGTGCCATAAATGCCAAATTTATGCTGACAAAATTCATGTGCCTTCGACACTTCTCAATGTTATTTCTTCCCCGTGGCCTTTCTCTATGTGGGGTATTGACATGATTGGAATGATTGAACCTAAGGCATTGAATGGACATTGTTTTATCTTGGTGGTAATAGACTACTTCACCAAATGGGTGGAAGCAGCTTCATATGCTAACGTTACTAAGAAGGTGGTAGTACATTTTATCAAGAACAATCTCATATGTCGGTATGGTGTGCCAAGCAGGATTATCACTGACAATGGCTCAAATCTGAATAACAAGAGGATGACATAACTTTGTGAAGAATTCAAGATTGTCCATCACAATTCATCTCCCTACATGACAAAGATGAATGGGGCTATAGAAGTTGCCAATAAAAACATTAAGAAGATCATCCAGAAGATGGTTGTTACCTATAAAGACAAGGATGAGATGCTCCCTTTTTCTCTGCATGGGTATCATACATCCGTCCGCACTTCAACAGGGGAAACCCAGTTCTCTCTTGTGTATGGTATGGAAGCGGTGCTCCCCATTGAGGTAGAGATTCCCTCTTTATGTGTGATAATGGAAACCAAGTTGTCAGAGGCTGAATGGGTCAAGAACAAGTTTGACCAGTTGAATTTGATTGAAGAGAAAAGAATGACAATCTTGTGTCATGGTCAGTTATACCAAAAGAGAATGAAGAAAGCTTTTGATAAGAAGGTCAAGCCTCATGAATTCAGAGAAGGCGACCTCGTGCTCAGAAAGATCATGTCTTTTAATGCTGATTCTAGGGGCAAGTGGACTCCCAATTTTGAAGGCCCATATGTTGTCAAGAAAGCCTTCTCTGGAGGTGCATTGATTCTTGAAACTATGGATGGCGAAGAGTTACCACGTCCTATGAATGCTGATGCTGTCAAGAAATACTTCGCCTAAAAGAAATAAAAGAACAACTCACTAACTCGAAAACCCGAAAGGGCGGCTTAGGCAAAAAAGAGCGTCTCGGTAGGCTGAAAACCCGAAAGGGAGGTCTAGGAAAAAGATAAGAGACACAAATAGAATAAATTCTCCCACTAGGTTGAAAACCCGCAAGGGCAACCTAGGAAAAAGTTAGCAATTTCTTGGCAAGTAATTGCATCAGACAAGACTTGATCATTGAAGCAACAATATTCTTGGATCCTCACCACACTTTAACAGAAGTCACTACTCAGGAATTCAAAGTTGTTAGGGATAATAGTGGTCATTGTATTTCAATGTATCTTTTCCAATGTATTACCATTTTCTAAACTTTGTAATCATCTATGGGGTCTCGCCATTCACAGACTACCATTCTATTAATAAAGTTTGAGCTTTTATCCAATTCTTTGCAATTCTTATTTTATTCTACTTACAAAGACTCCATTTATTATTGATAGTAATTTTTAAAACAAAGATATTTAATAATAAAATGTTTTTGAAAATAATTTACTTTTTACTTTAGATTTTGTGACTCAAGAAAAACAAAAATAGTGATTCTGAGGATGGACGAACTCTGAATTTTTTGGAAGTAGGTATTCCCCATGGAAGTTCTTTCAGGTCGCTCTCGCTGATATGCGTATGATCTTCTTGTTATTTCTCAAATATTTAGAGATGATACCATTTGATGTATGGTGCGGTGTCAGATTTGTGATCCCATTTTCCCAAGTCAGGTCTTGGTTCAGTTTTTCCTCCAGGTTGATAATTTTGGTTTCAGGTTTGCATGGTTTGAAATATCTATCCCAGATTCCCCAGTGAGGTCTTAACTCATATGACGGAAGTTCCTTCTCCCTTTGTGTGATGAGGAGGAATCATTTGCAAAACATCTCCCTTTTTCGGTGTCGGCATTATTGTAGTTGTTTAGCAACTAGACAGGGGAATTATCTTTTCTAAGAAGTGTGGAAAAAGTTGTCAACTTTTTGGGTTTTCTCTCGCCAAGTTCCGGGTTTGATTTAAAATCCCTATAATTTTGATTTCTTGATGTATTGTTTAACTTCTTAGATCCCCAAGTAAAGTTGAGTTAATGTTTCTCTCTGGAAGTTGTTATCCCCGTGTGGTTTCATAATTTCTCCCCATGGAAGTTTATGTAATCATCTCCCTTGGTATTGAAAAATGTATTTTGGTTTCGATAGTGTGGTATTGTCATCCCCAATGAAATCATTATGAGATCCCCATCTGGTATCTCGATGATGTGGTTTTCAGCTTCCCTAATGAAGTCAGCATTATTATCTTCAGTGGAAATCTAGATATTGAGATCTTGTTTTCCCCATCGAAGTCTGTGTGAGTTTTCCCCGGTGAATCCTGGAGGAGGATGTTACATCCCTGTATCTATTTTAATTTACTATTTTGACTTGATTATCTTTCGGATTATGTTTCTCCCCAGTGAAGTTAAGCCATGAAGTATGAATTTATTTCCTCAGTTGGTGCTTACTTCCTTGTGAAATTTTCATCCTGGATGTGAATTAGCCAAGTGTTGACTTTACCCAAGCCGGTTTTGTCTGGTTATTCCTAGTGTTGTGTGTCTGTGTTATCAGCATATACATAATAACATTCATACATTCATACATACATCATGCATAGATGAACTTAAAATTCATTTCTCATTTGCATTCATTAATATTTTGTTGGCATATTACCCTATTTTGCAGAGTTATATTACCCTCTCTCCAATAGAGTGTCAACCTTAAGCAGAAAGTCTATATTCTTTCAATTTCCCCACTGAGTTATCCCTCATGGAAGAATTTTGTTTTAGCCTTCCTATTCAGGTCATTATCTGGATGGAACGTGATCCCCATTTGAGCTTAGTCCTCATTGGGTGCTGTCTTGGTTGATTGTTTCACTTTGTTATATTTCTTGTTTGAATCTATGATCCCCGACAATATTATTATTATGTTTTCTACAGGCTTTGAGCCCCGGCTTGAGAATGTGCATTCTTTTGCACGAGAATACTTTATCTCCTCAACAGGACTGAGTTGGCATATCCCAAGAAAATCAATGATTCATTTCACAACAGCATTATTGCATTTCCTTCTCATAGCAGCAAGTGGAGGTCTCTTTATTTGAGCAACCTATTCTTCCCCAGTAAGTCTGTTAGTTCCCTAAGAATATTCATTTGTTACTCTAATGGATGGTAGTCTCGTCATTATGGTAGATAGTTTGTTGTTGAGATTTGTTACTCCAATGGATGGTAGTATCGTCATTATGGGAGATAGTTCATTGTTGAGATTTGTTACTCCAATGAATTGTAGTCTCGTCATTATGGGAGATAGTTCGTTATTGAGATTTGTTACTCCAATGGATGGTAGTCTCGTCATTATGGGAGATAGTTCGTTGTTGAGATTTGTTACTCCAACGGGTGGTAGTCTCGTCATAATGGGAGATAGTTTGTTGTTGAGATTTATTGCTCCAATGAATGGTAGTCTCGTCATTATGGGAGATAGTTCGTTGTTGAGATTTATTCCAATGGTTGTTAGTCTCATTAATATGGGAGATAGTTTGTTGTTGAGATTTGTTACTCCAATGAATGGTAGTCTTGTCATTATGGGAGATAGTTCATTGTTGAGATTTGTTTACTCTAATGGATGGTAGTCTTGTCATTATGAGAGAAAGTTTGTTGTTGAGATTTATTTACTCCGATGGATGGTAGTCTCGTCATTATGGGAGATAGTTCATTGTTGAGATTTGTTACTCTGATGGATGGTAGTCTCGTCATTATGGGAGATAGTTCGTTGTTGGGATTTGTTACTCCAATAGATGGTAGTCTCATCATTATGGGAGATAGTTCATTGTTGAGATTTGTTACTCCAATGGATGGTAGTATCGTCATTATGAGAGATAGTTCATTGTTGATATTTGTTACTCCAATGAATGGTAGTCTCATCAATATGGGAGATAGTTCGTTGTTGAGATTTGTTAACTTCAATGGATGGTAGTCTCATCATTATGGGAGATAGTTCATTGTTGAGATTTGTTGCTCCAATGAATGGTAGTCTCGTCATTATGTGAGATAGTTCGTTGTTGAGATTTGTTGCTCCAATGAATGGTAGTCTCGTCATTATGGGAGATAGTTCATTGTTGATATTTGTTTACTACGATGGATGGTAGTCTTGTCATTATGAGAGATAGTTCGTTGTTGAGATTTGTTTACTCCGATGGATGGTAGTCTCGTCATTATGGGAGATATTTCATCGTTGAGACTCACTTTGCTCTGAAGATTTAATTTGTTTCCATCCATAAGTACTGATGCTGGTCATTTGTGACCTACCCTAATATTTGTGTTTACTGGTATTATCCTACCATTTCTTTCCCCATGTGGGTCGCCATTACTTTTTCACTATCTTCTCAGTGAGTGGATAGTTTATAATTATCTGTTGACCATTGTTATCCTCTACTTTCTCTCCTCAATATTTGAGTTGATGTTACTTTGTCTCCTCCTTGGGCTTTACCCCAATAAAGTCGAGTCTTCTGTTCACTAGTGATTTATTTTCCTGGTCAAATTTTCTTTTGATCCTTTATTTTCTGTTTCCCCAGCGGTGTCCCGTGTCACCTTTGGATTTGTTTATTTGCATGCACAATCATAAGCATCACATATACTCTTAGGGCCAAAAATATGGGTTGTTTTATATTTAAGTATCTTCAATCGCGTTGACACGAATATTTTAATCTTCATACCCCCAGATAGAAGACACTTAAATAAGGGCAGTTGTTGTACCCCAATTTTTGCCCCTAAGATTCCTCTATCATCTCATATCAAATCAATCACAACAAGATCACACTAGGGTTTGGTTCTTCTCCCTATCTTTAGGTTTGCTCATGAGGAATCACCAAGAACCTTTATTTGTATATTATGATCATAGATGTTTTATATTGATTAACTTTTAACTAACAAGTACAATGAATGTTTGCTCTAATTGATGATACTATAGGTGAGGACACAACACACTCCATCAGGTTGATTCATATGTTCATGAGTTTATTTCCATGCCTTATTCAAAAAAACTTCATTGATATTCAAGCTTCATCATTGATGATGCTTTAAAGTACATCATGATTAGGTCTACTATGATTCTTCATGCCTCAATTTGTCAAAGAAAGTCAAAAGATGCAAGGTTGATTGAAGAGGTTTGACCTAATTGGACAAGATCTTGATTCCTTGATCACAAGTGAATAACTCTCTCATTTATTAATATTTGGAAGTGGTTTTTGTTTCTATGGGTCCTTATTATCATCCACAACAACTTCTATTCACATGGCAAGAGTAATTGTGCAAGAAAGTCTGTCAAAATTGAAAGGGGTTTCCAAGTCATTTTGGTGCTTGAGGAGCTAGGGTTTTGAACTTCTAAGGGTTATATCTTGCTCATCTTTTTATATTTTTGAGTGATTCCAAATATATGTTTATCTTTAAAGGGTTATAAATTAATCACTTCAAGAGTTTCAAGAAAATTTTGTATGGAAGATTCCTAATGATGGAGAAAGGTTACAAGTCCTCTAGATAGGTCATCAAATTCCATTATGTGACTTAAAAAGATCATAACTTGGTCAATTTTTATCTTTTTGAGCCCATTAATTTTCCATAATGATCTTAAGGATGTGAACTTTAACTCTTCTTTTATGTGAAAATCTTGAAAATGAGTGGAAGATGCCCTAAGAACTCAAAAGATTATAGGTCACCTCATGAATTTTCACCAATTTTACAAGGCCATACTTTTTAAATAATTTGTATTTTTGAGTGATTAAAGTTTCAAAATGCTCTTTGGGAAGTATGCTTCAATCTAGCATCAATGATCAAAGATCAATTTTGGAGGAAGGCCTTGTTTTAACTCAAAACATTATAGGTCCCTTTTGAAGAAAAACTTAGAATTTTTCTAAGTACAAAAAGTCAACATCTTTTTCTCAACTTTGACTCATCACAACTTTTGGCTCAAACATCCATCTGATCAAATTCTTGGCACATTGCAAAGATTGTGACCTTATCTTTCAAATTCTTTAAGAACTATGCCTTAAGACCCTTTGAGCTATGAATACCATTGATTCGAAGTTGGTACCTTGAAACTGAAGTTTCACTTCAAGTCAGATTACAAAATTCATAATTGGGCTTCTAATCACCAAATTTTCACGCGTTTTCCACTTAAACATGATTAGAAAAATATGTTTGGATCATTTAGAATGATAAAATACACCGTTTGATTGAGTTTTGATGCACATGTGATCACACTTTCTTCATGATCACAGGTGTGCACGAACTCAAGGGAAATTGAATCATTCACCCCTCCTCTTGATTCCATTCCTTCTCCTATAAATACAGGCTCTATTCCACTCATTTTCGCAAGCTTTTGATAGCTAATTGACCCATGTTCAGATTCCACATGAACTTTGAATTTGAATTTCTGATTTCTTGCATTCTCACTCCAAAACACCAAAGGCTCCATTCAGTTAGCTTCATTGAATTTCTCTAAAGCTAACCATACTCATACCTTTAAGAATTGTGACCTATATTGATCTACAAAAGTCCAGTTTCAGAGCCACCTTTTGCCACTTCGTTTAGATAAATTTCTTGGTCAAATTGATCCAAATAAAAGACTAATCTACTCTCTGCATCCTTCTGATTCTCATGCTTTTTATAATTTGCAATTTCATTGAGTTTTGAGTGAGATATTCCAAAATTTCATGCTCGCTATTATTTCTGCATTTTCTAAATTTAAAGCCTTGTTCAGCTTATATAAATTTGGCGCGATGGTACCATTAGAATCTTCTTGAAGAGACGAATTTAATGGTACATGCCTGGTCCTCTAATTTTACAGTTTGAGGAACCCCAATCTAGGGCGTCTGGAAAATACATGTCACACCTTCATTGGTTGAAGCACGACACGTAGGTCAGACTCTATCCAGTGTGCTTACTTTATCATACGCGCGCTTTGAGAGCCCTTGGATCTGATTACTTCTAATATTCAGACTCCATCCAACGCGATAAAATTTTAATTGTTTTTAAATATTAAAAGGTAATTCAGTGCAATTTCCAAAGTTGGCCATAATATGCACAGCGTACCTGATCCTTTGGATCTAATTACTGGCGCATTTTGACTCTCATTCAATGATCCATATTTTTTTAATATTTTATTTTATTTTCTTTTTTTTACACCAAACTTTCAAAAATCATAGAAAATTCATTTCTGATTCAAAAATTATAAAAAAATTCACAAAAGTATTTTCAAATATTCTCTTTCTGATTTTTATTCTTTGATGATTTTATTTTTCAGACTTGATATATTTTTAAAATTTTTTCTTTATTTTTATTTGTTTCTAATTATTTAAAAATACTTTTTGATATTTTTAAATTCTTATTTTTTTTTATAAAAATCACTTTCCTTATTTCTGAATTTTTCTAGAATTTTATTGAGTTCTACTATTTTTGATTTTTTTTCATTTGTTTACGTGATTTTAATTAATTTAAAAGTACTTTTCTATTTTAAAAATTATCAAAAATTTTGTAAAAATATTTGAGATTATTTCTGACTTTTCTATGGTCTCTTTTAATTTTTATTTGATACTTTGAGTATAGTTTTCTATTTTACCTTTTATTTTTAGTTTAAAAAACAATTTAAAAATCATTTTTCCTTTTTATTTTGTTCATTAAATGAAATTTATTTTTTAATATATTCTGGCTATGTGATTGTTGATCATGAACTTCATTAACATCATCGGATGTTGGGTGTTGAGTTTAACTCCACCAAAATGGATGGATGATTTTAATGATAGTTTAGTTAAAAAAATTTATTCAAATATTTCCCCCCTCTTCATCTTATCCTTTTCTTACATGTGCTACATGTTGTTAGAGGATGATCTACATATTATCTCTCCAAACATATGGCACATAGATTGTTATTGATCGGCCTTAAAATAGGTGCGACTTCTATATAAGTCCACTTACGATTGCTTAAAATAGCGCTAAATTTTGTCCCGAATCGAGAAATGATCATTCGTGGCCCAAAACTATGTCTGTAAGCCCAAGTATGTTTAATTTGAAATCTTTGATCCAATGACCTTGAGTTTCATTGTTAGGAGGCTTTGGTTTTATCAATCCTCAAATGAATATTCATAAATTTTGGACTAAGTGAATCATTTAAACATCGTTGATCATTTGTTGTGGCCTTGAGAATTTAAAATGAATGATATACTTGACAAAAAGCAAATGAAACTTGTTATTGAGAGGCTTTGATTTTATCAATCTTCTAATGAGTTTTCAAATACAAGTTTCAAGATGGTCATTCAAATAACCTCTAATTTCTAACTCATTAACAATTTACTTTTATTTTTATGTGTTTATTTTACGCCTTTACTTATATGCACCATTTATTTTAGCATTTACATTTCATGATATTTTCATCTTTGCTCACTTGAGCATTAATTTTATGTCATTTTTATTTTTCTCACTTGAGCTTTTCATTTTCTTTTTGAAGATACCTAATAACCAACTTGAATAATAAAAAACTTTAAGGTTACTTGGACTATTTGGTTACTATCCTTAGCATTTTGGAGTTATGAACTTCTTGGACTTTGGAGTAGAGACCTTGACATACCTTAAGACCTTGGTGACTTCTATTGGTATTTTTTCTAGAGTTCTTGGGGTTTACCCAAGACATTGGGTTGTTTGTTTTCTCTGTGTGCAGGTTATTCTGATTATGTGCTTTGTCTGTGATTGAGAAGTCATCTGTATATTATCGTTACTCTGCCCAATTTTTGTGAAGACTTAATGCATTTGAAGCTTGGTTTTCTTAAGAGGTTTATTATCTTTACTTCTTTGGTTTCAATCCAAAGGATGAGAATTCTACATTGACTCATTATGTCAAGTGTTGACTTCTTGTTGGTTAGATGTTTCTTTTCCTTAGCTTTTACCTTATGCTTTGGGATAGCCCCTTCATCTCCTCCCACTTTCTTTAATTTCAAAAATATTCTCCCCCCTTTTCAAAACTATTCTTGTTTTCTTAGCTTGAATCGCTTTCACAATAAACTTGGACTTAGGTCCATGCATTTTCAAAAATATTTTCTTAATCAAACTTTAACTAATTTAATAATACTTTTACATTTTTTTGTGAGAAGACTAAAAGTAAATCAATCTCATTCAAACCATTTTGCCACTTTGGCTTTTTACCTTAAAACTTTTTCTCAAAAGATTAGACCCTTGTCAATCCTTGTAGTGATGCGAACTACTATACTTCTATGATATATAGTGAAGTGAGATAGTTTCCACTTGAGTGTTGATAGAGGATTTGTTTATTTTAAAATCCAAGATATATCCTCCACTTTGAGATGACACAAATTCTCCTTTCTCATAATCGTGGATAGTAAGTGTGTTCTTCCACTCGGATACGACAATGATGTCTCGTCTCTTAAAATTAACCAACACATTTGTGTTTTAAATTTTTTTAAAGGTGAACTATGAGTACCCCGATCCCCTATTGGTTGGAAGGTGGTACGCAGGCACTAAAGGTTTTCAACCGTGATGGGTGCAAAACCTTTAGTATCTACGTACCACCTTCTGTGTAATAGGGGATCAGGGTACTCGTAGTTCACCTTTAAAAATTTTAAAACTAATGTGTGTTGGTTAATTTTAAGAGACAAGACATCATCATCTTATCCGAGTGGAAGAACATACTTACTATCCACAATTACAAGAAAGGAGAATTTTCATCATCTCAAAGTGGAGGATATATCTTAGACTTTAAAATCAACAAAGCCTCGCTCAACACCCAAGTGGAAAATATCTCACTTCATTACATATCATAGAAGTATAGTAGCTCACATCACTATAAATATTGACAAGAGTCTAATCTTTTGAGAAAAAAATTTAAAATAAAAATCAAAAGTGGAAAAATGGTTTGAATGAGATTTATTAACTTTTAGTCTTCTCACAAAAATGTCAAAGTAATATTAAGTTGTTTAATCATTTGATTAAGAAAATATTCTTGAAAATGCATGGACCTAAGTCCAAGTTTATTATGAAAGCGGTTCAAGTTTTTTTATAAAAAAAGAATAGTTTTGAAAGGAGGGAGAAGATTTTTAAAATTAAAGAGATGGGAGGAGATAAAGGGACTATCCTAAAGCATAAGGTAAAAGCTAGGGAAAAGAACCGCATAACTAACAAGAAGCCAACACTTGACACAATGATTCAATGTAGATTCCCATTATTTGGACTTGAAACTAAGCAAGCAATGATATTAAAACTCTTAAAAAAATAAACTTCAAAGGCATTAAGTCTTCAAAAAAATTGGAGAAAGTAACGGCTGTATACAGATGAATTCCCAATCACGGACAAAGCATATAATCAGAATAACCTGAACACAAAGAAAACAAACAACCCAATATGTTGGGGTAAACCCCAAGAACTCCTGACAAAAGGATAATAGAAGTCATAAGGTCTCAAAGTAGGTCAAGGTCTCTAATCCTAAGTCCAAGAAGTCCATAACTCCAGAACGCCAAGGATAATAACCAAATAGTCCAAGTAACCTTTACGTTTTTTATGGTTCAAGTTGGTTATTAGGTATCGTCAAAAAGAAATGAAAAGCTCAAGTGAGAAAAATAAAAATGATATAAAGATAAATGCTCAAATGAGAAAAGATGAAAATAGCATGAAATGTAAATGCTAAAATAAATTTGCTCAAAATAAAAAGCATAAAGTAAAAACATAAAATAAAGTCAATTGTTAGAAATTAGAGGTTAGTTGAATGACCATCTTGAAACTTGCATTTGTAAACTCATTAGAAGATTGATAAAATCAAAACTTCTCAACAATAAGTTTCATTTTCTTTTTGTCAAGTTTATCATTCATTTCAAGATCTCAATGCAACAATAAATGATCAATGATGTTTAAATGATTCACTTAGTTCCAAAATCTATAAAGATTCATTAGAGGATTGATAAGACTAAAGCCTCCTAACAATGGATCTCAAGGTTATTGGATTAAAGGTTTCAAATTAAACATGCTTGGGCTTGCAAACATAGGTTTGGGCCATGAATGATCATTTCTCGAATCGGGATAAAATTTAGTATTATGTTAAGCAATCGTAAGTAGACTTATATAGAAGTCACACCTATTTTGAGGCCGGTCAATAGCAATTTGTGTACCACATGTTTTGAGAGATGATATGTAAATCATCCTCTAATAACATAAAAATACAAGTAAGAAAGGGATAAGATGAAGAGGGAAGGGACGCAAGGTATGAAATTAGGGTTTCAAATATCATTAACATCATTTATCCATTTATGTGGATTTGGTTTCTCAACCTATCAACATCCAAGATCCAATGAGGCTGAAGAATTTGTCACCAAATAATACCCAAGTCAGAATCAAATAAAATAATAAAAACAAAATTCAATAAAATAATATTTAAAAGGTTAATTAAAAGAAAAATAAATAGTAAAAATACACAAAGTATATTAAAACACTAAATAAAAAATCCTAAAAAAAGTCAGAGATCAAATATGATTTAATAAAGGTTAACAAAAAATTTTAGAATTTTTTTAAAGGCAAAAAATAATTTTAAAATTAAAAGAGATAAGTATAACAAACCAAAAATGGTAAAAAATAGTAAAATCAGAAATTAAAAAAAAAGGTTATCAAAAATTGCGAAAAAAGGCCAAAGGACCTTTCCATAATTTTTCAGAATTTAAAAATGAAGAAAAATATTTTTAATCAATTAAAACAAGTTAACTAAAGTGAAAATTTATAAAAAAAATATTAGATCATGAAATAAAATTGTGAAAAAATAAAAATCAGAAAGAGAAAAATCCAAAATAATTTTAAGATTTTTTTCAAATTTTTTGGGGTGGAAATGAACTTTTTATGAATTTTTGAAGTTTAAATCAATTAAAATATAAAATAAGAAAATAAAAATAAAACCAAAAAGATGTAGACCATTGGATCAATGTTAAAACGTGTTAGTAATCAAATCCAAAGGATCTGACGCGCTGTGCATGATATGGACATTAGTGAATAAACCACTGGATCATTTATTTAAATCAGATTTTGAAAAAAACAAGGGGTGCTTTGACATTGGTTGAGACATGACACGTTGGTCATATTCAACCTCCAGCCACGCGAATTGCAGGTCTCTCAAATTGTAAAATCAAGAGCTCAGACCTATGTCATTCGCTTCGTCTCATTAAACGAAGAAAACTGTACCCTCGCGAAAAATTTATATAAGTTGTAGCTTAGTCGATTTGAAGAAAACCAAAAGAAAAAAGTTGAATAGGGATTTGAAAATTCATGATCAAAACTCAATTCCAGTTGAAAACAAATGTTGCAACTAGTATCAAAATGATGAGAGCTTCATTGTGGTAAAAAGTTTTGAGAGAATTGATGAAGGAATCTACCTATTGAAGTTCAAATTCAAAGATCTGAAACTTGACTTGGATAGCATGATTTAGGATGTTTTAGGGCTTGGTTCTTCTTCTGTTAGCTTCAATGAAGTTCAAGGATGAAGAATTGACAAAGAAAATGGATTGCGGAAGGCTGTAAAACCAAATTCGAAGTTGCAGAAATATGGGTTAAGGGAAGAGTTGGGAAGGGTGATCCTGGATGTCTAAGCTTGAGAAAATGAGTGAGATATAACCCTCTATTTATAGAGAATTAAATGGGATGCTCAAGCATGTGAAATGATGATGTTTGGAGGGAAATCATGTAAAGTTGCAAGCGTGAAAACTGTGACTTCTATTTTGCTCAAAACTCAACCAAAATTGTGTTTCAAGGTGCTAATCACTTCTGGAAGATTGTTAAACATGATTAGAAGTAAAAACATGCAGAAATTTAGTGATTAGAAGCTGAATCATGGATTTCAAATTCTGACTTTGGAGAAAACTTCAGTTTTAAGGTACCAACTTTGAATCAATGGCATTCATAGCTCAAGGAGTCTTAGGGCATGATTCTTGAAGCATTTAAAAGATAAGGTTACAATATTTACAATGTGAAAAGAATTCAATCAAATGGATGCTTGAGCTAAAAAATTTGATGAGTCAAAGTTGAGAAAAAGATGTTGACTTTTTGTACTTAGAAAAATTCTATGTTTTTCTCAAAAAATGTCCTATAATGTTTTGCATCCAAACATGGCCTTCCATTCAAAATTTGCTTTTGAACAAAAAATATGGAATGAAGTAGATCTATTAAATTACATTTTTAGATTTGAACCATTTAAAAAATCCAAGAATTGAGAAAGTTATGACATTTTGAAGTTGGTGAAAATTCATGAAATGACCTATAATCTCTTGCATTCTTAGGGCATCTTCCATCCATTTTAAAGCTTTGCACATAAAAGAAGAGTTGAATTTCATATTCTTAAGATCATTTTGAAAAAAGAATGGGCTCAAGGAGATAAAAATTGAACAATTTATGATCTTTTGAATCACATAAGGGAGTTTGATGGCCTATCTAGAGGACTTGTAATATTTCTTCATCATTAGGCATCTTCCACATAAAATTTTCTTGAAATTTTTGAAGGGATTGGTTGATAAATCCTTAAAGAGAAGCATGTTTTTGGAATCACTCAAAAATACAAAAAGATGAGCAAGATATAGCCTTCAGAAGTTGAAAACCCTAGCTCCTAGAGCAACAAAGTGGCTTGGGAACCCCTTTCAGTTTTGACAAACTTTCTTGAACAAATACTCTTTCCATGGGAATAGAAGTTGTTGTGGATGATAATAAGAACACATTAAAATAAAAACCACCTCCAAATATTAAGAATTGAGAGGGTTATGCAGTTGTGATCAATAAATCAAAGTGCTTGGTGATTCCTTATGAGTTGGCCTAAAGATAGGGAGAAGAACCAAACCCTAGTGTGATCTTGTTGTGATTAATTTGATATGATATGATAGAGGAATCTTAGGGGAAAAATTGGGGTGCAATAGCTTCACTTATTTAAGTGTCTTCTATCTGAAGTAACAAATCTCAACAACGAACCATCTCCCATAATGACGAGACTACCATTAATTGGAGTAACAAATCTCAACAACGAACTATCTCCCATTATGAAGAGACTACCATCCATTGGAGTAACAAATCTCAACAATTAAATATGTCCCATAATGACGAGACTACCATCCATTGGAGTACAAAATCTCAACAACAAACTATATCCCATAATGACGGGTTTACCATCCATTGGAGTAACAAATCTCAACAACGAACTATCTCCCATAATGATGAGACTACCATTAATTGGAGTAACAAATCTCAACAATGAACTATCTCCCATAATGACGAGACTACCATCCATTGGAGTAACAAATCTCAACAATTAAATATGTCCCATAATGACAAGACTACCATCCATTGGAGTACAAAATCTCAACAACAAACTATATCCCATAATGACGAGATTACCATCCATTGGAGTAACAAATCTCAACAACGAACTATCTCCCATAATGACGAGACTACCATCCATTGGAGTACAAAATCTCAATAACGAACTATCTCCCATAATGACGAGACTACCATCAATTGGAGTAACAAATATCAACAATGAACTATATCCCATAATGATGAGACTAACATCCATTGGATTACA
Source organism: Vicia faba (assembly GCA_948472305.1). Classification (NCBI taxonomy): domain Eukaryota; kingdom Viridiplantae; phylum Streptophyta; class Magnoliopsida; order Fabales; family Fabaceae; genus Vicia; species Vicia faba. Next base: position 959,802,991 of record OX451738.1, on the reverse strand, counting down.
AAATCTCAACAATGAACTATCTCCAATAATGACGAGACTACCATCCATTGGAGTACAAATCTTAATAATAAACTATCTCCCATAATGACGAGAATACCATCCATTGGAGTACAAAACATGAATATTCTCTGGGAGCTAACAGACTTGTTGGGGAAGTACAAGTTGCTCAAATAAAGAGATATGGCATCTGCTGTTATGAGAAGGAGTTGCAATAATGCTCCTGGGAAAAGAATTATGACTTTTGGGGAAATGCCAATATATCCATGCTGAGGAGGTAAAGTATTCTCGTGCAAAATAAATGCATATTCTCAAATGAGGGCTCAAAGCCTTCAGAAATCATAATAATAATGTTGCTAGGAACTACTGATTCAGACCAGAAATAAACTGGAATGAAACATTCAACCAAGATAGCATTTGATGAGAACTAAACTCAAGAGGAAACACGAATCTAACCAGACAATGAACTAGAATAGGAAGGCTAAAACAAAATTCTTCCACGAGGGATAACTCAATGGGGAAAATGAAAGGATATACACTTTCTGCTTAATGCTGAGAATCTATTGGAGAGAGGGTAACATAACTCTGCAAATAGGGTAATATGCCAACAAAAATATTAATGAATGAAAATGAGAAATGAATGTTGAATTCAGCTATGCATGATGTATGTACGAATGTATGGATGTTATCATGAATATGCTGACAAAACAGACATACAACACTGGGAATAACCAGACAAAACCAACTTGGGTAATGTCAACACTCGACTAAATCACATCTAGGAGGAAAATTTATAAGAAAGTAAGCACCAATTGAGGAAACAAAGTCCTGTTCCATGGCTTAACTTCACTGGTAAGAAACACAATCCGAAAGTAATCAAATCAAAACAATAAAATCAGTGCAAATACATGGATCTAACATCCTCCTCCAAGCTTCACCGGGGAACATCACGCAGACTTCAATGGGGAAAAAAATGTCTCAATGTTTAGACTTCCACTGGAGATTATAATATTGCATCATCGAGATATCAGTTGGGGATCTCGTACTGACTTCATTGGGGAGGGCATCACCACATCATTGAGGGGAGACCAAAAGACATTCTTCAATACCAAGAGTGATGATTACACAAACTTCACTGGCGGGAAATTATGAAATCAGATGGGGATGACAAACTTTCAGAGAAAAACATTATCTCAGCTTTACTTGGGGATTTAAGAAGTCAAATAAAACTGCAAGAAATCAAAATTATGGGGATTTTAAATCAAACCCAGCACTTTACAGGAGAAAACCTAAAAAGTTGATAACTATTTCAACACTTCTTAGAAAAAGATACTGCCATTGTCTAGTTGCTTGGGAAGTAAACAACAACAATAATGCCAACACTGCAAGAGGGCGACATTTTTGCAAATAATTCCACCTTAGCACGTAAAGGGAGAAGGTAATTTGGTCTTATGAGCGAAGACCTTACTAAGGAATCTGGGATAGAGGTTTCATACCATGCAAAACCGAAATCAAAATGAACTAAGACTTGACTGGGGAAAAAGGGATCATAAACCCAACACTGCACCACACATCCATTGGTATCATCTCCAACTATCTGAGAAACACAAAAGATCATACATATACCAGCAAAAAATGACCTGAGAGAACCTTCTTGGGGAAAACAAACTTTCAAAATTTCTGAGTTCGCCCATCCTTGGAATCACCATTTTTGTTTTTCTTGAGTCACAAAATCTAAAGTAAAAAGTAATTTGTATATTATTTTTGTTGTACCCCAAAATTTTCCCTCTCATTTTATTCAAGACACACTCCTATGGGTCCTTAAATGCTCAAGGTTGACCAAGAATTAACCAGACAAATTCTCCTCCTAAGCAATGGACTTCAAATTTGGGTTTCACTTTTCACAAAGAATTTTGGGTTTCAAAGGCCTCAAGTTATTTCCATGGCTCCTAATATGTCCTCAAGAACTCTCATGCTAAGTTTTATGTCTTGCATCACAAGTTTGCTCAATCAATTGCTCAGATGACTAAAAATCAACTGTATTAGGTCAAAAGTCAACTATGGTCAATATACAGTCAAACTTCAAGATTTTTGGTCAACGTCAACATTTTTAAGTGATATTCATCATTTGATCAGGGGTTTATCATGATTCCTTAAGGAATGCTCTCAAATCATCAAAAATAAAAAATTGCTAAATTAGGGTTTCCTAGGAAAAGTCAATTGAACTTTGACCAGGCATAACTTTCACATGCTTCATCCATTTTGCCCCAACTAAAGCTCATATGAAGGAAATTCAATTCTATACAAATTTTATTTTATTCTCAAATCTAAAAAATGCATTATTGGAAAGAATGAGCCAACACATTACACGTCTTTTTGAAAGTCAACAAAAATGAATTTTTTTTCAAGGCAAATTACATCAAGATATTCTCTCCAAAAGAAAAAAATGATCAAAATAGAAATTGTAGGGGACATCTTGAGATTTCCAAAAAGTCCAAGATCATCTTAAAAAGTTGAAGATTGAGCAAGTTATGACCAGGGAAAATTGGTGAAAATGCAAGAAGTCAACTTTGAGAAAAAAATGCATCTTTGAGTTAATGGACCTATTTTTGGGGTTCAAGCATGTTTATGACTTACTCAAGGACCTCTAAACTTATTCATGCACTATTGTGATTTTTATTTTTATTTATTTGAATTTTATTCATTTAAATACCAATTAAATCAAAACAAAATGCAAAGTAGGATGTAAGGCGTGTGGGCTTTGTTTGTTAATCAAATTGAAGCCCAAGAAGCCTAACAAAGCTGTTAAAAACATGCAGAAATAGAATGGAATAGGTTTGAAGCAAAAATGGCAAGTTTTGATACAAAATTCAAATCTCATATTTTGTTATCAAACCATATAGATTTTGTGCAAATTTTGTTAACCTAGTTGCTACTACATATTATTAACAAGTCTGAAGCCTCAACATATGCGTAGCCAGCCTCAACAGAACCTTAAAAAACTTTCAAAATTTCAAAAGAGATTATAAATCCATATCTCATGTTCCAGCCGTTGTTAGACCCTTACAAGCGTTCAAACACATCCCTGAGCCTTCCAGGAACCCAGTCCAGTCCTCATACAAGCACTTCAACGTCCAGATCGAGCACATCACCATTACAATGCGCGATATAATTTTTTTTATCTCAAACTTTCATCTCATGTAAAAAAAATGGTTTTTATACGTATATTTTGTTTACCGTTAATGTTTATGGATGTTTAGAACCATTACATGTAAGGTTCGACGCTAGAACGAAGATTTGCCATTGTTAGGGCAAAGCTTTAGATGAATTTCATTCTCAACGATGCAAGGAATTTCAGACCAATATAAGGCCAGATTCGAGCTCAGGGCTTGATTTTATCTAGGATATATGTTTGATCTTGTCTCAAATCTCATGTTTTCGCAGGTTTAAGATGTTTGGCCGACCGAAGAAGGTGACTGGAGTTTGACTCCGGCACCATTGAGTTTTAATGACTCTGGTGGCCTAAACGTCATCACCTTATTGGTCCGTTTGAATATTCTGGCGCACATATTTGAAAAATCTAGGAATATAACTGAATTCTCATTATATTATTTTTGTGTTGTTATACTCACAATTGAGTTGAACGAACCGTCGGTTAAAGCAGTGTGTGTTAAGGTGTTTGATATGGGCAAGGCTAGGGGTTCGATCCCTGCCTCTTGCCTATTATTTTTCTAATTTCTCATTGCAGATTCAGTGTTACAGGGGCAAGAGCGCGTACCATACGTTCCATCATCATTGCCATTGGATCTCATCAGTCTAGATCTAACGCTCCAGATATGAGAGTTCATGGTAGGCCTCACATGAGCCAATACTACTAGATCACACGCAGGACCTTGGGCTTCCTCTTGTTGGGCCTAAACGGAATTCCAGACGCATACCCCCCAGTTGCTTTGTTCATCAGGCCCTTTTCTTTTTAATTTTTATTTTTGCTTTTATTTATTTATTTATTTGTTTTTATATTATTTTTTTAAAACCATTTTTATATTATGATAAAATCAGAAGATCGCAAAAAATAGATTTAGGTTTTTTCTAATTTAATTTAATTTTTTCAAATAAATTAATTTTATTTTTTTGACTTATTTTGATTAATTTAAAATTAGTTAGAACTAGGTTTAATCATTTCAAATCTTTTTTCTCAATAAAAATACCAAAAATATTAGAATTAATTTTCTTTATTTGTATTAGATTTAATTTCAATTAATAATCACTTTTATTTTTAATTAAGATTAGATTTAGTTTAATTTAAGTACTTTCTTAAAACAAATAAAAACAACATAAATGTTCTAAGTGTTTAGGAGCTTTAGGGTTTTTCTACTTCGCTTTTCAGCTTCGTGCACTTATTTTAGATTTCGCATTTTTTATATTGATGTAACTGCAAAAGGATGTAATAGCTTTAAATTTAGGACTTTACTTTTATTTCCCCGTTTTGGTTTGTAATTCCCCCTCCCCGAAGCCATATAATAGCGTAGCTTTAAATTCCGAACTTTATTTTTACACTGATATTAACTTTTAGATGTATGCTAATAGGCTTGTATGGCAAGATAAAAGCAAACGCTAGAAAACTTAACATCCAAAGATAAATAACTGAAACATAACACACTCTCACATGCACACCACTAGGTTATCTCCACTTGTTTCCTTCAAAATAAACAGTCACGATTCTCTAACGTAAGAGATTTTAGTGGCGACCCTTTGGTTTAAAGATCAGAAGTCCCTCGATGACCCTTTTAATGTTGCCTCGGTATATAATCTTAAAATCATAGGGTAGTTACTAAAGTATCTTATTAAGTTGCTTTCGTGACCGTACAATGAACCTCGTCCATCCCTCAAACATCCAGCGATAGAACCACCTACTCACTAATAGTAGGATAGCACTGTATAAAGGAAAAGAGGAAAAGAACATACCTTTCGAGTAAGTAGATAGATCCTGGTTGCTTGCACAAACAAAAACAATTTTTTCACACATACACAAAATCTTTTCTAAAATATTTTCAAAGACAAAAAAGCCTTTGTATATGTTCTCTCCGAAACGAGAAACATTACAAAGTTCGCCACGCTTAGGAACTTTTCAAAAATATTTTCAAACACACTTACACCAAAACCACTTTCAAAATGAACTAGCAACTAAGAGCCCGTAGATAACTCACTGTTGTACCCCAAAATTTTCCCTCCCATATTTCTCAAGATAGGTCAAGAGTCATCTCTAAGTTGTTCAAGATAGCTCAAGAGTTGGACAGTCAAATCACCTCATAAGGCAGTCAATTCAAAATTAGGGTTTTGTGTTGCATCAAGGTCCTCACATCCAAATGGTCTCAAATTCTCCCCAATGTCCTAATATGTTCTCAAGTTCATCCATATCAAATTTCAAGCCTTGCAGAGAAAGTTTGGTCAGTCAATTGCTCAAGAAGTCCAAAAATTGACTGTGCTAGGGCAAAAGTCAACTGTGACCTACAATTAGTCAAACCTCAAGATTTTTTGCCAACATTATAATTATTAAGGATAATTCATCATTTGATCAAGGGTTGATCATGATTCATCAAGGATTGCTCAAGATTCATCAAGATTCAAAAGTTGCTAAATTAGGGTTTTATAGGAAAAGTCAACTCAACTTTGACCAAGCATAACTTTCTCATACTTTATGAGAAATGACTAATCCAAATATCATTTTGAATAGGATGCAATTTCCTACAATCCATCTTCACACCCCAAGATCAAGAAATGCTCTCACAAAAAGTTACAAATTTGGACATTATAGGTCATTTTTGAAAGTCAACAAAAACACCTTTTTTTTCCAAAGCTTATAAAGTGAGAATGGAATATCAAAATGAGATGAGACCAAAATGGTTGATTTGAGGACATCTCAAGGTTTATAAAAAGTCCAAGAACACTTCAAAAAGTTCAAAATTGAAGAAGTTATGCATTGTTGAAGTTGGGCATTTTTCCAAAAGTGCCAAAAGTCAACTATCCTCAAAACTCCAATTTTTGACAAAAGGGCCCACTTTTTTCCACTTGATTTGGTCTTGTCACACCATACACGTGTCCCATCTACAATTTCATGAACAATCATTTATTTTTCTATTTTATTTAATTTTTAGTGATTTAATTCATTTTAAATCAATATTAATTCAAATAAAATCTAAAAATTGATGGAATGATATCTTTGTGATTGGTATAGACTTTAATTATCATCATGAACCAAATCAAATCCGAATCAAGCCTTATTATGCATAAAAAATCAGATTGGGTACAATTATGGAAAGCTTATCAATAGTGATCATATCAAATCTCAAAACCTTGAATGCACATGGATTAAAGCCCAACTCTTGACCTAATTCACTTCCAATATACATGTACAAGCCAGGCATACAAAGAACACGACCTAAAACTGCAAGAGACGGACAAACCAGAATTGAAAAAAGTGTGAAAAAGTGGAAGATCAAAATTGATATTAGAGCACGATTCAGTCCAAAAGCTTGACATAGCCTTCTAGCCTGGCATTCACTGAAGCCAAAGGGATCAAAATCCAGCCTTGAAGCAGCCCCAAACTCGCTGTAAGTATCCACGAACCTAGCTCTGAACATGAAATCGAAACCACTCATTCTTGCATCTTTTTGACAAACCATGGACATATTCTTGATCCTTGTTTGATTTCGAAGCTTTCTACATCATTTAATTTTATTTTCATGGCCTCTAATGTGATACCCGAACCTAGGGTTTCCTTGCTTTGTTTTTAGGCATTTTTTATACAGGCAAAATCAAGGCAATTCATGGCCATAGTTGTGTTCAGGGAAGCAAGACGAACACGATGATGGCCTTAGCTTGCGTTTACATGGCATAGGATGGATTTTTGAAACATCCCACGAATCTTCCTGCGGATAAAAATCCGCAGGTAAAAAACCAGGACCCTTTGGAGAAGATGATAACGTGGCTTGTTTCCATTGGCCAGTTCAAATATGTTTAGCGCGTTTTTTTTAATTCCCAGGCATATTAATTGTTTTCAATATATTATTTGTTTTGTATTCTATTAATCAAAAGAACACACAGCTCAGTTGGTGGAGGCGCTAGTGGATTGTCCCTTGGGACCTGGGTTCGAATCCCAGGTCCCCCAAAACCTTTGTTTAATTTTTCCTCAGATATTCTCATGCCACGCTCAAGATGCAGTCTACCATATGCTTCAAAGATCCAGGCGCCAGATGGCCTCCTGGCCAAATCTGAAGGCTAGGATTGAAGGACTATCATGTGTCCAAGTCAACAAGCGCGTGGATGATTCTGAAAGTCAAACGAGGCTGGGACATATTGGGCTTCACAATTGCTGATTTCACACTCAATCAGGCCCAACACCCCCCCATATTCGGTTATTTCTTCTCATATTTTTTTTATTATTTAATTGTTTTATTAATTATTATTATTATTTACACTAACCAAATATTTTTCTTAATAAAAATCAGAAAATATAAAAAATATTATTTTTATTAATTTCACTATTTTGTTTTTTGTAAATAAATATTAACATAATTTATTTAGTTTTAAATAGGTTTAACATTAATATTTTTTGCAATAAATTAAAATCAATTTAGAATTAGGGTTTTTAATAACTTTTAACCATTTTTATTTTATTTCCTCAAATATTAAAAATCTAAAAATATCTTTTTTATTAATTAATTAATAATTAGTTTAGATTTAATTTCATTTAATTCAAAAATAAGTAAAAAAAATTTCTTTAATAAAATAAAAAAGGGTCAAAACCCTGAAAATGCGCCGATTTAATTTCTTGCACGCGTATCATTTGATCCAATACTGTAATTGCTTCCGGTATGTAATAGCTTTTAACTAGGACTTTATTTATATATCGCTTTCTTTTAATTTCCGCAATTTAAATTAAAGGGTTTGTCTTTGGCGATGTAAATACCCGACGCCTTGTAATAGTTTAGATTTACTTTCCGCAAATTTAATTTCCACAACTATTAACTGTTAGATGTTTGATAAATAGGCAATGCATGACAAGATCAATCTTTAACCTAAAATCAATATAGCTTACCCATGACATGTACAGATAAAATTAACCGAAATAACACACTTGCACATGCCACTCTTAGGGTACACCTCACTTGGTTGCCTCGAATGTGGTCATTGAGTATAGGAAGTTTTAGAGGTTGCCCTCTTGTCCAAAGATCATAGTTGCCTCGAAACGGTTGCCTCGGATAAAATGATCTAAGACATTAGGGTTACCGCTAAGGCGTCCTAACATTGCTTTAGTGACCACACGTCCCTTAATCGAATTGACCTGAAAACTCCAACGGCAATGCTACCTACTCCTCAATAATGGGATAACATTGTCTATAGGACATTTGTACAGATTAATTCTTTTTTGAGTAGGTAGATGATTCTTAAGTACTTGCTCTCTTCAAAACAAAATAAAAATTTTCGCACTCACACTCCTTTCAAAAACAAAAACTTCTTTCAAACCCACAAACACAAAGAAAAGCAAACTTTTTGAAAACACAATGAGCAAGTACCTAAGAGCCCGTGGATAACCACGGATAGAAAGTGTTCTAACACCTTCCCTTTCAATAATCTACCTCCCGAACCCGAGAAATATCTCAAAAAGGAATTTTTCTGTGCTTTTGTCCTTTCCTTGTTGGATAAAATAAAAGACGGTGGCGACTTTTGCTTACCGCGACATTTTGCGAAAACAAACGCAAACGCGAACCAGCATTCCAAAACAGTAAGTTCTCATTCCCACCGATCACAGAACTGGTGACTCTGCTGGGGATTTATAAGTGAGGTGTACCTTAGGATTAGATCATTATGTTTTCAATTGTATGCTTTGTATGCTTTAATTTTGTGGGCTTGTATCGGAGTTCTATAGATCATAACCCGGATCTGGGGATACCCTTTAGGTAAGTAGCAATAAACTGTGAGGGATCTGTACGGTGTAGACCGATACAGATGAAGCAGTAGCTACGTTGGTGTGGCACTTTAGTCTGTACCGATATCCCTTGTGTTGGAACGAGGAGAATATGGGTCTTCTAAGGGGTCATTAAGTACCAACTGACCTTAGAACCTTAAATTGACCAACTTGGCCATAGAACAGTAGCAGTATGCTACACTCATTGAGACTAAACTCTCGCGATGATTCTGGCCGCAAGAAAAGGTTGCTAAACTGGAATTATGACCGATTGAGGGTAGTCAGTGATATTGAGATCCTCTAGAACCCGGTTACTATTTTTAGGACAGGTTTAAACCAACTGAACTGAAAGAGGGTAATACCTAAGCTCCATGCCAGCCTGAAATCTAAGGGCTCTCAGTATGACTTGTGTGCCTTTACCATGTTTGCTATTTGTGGATACTTGTGGTGTGCCTTTATCATGACATGATGACATTATAGCATTGCATACATCTTGCATAAAGACTAACCTATTTCAAAGACAAGAGGGTTTCATCTTTGCTCTGTTTTGTAGGTCATCATGATGCCCATGCGTAAGAATACTATCCGGATCAACTTTGTCCAAGTCCCTACCTTGCTTAAAGAGTTGGTTGCCAAGATGCCTGACACTACTTCCTTCATCAGGAGGCATGGTTCTCTTCTCAGTTTGGTCACCTCCAAATTGGACGAACAGATGATGATTGTTCTGGTCCAATTCTATGATCCACTGTACCATTGTTTCACTTTTCAAGACTATCAGTTGGTTCCTACCCTAGAGGAGTTCTCTGAGCTGCTCGGTATCTCTGTTTTGGAGCAGACTCCATTCACTGGTTGGGAGAAGACCCTTAGGCCCGAAGAAATTGTTACAGCCCTTCATTTGACCAAAGAAGAGGTAATGGCTAATTGGGAGACTAGAAGTGGAGCTAAAGGATTTTTGACTAAGTTCTTGGTTGGCAAGGCTAACTACTTCTGGGATAGCCTAGACTTTAAGGCGTTCGAGGATATTCTGGCTCTTTTGATTTATGGCTTGGTACTGTTTCCGAATCCTGACACTTTTGTTGATGTGAATGCCATAAAAATCTTCATCTCTCAGAACCCTGTACCCACTCTCTTGGGTGACATTCTTCATCAGCTCTATGCTCGTACTGCCCGAAAGCAGGGAACCTTGATGTGTTGTGCTCCTTTATTGTCGAGGTGGTTTATTTCGCACCTCCCTAAGTCAGTGTTGAAGAACAAAGAAGGAATGGGCTGGGCTTATAGGGTGATGTCTCTTTCTCATAATGACATTATCTGGACTCTCAAAGGTATGGATGAGGTGACTATCATTGATTGTTGTGGAGAGTATCCTAATGTTCCACTGCTAAGAACCCATGGAGGAATTTCTTACAACCCATGCTTAGCTCTCCATCAGTTTGGAAGAGCCAGAAGAGAAGGACCTCGTGAGATGCTAATGCCTCATATCATCTTTGATTTTCAAGGGGATAGCGACGAGCAACGTCGTAGATTTATAAGGGCTTGGGACAGAGTTCACCAATCTGATCCACATGAGTTGGGCCCAAAGACTTCTCTGCCAATGGAGCCATATCTCAGATGGGTCCGTATCCGTGCCCAGAAGCTAGGTATGCCATATGAAGTTGTTCGGCCTGTCACTCTTGAAGTTGCTAATGAAGAAGGGGTTCTTCCAACCATTCTCCATCCTTATATGCCCACTGACATTGGGGCACTGAAGAGATCTTGGATGCAACTGCGGGAAGAACGAGATTCTTATCGGGAGAAGTTCAACGAGCAAGAGCAAAAGATCCAGAGGTTGACCAGGCAGTTAGAGAATGAGCGGATTCTCAACGATTATGTACGCACTGATAGAAGAGACCATGGGAGCATTGATGGACCTTTGATGATTTCCTTTCCAGTTTTTGTTTACTTTTCAGTATTTCCATTCTTGTAACGCCTTAAGGGCAATTTGTTGAACAATTTAAATTTTGAAGTTTAAATCTAATAAAGTGTGTTTCCTTTCTTGTTTACAAATTTGAATCTCGATTGTCTTTGAAATCATAAATCATACGCATTTCATCCCATGCACTTCATAAACAGGTACCCTTTACAGGTCTCTTATCTTCTTCGCTGTTTATTTCAGCGATCATCATGTCTACTGAAACTTCAACTGAGCAAGCCATCAAGGCCCTCCAGGCCCAGAATGCCCAATTTCAAGAGCTGTTCATGAATCTAGCTAAGGGTCAGCAGGACCTGAAGACCTTGATTCTGAAAGAGAAGAATAAGAAGAAGAGGACAGTCTTGTTCAGCACAGGACACAGGTTTGGGAACAAGATACAAAATGAAGTTGATCTGACCACCTCATCTGGAGGGAAAGATAGTTCACAAGAAAGGAGGGATCCTAGCCCTGTGATCTCCGACAACGAGACAGACTACGATGAAGAACAATATCCTCCTGCTAAGGATAAGTACAAACAACTGGAAGACCGTTTGAGCGCTATGGAAATTCAGAAGGTGCCCGGTCTGGACTTCGGAGATCTAGGTCTATCATCTGGGGTGGTGATTCCCCCTAAATTCAAGGCACCATCCTTTGCCAAGTATGACGGAGTTTCCTGTCTGAAGCTGCACCTACGGTCATATGTGAGGAAGATCCAGCCTTACACTGCTGATAAGAACTTATGGATCCATTTCTTTCAAGACAGTCTCTCAGGGACTCAGCTTGAATGGTTCTATCAGTTGGACGGAGCCAGTATCCGCAATTGGGAAGATTTGGCTACTGCACTCTATAGGCAGTATCAGTACAACACCGACCTCGCTCATACGCGTACCCAACTCAAGGGTATGTCAATGGGAACATGTAAAGGATTTAAAGATTATTCCCAGAAGTGGAGGGACCTCGCCGGTAGGGTGCAACCACCCTTGGCTGATCAGGAGCTTGTTGACATGTTTCTGGGGACCCTGTCTGGTCCATTCTTCAACCACTTGATTGGAAGCTCTTCATCTGGGTTTACAGATCTTATTTTGACTGGTGAGAGGATTGAAGCTGGTATTAAGGCTGGGAAGATACAGAAGGGTGCTTCATCAAGCACCGAGAAGAATTCGTTTAAGAAAGAGTCCAGTGCTGTCTACAGTGCAAGAAGACAAAATAGACCTGAACACCGCCAAGCTGTCAATGCAGTTGTTATTTCAAAACCTGCTGGTGCTCCTCAGTACAATAATCAACAAAAGGACGAGAGACCTAAGAGGCAATTCACTCGTCTCAACATGACCTTATCTTAGATTCTGCCACAGTTGTTGAAGAGTAATCTGGTGACTCTAAGGGAACCCCCAAAGAATTCAAATACAACGTCACCAAGGTATAACCCTAACGCCCGCTGTGATTTTCACTCTGATAGCCCGGGGCATAATACAGATGATTGTTGGAGTCTGAAAAGTAAGATACAAGACTTAATTGATGAAAAGGAGATTGAGTTCGAGGCGCCCGAAAGGCCTAATGTTGTGACTGCTCCCATGCCCAAACATGGAGTGAATGCTGTAGAGGAAGACTTATTTGTAGTTTCTGTGGATGACATTATTACCCCTCTAATGACTGTCAAGAAGAACCTGTTGCTAGCAGGTTTATTTCCGGGCTGTGATGAAGGTTGCCATATGTGTTCTGTTTTACCTACCGGTTGCCCATTCCTGAAGTCGGGTATCCAAAACCTGAAGGATATCCTGTTTGAGAAGACTGTTGTTCCTTCCATTCCTACTGAAGAAGTCACCGTTATTACCATTTTCGACAATTCTTCCAAGGCTCCCTCGAGGAAGCCTGTTAGAATTACATTTGTTCCGAAAATCGCACCTGTGATTATCACTATTCTGGGGCCCATCCCCTACACCTCTGACAAAGATGTCCCTTGGCATTATGGGGCTGATGTTTATTTTCATGCAGTTAAGCAAGAGTTGGATGCTGATACTGGCGTCAGCAACATTACAGGACCTGCTAAAGTCACCCGCAGTGGCAGACTTTTCTCACCTGATATTGTTCCACCAACTGTCCGAAGACCTGTTGTCATTACACCTGTAAGTACACCTACCACTATTCCTAATCAAGCCCCTATTCTTACCCCTGTCTCCGAGTCATCTGACGCTCGGGGCAAAAGGATCATCACTGATGTGCCTGCCCAAACGGAGGCACCAAAGACAATTACTGTTGAAGCTTCCAAACAGGAGATGGAAGAGATTCTGAAGATTATTAAGAAGAGTGATTACAACGTAGTTAAGCAACTGGGGCAAACCCCGTCTAAGATTTCTATGTTGTCACTATTGCTGTGCTCAGAGGCCCATGCCAAGGCTTTGATTACCTTCCTGAAGACTGCCCACGTGCCACAAGAGACATCAGCTGATCAGTTTACTGATTGTGTGGCCAATTTAACTGCTGATAATGGTTTGGGTTTCTCCGACGCTGATTTGACTGCCAAAGGGAAAAATCATAACGATGCCCTGCATGTCTCCATTGAATGCAGGGGCACTACTCTTGCACATGTATTGATTGACACTGATTCCTCATTGAACGTCTTGCCCAAAAAGGCTCTAGACCAGTTGGATTGCGAAGGGTTAGAGCTAAAACCAAGTAACATCGTTGTCAGTGCCTTTGATGGATCTAAAAGGATGGTGCACTGTGAAGTTGATATTCCAATTAAAGTTGGTTCTCAGGTCTTCAATTCTACTTTCTATGTGATGGACATTCGACCATCCTACTCTTGTTTGCTGGGTCGTCCATGGATCCACAAAGCTGGGACCGTAACCTCAACGCTTCACCAGAAGTTGAAGTACCCGGTCAGAGGGAAGATTGTGACAGTACAAGGGGAGGAAGAGTACATGGTCAGCCACGTCAACTCATTCAGATACGTAGAGATGGATGGGGAGTTCATTGAGACCCCATTCCAGCACTTTGAAGAGGTTCCCCAGACACTGGCATCAGCTGAGACTGTGGTTGAGGATTCTCCTATGAAGATGGCTTCCTTAAAATATTCTCGGGCTGTTATTGAGAAGGGTGAGTGTGCAAATTGGGGCCGACTCCCTGATTTTACACAGAAGACTAACAAGTTTGGTTTGGGTTTCACTGCAGAAGCTCAAAGGGCTGTTCGAAGTGCAAGGATCGGAAGACCTCCCGTGTTCATCAGCAACTCGGGAGTAAATGCCATTGAAGATGATATAGAAGAGTCTGAGTTCGATAGCTGGATCTATCCTACGACCGACGGTGGACCAAGCAACTGGACAGCAAAGGACTTCATCCCTATTACTTTTGTTACCCAGTAATGAAACTTTTGTTTTTGTAATAGACAATGTCTTAAACTTTATGGCCCGGTGTCTTACCCGGGGCACTGTGGCTTCATTCGTGAGGGCTTTTGTGTGTCATTTCCATATATCATTAATAAAAGCATTGGACGTTCTTGCATTTCAAATTTTGCACTCCTTGTTTTTCTTTATTATATATTGCAAAACAGTTATTTTACACACACTCACATATACAGGTCCACATCCACTCTGGATCTCACTGGTAACGACTCTGCTACTACCAGTTATGACTTCGAAAATCCGATCAAATTAGCCGAAGACGAAGGTGAAGATGATTGCGAAGTACCTGGTGAACTTGCAAGACTGCTACTCCAGGAAGAGAGGGCCATTCAGCCACATGAAGTGCCGGTAGAATCAGTGAATCTGGGTACTGAGACAGACAAGAAGGAAGTCAAGGTTGGTGCTAATCTGGAGCCTAGTGTGAAACAACGGTTGATTCAGATGTTGCGTGACTACGTGGAGATCTTTGCTTGGTCTTACGAAGATATGCCTGGTTTGGATACCGACATTGTGGTTCATCACTTGCCTACCAAGGAAGACTGTCCTCCAGTAAAACAGAAGGTCCGCCGAATGCGCCCAGAGATGTCTGAGAAAATCAAGGCTGAAGTTATGAAACAGTTCGACGCCGGTTTTCTAGCCGTTACCTCTTACCCTCAGTGGGTGGCCAATGTGGTGCCAGTGCTAAAGAAGGATGGTAAGGTTCGAATGTGTGTTGACTACATGGATTTGAACAGGGCGAGCCCTAAGGATGACTTCCCTCTACCTCACATCGACGTACTGGTTGACAACACCGCTCAGCATAAGGTCTTCTCCTTCATGGATGGTTTCTCCGGTTATAATCAGATAAAGATGGCTCCCGAAGACATGGAAAAGACCACCTTTGTTACTCAGTGGGGTACCTTCTGCTACAAGGTCATGCCTTTTGGATTGAAGAATGCTGGGGCAACATATCAGCGTGCCATGGTTGCTTTGTTTCATGACATGATCCATCATGAGATTGAAGTATACGTCAACGATATGATTGCAAGGTCCCAGACTGAGGAAGAACACCTTGACCATCTATAGAAGCTGTTTGACAGGTTGAAGTTGTACAAGCTGAGATTGAACCCGAACAAGTGCACCTTCGGGGTGAGGTCTGGTAAGCTGCTAGGTTTTATTTTAAGCGACAAAGGTATTCAAGTGGACCCTGCCAAGGTGAAAGCTATACAAGAGATTCCAGCTCCCAGAACAGAGAAAGAATTCAGAGGCTTTCTGGGATGACTGAATTATATTGCCCGATTCATCTCACACCTAACTGCTACTTGTGAGCCAATCTTCAAGCTACTGAAGAAAGATCAAGTGGTACGTTGGAATGATGAATGCCAAGCCGCTTTCGAAAGAATCAAAGAGTATCTCCAGGAGCCACCCATCCTGATGCCACCAGTTGAAGGGAGACCTCTGATCTTATACTTGACTGTGCTCAATAACTCAACAGGGTGTGTGCTGGGTCAGCATGACGAGTCCGGCCAAAAAGAGGATGCTATTTATTACCTTAGCAAAAAGTTTACCGAGTGTGAGACCCGATACTCACTGCTCAAGAAAACTTGTTGCGCTTTGGCATGGGCTGCTCGCCGGCTGAGACAATATATGTTGACTCACACCATTTTGTTGATATCAAAGATGGATCCAATCAAGTATATCTTCGAGAAGCCTGCCTTGTCCGGAAGAATAGAAAGATGGCAGATGATCTTGACTGAGTATGACATCTGTGATCGGTGGATCTGGAACTGACTGTTTAACGCTGGTTCGCGAAATGTCGCGGAAGCAAGAGTCGCCACCGTCTTTTATTTTCTCCAAATGGAAAGGACAAAAGCACAGAAAAATTCCTTATCGAGATTGCTCTCGGTTCGGGAGGTAAATTATAGAAAGGGAAGGTGTTAGCACCCTTTCTATCCATGGTTATCCATGGGCTCTTAGATACTTGCTCACTTGTGTTTTCAAAAATGGTTTGTTTGCTTTTCAACTGTGGGTTTTAAAAAGTTTCTTTGAAAATTTCAGTTCGACTCTTGTATCGGTCCTCAAGAGTGTTTGAAAAATGCTTTCGAAAGCTTTTTGAAAATGTGTTGGTGTGAAAAGTATTTTTGATTTGTTTTGTTTTGAATTAGAGCAAGTATCCACGAGTCGTCTACCTACCCTAAGGAATTCGTCTGTGTAAATGTCCTTTAAAGTAGTGCCATCCCACCATTGAGAGGTAGGTAGCACCACCGTTGGAGGTGTTCGGGTCAATTCGAGGTTCGGGACATGGTGATCACCAGAGCAATAGGAAGACACCTTAGAAGCTACCCTCATGCCAGGTTCCCGGATCATGAGGACTTACTAAAACATCCTCTACTCGACGATCACCTTTCGAGGCAAGGCAACAGTGAGGCGTACCCTAGGGGTGGTGTGTGATTTGTGTGTCATGTTCAGTTATTTTGTCTTATTCATGTCAAGGTGATCTATGCGTTTGTTTTTATTTTATCATTCATTCTTGCATGCATTTATTAACAGTTAAAATATTGCGAGAAAGTAAAAGATTCTAAGCTATTACAAAAGGCGCGGGTCCACATCGCCAAAATTAACCAGGACCCGATTTGACAGAAAATAAAGAAATTAAAAGTGTGAGAAGGTTAATTACAAGGCTTCGGGAGAGATACATAGGTATTATAATGAAAGAAAATAAATACGCGAATTAATGAGAAATTAAGAACGAAACGAGGGCGTTGGACCCTTTTGCAAAAAATTGAATTAATGATGAATTAATTAATTAAAAAAAGAAAGAACTTGTTTTTGGTATTTTTAGAATTTTAAGATTTAATAGAAAAAGTTAATTGAAATTAAACGCTAACCCTAATTCTATTTTATTTTAATTTATTAAGAAATATTGAAGTTTTTTGACCTAAATTAACCCTAAGTTATTTTCATGCAATTTAATTATAAAAAATAAAATATTTAATATTTTTATAAAAAAGAAAAATTAAAAAGGAATAAAAACATTAATTAAACCTAATTCTATGTTTTTTAGATTTTATTATGAAAAGAATCAAAATTGCAAAACCTAATTTAAGACTAAATTCAATTACATGCAAATTTATTTAAGAAAATATTAAAATAAAAATTATTATATTTTTGCTCTTTTCTGACCTTTATGTGTTTTTTTTTTATATTTTTGTGGAGATAATTAATTAATTGAAAGCAATAATTAAAAGGAAAAATAGAAAATAATAAAAACAAGGAAAATAGAGAGAATTACAAACCCAGGGGGTTCAGACCCCAAATTAGGAGGTATCTTTAGAAATCTTAAGCCCATTTATCCATTGGCCCATGTGACTTTTCCAGGCAGCATGCCGGCATGTTGACTCACGTCCACGCTGTTCTCTATCTCTCAACCTTTGGATTGATCTCAAGATGGACGTGGACGGTTTGATCTGGAGGGCGTATGGTACGCTTGGATGCTGAACCTGTATGTGAAGATTTATTGCAAAATAATATTGAGAATGTTGAAGACCTGGGGTTCGAACCCAGGTCATGTACCTTTCCAACCAACACGTTTGCCACGGAACCAACCCATGCGCGTTTAATATATAATAACGAATAAACATTATAAAAGAAATAATGGTCAGGGGCCACCAACGCGCGCGAATTTTGAATCAGCCTATCACCGTTTGCCACGATATCATCTTCTCCACATTCCTGAAACACAAATACATTAAGCCACGGTTTTTCACGTGTTCTCCTAGGCCAGTTTTGGGAAAATAACGATTAGGCCTAGGACACTCATAAATTAGGCGTGAGGGTATGTTTGAGATCGTCCAGACGCGCTGAGTTGAATGGTGGTGGTCAGGGGTTCCAATTTTTCCTTGTTACAAAACCCCTAATCTGAAGCTCTGCAAACCCTAAAAATCATCAATGGCATAATCGTGTACACAACATAAAAACACAATTGAATCATATGGTTAGCATTAGAATGGCATAAGGAATGCAAATCAACAATTAAAATGCCCTAAGAATGCCTAGATGTTAAAACACGATCATGGATTTTTTTCTGTACAGGGGCGGTTCTTGTTACCAATTCTTTGAGCTTTGATGGATGTTTTTGATTGGAACACGTTCAGTAATCTTCAAGGAAGCTAATGGAATGGAAATCGTGCCTTGAATCAACCTGCAAATCAGTTTTCAGTATTGAGTTTTTTAGAAAAAATTTCAAGTTTGTTTTCCAATTTTCTCAGCAGCTGCGTGTGTTCTTTGATTAGGTTTGTGATCAGGCTTTTGTATTGAGTCAATTAGGTCAAGAAAAATAAAACAAATCTAATGCATTCATGGTTTTTGGAAATTTGATTTTTAAGGATCTTTTTTCAATCTTTTCCATGTGTTCTTGTATCAATTATGATCAATTCACTCCAAATCTTTCCTTATTTGCATATGCACGAAATCTTGAGGATAAAACATGTACAAAAAGATTGGAAAACTTAGGTTAGCATTTTTCATACATTTATTTTGATTTAAATGAATTATTATAAAAATTCAAATAAATAAATAAATAATGAATAAAGACTTCCCTTTGGGCCAAGTAGTCGTGCATATGTCATGGATGATGAATTATAGAAGAAAAATGGGCCCATTAGCAATTTTAGGTCATTTGAACCAATGTTGACTTTTCAAAATATCCAAAAATTTCCCAACTTCCACAAGGCATAACTTGTTCAATTTTTAAGCTTTTCTCATGTTCTTGGACATTTTGGAAAGGTCTTTGAGTCCTCTAACCAATGCCTTTGGTCCCATGTCATTTTGATTTACCAATCTCAAGTTATGGCCTTTGACTTAAAGTCCCTTTTTGTTGACTTTTGAAAATGACCTATAATGTTGAAATTGATAACTTTTTGTGAGGGAATTTCTTGGACTTGAAGTATGAATATGAGTTGTAGGAAATGTCTTTCTCTTCAAAATGAGCTTTGGATGGAATTTTTCTGATAATCCATGTGAAAGTTATGCCCTGGTCAATTTCAGTTGACTTTTTCAACTGTCCAAATAAGGAAACTTTTGCATCTTGATGATTTCTGAGCCAAATTTTGAGAATCATGATAAAGCATTGATCAAATGATGTTTGTGGCTTCAAAATGATATGTTGACCAAAAATTTGAACTTTTGACCGCCAAATGACCATTTTGCCCCTACAGTTGACTGTAGTGCAATTAGGGTTTTTGACTGTGCAATTTTGAGCTGAATGTCTTGAAACTTGATATGAGGATGCTTGACCATATTTATAGGCATGTGAGACTTGATTGGCCCTTTGAACACTTCATTTTCTTGATCAGAACACAAACCCTAATTTTGACTGTATAGGAGGCCCTTGAACTGTGCAACCCTTGGGGAACTTTGAAGCTTGACTTGGCAATTTCTTGGAGAATATGGGAGGAAAAATTTTGGGGTACAACAATTGCCCCTGTTCAATCTTCTTAGACCTGAGGATGCAGATTGGCTGACGTGCCTTTCGTAATCCGAAGGTAGAAGATGATTGGACACTAGAGTGCCCAGAAATTTGCACTCACATAGTAGCAGTGTGGTGGGAATGGGCTTATAGATGCCATTTGGAGATTGATGGATAGGATGAGGGGCTTATAGATGCCATCTGGATGTTGATCGCGTACGAGATTCCTTAGCGGGAAGCTGCATACCTGCAAAACAGAAAATGATTACCTGACACGTTACAGGAGTTGATTTTCAGATGCTTGGTATGGATATGTCCTGACTGGTTACAGGAGCTGGATCTGGAGCTTCAAATGGTGATGAATGAACCAGGGATGGTTACTACCTTAGCATGAACGGTAAGAGAACCAATAGGCAATTATAATTTGAAAGGGGATTACATCTCACGCACCGTCGGGGAGAGAACCATAGGAAATTATAATCTGAAAGGGAATTACATCTCACGCACCGTCGGGGAGAGAACCATAGGAAATTATAATCTGAAAGGAATTATCACCTCACTCACCGTCGGAGAGGGAACCATCTGAAAAGGAATTATCACCTCACTCACCGTCGGAGAGGGAACCATCTGAAAAGGAATTATCACCTCACTCACCGTCGGAGAGGGAACCATCTGAAAAGGAATTATCACCTCACTCACCGTCGGAGAGGGAACCATCTGAAAAGGAATTATCACCTTACTCACCGTCGGAGAGGGAACCATCTGAAAAGGAATTATCACCTCACTCACCGTCGGAGAGGGAACCATCTGAAAAGGAATTATCACCTCACTCACCGTCGGAGAGGGAACCATCTGAAAAGGAATTATCACCTCACTCACCGTCGGAGAGGGAACCATCTGAAAAGGAATTATCACCTCACTCACCGTCGGAGAGGGAACCATCTGAAAAGGAATTATCACCTCACTCACCGTCGGAGAGGGAACCATCTGAAAAGGAATAATCTCCTCACTCACCGTCGGAGAGGGAACCATCTGAAAAGGAATTATCACCTCACTCACCGTCGGAGAGGGAACCATCTGAAAAGGAATTATCACCTCACTCACCGTCGGAGAGGGAACCATCTGAAAAGGAATTATCACCTCACTCACCATCGGAGAGGGAACCATTATAACCTAAAAGGGAATTATCACCTCACGCACCATCGGAGAGGGAACCATTATAACCTTAAAGGGAATTATCACCTCACGCACCATCGGAGAGGGAACCATTATAACCTAAAAGGGAATTATCACCTCACGCACCATCGGAGAGGGAACCATAGGAAATTATAATCTCGAACGTCTGAGAAAAACCTAAAAACTTCTACTGAATCTTCATCAGAAAAATCTGTTAGGAGTCGATTTAGCTGGACTAGAGAAGGCCTTGGACTGGATAAGAAATCTTTTGAGTCGATTAACTGAACCGGTCTAGGTCTTGAAATATGATTGAGAATTTAACTGCATCTTTCCTAGAAGGTAAAGGTCAGTCATATGCAATGCATGATATGGATCAAGCAATGATGTTCTCAACATAAATGAGATTTGTATGATATGATGCGTCTATGCATGCTATAATGATGTATGTGATGTTTATGTATGTGTTTTTCGTCTAGGAAAGTAAATCCTTGACGGATGCCGGGAAGTCATATCCTGGGCTGATGTTGAAGAATAGATTTTGCTTCCGCTGGGGATGATAACTGCAAGAATACCGGTAGGAGAAGATGACTCCGTTGCGGAATAAACTTGGCAAATGGAAGATTCTGCGGGGAGAAAAGATACCCTAGCGACCATGCTGGGAAGCAATACCCTGTGGGAAGAGGGATGCCTTGCTGAGTGTTGATAATAATTTGCTGGGGATACCCTTGTTGTTGGAAGTGTTGATGGACTTCGCTGGGGTAAGAAGACTTCGTCGAGGACGCTCTTTCCGTGGCTTTTGGCTGAGGATAACCCAGTTATATCCTGTTAAGGAAATAACTCTTTGAATAAAGCCGGGAGACGCGTTCGTGCTCTGCGAAGGATAAGCTTCCAGAATTTACTGGGGATAAGCTTACTGCTTGGGGATATGAATTCCAAATTTCCTGGGGAACTAGATTGGATTCTCTTGGGGAAGTTTTGAACTATGTCGGGGAAGCGATTCCTTTGAATGTTGGTCTGCCGCCGGGGAACAATCTTTAGACCAAGACTGCCGGGGATGCTTGTTAAGAATATATGTATACTGCTGGGGAATGTTGGGATCTGCTGGAGGATACCCAATTTCCTTGAGACTTGATAACTCTGCCTGGAGAAGAATGCACTGTTTTGCTGAATCACTCTCTGGGGAATTAATATGTACTGGTCATATTCTTTAGCTGAACCTACCTTGGTACCTGGGAGGATAGAACAATTGGATTGTTTAGACAACTCTTTTATTGCCCCTGTTTCTAGTGTCACCTGCAATTAATTCCTTTGTTTCGTACGCAGATATTTATGAGTTAGCAAATTATTGTCAATGCATATATCACAAATTGAACCTTGGACGTTCTTCGCAAAACAGAACAGAAAAAGAAAAACACTTGGCACGTTTAACTGAAAATATATTTGTATTGATTTTGAATGGCCTGTGAATAGGCGTTTTGTGTACAAGAGGCTGACGTCCTAGTAAGAGAACGCCGCCGAACAAAAGAGTTTATACAAATTTTGTACAAGAGAAAATAAAACAGCTGTGTGAAATGAATGATCCCACTGGGTTTCAACTCTGCTATTGCCTTTATAACTCCGAGCGTCTCATCACTTGATGACCTTGGTTGAAGGTGAAGCTGACTGATCGATGCCGTCTGAACTTGATGTAGATACCAGATTCTGGATGCAAAGTGATCCAATGAGACATAGTATTACGCTTTATCCCTAATTTTTGCCTGGACCGCCCTTTCGGGTTTTCAGTCCACCGGGATACCCATTTTTGCCCAAGCCGCCTTTTCAGGTTTTCGACTTGCCGGGTGTACAGATTTTTTCATTTCATCCCTTCATTTTGCCCGAACCCTTTTGGTTCGACGGGAAGCCCTAATTTTTGCCTAGGCATGTCAGCCTAGCGGGTCTTTTTTTTATGCGTAGTATTTTTTTACTATGTCTGCATTGGCGGGGTGAGGAAGGTCGTCACCATCCATGTTGGTCAATATCATTGCTCCTCCTGAGAACACATGCTTAACCACAAATGGCCCTTCGTACGTAGGGGTCCATTTGCCCCTTGGATCACTCTGAGGAAGGATGATTCTCTTGATTACCAGATCCCCAACTCGATATTCCTGTGGTCTGACCTTTTTGTTAAATGCCCTGATCATCCGTTTCTGATACGTATGACCATGGCAGATAGCAGCAAGTCTCTTTTCATCAATGAGGTTGAGCTGATCAAGTCGTGTCTGGATCCAATCATCTTCATTCAGGTTTGCATCCTTCATTATCCGGAGAGAGGGTATTTGCACTTCAATTGGTAAGACTGCCTCCATACCATAAACCAAAGAGAAAGGAGTTGCCCCGGTTGACGTCCTAGCTGAGGTACGGTACCCGTGTAGAGCGAACGGTAACATCTCGTGCCAATCTTTATAAGTCACTGTCATCTTCTGCACGATTTTCTTGATGTTCTTATTTGCTGCTTCTACAGCCCCATTCATCTTTGGTCTGTAAGGAGAAGAGTTGTGGTGCTGTATCTTGAACTGTTCGCAGAGCTCAGCGATCATCTTGTTGTTCAGATTGGTACCGTTGTCTGTAATAATCCGCTCAGGGACGCCGTACCGACAGATCAGGTTGTGCCGAATGAACCGTGCCACAACAGTCTTGGTTACTGTGGCATAGGATGCTGCCTCAACCCACTTCGTAAAATAATCAATCGCCACTAGGATGAAGCGATGCCCATTAGATGCCGTAGGTTTAATCTCACCAATCATTTCTATGCCCCACATTGCAAACGGCCAAGGCGCAGTCAGAACATTCAGGGGAACTGGAGGAACATGCACCTTGTCTGCATAAATCTGGCACTTATGGCATGTCCTGGAATGTTGGTAGCAGTCAGCTTCCATTGTGGACCAGTAATATCCTGCCCGTAGGATTTTCTTAGCCATAGTGTGCCCACTGGAATGTGTACCAAAGGTCCCTTCATGTAGCTCTTCCATGATTCTTTCCGCTTCAGTCTTATCCACACAACGCAGTAAGGTTGAATCATGGTTTCGCTTGTACAAGATGCCGTTGCTAAGGAAGAACTTGGCTGCGAACCTTCTCAGGAACTTCTTATCATTGACAGAGGCACCTTCAGGGTATTCCTGAGCTTCCAAATATCTCTTCACCTCATGGTACCAAGGCTTCTCAGTCACCAATTCAGTCTCGAGATCACAACAGTATGCCGGTTCGTCCAGTTTCCAGATGATGATCCGGGGAGCCTCATTATCCCATTTAACTTTGAACATAGAAGACATTGTAGCTAACGCGTCCGCTAACTGATTCTCTTCTCTTGGAAAGTGCTCAAAGGTTATATCTGTGAAGTGGGGGATCAGGGTCAACACACATTCTCTGTAAGGAATCAGGTTTGGATGTTTCGTATCCCACTCTCCTTTGATCTGATTGATCACAAGAGCGGAATCTCCGAAGACACTCAGAAATTTGATCCTTAGGTCGATCGCAGCTTGAAGACCCATGATGCACGCCTCATACTCCGCCATGTTGTTGGTACAGTTGAAACACAGTCGGGCAGTGAGTGAAGTATGAGTACCTTGAGGAGATATGATGATGGCGCCGATACCATTACCCAAAGCATTGGAGGCTCCGTCAAAGTGCATAGACCATCGGGATCCTGGTTCAGGTCCTTCATCCGGTCCAGGTACTTCACAATCTGTCACTATCATGATGCTCTCATCCGGAAATTCGAAGTTCATAGACTGATAGTCATCTACAGCTTGATGTGCCAAGTGGTCTGCCAATACACTTCCCTTGATGGCTTTCTGGGCTGTGTACTTAATGTCGTATTCCGTCAAGATCATTTGCCATCTTGCAATTCTCCCAGACAGAGCAGGCTTTTCGAATATGTACTTTATAGGATCCATCTTCGAGATCAACAAAGTAGTGTGAGTCAGCATATACTGTCTCAGCCGGCGAGCAGCCCATACCAAAGCGCAGCAAGTTTTCTCGAGCAGTGAGTATCGGGTCTCACAGTCGGTAAACTTTTTGCTAAGGTAATAAATGGCATGCTCTTTTCGGCCAGACTCGTCATGCTGCCCCAGCACACACCCCATTGAGTTGTCAAGCACTGTTAGATATAGTATCAGAGGTCTCCCTTCAACCGGTGGCATAAGGATAGGTGGTTCTTGGAGATACTCTTTGATTCTGTCGAAAGCAGCCTGACATTCATCATTCCAACGTACTACCTGATCTTTCTTCAGCAGCTTGAAGATTGGCTCACAGGTAGCAGTCAGATGCGAGATGAACCGAGCAATGTAATTCAGGCGTCCTAAAAAGCCTCTGACTTCCTTCTCTGTCTTAGGAACTGGCATCTCTTGAATAGCTTTGACCTTAGCAGGGTCCACTTGAATACCCTTATCACTTACCACGAAGCCTAGCAACTTTCCAGATCTTACCCCGAAGGTGCACTTGTTCGGGTTTAATCTCAGCTTGAACAGTTTCAACCGGTCAAACAACTTCTGCAGATGATCTAGGTGCTCTTCCTCAGTCTGGGACCTTGCGATCATGTCGTCAACATACACCTCTATCTCATGATGGATCATATCATGAAATAGAGCGACCATGGCACGTTGGTAGGTTGCCCCAACGTTCTTCAACCCGAATGGCATGACCTTGTAATAGAAGGTGCCCCACTGAGTGACAAATGTAGTCTTCTCCATGTCTTCAGGTGCCATCTTGATCTGATTGTAACCTGAGAAACCATCCATGAAAGAGAACACCTTATGCTGAGCTGTATTGTCAACAAGGACATCAATGTGAGGTAAGGGGAAGTCATCCTTGGGGCTGGCCCTGTTCAGATCCCTGTAGTCGACACACATTCTGACCTTACCGTCCTTCTTTGGTACCGGCACCACATTAGCAACCCACTGAGGGTAAGAAGTCACTGCAAGAAACCCAGCATTAAACTGTTTCATGACCTTGGCCTTAATCTTCTCAGACATCTCTGGACGCATCCGACGGACCTTTTGCTTAACTGGAGGGCAGTCTTCCTTAGTTGGCAAGTGATGAACCACAATATCGGTATCCAGCCCGGGCATGTCTTCGTAGGACCAGGAAAAGATCTCCATATAATCATGTAGCATCTTGGTTAACCGTTGCTTCACGTTGAGCTCTAGGTTGGCACCAATCTTTACCTCTTTCCTGTCTGCCTTGGTACCCAAGTTTATTGTTTCTATTGGCTCTTCATGGGGTTGAATTGCCCTCTCTTCCTGAAGCAACAGTCTTGCAAGCTCGCCAGGAACTTCACAATCATCTTCACCTTCGTCTTCGGCTAAGTTGATCGGATTTTCGAAGTCATAACTGGCAGTAGCAGGGTTGTTATCAGTGAGATCCAGAGTGGATTGAAACCTGTATGAGTGAGTGTGTGTGTAAATACAGTTGTTTTGAAATATATGTAAAGGAAAGAAAGACAGAAAAGGAGCATAAGATTTGCAATGCGAGAAAACGTCCAAGATTTTCATTCATGATATATGAAATGACAATTTATATGCCCTCACAAATAGAACCACGGTGCCTCGGGTAAGACACCGGGCCATGGAGTTTATTGTTTATTACAAAATAACAAAACATAGGAATTCATTACTCAGTAACAAGAGAAACAGGGAGATTGTCTTTTGCGCTCCAATTGTTAAGTCCACCGTCGGTTGCCGGGTAGATCCAGCTATCAAACTCAGCTTCATCAACTTCCTCGTCGTCCCCAATAGCATTCACTCCATGAGCAGGTAGGGGCGCTGTCACTACATTAGGCTTCTCAGATGCCTCAAACTGTACCTCCTTGGCGTCAATAAGGTCCTGCAGCTTGTTCCTTAATGCCCAACAGTCATCAGTGGCATGCCCCGGGCTATCAGAATGATAAGCACAACGAGCATTCGGGTTGTACTTAGGAGATGTAGTATTTGGAAACTTTGGAGCTTCCCTGACAGTCACCAAATTGGTGGATAGCAACTGTGGCAGGATCTGCGATAGGGTCATGCTTAACCGGGTAAACTCCCTCCGGGGTCTTTCAGCCCTTTGAGGATTGTTTGGCCGGGGAGTGGCAGCAGGCTTAGCAATCATTACCGCACTGACAGATTGGCGGCGCTCAGGTCTCTCTGATTTCCTGGAACCATACACGGCACTAGCCTCCTTCTTGAAGGGTTTCTTCTCAGAACTAGATGATGCACCCTTCGCAATCTTTCCAGACTTCAACCCAGCCTCAATTCTCTCTCCTGTTAGAATCAAATCAGTGAACCCTGCAGACGAATTCCCGATAAGATGGTTGAAAAATGGCCCAGATAGGGTCCCCAAGAACATATCCACCAACTCCCGATCAGTCAATGGTGGATGCACCCTGCCAGCCAGGTCCCTCCACTTCTGAGCGTACTCCTTAAAACCTTCACTTGCACCTAACGACATACCCTGGAGTTGGGTACGTGTAGGGGCAAGGTCGGCATTATATTGATACTGCTTGTAGAAAGCAGTAGCCAACTCCTCCCAGTTACGAACCTTGGTCCCATCCAGCTGATAGAACCATTCGAGATGAGTCCCTGAAAGACTCTCCTGGAAGAAGTGGATCCATAAATTCTTATCCGCCGAGTACGGTTGGATTTTCCGAACATAGGACCTTAGATGCAGCTTGGGACAAGACGCCCCGTCATACTTAGAGAAGGATGGTGCTTTGAACTTGTGAGGGATGATCACACCAGTTGACAAACCCAGGTCTCCAAAATCCAGCCCAGGTACCTGTTGAATCTCCATAGCTTTCAACCTATCCTCCAGTTGCTTGTATCTGTCTTCTGCAGGAGGGTACTGCTCTTCATCAAAATCAGTCTCGTTGTCAGAGACTACCGGACTAGGAACCCTTGCTTCTGCCTGAGGACTACTCTTGCCAACAGAAGAACCAGCCTCTTCCTGCTGCAGAGTGTTGCCAAACCTCCGGCCCGAGTTGAACAGAACAGTTCTTCTCTTCTTCTTCTTCTCCTTCTTCAGGAGCATAGCCTTCAATTCTTCTTGGCCTTGAGCCAAACCCTTGATTAATTCCTGAAACTGCGCATTCTGCGCCTGAAGAGCCTTGATGGAGGTCTCAGTTGATGACGAGTCAGGATTCATGATGCTGAAATAAACAGCGAAGAATTGTAAGCAACCTGAAAAGAGGAAAAACCTGCTATGCACATGATGAATGAGATGTGTTTATGCATTGCATTCAAGGGTTCGAAAGTTCAAATTTGTTGTAGACAAAAAGGAACACACGTTATCATTAAGGAAATCATTGTTTAATACATCAAAGCCTCATGGGCAAAATAATACAAAAATCAAATCAATCCCAAAATATGCGACGCATCCTCTTTGGAGCTATGTAAGTGTTGAGATTCCTCTCCTCATGCAACAGGCGGGTGAGCTCCAAGACCTTCTTTTCACTGGCATGTAGGCTAGTCTCAAGAGAATTCCTTTCCTCCTTAAGCTGGATCCAGCTCTTCTGCATCTCTTCCCAGGATGTGGGCATATCAGGGTGCTGAATAGTGTAGGACACTTCTCCTTCCAAGACTGGTTCTTTGATTACTGGGAGCATATGGGGATAAGGCATCATTAACTTCTGGGAGCGGGCTCGTACCCATTTGAGATAAGGTTCCAATGGGATGGAGTTCCTGTGCCCCAGTGTCTTGCTGTCTATCCTACTGGGCATCCTCCAGGCTCTGATAAATCTCTGGCGAAGTCCTTGAGTATCATTGTCGAAGTCAAAAACTATGTCAGGAATTAACATGTCATGAGGCCCATCCCTCCGAGCATAACCAAACTGTCTCCAAGCCAGGCATGGGCTGTAAGTAATACCTCCTCTGATTCCAAGTAAAGGAACATTAGGGTACTCCCCGCAACGATCAATGATAGTGACATCTTCTTTGGACCTAGGGCACCAATGTATATCAGCATGTGTAAGAGTCATCAACCGCTGTGACCATCTCAAACCCCGCTCATTCTTCAGGACAGATTGTGGAAGGTGTGAAATAAACCACCTTCCCAGGAGAGGAGTGCAACACATAAGGACACCTCTTTTTCTCATGGTTCGAGTGTAACATGAGTGAAGGATGTCCCCCAGCAATGTAGGTATAGGATTCCTGGACATAAAGATCTGGACAACACTGATATCAATAAGCTGATCTGGGTTAGGGAACAACACCAAACCATAGACAAGGAGGGCCACAACCTCTTCAAAAGCTTGCAAGTCAAGGGAGTTCCAACATTCATGGGCCTTTTCAAACAGAAACCTGGCTAAGAACCCTTTGATACCACTTCTAACTTCCCAATGTCCCTTGAGGTTAGATGACTGTAGGTGCAAGGCTTTAGCAATCTCTTCAAGCTTAGGTTCCTTTTTTGTACCGTTGAAGGGTAGCTGATCAAGGATAGGGATCTTCAGGAGCCGGGAGAACCCCTCCAATGTAGGTACCAACTGATAGTCCAAGAAGGTGAAACAGTGATGCAGAGGGTCAAAGAATTGGAACAGGACCTTTATCATATCTTCCTCAATGTTGGTGTTGACCAAGCTGATGAGGCTTCCATGTCTTTCACTGAATGATGAATTCTCGGGAATCCTGGATATAAGTTCCTTAAGCTGAGGAGGGATCCTTACAAGACTGATTTGAATTGTCTTTCTACGAACAGTTTCCATGTCCTACAAAACAAGAACAAAGATGAAAATTCGAACCCCTGAAATGGTTAGTCAATGCATATGATGCTGGATGATGTCATGATGCTATGATTAAACACACCACAGATATTTACAAAGACAAACATGTAAGGCACACAAGGCACACAAGGCAAGCCCTTAAGGTTTAAGGCCAGCATGGGGTCTGGGTAGTACCCTCTTGAAGTTGGTTGGCTCATACCTGTCCTAATCAAAGTAACCGGGTTCTAAGGTTCCCAATATCACGGGATTGCTTTCATTGTTCATCGTTTCGATTTAGCCACTGAACTGGCGACCGAAATATTCCAGGAAAGCAACCCTCAATTGAGCGTAGTATCGAGTATCAACCAACCTCGGACTGCACCAAAGTCAGTTATCTCACTACCCTAAAGAGGCCAAGATAGTTCAATTAAGGTTCCTAAGGTTTGTTGATGCTTCACGACACCACGCGGAGGCCCCGTACTCTCCTTGACTGAACTCAAGGGTTACCGGTACACACCAAAGTGCCACATCAACGTAGCAGACTGTTTCAACCATGTCGGTATACCCCGCACAGTTCCCTCACAGCCTTGTTGCTACTTTCTAAGAAAGGTATCCCCCTGATCCGAGTTAGGATCTATAGAACTCCCAAGCAACCCACAATAATAAAGCAAACAAAGAAGACAATTGAAAACACAGTGATCTTAATCCTAAGGTACACCTCACTTTAAGTTTGGTCCCCAGCAGAGTCGCCAGTTCTGTGATCGGTGGATCTAGAACTGACTGTTTAACGCTGGTTCGCGAAATGTCGCGGAAGCAAGAGTCGCCACCGTCTTTTATTTTCTCCAAATGGAAAGGACAAAAGCACAGAAAAATTCCTTATAGAGATTGCTCTCGGTTCGGGAGGTAGATTATAGAAAGGGAAGGTGTTAGCACCCTTTCTATCCATGGTTATCCATGGGCTCTTAGATACTTGCTCACTTGTGTTTTCAAAAATGGTTTGTTTGCTTTTCAACTGTGGGTTTTAAAAAGTTTCTTTGAAAATTTCAGTTCGACTCTTGTATCGGTCCTCAAGAGTGTTTGAAAAATGCTTTCGAAAGCTTTTTGAAAATGTGTTGGTGTGAAAAGTATTTTTGATTTGTTTTGTTTTGAATTAGAGCAAGTATCCACGAGTCGTCTACCTACCCTAAGGAATTCGTCTGTGTAAATGTCCTTTAAAGTAGTGTCATCCCACCATTGAGAGGTAGGTAGCACCACCGTTGGAGGTGTTCGGGTCAATTCGAGGTTCGGGACATGGTGATCACCAGAGCAATAGGAAGACACCTTAGAAGCTACCCTCATGCCAGGTTCCCGGATCATGAGGACTTACTAAAACATCCTCTACTCGACGATCACCTTTCGAGGCAAGGCAACAGTGAGGCGTACCCTAGGGGTGGTGTGTGATTTGTGTGTCATGTTCAGTTATTTTGTCTTATTCATGTCAAGGTGATCTATGCGTTTGTTTTTATTTTATCATTCATTCTTGCATGCATTTATTAACAGTTAAAATATTGCGAGAAAGTAAAAGATTCTAAGCTATTACAAAAGGCCCGGGTCCACATCGCCAAAATTAACCAGGACCCGATTTGACAGAAAATAAAGAAATTAAAAGTGTGAGAAGGTTAATTACAAGGCTTCGGGAGAGATACATAGGTATTATAATGAAAGAAAATAAATACGCGAATTAATGAGAAATTAAGAACGAAACGAGGGCGTTGGACCCTTTTGCAAAAAATTGAATTAATGATGAATTAATTAATTAAAAAAAGAAAGAACTTGTTTTTGGTATTTTTAGAATTTTAAGATTTAATAGAAAAAGTTAATTGAAATTAAACGCTAACCCTAATTCTATTTTATTTTAATTTATTAAGAAATATTGAAGTTTTTTGACCTAAATTAACCCTAAGTTATTTTCATGCAATTTAATTATAAAAAATAAAATATTTAATATTTTTATAAAAAAGAAAAATTAAAAAGGAATAAAAACATTAATTAAACCTAATTCTATGTTTTTTAGATTTTATTATGAAAAGAATCAAAATTGCAAAACCTAATTTAAGACTAAATTCAATTACATGCAAATTTATTTAAGAAAATATTAAAATAAAAATTATTATATTTTTGCTCTTTTCTGACCTTTATGTGTTTTTTTATATATTTTTGTGGAGATAATTAATTAATTGAAAGCAATAATTAAAAGGAAAAATAGAAAATAATAAAAACAAGGAAAATAGAGAGAATTACAAACCCAGGGGGTTCAGACCCCAAATTAGGAGGTATCTTTAGAAATCTTAAGCCCATTTATCCATTGGCCCATGTGACTTTTCCAGGCAGCATGCCGGCATGTTGACTCACGTCCACGCTGTTCTCTATGTCTCAGCCTTTGGATTGATCTCAAGATGGACGTGGACGGTTTGATCTGGAGGGCGTATGGTACGCTTGGATGCTGAACCTGCATGTGAAGATTTATTGCAAAATAATATTGAGAATGTTGAAGACCTGGGGTTCGAACCCAGGTCATGTACCTTTCCAACCAACACGTTTGCCACGGAACCAACCCATGCGCGTTTAATATATAATAACGAATAAACATTATAAAAGAAATAATGGTCAGGGGCCACCAACGCGCGCGAATTTTGAATCAGCCTATCACCGTTTGCCACGATATCGTCTTCTCCACATTCCTGAAACACAAATACATTAAGCCACGGTTTTTCACGTGTTCTCCTAGGCCAGTTTTGGGAAAATAACGATTAGGCCTAGGACACTCATAAATTAGGCGCGAGGGTATGTTTGAGATCGTCCAGACGCGCTGAGTTGAATGGTGGTGGTCAGGGGTTCCAATTTTTCCTTGTTACAAAACCCCTAATCTGAAGCTCTGCAAACCCTAAAAATCATCAATGGCATAATCGTGTACACAGCATAAAAACACAATTGAATCATATGGTTAGCATTAGAATGGCATAAGGAATGCAAATCAACAATTAAAATGCCCTAAGAATGCCTAGATGTTAAAACACGATCATGGATTTTTTTCTGTACAGGGGCGGTTCTTGTTACCAATTCTTTGAGCTTTGATGGATGTTTTTGATTGGAACATGTTCAGTAATCTTCAAGGAAGCTAATGGAATGGAAATCGTGCCTTGAATCAACCTGCAAATCAGTTTTCAGTATTGAGTTTTTTAGAAAAAATTTCAAGTTTGTTTTCCAATTTTCTCAGCAGCTGCGTGTGTTCTTTGATTAGGTTTGTGATCAGGCTTTTGTATTGAGTCAATTAGGTCAAGAA
Organism: Vicia faba; assembly: GCA_948472305.1. Lineage (NCBI taxonomy): Eukaryota > Viridiplantae > Streptophyta > Magnoliopsida > Fabales > Fabaceae > Vicia > Vicia faba. The sequence goes on along the minus strand of OX451738.1, from coordinate 959,770,026 downwards.
AAATAAAACAAATCCAATGCATTCATGGTTTTTGGAAATTTGATTTTTAAGGATCTTTTTTCAATCTTTTCCATGTGTTCTTGTATCAATTATGATCAATTCACTCCAAATCTTTCCTTATTTGCATATGCACGAAATCTTGAGGATAAAACATGTACAAAAAGATTGGAAAACTTAGGTTAGCATTTTTCATACATTTATTTTGATTTAAATGAATTATTATAAAAATTCAAATAAATAAATAAAAAATGAATAAAGACTTCCCTTTGGGCCAAGTAGTCGTGCATATGTCATGGATGATGAATTATAGAAGAAAAATCGGCCCATTAGCAATTTTAGGTCATTTGAACCAATGTTGACTTTTCAAAATATCCAAAAATTTCCCAACTTCCACAAGGCATAACTTGCTCAATTTTTAAGCTTTTCTCATGTTCTTGGACATTTTGGAAAGGTATTTGAGTCCTCTAACCAATGCCTTTGGTCCCATGTCATTTTGATTTACCAATCTCAAGTTATGGCCTTTGACTTAAAGTCCCTTTTTGTTGACTTTTGAAAATGACCTATAATGTTGAAATTGATAACTTTTTGTGAGGGAATTTCTTGGACTTGAAGTATGAAGATGAGTTGTAGGAAATGTCTTTCTCTTAAAAATGAGCTTTGGATGGAATTTTTCTGATAATCCATGTGAAAGTTATGCCCTGGTCAATTTCAGTTGACTTTTTCAACTGTCCAAATAAGGAAACTTTTGCATCTTGATGATTTCTGAGCCAAATTTTGAGAATCATGATCAAGCATTGATCAAATGATGTTTGTGGCTTCAAAATGATATGTTGACCAAAAATTTGAACTTTTGACCGCCAAATGACCATTTTGCCCCTACAGTTGACTGTAGTGCAATTAGGGTTTTTGACTGTGCAATTTTGAGCTGAATGTCTTGAAACTTGATATGAGGATGCTTGACCATATTTATAGGCATGTGAGACTTGATTGGCCCTTTGAACACTTCATTTTCTTGATCAGAACACAAACCCTAATTTTGACTGTATAGGAGGCCCTTGAACTGTGCAACCCTTGGGGAACTTTGAAGCTTGACTTGGCAATTTCTTGGAGAATATGGGAGGGAAAATTTTGGGGTACAACAACATCCAATATACGACCCAAAAAGCAATCAAGGGAAGTGTATTGGAAGACCATTTGGCACACCAGGCAGTTGATGATTACCAGTCTATGAACTTTGAATTCCCGGATGAGAATATCATGTTGATAACTGATTGTGAGACACCTGGACCGGATGAAGGACCTGAGGAAGGATCCCGATGGTATATGTACTTTGATGGAGCTTCTAACGCTTTGGGTAATGGCATTGGCTCCGTGATCATATCCCTTAAAGGCTCTCATACTCCGTTTACCGCCAGACTATGTTTCAACTGCACCAACAACATGGCGGAGTATGAAGCGTGCATCATGGGTCTTCGAGCTGCAATTGACCTAAGGATTAAGTTTCTAAGTGTCTTCGGAGATTCCGCTCTCGTGATCAGTCAGATTAAAGGCGAGTGGGATACGAAACACCCGAATCTTATTCCTTATAAGGAGTATATGTTGACATTGCTTCCCCATTTCGAGGAGATAACCTTTGAACACTTCCCTAGAGAGGAGAATCAGTTGGCGGACGCGCTGGCTACGATGTCTTCTATGTTCAAAGTCAATTGGGACAACGAGGCTCCCTAAATCATTATTGAAAGATTGGACGAACCTGCGCATTGCCGTGATCTTGAGACTGAAGAAGTAACAGGAGAGCCCTGGTATCATGAGGTGAAGAGGTACCTTGAAGCTCAAGAATACCCCGAGGGTGCATCTGTTAATGATAAGAAGTTTCTGAGGAGGTTCGCGGCGAAGTTCTTCATCAGCAATGACATCCTTTACAAGCGTAACCATGATTCAACCTTATTGCGTTGTGTGGATAAGAATGAAGTAGAAAGGATCATGGTAGAGCTGTATGAAAGTACTTTCGGAACTCATTCCAGTGGACATACCATGGCAAAGAAAATCCTCCGGGAAGGATATTACTGGTCCACAATGGAGGCCGACTGTTATCAGCATTCTCGGACATGTCACAAGTGCCAGGTCTATGCTGATAAGGTGAACATACCTCCAATTCCTCTGAATGTTTTGACAGCACCTTGGCCGTTTGCAATGTGGGGCATTGATATGATCGGCGAGATCAGACCTACGGCATCCAACGAGCATCATTTCATCCTGGTAGCAATTGATTACTTTACGAAGTGGGTTAAAGCAGCTTCCTTTGCTACTGTGACCAAGAACGTCGTAACACGGTTCATTCGGCACAATCTGATCTGTCGATATGGTGTACCAGAGAGGATCATTACGGACAATGGCACCAATCTCAATAACAAGATAATCTCTGAGCTCTGCGAGCAATTCAAAATACATCATCATAACTCTTCTCCCTACCGGCCGAAGATGAATGGGGCTGTTGAAGCAGCTAATAAGAACATTAAAAAGATTGTGCAGAAGATGACAGTGACATACAAAGACTGGCATGACATTCCACCATTTTCTCTTCATGGGTACCGTACCTCAGCACGGACGTCAACAGGGGCAACACCATATTCCTTGGTATATGGTATGGAGGCAGTCTTGCCCATCGAAGTTCAGATACCCTCTCTTCGGATCATGAAGGATGCAGGTTTGAGTGAAGATGACTCGATTCAGACCCGGCTTGATCAACTGAACTTAATCGACAAAAAGAGACTTACTGCTATTTGTCATGGTTAGACGTACCAAAAACGGATGATCAAGGCATTTAACAAGAAAGTCAGACGACAAGAGTATCAAGTTGGGGATCTGGTAATCAAGCGTATCATCTTACCTTAAGGTGATCCCAGGGGTAAATGGACCCCTACTTACGAAGGGCCATTTGTGGTTAAGAACATTTTCTCAAGAGGAGCTATGATTCTAACCACCATGGATGGTGATGACCTTCCTCACCCCGTCAATGCCGACATAGTAAAAAGATACTACGCATAATCAAAGACCCGCTAGGTTGACTGGCCTAGGCAAAAATAAGGGCTTCCCAGCGAACCAAAAGGGTTCGAGTAAAAATAAGGGATGAAAATGAAAAAAATTTGTACACCCGGCAAGTCGAAAACCTGAAAAGGCGGCTTGGGCAAAAATGGGTATCCCGGTAGACTGAAAACCCGAAAGGGAAGTCCAGGCAAAAGTTAGGGATTAAAGCGTAATACTATGTCTCATTGGATCACCCCGCATCCAGACTTCGGTATCGACTATCAAGCTCAGACGGCACTAATCAATCAGGTTCATCTTCAACTAAGCAGCAAAGTGATGAGAAGCTTGAAGATATAAAGACAATAACAGAGTTGGAACCCAGTGGGATTATTCACATAGCTGTTTTGTTTCCTTTTCACAAATTGTATAGATTCTATTTGTTCGGCGGCGTTCTCTTACTAGGACGTCAGCCTCTTGTACAAAAACGCCTATTTTCAGGCCAAACTTCAAAATCAATACAAATTCATTTTCAGAAATTTCAAGCTATTTTTCCTTTATCTGTTTTGTTTTGCAAAGAACGTCCAATGTTCATTTTTGATATATGCATATGACATTAATTGCTGATCATAAATATTTACATGCGAAACAAAAGGCGAATTACTGGTAATAATAGAAACAGAGGCAAATAAGAATTGCCCGAACTATACAAGTTGCTCTGTCCACCAGGTACCAAGATAGATTCAGCTGAAGGATATGGCTAAAATACCTTCACTCCCCGCATGGTAAAGACAGTAATAATAACTCTCTCAACTGAGACATGCAACTACAGACGAATCAGCAATACTCTCCCCAAGTAGAGTTCATCCACCATCAACGCTAAAAAGGTTTGGTATCCCCAGAAGGTCTTAATATTCCTCAGCGGAGTATAAAGATATTCCCCAGCAAGCATAAAATCATCCCCAACGGAGTTTATCATTAAAATCATCCCCAATGGAGTTTATTATTAAAATCCCCAGCAGAGCTTGTCAACAGAATCCCCAACGGAGTTTATCGTTAAAATCTTCAGCAGAACATCTCTTCCCCACAGAGTAATTCCCCTCAGAATAATCTCTTCATTAGTTTATTCCCCAACGGAGTTCTTTTCTCCTGCAGGTTTATTCTCACAATCATCTTCGTCCACCGTCCTTGGCGGAAGCGAAGCATTCAACTTTATTCTCTAGCAGCTCCGGGATTTATTTTCCCCGGCTAAAACATTACATGTCCATACATCATGATACATACATATACGCATCATACCATACAATATCATTTATATTGAGAACATCATTGTTGATCCATATCATGCATTGCATAAGACTGACCGTTACCTTTCAGAAAAGATACAATCAAAATTCAAGTTATGAAGCCCGGGTACGACCGGATAGTATCTTGATTTCTACAACATATTGTGAAGCCCAGATTACGATCGGATAACAATATCAAACTACCGCAAAGCCTGGATTACGACCAGATAGTGATATCTCTCAAAAGTAAGCTATGAAGCCCGTAGAACGACCAGATAATAGTTTATTCCCCAGTGAGTCATGAAGCCTGAATTACGACCAGATAGCAGCTCAGTAAGCACCATAAAGCCTGGATTCGACCAGATAGTGGTATATCATAAACACAAGCCGTAATACTCGGATCACGACCAGATAACAACTCAGCAAGTTATTATGAAGCCTGGATTATGACCAGATAAGCAACCACGAGTACTACGAAGCCTGGGTTTCGACCAGATAGTGGTATGATACATCGTGAAGCCTGGATTACGACCAGATAGCGTTAAGGGACACTGTGAAGCTTGGATTACGACAAAATAACAGTTTATACAACCAGTTACTGTGAAACCCAGATTCGACCGGATACTAGTAAACCCAACAGTCAAAGGGAAGCCCGGATGCGACCGGATAACCATTTGATTTATTCTGAAGCCTGGATTTCGACCAGATAAGAAGTGAGGTATTGTGAAGATTGGATTCGACCAGATAGCAGTACGTGACACCATGAAACCTGGATTCGACCAGATAATGGTATAACACATCGTGAAGCCTGGATTACGACCAGATAGCGGTACAAGGCACTGTGAAGCTTGGATTCCGACCAAATAGCAGTTTATATGGACTGTTACTAAGAAGCCCGGAGTCGGCCGGATATTAGTATGCCCTAAATTCAAGTTGAAGCCCGGATGCGACCGGATAACCACTTGATGTGTTCTGAAGCCTGGATTTCGACCAGATAGGAGTTCACTCTCCAGTAAGTCACTGTAAAGCCTGGATCACGACCAGATAGCAGTCAGTCTTATCACTATGAAGCCTGGGTTGTGACCAGATAGTAGTTCACTCTCACTTCTTCAACAGAGATGAGTCCTCAGTAGAATAACGGACGACCGAAGCTCCTAAAATTCAATAGAGATGATTCCCCAGTAGAATAACGGACGACTGAAGCTCCTAAAGTTCTATTTCTCCTAAGATAAAGAACAACATTCCCCAGCGGAATCTCCCTCAACAACAGGTATACAAGCTCTCGCTAAGGAATCTCTTACGCGATCGAAACTCCTTCGGATGGCATCTTTAAGCCCATCTCCCATCATCAATATCCAAATGGCATCTGTAAGCCCATTCCCGACATCACAAGACAAATACTACTTCATGCGAGTGCAAATTTCTGGGCACTCTAGTGTTCAATCATCTTCCACCTTCGGATCACGAAAGGCCCAAACGCCAATCTATATCCTCAGGTTTAAGAAGATTGAACAGGGGCAACTGTTGTACCCCAAAATTTGCCCTCCCATATTTCTCAAGATAGGTCAAGAGTCATCTCAAAGTTGTTCAAGATAGCTCAAGAGTTGGACAGTCAAATCACCTCCTAAGGCAGTCAATTCAAAATTAGGGTTTTGTGTTGCATCAAGATCCTCACATCCAAATGGTCTAAAATGCTCCCCGATGTCCTAATATGTTCTCAAGTTCATCCATGTCAAATTTCAAGCCTTGCAGAGAAAGTTTGGTCAGTCAATTGCTCAAGAAGTCCAAAAATCGACTGTGCTAGGGCAAAAGTCAACTGTGACCTACAATTAGTGAAACCTCAATATTTTTTGCCAACATTCTCATTTTGAAGGATAATTAATCATTTGATCAAGGGTTGATCACGATTCATCAAGGATTGCTCAAGATTCATCAAGATTCAAAAGTTGTTAAATTAGGGTTTTGTAGGAAAAGTCAACTCAACTTTGACCAAGCATAACTTTCTCATACTTTATTAGAAATGACTCATCCAAAGATCATTTTGAATAGGATGCAATTTCCTACAATCCATATTCACACCCCAAGATCAATAAATGCTCTCACAAAAAGTTACAAATTTGGACATTATAGGTCATTTTTGAAAGTCAACAAAAACACCTTTTTTTCTAAAAAGTCCAAGAACACTTCCAAAAGTTCAAAATTGAAGAAGTTATGCATTGTTGAAGTTGGACATTTTTCCAAAAGTGCCAAAAGTCAACTATCCTCAAAACTCCAATTTTTGACAAAAAGGCCCACTTTTTTCACTTGATTTGGTCTTGTCACACCATACACGTGTCCCATCTTCAATTTCATGACCAATCATTTATTTTTCTATTTTATTTAATTTTTAGTGATTTAATTCATTTTAAATCAATATTAATTCAAATAAAATCTAAAAATTGATGGAATGATATCTTTGTGATTGGTATAGACTTCAATTATCATCATGAACCAAATAAAATCCGAATCAAGCCTTATTATGCACAAAAAATCAGATTGGGTACAATTATGGAAAGCTTATCAATGGTGATCATATCAAATCTCAAAACCTTGAATGCACATGGATTAAAGCCCAACTCTTGACCTAATTCACTTCCAATATACATGTACAAGCCAGGCATACAAAGAACACGACCTAAAACTGCAAGAGACGGCCAAACCAGAATTGAAAAAAGTGTGAAAAAGTGGAAGATCAAAATCGATATTAGAGCACGATTCAGTCCAAAAGCTTGACATAGCCTTCTAGCCTGGCATTCACTGAAGCCAAAGAGATCAAAATACAGCCTTGAAGCATCCCCAAACTCGCTGTAAGTATCCACAAACCTAGCTCTGAACATGAAATTGAAACCACTCATTCTTGCATCTTTTTGACAAACCATGGACATATTCTTGATCCTTGTTTAATTTCGAAGCATTCTACATCTTTTGATTTTATTTTCATGGCCTCTAATGTGATACCCGAACCTAGGGTTTCCTTGCTTTGTTTTTAGGCATTTTTTATACAGGCAAAATCAAGGCAATTAATGTCCATAGTTGTGTTAGGGAAGCAAGACGAACACGATGATGGCCTTAGCTTGCGTTTACATGGCCTAGGATGGATTTTTGAAACATCCCACGAATCTTCCCGCGGATAAAAATCCGCAGGTAAAAAACCAGGACCCTTTGGAGAAGATGATAACGTGGCTTGTTTCCATTGGCCAGTTCAAATATGTTTAGCGCGTTTTTTTAATTCCCAGGCATATTAATTGTTTTCAATATATTATTTGTTTTGTATTCTATTAATCAAAAGAATACACAGCTCAGTTGGTGGAGGCGCTAGTGGATTGTCCCTTGGGACCTGGGTTCGAATCCCAGGTCCCCAAAAACCTTTGTTTAATTTTTCCTCAGATATTCTCATGCCACGCTCAAGATGCAGTCTACCATATGCTTCAAAGATCCAGGCGCCAGATGGCCTCCTGGCCAAATCTGAAGGCTAGGATTGAAGGACTATCATGTGTCCAAGTCAACAAGCGCGTGGATGATTCTGAAAGTCAAACGAGGCTGGGACATATTGGGCTTCACAATTGCTGATTTCACACTCAATCAGGCCCAACACCCCCCATATTTGGTTATTTCTTCTCATATTTTTTTTATTATTTAATTGTTTTATTAATTATTATTATTATTTACACTAACCAAATATTTTTCTTAATAAAAATCAGAAAATATAAAAAATATTATTTTTATTAATTTCACTATTTTGTTTTTTGTAAATAAATATTAACATAATTTATTTAGTTTTAAATAGGTTTAACATTGATATTTTTTGCAATAAATTAAAATTAATTTAGAATTAGGGTTTTTAATAACTTTTAACCATTTTTATTTTATTTCCTCAAATATTAAAAATCCAAAAGTATCTTTTTTATTAATTAATTAATAATTAGTTTAGATTTAATTTCATTTAATTAAAAAATAAGCAAAAATCTTTTCTTTAATAAAATAAAAAAGGGTCAAAACCCTGAAAATGCGCCGATTTAATTTCTTGCACGCGTATCATTTGATCCAATACTGTAATTGCTTCCGGTATGTAATAACTTTTAACTAGGACTTTATTTATATATCGCTTTCTTTTACTTTCCGCAATTTAAATTAAAGGGTTTGTCTTTTGCGATATAAATACCCGACGCCTTGTAATAGTTTAGATTTACTTTCCGCAAATTTAATTTCTGCAACTATTAACTGTTAGATGTTTGATAAATAGGCAATGCATGACAAGATCAATCTTTAACCTAAAATCAATATAGCTCACTCATGACATGTACAGATAAAACTAACTGAAATAACATACTTGCACATGCCACTCTTAGGGTACACCTCACTTGGTTGCCTCGAACGTGGTCATTGAGTATAGGAAGTTTTAGAGGTCGCCCTCTTGTCCAAAGATCATAGTTGCCTCGAAACGGTTGCCTCGGATAATATGATCTAAGACATTTGGGTTACCGCTAAGGCGTCCTAACATTTCTTTAGTGGCCACACGTCCCTTAATCGAATTGACCCGAAAACTCCAACGACGATGCTACCTACTCCTCAATAGTGGGATAGCATTGTCTATAGGACATTTGTATAGATTAATTCTTTTTTGAGTAGGTAGATGGTTCTTAAGTACTTTCTCTCTTCAAAACAAAATAAAACTTTTCGCACTCACACTCCTTTCAAAAACAAAAACTTCTTTCAAACCCACAAACACAAAGAAAAGAAAACTTTTTGAAAACACAATGAGCAAGTACCTAAGAGCCCGTGGATAACCACGGATAGAAAGGGTGCTAACACCTTCCCTTTCTATAATCTACCTCCCGAACCCGAGAAATATCTCAAAAAGGAATTTTTCTGTGCTTTTATCCTTTCCTTGTTGGATAAAATAAAAGACAGTAGCGACTCTTGCTTACCGCGACATTTTGCGAAAACAAACGCAAACGCGAACCAGCATTCCAAAATAGTCAGTTCTCATTCCCACCGATCACACTCACTATGCCAAAATTGAATTTAGACAGTGCCACATAGACAACGCTTATGCCCTAAGCGCTGCTATAGGTTTTCAGTAAAAAACAATTAAAAAATTAGAGTAAGCGCTGCTAAAGGTATACTATAGACAACTCTTATTATAAGCGTTGCTATAGGCCTTACCATAGACAGCGCTTTCTTTCCCTAAGCACTGCTATAGGTTTTTAGTAAAAATAAAAAATAAAAAAAAATCAGAATAAGCGCTGCTAAAGGTTATACTTTAGACAGCGCTTACTAAAAGCGCTGCTAAAGGTGTTATTCTAGGAAGCATTGCTAAAGCCTAAAGCGCTGCTAAAGGGTATACCTTAGACAGTGCTTTCCAGAAGCACTGCTAAAGGGTATACCTTAGACTGCGCTTTCAAGAAGCGCTGCTAAAGGCATTACTCTAAAAGCGCTGCTAAAGCCTAAAGCGCTGCTAAAGGTAATACCTTTAGCAGCGCTTCTTGAAAGCGCTGTCTAAGGTAATTAAATAGTGTCTAAATCCCTAAATTGGTTATCAGATTTTAAAAACCCCACTTTATACAAACGAAACCCCACACACCCAGAAAACGCTCATGTTCATCTTCTTCTCCAACTCGTCTCCTCCATCCTCACCGTCCAACAGTGGTTCATGCCAGAAAGCTTCTGATTTGTTGTCTTGTTGCAAACTAGGGATTCTCCGGTTATACGAGGGCAAGGGGCAGAGGCACGTGAGGGTCATAGTGCGGCTGTTGTTGGGAAACGGCTTACAACATCAGGCACACCACCATCTCCTCGTGAAGAAGAAGTTTCGCAAAATCGGTTTCATCTAAGGTAAAATTTCTTCATCCTTTTCCGGTTTCACTATGGAAGCCTGTTAGTAATAAAACAGTGAATTGGAATGGTTTTAACTACAAGAGTTTCGAGTGTTTGAATGGTAGGAAACTGAATAGAGATTGTGTTCATTATTTTGATTTGGTTAATGGATATGAGAATCAAAGATTTGTTAAGTCCAAGAGTAAGAATGATTTTCTTGTTGATGATGTTTTGCAATTAGGAAATGGTGGGATTAGAATAGGTTTGGATATTGGAATTGGTTCGGGGTCTTTTGCAGCGGTTATGTCTGAGAGGAATGTTACCGTGATTACTAGTACTCTTAATGTTAATGGTCCTTTCAATGAGTTTATCGCGGCGAGAGGACTTTTTCCGGTTTACTTGAGTTTGGATCATAGGTTTCCGTTTGTTCAATCTAGTATTCAACTTAGTAATAGTAAAAAATAACACAAATCATGAATCTTTGAATGAGTTCACAACTAAGCTAATGTCTCTAAAATTGTAACGTTGACGATCATTGATTGAATATGTTATAGGACCACAACAGTAACATGAACTAGGCCTCTAAGGTTGGACCACATTCATGGCTATGCTCCTTTCACTCACACATTACAATCCTCATTTCTAGAATTGTTCTAATCACATGTTTGATTTTTGTTGACAACACAGACTCTTTAAATTCATTGTACTCCCACCACATTGCTTATAATCCAAGTTAGTAATAATCAACACAAGAGGTTCACGTAACAATGACATATTCACTTGAATAATAAAATCCGTGTATACTTTGTGTTTTGGCATAAACGCATTATACTGTTTTATGCCCTAATTAGTGTTTTTGTTTAACTTAGATAATAGTTAAAACCATGGATAAAAAATGGATGTGTGCTGATCGATTGTCAAAAGAGTACGAGAATGGGGTATTAGAGTTCGTTAAGTTTGCTGTTGAACACTCTGAAGACCCGAATATAATGAAATGTCCTTGCTTGGGTTATTGTTATGTGGGTCGGGTTGACGCAGATGGATTGAAATCGCATTTACTAATGCGCAGAATTGATCGAAGTTATACGTGTTGGATATTTCATGGTGAGAAAAGCATCGAGAATGTTGAATCGGGGGTGAAAAGTAATGCGACCTATGTTTCGTACGACAATGCCACAGATACATATGATTGTGATCGAGTCGAAGAGATTGCAGAAGCACTTGAAGAAGATCTTCAAGATTATCCCAAAATGTTTGAGAGGTTGGTAAGCGATGCGGAGAAAATGTTGTATAAAGATTGCCCCAAATTCACAAGATTGTCTGCGGTATTAAAATTGTACAACTTAAAGGCGCGCAATGGATGGTCGGATAAAAGTTTCACACAGTTATTAGCCCTTTTGAGAGATATGCTTCCTGAGGATAATGTTCTTCCTAATCGAACCTACGAGGCCAAAAAAATGTTGTGCTCTATTGGCATGAGCTATGATAAGATACATGCATGTCTAAATGATTGTATTTTGTTTCAAAACGAATATGCATCGTTGAATGAGTGCCCAAAGTGTGGTTTATCTCGATATAAGAAAAAATTATCTCCAGCGAAAGTCTTATGGTATTTTCCTATTATTCTGAGATTTATACGCATGTTTCGTAGTGAAACTGATGCTAGACACTTGACTTGGCATGCAGATGAAAGAATTATCAATGGAAAGTTTCGACATCCGGTAGATACACCACAGTGGAAGAAAATTGATAATGATTATCCTGATTTTGGAGGAGAAACAAGAAACCTTCGCTTGGCATTATCTACGGATGGAATGAACCCGCGTGGTCTTCAAAGTATCTCACATTCCACATGGCCTGTGATTCTTATGATTTATAACCTACCTCTATGGCTATGTATGAAGCACAAGTACATGATGTTATCTATGTTAATTTCTGGGCCTAAACAACCAGGGAATGACATAGATGTATACTTGAAACCTTTAATCGAAGATTTGAAGATTTTATGGGAAAACGGTGTGGAGGTTTATGATGGATATAGGAAAGAAAGTTTCAATTTGAGGGCGATGTTGTTTGGCACAATTAACGATTTTCCAGCATATGGAAATCTATCCGGGTATAGCATTAAAGGTGAAAAAGCGTGTCCTGTCTGTGAAGATGGAACTGATACGACACGATTGAAACTTTGTCGGAAGAATGTCTTTCTCGGTCATCGTAGATTCTTAAATTCAAAACATCAATATTATGGATGGAGAAAAGTGTTCAATGGAAATACCGAACAACGTAGAGCTCCACCTGGATTGACAGGTGATCAAATTTGTGAAAAGGTGAAAGATGTGAGTATTCAGTTTGGCAAGCCTTTTGCATATAACATTGTCACATGTGGGTGGAAGAAGAGGTCAATTTTTTTTGAATTGCCATATTGGAAATCTTTGTACGTAAGACATTTTCTTGATGTTATGCATATTGAAAAAAAATGTATTTGAAAGTTTTATTGGTACGTTACTCAATATAAAAGGAAAGTCTAAGGATGGCCTTAAAGCAAGAGAGGAAATGGTAGAGATGGGAATAAGAACTGAATTAGGACCCGTGAAGAAAGGAAGACAAACATATCTACCACCTGCTGCTTATACTCTATCTAGAAAGGAAAATAAAATATTGTGTAAGTTTCTGAGTGAAGTTAAAGTTCCAGAAGGTTACTCCTCAGACATTATAAGACTCGTGTCCATGAAAGACCTCAAGTTAAAGAGTCTGAAGACACATGATTGCCATGTCATAATGGAACATTTTCTACCAATAGGTATACGTTATATTTTTCCAGAAAAAGTAAGAAGCGCTATAACTAAATTGTGTTTTTTTTTCTAGGTCAATTTGTAGTAAGGTGATCGATCCTGAGATCTCACCATTATTACAAAAAGAAATCGTTATTACTCGGTGTGACCTTGAAATGTATTTTCCTCCATCATTTTTTGACATTATGGTACATCTTATTGTTCATCTTGTGAAAGAGACACAATTGTGTGGACCAGCTTATATGAGATGGATGTACCCTGTTGAACGTTATATGAAAATATTAAAAGGGTACGTGAAAAACCGAAGTCTTCCAGAGGGTTGTATCGTTGAGCGATACGTTGTTGAAGAAGCGGTTGAGTTTTGTACTGATTTTTTGTCCAATGTGCAATCCATTGGACTCCCCAAATCTCATTTTTTCGAAAAAAAAGAAGGTAAAAAATTAATTGGAAATGAAATTGTGACAGTATCAAGGGATGAACGGGATCAAGTGCATTTGTATGTTCTGCATAATGACACTGAGGTTGAGCCGTTTGTTGAAATGCACAAGGCTATACTCTGAGGTGAGAATCAAAGTAGAAATGAAAATTGGATAGTACGAGAGCACAATCAAAGTTTTATACAGTGGTTTAAGGATTATATATATTCAAAGTTTCATTCAGATCCCGCTTCAATATCAGACAGGTTGAGATGTTTGGCATATGGTCCAAGTTCGATTGTGTTCTCTTATAGAGGATACATAATTAATGGATACACATTTTATACCAAAGAACAAGATGATAAAAGTACCATGCAAAATAGTGGTGTCACGGTGGTATGTGAAGCAATGCACATTTCTAGTATGAAGGACTTAAACCCCAAATATGAAAATTTGTCATATTTTGGGGTTATCAATCATATATGGGTGTTTGATTACGAGAAGTTTCAGATTCCTATCTTTGGTTGCAATTGGGTACATACTAGTGGCATACAAATGGATAAATCAGGGTTTTTGCAAGTGGATCTTAGTAGGGTGGGGTACAAAGATGAGCCTATTATTCCAGCCTCTCAAGCTAAACAAGTGTTCTATGTCACAGACCTGAAGAGTATGAAATAGTCTATAGTGCTTTTATCTAACAAAGTGATTGATGATAAAAGTGTGGATAAGGTTGATGTTGATGTTGAGAATGAGTCGTATATTAGAAACGATCGAGATGAAAATACTACAGCGGATGAATCATATATCAGAAAAGATCATGATGAGGTAATTTGGATCAATCCCTCCATCCGCGTTCTTAAGAGACAAGTAATTCGGAATCCAACCAAGAAAAGAAAGAGATGTTAGTGAAAGAGGTAATATATATTCCTCCATACCTGTTAACACTTAGAAAACTTCTAATAAATTATATATTTGTCATTTTATATACTCAATTGATATTTGTCATTTTATATACTGAATAGATATTTGGAATTATATATTTGGAATTATATATTTGGAATTAAATATTTGTCATTAGATACTAATGTTTTTCTTTATTACAGGTTAGATGACTAGTAACGAGGAGCACCCACACGTTGATTCTATTAATGATGGAGACAATGATGGAGGAAAATCTAGTAAGGGAGTGGAAAAAGAAATTAAAAGAGGAAAAACTATTATGAAGAATATCATTCATGATAGAGATAGAGGTATAAAATACGATGTGCATTGGAGTTCAAATGACCAATTAATTGAGCCTAATGGTTCTAAATTGACAAGTTACATTGGTACACTTGTAAGGAGAGAAATTCCAATAACTTGTGATGAGTGGAGAGATGATAAGCTGGATGATGCTAAAAACAAAATCTGGAGTGAGATACAGGTGCTTTAAATTATGTCTTTAAATTACGATTATGTACTTTAAATTATGTCTTTAAATTACTTATACTAACTCACTTTGTGTATGTTTTTTGTAGAGGTCTTTCAACATTGATGACAGAAGAAAAGATTATTGTCTTGGATTGGCCGGCAAAATACTAAGAGGGTTTAGAACATATTTAAATAGAAAATATCTTAGAGATGCCGAAAAAAAATTTGTTGATGCAGAGCGTCCAGCAGAATATGTAGATGTGATTTCAGTTAAAGAATGGGATGTTTTTAAAGCCAAACGGAAAACCCCAAAATTTCAGAGTGTAAGTGAAGTAAATCGTCAAAGAGCATCATCTACCGCATATCCATACAAAAAAGGGCGTTTGGGATATGCACGATTAGAACAAAAAATAGTAAGTATTTACAAATTGCAATGATATACTTGTTCATCAAGAGTTATAATTGAGCTTGTTTTTTGTGCTAATGTGTAGTTAAAAGAGGAGAGTAGTTCTGAAACATCTCTTCCGGAGCATGTTTTGTGGAAGGCTACTCGTGTGGGTAAGGATGGAGTTCTTAAAGAAGACGTACAACGAATTTTTGAAAAATGCGTAAGTATAACATTAATTCTAATTAAATCAAAATTTTATTAACATATAGTATTCATGTTTTTCCAATATTCATATGAATTTCAGGAGAGTCTGTCTCAGTCTACATCTCCACCAGATGATCGCAGGAGCATACTTAGTCGAGCATTAGATGTTCGTGAGTATTCTGGTCGGGTGAGGGGTAAAGGACATGGGGTTACTCCAAGCTCCTTGAAAAAGAAAAATACAAAGACAAAATCTGCTAGCAATAAAGAACTGCAGGCAAGGTTGGATGCATTAGAAGCTGAAGTTCTTGAATTGAGGAAGGAAAAAGCAAGACAGTACCAATCAGAAAGGGAAGCTTCGGGTGTTAAAGAAGCTAGTGACATAGCTAATGTCAATTGTGCAGCTGAACCGAGTATTTCCGAGGTACTTACATATATTATTATGAAATTAAATTAGTGTAATTTATTTAACTGACATATATACACATTAACAATGTCATATTTATTATTGATTTTAGGGCATTTCACCTTGTCAACTCTTTTTAGAGACACCAACTTATCGCATGGTTGGCAAGGGAAAAGTCCATAACACTCTGGGAGAAGTACTTCATCATAAACCGCTCCCTTCTGGATATTTGAAAGTGTCGATTGATATTTATTTAGAGGAGGGTGCGTTATTACCAATCCCAGATGAAGTTTCGGATGCAACATTGGTGGGAGAGGCAATAGGAGTGTTTGTTGCATGGCCGTCAAGATTCGTTCGCATAGATGATGAGGTATAATTAAAACCATTATGAACCTTTTATGTACTCAAATTTTTTACGTTCGTTTTACTTACTTTTTTTTTGCATGGTAATGTTAGACTCCTACAAAACCCAAACCAAAAGATAAAGGGATTACGCAGCCAAAGGAGTCAGTGACAACAAAAAAACAGGTACAACACAATTATATGATATTTATGCTTAGATAATGTTAATTTGTCGTCCTATACTTGACCACTCTAATTTTATGATATTTAGATTATTCCTGCTAAATAGATTGTAGCTGTAAGTAGGGGTAAGGAGCCTGTAATTAGCAACATTCCCACAGAAACAAAGAGTGTTGCTAAGAGGACCGGGGCTAGAAAGAAAACTACTTCACAATATAGGTCGTGCCTTCAGACATTTATAAGCTTCACAACTATTTCGCAAGGTGGTACTTCTCTTATACCCCTGGATGAAGGGATTTATGGTTCTGAAGGCATGACAGCAATTGGTAAGGAGGATTTGGAAGAAGTTTTTGGACACTTGACATTAGGCATGTCTGTTATCAATACATACATCAGGTATACTCCAATCAACTTTGTTTAATTAATTGCAGAATTTATTTACTCATTTCAATGAATAATTAATGTTAATGATGTTTTTATTTAAGGTTTCTATATGACAAGTTGATTCGCCCGCGTGGATTGGAGTCCAGATTCGCTTTCATAAATCCCAACATTGTCCATGTAGGGTCAATCATCACAAAACCAGATGAAGTAATAGCATTAGTGCTCAGTTTATTTATGGCCAGCAAAGATACCGAAAAATTGTTCTTTTTACCATATAATACTGGCCCCAAGTAAGATTTTCATTCTAAATTTCCTCTATTATAATTTTTCGTTTTTTAACGTTGTGCAGAAAATTTCCATCTAACCTTTGTTTAATATTCCAGTGGACACTGGTTATTGGTTGCAATTAATCCTGTGAGAGAAATTGTATATTATCTGGATTCATTGGGCAATGATTGGACAACATACCCAGATATGAAGAAGACGATTGACACGTAAGTGAGATTGTTCCAAAATATTACTGTGTATATTTAATTATTTATGTGCGATAGTTCTAAATATTCGTTATTATTTTATTATAGCATTCTACAAAGTTTTCAAGCACAAAGAGATATTCAAGTACCAAGGAGTAGAGTCAACAATATTTCTTGGATCAAAGTGGAGGTATAGATTTTCACAGTTTTGATTATATAGTGATGATACTTGATAAAACAAGTTAAGGTGTATATCTTGATGTATATCCGTATTTTCTTTCCATGTGTAGTATCCTCGTCAGCGTAATGGTGTAGATTGCGGTTATTTTATGTTGAGGTTTATAAAAGAAACTATTCTTTTGGACCGATTAGAGATTCCATCCATGGTATGAATTTCTAACTTAGGAATTATTTTCATATTTCTCATAAAATGACTTAGTATTTTAATTAAATCATACTATGTTATATTATTATGTAGTACTTTGATGAATTCAAGTGTGCTTCATACTCAAAAGATCAATTGGATGAACTTATGGAAGATTGGTGCCAATTTGTTATGGAGTTGAGAGTTTTATTATAAGGTATAACTTTGAGTTTTGAGAATATAATATATGTCGTTATAGTTGTGTTACAATATTATTGTTTTTGTTGTTGTTATTTGGTAACTTGTATGAATTTTGATTTTTTGATTTTGTTTTAGGTTATATAGGTGCAGCTCAATGTAGAAGATAGAGTTATTTTGTAATTCATTGTTGATTTTGTTTCATAGTTGTATATACTAATGTTGTTGTTGTGTATATTGTGCAAAAAGGATTGAAGAGATGAATATTGATGTTGTTATAATATTGTTTTATTGTGGTATATACTAATGTTGTTGTTGTGTATATTGTGCAAAAAGGATTTAAGAGATGAATATTGATGTTGTTATAATATTGTTTCATTGTGGTATATTGATGTTGTTGTTGTTTAAAATGTTATAATGAAGCTATAAATTCTGGTGCAAAAATAGTGAGATTAAATTTGATAGGCAGCGTTTTGTTTTAAATGAAAAAAAAATTATATTTAAAAAAATAATAAGGAAAAGCGCTGCTAAAGGGGGGGAATAGACAACGCTTTTAATGAGAAGCGCTGTCTAAAGTGTTAGAAAAAAATTATAAGGAAAAGCGCTGCTAAAGGGGGGGGGGGGGGGGAATAGACAACGCTTTTAATGAAAGCGCTGTCTAAAGTGATTGGAAAAAAATATTAAAAAAATAATAAGGAAAAGCGCTGCTAAAGGGGGGGAATAGACAACGCTTTTCTTGAAAGCGCTGTCTAAAGTGATTGAAAAAAAATTAAAAAATAATAAGGAAAAGTGTTGCTAAAAGGGGGGGATAGACAACGCTTTTCATGAAAGCGCTGTCTAAAGTGATTGAAAAAAATATATTAAAAAATAATAAGGAAAAGCGCTGCTAAAGGGGGGGAATAGACAGCGCTTTTACCAAGCACTTTCTAAAGTTCCACATTAAAAGCGTCGTCTAAAGTGTAAGCGCTGATAAAGGGGTTCCTAAGGGGGGGTACCTATAGCAGCGCTTTTGAAATTACATAAGCGCTGTCTATACCTTTAGCAGCGGAGGTTTTAGCAGCGTTTTTAAGTGTTGTTAAAGGCCTAAAAAAGCGCTGTCTAATCCCTTGTTTGGCATAGTGACTACGAATGGAAAGGGTGATAACAACTTCCTTTTCCATAACCTACCCCCTTACTCAGAAAATAATCTCGAAAGGTCTTTCTTGTTCTTTTCACCCTTTCCTTTGTTGGATAAAAGAAAAGTCGGTGGTAACTCTTGCAAACCGCAACATTGCGATAAAATGCAAAACCAGTAAAGTCAGTTCTCCCACCGTATTATAGAACTGGCGACTTTGTTGGGGAATGAAATTAAAGTGGGGCTACCTTAGAGCTAGAGTATATTTAAATTTCTTATCTTGTTTGATTTGTATGCTTTATCTTTTAGGGTTTATGTTTGGGTTATTGTTAAAGATCCTACACCGGATCGGGGAACACTTTTAGGTAAGTATCAATAAATCATGGAGGTTGTACGACGTAGACCGATATGGATGATATGATAACTATGTTAGAGTGATACTCTGACTTGTACTAATGTTCCTTGAGTCAGTCAAGGATAACATTAGGCTTCCAGATAGTGTTATTAAGCGCTAACTGGCCTTTATAACCTTAAATTGACTCATCATAGCCACTAGAAAGTAGTGAGATGGTCGGCTTTGGTGTAGACTGAAGTTTCTTGATACTCGATGCTACACTAATAGAGATTGGACTTTTGGGATATTTCAGCCATAATTCAAATGCTTGAGCTGAAATAATGCCTGAGAGAAATATCAATGATATGAGATCTCTAGAACCCGATTACTATTGTTAGGACAGGTTGAGCCAACTAAACTTTAAAAGTGTACTTACCGATAGACCTCATGCAAGACTTTAAACCTAAGGTCTTTGTGTGACTTGTTTGTGTTTGCTATTTTGTTTTAAGCATAAACATAACATCATAACATATCATTTGCACTAACCATTTTAAAGACCTAGGGATTTATCTCTTCTCTATTTTGTAGGTCATGGATTCCACTCACAGAAATACCATCCGGATCAACTTCGTAGGAATACCTTCCAAGCTTAGGGAATTGGTCTCAAAGGTTCCTGAAAGTTCCCAATTCAACAAAAGACATGGTTACTTGCTCAGTTTGGTTACTACCAGTTTTGACAAGGGTATGATGAGAGTTCTATTTCAGCTCTTTGATCCTAAATACCATTACTTCACATTCCCCGATTATCAGTTGGTGCCCATGTTAGAAGAATTTTCTAAAGTACTTGGAGTGCCTATATTGGGGAAGATTCCCTTCATAAGTTTAGAACAAGATCCAAGGTCTGAAGATGTTTCCATAACCCTACACTTGAAGCCATCTGACATTGAATCCAAATAGGAAAGGAGAAGTGGGGTTAAAGGTCTTCATGCAAAATTTCTGATAGATAAAGCTCAAGTATTCCTAGACGCTATGAGTTTCCATGCTTTTGAGGATATATTGGCCCTCCTGATCTATGGGTTGGTATTGTTCCCTAATCTAGACCAACTTATAGATGTGAGCACCATCAAGATTTTCCTTACTCATAATCCAATGCCTACATTGCTCGAGAATATTTTGTATTCTCTCCATACCCGTACTATGAATAAATGAGAAACTCTGATGTGTTATATACCTTTGCTCTATAGGTGGTTTATTTCGCACCTTCCTCAATCAGTAATGAAGAATGAGCTAGGCTTAAGATGGTCTTAAAGGTTAATGTCTCTCTCTCACTCTGATATATATTGGTGTTCCCGCTCTCAAAAAGACGTCTCTATTATTGATCGCTGCGGAGAGTTTCCCAATGTGCCACTCTTGGGTATTAGGGGAGGCATCACTTAAAACCCTACTTTAGCCCTACGTAAGCTTGGGTACGCACAAAGAGGTGGTCCTCATGATATGCTCATCCAGGGTATTATGTTCGACTATGACAATGATCTGCAAGGTTATCATCAGAGGTTCATACGCGCTTGGGGTATGGTTAAGAAGACTGATTTTAAAACTTTAGGGCACAAGAATTTCATCCTTTTGGAACCTTACCTAAAATGGGTGCGAGCTCATGCTCCAAGTCTTATGATGCCATATACCGCCATCTTACCAGTGATCTTAGAGCCTATTGTTCAAGAGGACGCTGTAATACCCCAAATTTTCCTACCCTGTCACTTTTATCCGGTTTATGCATCTCGCATTTTTCTCATGTACATAACTTCCGTTAGGTCATTTAACAATATCATGCATCATTAATAAATCAAATGGGCAAGGGATCGAGGATCTTGAAGCTATGGTCTTTTACCTTGAGGCTTTCACCTTCATTCAAGCTTGTTTCTACGGGTTCCTCCATCAATCATTGGTTGAAATCTAGGGTTGCTTGTTTAAACATTATTGTGAACTTCTTCTTTCATCAAGCTACAAGGATCCCATTTTCATCAAAATATTCGAGGGTATCTCAGGAAGACTAGGATTTCTCATACATGGTTTGAGCTTGTTAGCATTCATCAGTGTAAAGATCATGGATAGGGTTATCTCGAGGGTCTTCCTCTATGATTCAAATCTCATTCATCTTCATCCAAGGATTCTCCAAAGGATATTATTTCATGTTAAAATCATCAAGTGAAAAAGAATTTTGTCAAATCAAACATTTGAAGATAGAGTTTCTAAGGTTTTGATTCATACTACAAAAGACGGAGTGGTGATCAAGACATTAGCGTGTTGCTTGCAATATAAGTTAACATGGATGGAAGAGTTGAATTAGGGGTTTTCATTGAATTTAGGATGATTCAAACTCGGTTAAAGTTCATATTGGTATTAAAATGAGAGAGGCATTTACTTGGGAATCAAGTTACAATCAAGTTCAAAGTTCATTCAATTCAAATTCAACACTTTATTCATTCACAATTCACAGGTTCAAGTTTACAATACTTTTCAAATGCAAATATCATTTCACCATCATTTACCAATACTCATTTGTCCGGGTTCGAGTATAAAATCCCAAGGTCCAAAACTCTATACAAATACATTCAAGAAATTTTATCCATTAATTTGCTAAGCCTTGAACCTCGTCCATTTTTTTAAATCCAAAATGACCCAACTCGCAATACATTGAACCAATGCCTTATTTCAATTACACTAAGTATATCGAACAAAAAAATTACATAAAGTTTTCCCAAAAAAGAAAACAGTTCAGAAAATCTGTCCAAATACAATTCAAAAATAGTTCTAGATTGTGGTAAACTATTAAAAGCCTTCGTTATTTTGTGCTTGATTCCATATTGCAAGCTAATTCTTCAGCTCCAAACCATTCAAACAGAAAATTCTATAACTCAGTATGATGTCTCCAAAAGTCCCATCTCATTCTAATTCTCCAAGTTATTTCTTCTTCACCATTTCCCAAGAGTGACACTCCGGCGCTTAATAACTTGAACATGCTTCAAGCCGATCTGAAATTGCCATGATTCGCACTAAACCAGGATGTTGTGAAAACCTGCATAATACAAATAGTAAGATAGTATTTTCAGGTTCAATAACAGGAAAAATGGTCCTGCGATCTCAAGATGAAGCAGGCAATCAAGTGGGATTCTTGATAGAGGTGGATCGTGACTAGGCTGCACCAAAACAAAAGCAGTTCATCATAAACCAATTCATTACTTCCAAAATAGAAAAATAACTGTAACAAGTTTCCAGCTGAACTGATAACTAACAGAATTCCCCAACCGTTTTTCCCAACAGAATTCTAACCTATCTCTCTACCCAAAACCTAACTACCAAAAAATAGAAAACTAACAGGAAACAGAAATAGGCTAACAGAATTTCCTAACTGTTTCACTAACCAAACCAATAACCCTCTAACTAATTACTCACTCAACCAAATTCCTAACCACTTCTAACAGAATCTAACCACCCTGCATAACAAAATGTTCTAACTCCTGTAACTAACCCCTAACATTTTCTAAACCAATTGCCATAACTGTCAATAACCCCTCAAACTCTTGCCAACCAAATTCCATCCCTATAACAAAAAAACAGAATTTCAACCAATTTCTAACTGATTATTTCAGCTCATCATAATTTCTAACTCCTAACCAAGCCACAACGCAAAAAACAACCTAACTTCATAACATGAAAAAAAACAGAATTTTTGTAACTAACTTTCTAACCAACCTTACTGAGCACAACTAACTAGCTGTAACTAATTCCTAGTCGAACTTCCAGCAGAAAAACAAAAAAAAACGATTTCAACTAATCCCAACTATTTCCTAACTGCCTATAACTTTCCATAATAGAAAAGTTTCCTGTCAAAATTCTAGCAGATCCCAAAACCTGTAACAACCAATTGACAAAACCTCCAGAACTGTTTCTAAATAGAAAAATTTCCTCTAACCATTTTCCAAACAATCCAACAAACTCTAACTAACTTCCTAACCGCATCTCAATAGAATCCAACAAATAAGTTATAACAGAATACAGAAGGAGAAGGAGAATTCACAGTTACAAAAAATTCGATAACAGAATAATAGAACAAAAGAAAAAGGGATACGATTCATAACTAAAAAAAGTGATAGAAAATTTACAGGATACTCACCATTCTTTTCTCTCTCTGGAAATCCGCAGAAAAAACCATGGCCTTTCTCAGCTCCATTCTTCTATCATCTTCATCTTCACCATTTTTTCTTCATCAAGATGAATCACCAAAACCTATAACAAAGTTTCTCTGCACTTCTCTGATAGCTTCAGCCTCAGTTCTTCACTTCTCGTCATCAATATCTCTATCAACTTCTGTAAATCCGTCAACCGCAATCTTCAATCGGAACAGCACCTTCAGTCTTCGATCTATCAAGAACGCGTCAATATTCAATGTTATCTTCATAATTCTCATCACTGCAACCTGCAACAACCAGAACATAAACAATTTATCTGCTACATTATCACTGCACAACACTGCAAGAATCAGATTCAGAGTTCACGCGTAAGAAGTTCACCAAGAGGAACAACAAAAAAACCGAGCTGAGAAGGAAATCACGGAAGAGAATTTACAGATAAGGTTGAGATAGATCCGTGAGTTGGAGGATGACGGAGGAGATCAGAGAGAAGGTTGATGAAGCCACGAAGAAGTGGAGAGTTTGAGTCGAAAAAGGCAAAGGATGAAATGGATGGAGGCACGAACAAACATGGCAATTGAGAACAAAGTGGAATCGAAACTGATATGAATCGAAGACGAATCATTGATGATTAGGTAATCTGTAGATTGAGACAGAGGCTAATGGAAGAGGCAGATGATGGAGCTCACTCGCGCAGCGCGTTATGAAAGAAGAAGAAGCTGAGTAGTCCCAACATATCTAACCCTAAATCCATCTTCATTCTCTTGTTTAATTTTCTTTTATCAACTTGATTTATTTTTCATAATAAATAATCATAATAACTATAGTATTATGAAAAAAGGATATGATGTGAATGTTGGTGGCAAGCTGTTGGGATGGAACTACTTGTCTTGGCCCATAACCTTTTTGTACAATAGGATCTCATCACAAAAACAATCTCCTGAACTCATTCTGGATTGGGCTCAACACCGATTTGCTTCAGCACACCTGTATTCCAGTTTCACCCCCTGACTCTTGTAACTTCCTTTTTTATTATTTTTGTTTTCTTATAGTTCAATCTTTTCTTTCAATTGATAATAAAAAAGGTACAAAAATAGTAGAATATTTTAATTTTTTTAGGTTTTCTCTTTAGAATTTTATTAGAGTTTTTTTATTATTTTATGTTTAATAATCATTTTCATTGTCATTTTTAGCTAAGATTTTATGATAG
Organism: Vicia faba; assembly: GCA_948472305.1. Taxonomy (NCBI): domain Eukaryota; kingdom Viridiplantae; phylum Streptophyta; class Magnoliopsida; order Fabales; family Fabaceae; genus Vicia; species Vicia faba. The sequence goes on along the minus strand of OX451738.1, from coordinate 959,745,458 downwards.
TATATTGATACAACTTTCGCAATATAGAATGCTTGGAGATTAATTCTTGGATCACTCGTGCGGAGCAGCTTTGTGTAGAGTTTTCTTATTGCTTGCATGATCCTGAAGAGGCAATGGACCTTCTCTGTTTGGTATCATCATAACTTTACTTTTATTCCTCATTTCCGCACTTTATCGCTTTTCTAGATACCATGAGAAGTAGGAAATAAAGAGTGTGCGCCCGAAGTTGTTGTTTAAAGACCTGTAGCAGGCATTCCGCACTTCATTCGCTATATGTGTTGTGCTTATGTTTGTCTCTTTGGTTGTTGATCGATGAGTCACTCAATTTAGAAATTCAGATCACGACTTTGCTCTCAGTGCATGCTCCCTATAGGATTCTATTGCTTTCCTTTATTTCTTGTTGATTGATGAGTCACTCAATTTAGAAATTGAGATCACGACTTCGCTCTCATTGCATGTTCCCTATAGGATAGTTTTGTTAGACTTTCTTTGGCATGCTAACCTAGATAGGATCTCTCTAGGTGTGCTCTCTTGAGCTTATTATATTGTTTGCTTTATCCTTGTACATACCATTGTTCCCTTAGGACGTGTTTTCTCCCTCCGGCCGCAAGTTAGACCTTAGGTTGTAATCCATGCATGTTGACACTAGGTAGAGATTTCCTCTTTCATCCTTGATGAAGGGCTACCATTGTATGATAATATTGGGTTAGAAATAGGCTAGTCTCCCGTAGACTCTTTTCTTCCCTTTTTGCATCCTTGCATTTAAAACTAATAACTTTTCTTTAGAAAATTCTAAAACATGCTAATCACACTTAAAACCTTTTTCAAGGTAACAAAATACAAACCAACTCAAACCTTTTTGTGGGCCCAAGCACCTTTTCTCTAAAACCCTTTTCAGGTAAGGACATGATTAATTTACTTTTGTGCCAACGCATAAGTCTCCAAAGGTCGAGCTGCAGCAGAAGACAAAATTAACATTGTCCATAAAAAACACAAACAAATAAAAACATGTGAGCTGAACTACGGTAGCTCTGATTCCTCAAAAAGGATACGTAGGCATTGGGGTAGGGGCCAAGCGAGTACAATTTTATTTTCCCTACATTCTTTTCCCCTTTATTTTGCATGCATTCTCCCTTTAGCAGTAATAAACAGTAAGCATAGTTTAAACACACCCATAGGATAGACAACAAGAGTGGGTACCATAGAGTACTACGGGTGTGTGGGGTGCTAATACCTTCCCCTCGCGTAATAGACTCCCTTACCCGATCTCTCGGTCGCAAGACCGTGACTTCTTCCTTCTCAGGTTTTCTCGATGTTTACCTTTCCCTTCATGTGGGATAAAAGACGTTCGCTGGCGTCTTTATTGTTTGATGATTTTCAGTCGGTTGTCTCAGACGAGTCTCACATTATTCTTCATCCTAACACGCCAAAAAAATTTGAAGAACTGCAAAGGTATTGGATCTAACTCAAGGAAGAACGAGATACCATTGAGGCTCAATTCTATGCCAGTGAGAAGAAAGTGTTGGAACTGACGAAATAGCTTCACGAGGAGCTAAGCGTTAATTCCTATATCAAAACAAAAAGGAAGCGTCCATGGGAACCTAGAAGTTTTAGAAGTTTTAAATTTTATTTCTCTGTAAACTTTTGTTTCATTTGAACTTACTAATAAAAATCTTTGTTCCTGTTTTGATTAAAAGAGTTTAAATCCTATGAGGTCCTTGAAAACATCGCATAAACATGTCATGCATATCATTACATAAGAAGGTATTTCAATACAGGTTTCTTATCTTTTCGCTGTTTATTTCAGCAAAAAGAAATGGCTCTTGAACAAACTGTTAAGGATCTTCAAGCATAGAACACTCAATTCCAACAGATGTTCTTGGCTCTGGCTAAAGGACAGGAAGATCTGAAAGCTCTCATTGTTAAATAGAAGACGAAGAAGGAAAATAAACAAATTGGCATCCTGAACATGGGGAGAAGGCTTAGAGGATCGGCCAAGCGAGCTCTAGAATTTGCAACCCCATCAAATGAAGGGGATAATCAGGAAGAGGATGACAAGAAGATGAAAGAAGAAGATAACAACCCGGGGTCTAATGAAGAGGAAGCCGACTATTCTGAAGAACAATATCCTCCTGTTGATGACAAGTATAAACAGTTGGAGGATCGTCTCAATGCTATGGAGATTTAGAGGGTACCTGGTTTGGACTTTGAAGAGCTAGGGTTGGTCTCAGGAGTGGTTATCCCACAAAAAATCAAATTCCCACTTTTGCAAAATATGACGGTGTTTCATGTACCAAGCTTCATTTGAGGTCTTACGTCAGGAAGATCCAACCCCATACAGCTGATAGAAAATTATGGGTTCACTTCTTTCAGGAGAGTTTGTCAGGAATACAGTTAGAATGGCTCTATCAACTGGAAGGAACCAATATCCATAATTGGGAAGACTTGTCTGCTGCTTTTTAAAAGAAGTATCAATATAATGCTGACCTCGCTCCATCCCGTACTCAACTCCAAAGCATGTCTATGGATTCTAGTGAGGGCTTCAAAGATTATGCCCAAAAGTGGAGGGATCTTGCAAGTAGAGTCTAGCCTCCCCTGTCTGATAGAGAGTTGGTATATATGTTCTTGGGTACTTTAACGAACCCATTTTTCAACCATTTGATTGGAAGCTCTTCAGCCCGATTCACCGAGCTGATATTGATAAGAGAACAAGTGGAAGCTGGTACCAAGAGTGGTAAAATCCAAGGGGTTGCATCTTCAAGTACTGCGAAAAAGTCGTTCCTTGGAAAGAGGGAGGTCAGTGCTGCATATGGTCAAAGAAATCATGGTAAAGTTGAATGTCGTCCAACGGTAGGAGCTGTAATGATCTCTAACCCTGCTCCAGCTCAATGATAAAATAATCAGCGTAGGCAAGATGCACCTAGAAGATAATTCACCATAATCAACATGCCTCTGTCTCAGGAATTGCAGAATTTGGTGAAGGCTGACTTGGTCACTCTGAAGGATCCTCCCCAAAACCTAAACACTTCCTCTCCCCGTTACAATCCAAATGCGCGGTGTGCTTACCACTCCAACAGTCTGGGGCATGATATGAATGATTGTTGGGCTCTGAAGAATAAAGTTCAAGACCTTATTAATGCAAAGGAGATTGAATTTGACCCTCTCGAGACTCCCAATGTAATAATTGTACCAATGCCCAAGCATGACAAGGGTATCAATGTTGTTGATGATGTTCCTTTTATTTCTTCCGTGAATGATCTAGCTACTCCACTTATAGTTGTTAAGAATAATCTATTACAAGCCGGTTTATTTCCAGGTTGTGATGAAGATTTTTACCTTTGTGCATCCCTTCCCAATGGTTGTACGTTACTAAAGATAGGTGTTCAACGCTTGATGAACGACAAGGAAATTCAGTTTAAGAAGATTCCCTATGTGGAAACTTATGTGGAGATGTAAGATTTAAAGACGTGTCAATTATTACCATCTCCAATAATCCTACAAGGGTCTCCTCCAAAGGGCCTATAAGGATTACCGCCAACCCTAAAGTTGCTCCCCTAATCATCACCTCTCTAGGACCAATACCATATTCCTCCGACAAGGCTTTTCCGTGGAATAATGGAGATGACGTCTATTACCATGGCGTTAAGAAAGATCTATTGGCTCTCAAGAATGAAGTTACTTAAGATATTGATCCTAACATTGACAATATTGTTGGGACCAGTAAGGTTACCAGAAGCAGAAGGATTTCCTCTCCAGAAATCTCTCCAAAGACTGTTGCTACTCCTGTTGTTATTCCTGCTACTGAGTCAACTAAGGCTCGAGGCAAAGAAGTATTGAGTAAGCCTTCCCGGATGGAGGCACCTAAAGAAGCCATTCCTAAGGCCTCCAAGACAGAAATGGAGGAAATTTTGAAGATCATACAAAAAAGTGACTACAATGTTGTTGAACAATTGGGGCAGACCCCTTCGAAGATTTCAATGCTAGCTTTGTTGTTATGCTCTGAGGCCCATGTCAATTCTTTGGTGAAGTTCCTGAAGTCTACTCATGTTCCCCAAGAGACTTTTGCCGACCAATTTGAGAATTGTGTTTCCAGTATGACTGCTGATAATGGAATGGGATTCTCCGATGCTGATTTGACCCCTAAGGGAAGAAAACATAATGATGCCCTGTATGTCTCTATTGAGTGCACGGGAACTGCTTTGGCTTACATACTAGTTGATACGGATTTGTCTCTAAATGTTCTACCCAAGGGTGCCTTAGACAGATTGGATTATGAAGGACTTACATTGAAGCCCAGTAACATCGTGGTGAGGGCTTTTGATGGTTCCAAAAGAATGGTACATGGGGAGGTGGACATCCCGATTAAAGTTGGTTCCCAAACTTTTGACTCCAATTTCTATGTGATGGACATTCACCCATCTTACTCTTGTTTACTATGACGCCCTTGGATTCATGGGGCCGGTGTCGTCACTTCCACTTTACATCAGATCTTAAAGTATCCGATTAATGGAAAGATTATTACAGTCTGTGGTGAAGAAGAATATATGGTTAGCCACCTGAATTCTTTCAGGTATGTCGAGATGGACGACGATTTCATTGAAACTCCCTTTTATAATTTTGAAGAGGTTCTTCATACGATCGTTCTTACCAAAGCTATTACTGTTGTTCCGAAGATTACTGGGGTTGTGATTGAAGAAGTTGAGTGTAATATTTGGGGCCAAATTGCTAACATCCCCTATAAGTCTGACAAATTTGGTTTGGGTTTCACTTCAGGAGCTCAAAAAGATGTTCTTCGTGCTCGCGCCGGAGGACCCCCACTATGCATCAGCAACCATGGAGTCAATGCTATGGAGGATGCTGATAGTGACAGTGACCTGGACAATTGGATCTTCCCTACTATCAACGGTGGACTCGATAATTAGACGGCTAGAGACTTTGTGCCTATCTCTTTTATCCAGGAGTAATTGTTTTTCTGTTTTTGAGGATATGTAATTTTTGAATAATTTAAACTCTAAAATTCTTGTGTCTTACCCGAGCACAACGGTGTATTTGTGAGGTTTATCACACTTCATTTTCATATATCATTAATAAATCATTGGACATTTTACATTCAAATTTTATGCTCTATGTCTTTCATTTTACTTTATTTTGTCGAAATAGCTATGCGCTCTTACACACACCCACATATCAAATTGCAGATCCACATCCACCTTGGATCCCATTGATAACGGTTCTACTATTGCTAGTTATGACTTTAAAAATACGATCTACCAAACCGAGGATGAAGATGAGGAAGATTGTGAAGTACTGGGAGAACTTGCTAGATTATTATAGCAAGAGGAAAGAGCAATACAGCTTCATGAAGAGTCGGTCGAGGCAGTAAGCTTGGGTACTGATGAGAATAAAAAGGAAGTCAAGATAGGTGCAAACTTGGAGAATTGTGTCAAACAACAGTTAATCCATATGTTACATGACTATGTTGAGATCTTCGCGTGGTCATACGAAGACATGTCGGGGATGGATACTGATATTGTGGTTCATCAATTTCCTACAAAAGAAGACTACCCTCTAGTGAAACAGAAAGTTCGTCGAATACGCCCTGAAATATCAGAAAAGATCAAGGCTGAAGTCATGAAACAATTCAATTATGGATTCTTAGTTATTACTTCTTATCCACAATAGGTTGGGAACGTGGTACCGGTACCTAAAAAGGACGGTAAAGTGAGTATGTGTGTGGATTATAGGGATTTGAATAGGACAAGCCCCAAGGATGACTTTCCGGTTCCCCATATTGATATTCTGGTTGAGAACACCGCACATCATAAGATATGCTCCTTCATGGATGGTTTCTCCGGTTATAATCACATCAAAATGGCGCCTGAGGACATGGAGAAAACCACTTTCGTCACACAGTGGGGCACTTTCTGCTACAAAGTTATGCCTTTTGGGTTGAAGAATATCGGGAAACCTATCAGCATGCTATGGTAGCTTTATTCCATGACATGATCCATCACGAGATAGAGGTCTATGTTGACGACATGATAGCCAGGTTTCAGACTGAAGAAAAACACCTTGATCACTTGCAAAAACTCTTTGAAAGGCTAAAGAAGTACTAGTTAAGACTGAACCCGATCAAGTTCACCTTTGGAGTAAGATCTGGTAAGCTCCTAGGTTTCATTGTCAGTGGCAAAGGTATTGAGATAGATCTTGCAAAAGTTAAAGCTATTCAAGAAATGCCAACTCCCCGTACAGAGAAGGAGGTTAGAGGTTTCTTGGGATGTCTAAACTATATTGCCAGATTCATTTCCCACCTAACCGCTACTTGTGAACCAATCTTCAAATTACTGAAGAAAGATCAAGTAGTGAAGTGGAACAATGACTACTAGTTGGCCTTTGACAGAATCAAAGAATATCTTCAAGAAACTCTAACTTTAATGCCACCAGTTGAAGGAAGACCTCTGATCATGTACTTAACAGTTTTAGAAAATTCAATGGGGTGTGTGCTGGGGCAACATGACGAGTCTGGTCGAAAAGAGCATGCAATTTACTACCTTAGAAAAAAGTTTACTGACTGTGAAATAAGATAGTCACTGCTCGAGAAAACTTGATGTGCTTTGGCATGGGTTTCCCGCCGACTAAGACAATATATGTTGACTCACACTACCTTATTGATATCTAAAATGGATCTCATCAAATATATATTCGAGAGGCCCGCTCTATCCAGAAGAATAGCAAGATGGAAGATGGTTCTGACCGATACGACATTCAATACACTACTCAAAAGACAATCAAAGGAAGTGTACTAGCTGATCATTTGGCTCATCAGGCTGTAGACGGTTACCAATCAATGCATTTTGAGTTCCCGAACGAGAACATTATGCTAGTAAATGAATGTGAAAAACCTGGACCAGATGAAGGACCTGAAAAAGAATCCCGATGGACTATGGTCTTTGATGGAACTTCCAAAACGCTCGGCAATGGCATTGGTGCCGTGATCATCTCTCCCAAAGGCTGCCATACACCCTTCACTGCCAGACTATGTTTTAACTGCACCAACAATATGGCAGAGTATGAAGTGTGCATTATGGATATCAAGGCTGCTATTGATATGAGGATCAAGTTCTTACAAGTATACAGAGACTCAGCCTTGGTGATCAGTCAGATTAATGGAGAATGGGACACAAAGCATCCTAATCTCATCCCGTACCAAGAGCATGTGTTGACATTGATCCCATATTTTGAAGAGATTACCTTTGAACATATTCCACGAGAAGAAAATCAGTTAGCGGACGCGCTAGCTACCATGTCATCCATGTTTAAGGTCAGATGGGATAACGAAGCCCCTCAGATCACTATTGAAAGATTAGACGAACCAACGTACTGTTATGAGATGGATACTAAGGGAGTAGAGGAAAAGCCTTGGTTCCACAAAGTGAAAAGGTATCTTGAAGCCCAAGAGTACCCTGAGGGGGCATCCATCAATGACAAGAAGTTTCCGAGAAGGTTCTCTACCAAGTTCTTCCTCAGTAACGAAATCTTATATAAGCGCAACCATGATTCCACTTTACTTCGGTGTGTGGAAAAGAGAGAAGCTGAGAATATCATGGAGGATATGCATGAAGGTATCTTTGGCACCCATTCTAGTGGGCACATGATGGCTAAGAATATTTTGAGGGCAAGTTACTATTGGTCCACTATGGAGATAGAATGTCATCACCACTCCCGGATTTGTCAAAAATGCCAAAGGTACGGTAACAAAGTGCATGTGCCTCCAGTTCCCTTAAATGTCTTGACTTCTCCTTGGACATTCACAATGTGGGGAATTGATATGATTGGGGATATTAGACCTACCGCTTCCAATGGGCATCACTTCATCCTTGTTGCCATTGATTACTTCACGAAGTGGGTAGAGGCGGCCTCATTTGCTTCTGTTACCAAGAACGTTATGGCTCGGTTCATCAGACATAACCTTATCTATCAGTATGGTATCCCAGAAAGAATTATCACAGATAATGGTACCAATCTCAATAATACTATGATCACCAAGCTTTGTACACAACTTAAGATCCAACACCATAACTCTTCTCCTTACCGACCGAAGACGAATGACGCTGTGGAGGCCGCCAATAAGAACACAAAGAAGATTATATGGAAGATGACGGTAACTTATAAAGAATGGAACTAGATGTTACCATTTGCACTTCATGGTTACCGTACTTTAGTGCGCACATCAACAGGAGCAACCCCGTTTTCTCTCGTGTATAGTATGGAAGTTGTTTTACCCGTCGAAGTCCAGATCCATTCCTTGAGAATCATGAAGGATGCAGGTTTAAACAAAGACGAATTGATTCAGACTTGACTTGACCAATGTAAACTAATTAACGAGAAGAGGCTCGCGGCTGTCTGTCATGGCCAGATGTACCGGAAATGTATGATCAAAGATTTTAACAAAAAGGTCAGACATCATGTATATCAGGTTGGTGACCTAGTAATCAAGCGCATCATCCTGCCACAAGGTGATCCCAGGGGCAAGTGGACTCCTACTTATGAAGGACCATTTGTGATCAAGAGTATATTTTCCGGTGGAGCTATGATATTAACCACTATGGACGTTGACGACCTTCCGCATCCTGTAAACGCAGACATAGTTAAAAGATGCTACGCATGAAAAGAGACTTGCTAGGTTGACTGGCCTAGGAAAAAATAAGGGCATCCCGGAAAACCAAAAGGGTTTGGACAAAAATCAGTGATATATATATATATATATATATATATATATATATATATATATATATATATATATATATATATATATATATATATATATATATATATATATATATATATATATATATATATATATATATATATATATATATATATATATATATATATATATATATATATATATATATATATATATGAAAAATCTGTACACCCGGCAAGTCGAAAACCTGAAAAGGTAGCTTCGGCAAAAAAGGGTATCCCGGTGGACTGAAAACCCGCATCCTGTAAATGTGGGCATAGTTAAAAGATGCTACGCATGAAAAGAGACTTGTTAGGTTGACTGGCCTAGAAAAAAATAAGGGCATCCCGGAAAATCAAAAGGGTTTGGACAAAAATCAGTGATATATATATATATATATATATATATATATATATATATATATATATATATATATATATATATATATATATATATATATATATATATATATATATATGTATATATATATATATATATATATATATATATATATATATATATATATATATATATATATATATATATGAAAAATCTTTACACCCGGCAAGTCGAATACCTGAAAAGGTAGCTTCGACAAAAAAGGGTATCCCGGTGGACTTCTGTAGAAGTGTGGTGATGATCCAAGAAGATTGTTGCTTCAATGATCAAATATTGTCTGACGCACTTAATTTCCAAAAAATCCCTAATTTTTGCCTAGGTTTCCCTTGAGGGTTTTCAACCTAGCGAGAAGAATCTATTCTGTTTATGTCTCTTATTTTTGCCTAGAATTCCCTTTTGGGTTTTTAGCCTACCGAGATGCTCCTTTTTTCCTAAGCCGCCCTTTTGGATTTTCGACTTAGCGAGTTGTTCTTTTATTTCTTTAGGCGAAGTATTTCTTACATCAACATTCATAGGACATGGGAACTCCTTGCCATCCATAGTTTCAAGAATCAATGCACATCCAGAGAAGGCTTTCTTGACAACATACGGGCCTTCAAAATTGGGAGTCCATTTTCCTTTGGAATTAGCGTTAAAAGATATGATCTTCCTGAGCACGAGGTCACCTTCTCTGAATTCGCAAGGCTTGAACTTCTTATCAAAATCTTTCTTCATCCTCTTCTTGTATAACTGACCATGACATAAGGCCTGCATTCTCTTTTCTTCAATCAAATTCAATTGGTCAAACCTGTTCTGGACCCGTTCAGCCTCTGACAACTTGGTTTCCATTATCACACATAAAGAGGGAATCTCAACCTCGACGGGGAGCACTACTTCCATACCATACACAAGTGAGAACGAGGTTGCCCCTATTGAAGTGCGAACAGATGTACGATACCCATGCAAAGCAAAAGGGAGCATATCATGCCAGTCTTTATAGGTAACAACCATCTTCTGGATGATCTTTTTGATGTTTTTATTGGCAGCTTCAACATCCCCATTCATCTTTGGCCTGTAAGGACATGAATTATGATGGACAATCTTGAATTCTTCACAAAGTTCTGTCATCATCTTGTTATTCAGATTCGAGCTTTTATCAGTGATAATCCTTCTTAGCATACCATACTGACATATAAGATTGTTCTTGATAAAGCGTACTACCACCTGCTTAGAAACATTAGCATAAGAAGCTGCTTCCACCCATTTGGTGAAGTAGTCTATAGCTACCAAGATAAATCAATGTCCATTCAATTCCTTAGGTTCAATCATTCCAATCATGTCAGTACCCCACATAGAGAAAGGACATGGGGAAGAAATAACATTGAGAAGTGTCGGAGGCACATGAATTTTGTCAGCATAAATATGTCATTTATGGAACTTCTTTTCAAATTTGTAACAGTTAGGTTCCATTGTTAGCCAATAGTAACCTGCCCTAAGCATCTTCTTTGCCATTGAATGTCCATTAGCATGAGTGCCAAAGGAGCCTTCATGGATTTCATGCATCAACATGTCTGCTTCGTGTTTATCCATGCATCTGAGCAAGACCATGTCATGATTTCTTTTGTATAGCGCATCTTCATTGAGGAAGAAGTTGCCTGCCAAACCTTCTAAATGTCTTTTTATCTTTTTTTGATGCACCAATCGGGTATTCCTGAGTCTGGAAAAAATGCTTGACATCATAATACCAGGGTTTTTCATCTGACATTTGCTTTGCTGCAAACATATGAGCCAGACTATCCAGACATCACACTGTGATACGAGGCACATCGTTCCAGGTATTCACTTGGTACATAGAAGCTAGAGTGGCTAAAGCATCCGCCATCTTATTTTCATCTCTGGGAATATGATGGAATTCAACTTTGTTAAAGAAAGGTAATAATCTTCTAGCATAGTCTTTGTAAGGGATCAAGCCAGGGTGACGAGTATCCTATTCTCCTTTAACCTGATTTATTACCAAAGCTGAATCGCCATACACATCTAGAATTTTGATTCTGAGATCAATAGCCTCGTCGAGTCCCATGATACAAGCTTCATACTCTGCCATGTTATTGGTGCAATCAAATGTCAACCTTGCAGTAAATGGGATATGTGATCCCTGAGGAGTGATAATCATAGCACCAATTCCTTTCCCATAAGCATTCACAACTCCATCAAACACCATGCCCTAATAAGATTCAGGATCAAAACCTTCCTCAGGCAATGATTCATCATAATCTTTTACTTTCAGAAACATAACATCCTTATCATGGAAATCATATTTAACAGACTGATAATCATCAACCGGTTGGTGAGAAAGATAATCCGCTAACACATTGCCTTTTATAGCCATATGAGTATGGTATTCAATATCATATTTAGACAACAGCATCTGCCAACGGGAAATTCTTCCAATAAGAGCAGGCTTTTAAAAAATATACTTAATTGGAACCATTTTGGAAATCAACCAAGTAGTATGATTCAACATATATTTCCGCAACTGCTTTTCCGCCCAGGTCAGAGCACAACAGGTTTTTTCCAGCATAGAATACCATGACTCACAGTCAGTAAACTTCTTGCTGAGATAATAAATGGCATATTCCTTTTTCCCTATTTCTTCTTGTTGTCCCAAAATATAGCCCATAGAATTATCTAACACTGTCAGATACATAATCAATGGTCTTCCTTCAACAGGCGGGAGCAAGATAGGAGGTTCAAGAAGATACTCTTTAATACTTTCAAATGCCCTCTGGGAATCATCTGTCCACACACAACCTTGATATTTCTTTAACAACTTAAAGATCAGCTCACACGTTGCTGTCATATGGGAAATAAATCTGGAAATGTAATTCAAACGCCTGAGGAAGCCTTTAACTTGCTTTCCAGTTCTTTGCGCTGGCATTTCTTGAATTGCTTTAAATTTATTTGGATCGACTTCAATCCCTTTTTGCTGACAATGAAACCTAACAATTTTCCTGATTTAACACCAAAGGTGCATTTATTTGGATTCAAGCAGAGATGATACTTCCTCAAACGCTGAAACAATTTCAACAAATCTTTTATATGCCCTTCTTCACTCTAGGACTTAGCAATCATATCATCAACGTATACCTCAATTTCCTTGTGCATCAGATCATGGAATAGGGTTGTCATAGCCCTCTAGTACGTTGTAATAGCGTTCTTCAACCCGAAGGGCATCATTCTCTAATAGAATGTTCCCCAGGGTGTGATAAATGTTGTTTTTCCATGTCCTCAGGAGCCATTCTGATTTGATTATATCTGGAAAATCTATCCATGAACGAGAATACTTTGAATTTTGTTGTACTATCAACCAACATGTCAATATGTGGCAATAGAAAGTCATCTTTTGGACTAGCTTTATTTAAATCTCTATAATCAACGCACATGGGAACTTTTTTTTCTTTCTTTGGTACTGGGACAATATTGGAAATCCACTGAGGATACACTGATGTCACAAGGAAACCGGCATTAATCTACTTTAAAACTTCTTCTTTAATTTTCACTGCCATATCAGGGTGAGTTCTTCGCAATTTCTGCTTGATTAGCGGGAATTTTGGCTTTAGCTTAAAATGATGTTCCACAATATAAGTATCCAACCCCAGCATGTCTTGGTAAGACCAAGAAAAAATGTCCACATACTATTTCAACAATTCAATCAACCTACTCTTCACGTCAGGATGATGCAATGCTCCAATCTTGACTTCCTTTGGATCTTCGTCTGAACCTAAATTGATCATCTCCAGGACTCTTTATACAGTCGAATGGCACTTTCCTCGCGCTCAAGCAACTATGAAACCTCTTCTAGGATTTCATCATATTCTTCTTCTTCGGCCACATATGCAGGATATTCAAAGTTGGGAGAGGGTGCAGGGTCATTGTATTCAACAGGTTTTTTAATTAATCTGCACACATGATTTATGATTGCTTTTAGAAACAGACACATATAGAAAGTGATTATGCATATTCAATTACATTTATTATTTATTTTGAAAGGTTTTTTTATCACCATTTTCTAAGAAAAAGCATAAAATTAAAACACATTTTGGGAATCAAATACAACTTTTATTATTGATTTTAAAGATCAAAGCAACAGATAAGTACATACAATATCAACTTTCACCTTGGGCAGAGTGAAAGATTTTTTTGAAAAGATTAACAAAAAAACAAATTACTTTGAGACATGAATGCAATAGGGAACATCAATGGTGATCCAATTTCGAACTCTAACTCCATGCGTCATCTAGTTGGGCATCTCTTGCTCTGCTTTATCTTCCACAATAGCATTGATCTTAGGAGCAGTTGGATAAAGATAACCTCCATTGTGAAAGATATCCCGATACTTTCCCAAAGCAGACTTCGGCTTCATGTTCTCACCTTTATCATTCTTCATAGAGAATCCCAAACCAGATCTATTCTTATTCACAGGTGGATCCACAATCTTCCCGCATACCTTACTAGGGCTATTACGCATTACCTGTTTCCTTCAACGAAGCTATAGAATTCTCATTTTCCCTTATGTTATCAATGGATAAAGCTTGGAACTGAGTTCCAACAGCTGCTTCATCTGCTTCCACAACACTGAAAGAGGACAAATGAGATATTAACAAAGCATGTTCTCCATTTATGATGACCACCTTTCCTTCACGAATAAACTTCAACTTCTGGTGCAAAGTTGAAGTGACAACCCCTACCTCGTGTATCCATGGTTGTCCCAGTAAACAAATGTTAGTAGGAACGATATCCAGAACCTAGAAAGTAATCTGAAATAGGTGTAGGTCTATATGAATAGGCAAATCTACTTCCTCAATGGAAAACTTCCTTGACCCATCAAAAGCTTTCACAATTATGCCACTCGGGCGCATTTGAGTTCCTTGATACTTCAGCTTCATAAGCGTGCTCCTCGGTATGACATTTAAAGCAGACCCATTATCAATCAGCACATTGGACAATGAATTGTTCTTGCAGTTCATGGAGATATGGAGAGCCAAGTTATGATTCCTTCCTTCATCGGGAAATTCGTCATCATAGAAACTCAAGTTATTACAGGATGTAATATTCCCTACCACACTACTGAATTGGTCCAAAGGCATATCACTATCATGAAAGCTTGATCCAATACTCTCATCAAATATTCCTTGTGGGTAGAAGAGTTCATTAACAAGGCTAGAATAGATAAATTTGATGGGGTCTGCAACAATTGACCTACGATCCTGTAGTCGCTCATTTTGATAATCTTCAATATATTGTCCACATATTTTTCAGAGTAGTACCACTAGATTCCCCAACTTCTTTCTTGGGTTCAGTACTTTCAACAACCTTTTTATCAGCATTAACACTCCCTCAAATGACAGGTGCGAACACACGGCCACTTTGGGCCACCGGGCTGGCTTCAACAATATTCTTTACAACAGACAAAGGTTGGATGGGAACTTCCACACCATCCTCTAGGATTGTAGCATTGTATTTATATGGGACAGCTTTATCTGATTCGTAAGGAACAGGACCCGGAAAGCAAATCACCACTGGAGAAACAACTAGTTTGCTATGGTACTCAACCTCTAAAGGGGCAGGAACACCAAAACAAGGCACAATAACATTCGCCCCCTCTTCAGAATACTTAGAAATCACAGAATCATTGTTGGAGAGCATATCTTTATCAATAGAAAAGAATTCATCTGCAGAAGCATATTCATCATCTAACACAGTCTCAGCCAAGAAATCTTCAATCACATTAATCCCATTGAAATAATATTTAGTGCCTGAAATCTTGATAGTACCTGTAGCGGTAGAAATGTTTAATACTAAGCCATTGGATTGACTTGACTTGTACAGATCAAAATAAAAATCACCACCGTGCTTTATTGTTTCCAAAGGAATGGGAAAAGAGCAAATAACCAAAAGAGGGGGGAAAGATTCTAGGTAAGGGGGTTGGTTATGCAAAGGGAAGGTATTATCACCCTAAACATCTACGGTACTCCGCAGGAAACTCTTTGAAAAATCTGTATATTTTGGCTATAAAATGTTGCATGTAAAATGGATTGTGAGGATGAAAAAAAGAAGCATATTTTTTTTTATAATTTTTTGCACCCGCTGCGGTTGCGAACCTTTAGTGCCTATGTACCACCTTCCGTGCAATAGGGTATCAGGGTACATGTAGTTCCTCTTTAAAATATTTAAAACACAAGTGCGTTGGTTAATTTTATGAGATAAGACATCACCGTCATTGTCCGCGTGGAAAACATACTTACAATCCACAATCATGAGAAAGGAGAATTTGCATCATCTCAAAGTGGAGGATATGGCTTGGATTTTAAAATCAACAAGACCTCACTCAACACCCAAGTGGAAAATATCTCACTTCACTACATATTGTAGAAGTATATCATCCATTTAAGAATCTCAAAGTAACACTTAATGATCAATGATGTTTAAGTGATCCACTTTGACCAAAATTGATGAAATTCCATTAGAGGATTGATAGAACCAAAGCCTCCTAACAATGGATCTCAAGGTTATTGGATCATAGGGTTCAAATTAACATACTTGGGCTTGCAAACATAAGTTTGCGCCACGAATGATCATTTTCTCAAACCGAGACAAATTTAGCGCTATGTTAAGCAATCGTAAGTGGACTTATATAGAAGTCACACCTATTTTAAGGTTGATCAATAGCAATCTATGCACCATTTGTTTTGAGACATAATATATAAATTATACTCCAATAACACTTAGTGCAATAAGAAGGGGATAAGATGAAGAGGGATGGGAAAAATGAATAAACCACATTTGAATCAAAATTTAATCAAACTATTATTAAAATCATTCATCCATATTTATGAAGTTAAACTAAACACCATGGATCCAATGATGTTAAGAAAGTTCATGATCAAAATTTCAATCCAAGATCAGCCAGAAAATATACAAAAATAAAATTGTATTTGTAAATAAAAGAATAAGGGTTTAAAAAATGATTAAAAATAAAAAGAATAGAGAAAAAAGGAAACTATGTTCAAATTAATCAAGAAAAAATAATCAAGACCATAGAAAAATCAGAAAAGGACTCAAATATTTTTATAAAACTTTTGGTGATTTTCTAAAGTCAGAAACTATTATTAAAATTAAAATAAATAGGAAAAAAACAAAAAATGATGAAAAATAACAAAGTCAAAAATAAAAAATAAATGAGGTCACCAATATTTGTCACAATGTCATTGGATCCTTCCCTGTTTTTTCCAGAATTTAAAAATGAATAAAAGTATTTTTAAACATTTAAAACAAATCAAATAAAGTTAAAAATTATAAAAAATATCAAAACACAAAATAAAATCATGAAAAAAAAGAAAATCAGAAAGAGAAAAATCAAAAGTATTTTCCATGATTTTTTCAGATTTTTTGGAGTTAAAATGGATTTACTATGAATTTTTGAAACTTAAAACAATTAAATATAAAAATCAGAAATAAAATATAAAGTCAAAAATATGTGGACCATTGGATGAGAGTCAAAACGCGTTAGTAATGAAATCCAAGGGATCTGGCGCGATGTGCATATCCTGGTCATTACTGAATAAAGCACAAGATTCAATATAAAATCAAAAATTCAAAAATTCCAAATGGTGCTGATTCATTGGTTGAAGGATGACACGTTGGTCATCTTCAAGCTCCAGCCAGTCTCAAAACCAGGTCACTGAAACTATAAAATTAGAGCACGAGATCGGTACCATTCGGTTCGTCTCATCAAGATGAAGACAACCACACCTTCGCGAAAAATTTATATAAATCGTAGCTCAAACAATTTGGAAAAGAAGTTTTGAAAAGGGATTTTAAATTTCATGGTCAAAACATGCTTCCAGTTAAAAACAAATGTTTCAACTAGAACCAGGATGATGAGAGCTTCACAATAGTATCAAAGTTTGAGAGAATTGGTGAAGGAATCTACCTATTGAAGTTAAGTTGCAGTGCTCTGAAACTGGACTTCTGTGGATTAATATAGGTCACAATTCTTGAAGGTAATTGTATGGTTAGCTTTAGGGAAGTTCAATGAAGGTGAATTGACAAAGAAAAATGATTGAGGGATGTTGTAATAGCAAATTTGAAGTAGCTAGAAATTGGGTTCAAGAGAGAGTTTGGCAGGGTGATCTTGGTTGTCTAAGCTTAAGAAAATTAATGGGGGATGACCCTTTATTTATAGGAGAATGAATGGGATCCTTAAGCGTGTGAAATGATGAAGTTTAGAGGGAAATCGTGTGGGTGTGTAGCATGAACAAAGTGTGACTTGTTTAGCATCAAAACTAAGCCAAATCGTGCGTTTCATGATGCTAAACGCCTTTGGAAAGTTGCTAAACATGATTAGAAGCAAAAACGCCTATAAAACTTGTGATTAGAAGTTAAAACAAAGATTTCAAAATCTGACTTGTGATGAAACTTCAGTTTAAGGTTACCAAATTCAAATCAATGGCATTCTCAACTCAAGGGGTCTTAGGGCCTGATTCCTGAGGCTTTAGAAAGATGAGGTTACAAGCTTTGTAATGGAAAAGGAATGGGTCAAAATGGTTGCTTGAGATGAAAGTTGTGTTGAGTCAAAGTTGGAAGAAAGAAGTTGACTTTTCATACTTAGAAAATTTCTAAGTTTTTCTTCAAAAATGACTTATAATGTGTTGTATCCAAACATGGTCTTCCACTTGGAATTAGTTCTTTACCAAAACAGATGGCATGAAGTAGATATATTTAATGTAATTTTGAGACTTGAACATTCAAAATCTCCAAAAATTGAGAGAGTTATGACTTGTTGAAGTTGGCAAAAATTTATGAAATGACCTATAATGTTTTGCATCCTTAGGGCATCTTCCACTCATTTTAACACTTTTCACTTTGAAGATGGGTTGAACTTCACACATTCAAGATCATCATGGAAAAATAATGGGCTCAAGGTGATGAAAACTGATCAAGTTATGATCTTTTGAAGTCACATAAAGGAATTTGAGGGTTCATCTGGAGAACTTGTAATCTTTCTTCATAATCAAGTTTCTTACTCACAAAATTTACTTGATACTTTTGAAGTGATTTGTTAATAACCCTTTGAAGAGAAGGATGTTTTTGGAATCACTCAAAAATACCAAAATATGAGCAAGATATATCCCTTTTAAGTTCAAAACCCTAGCTCCTAGAGCAACAAAATGCCTTGGGAAATCTTTGAAATTTTGATCAACCTTCTTACACAAATAACTTTGTCATGTGATTATAAGTTGTTGAGGATGTTAAGGAGAAACAATTGCAACCAAAAACACTTCTAAATATTGAGAATTGAAGGAGATATGCACTTGTGATCATTGAAATCAAAGACTTGTCCAATTGAGTCAAACTTCTTTAGTCAACCCTTGTACTTTTGAGCTAAATTTGAAAACTTGAGGCATAATGAATCATGAAAGACTTTGTCATGATGTTACTTCAAAATATCTTTCATAGAGGCTTGAATCTCAATGAAGCTTTGTTGAGGAAGGTACAAAGAAGGAACTCATGAATCCAAAAGCTGACTTTGATGGAATACATTGTGCTTTCACCTATATCATCAACAATTAGGATACACATACATTATATTTGTTAATTAAAGAGTAATCAAACATAGAGGATCACAAAATATAAGTCAAGGTGCTTGGTGATTCCCCATAGAGAAAGATCAAATATAGAGAGAGGAAACAAACCCTAGTGTTTGACTTGGTTGTGATTGAATTGATATGATATGATGAAGGAATCTCAGGGGGAAATTTTGGGGTACAACAGTACCATTGTCCAACAACAATTGAACACCCTTTCTCACTATGGAACAACCACGAGAATCTCTGTAGTAGATCCGGAAAGACCCATAATGGTGTTCTTCTTGACCATCCATGTGACAGAAGGTACCGTGCAACTGCACCAAATCATCATTCATATGATTCACGCCAAAAATTTGGAATTCTCCAGGACATCCAAAGACCATATTCACATCTTCTTCGTACTCTACCATAGGCATGATTTTATGAATGAGGCCCTCATCTATCATTTCCTGAAGATCAACTTTTATCTTATCACACCCTTGTATATCTGTACTGCAAATACCAGAACCAGCATGGTCATGCGTATAGTAACTACACTCACAAAGGTCAGCATGCATCTTTAGCAAATCTCCTCTAACCAGGTTGATATTAAAAATCCAGAAGTCCTCTGGACAACCAGCAACCATGTTTACATGATTTGCTCCTCCATGCTTTGGAAAATGATTATCTTTCACGTTAGGGCCAACATCTTTGAAGGATAAAAGGCCATATCTCACCATCTTTTGTACTTCCGATTTCAAAGGATAATAGTTCTCAACATTGTGCCATAGTGCTCCCTGATGAAAAGCACACGTCTGATTTGCCTTATAATACCAAGGCAAATGAGATGGTATAGCAGGGGGTGGCCTGGTCTGAACCAACTTATTTTGGATCAAAGTCGGAAGTAACTCTGCATAACTCATTGGAATAGAGTCAAAAGCTTCTATCTTTTAACTATGCCCTTGATTTCCTTGAGGAGGTGGTCTCTGATAGACAACTGTGGTTGGAGATATATTGACGAATGGAGTCACAGAAGCAACATGTTGTTGGTGTTGCTGATGCCTTCTAGTTGGTCTAATCTTCCTTTCTCCAATAACAATATTTGTTTCACTTTCTTTCTTTCGAGAGAACCCGTATGACGACTTCTTCGTCCCTTCATCTTTTGTCAAGCGCCCTTCTCTAACATCCTCTTCCAAACGAACACCCATGCTTACCCTTTCGGTAAAATCACTCGGTGCACTGGTGACCATCCTTTCATAATGAAATGATCCAAGGGTTTATAGGAAGACCTTGGTCATTTCTTGTTCTCCCATAGTTGGCACCACCTGGGCAGCTATGTCGCGCCAACGTTGCGCATATTCTTTGAACGACTCCTTGTCTCATTGAGCCATTGCCCTTAACTGGTCATAATCAGGTGCCATGAACATGTTATACTTATACTACTTAATGAAGGCTTCTCCAAGATTAATGAAGGTATGTATACTACTAATGTCCATACTCTTATACCACTTCAGAGCAGCACTGGTTAAATTATCTTGGAAAAAATGAATGAGTAAACGTTGATCATCAGTATGGGTAAACATTTTCCTGATATACATCAGAAGGTGGTTATGAGGGCAAGAGTTTCCCTTGTACCTCTCAAATTCCGGCACTTTAAACTTAGATGGCACCTTTACATTGGGAACCATGCAGAGCTCACTGACATTTTGTCCAAACATTTATTTTCCTCAGGGCCTTCATTTCCTTTTGCATCTCATTGAACTGGTCCTGAAAATCATCCAACTGGTCATAGAAACCCACACTTTTACTCTATGGAGGAACATGACGATAAACTTCATCATTAACAAACAGAATAACATTCACAAAGGAGGTGCAGCATAGTGGATCTCATTTCTAGCAGTAGGAGTAACATGCACCACAAGAGGTGCAAGTGTAATATGGTGGGAGAACTGACTTGGGTGTTTTGTGTTTTATCGCAATTGTTATGGATAGCAAGAGTCGCCACCGACTTTTCTATTATCCAATAAAGGAAAGGGTGAAAAGAACAGGAAAGAACTTTGAGAATTTTTTCTTGAGTTCGGGGGGTAGGTTATGAAAAGGGAAGGTGTTAGCACCCTTTTCATCCTTAGTTATCTACTGGCTCTTAGGTTCTTGCAAGATCACTTGAAAATGCTTAGCTTGAAATGTGTTTATGGTGGGTTTTTGAAAGTATTTTGAAAACGCCTTTGTTTCGGAAAACTTTGTAATGATTCTCGTCTCTATAAGAATGTATACAAAGTGTTGTTTTTGAAAATAGTTCAAAGAGATGTTTGTTTTTGAAGATGTTTTTGAAAGTGTAAGTGTGGAAATGATTTTAGTTTGTGAGCAAGAAACTACGAGTGTCCTACCTACTCAAAAGGTCTTTGTTCTTTTCCTCCTCCTTTAGATGTTGCTATCTTACCATTGATTGGTAAGAATACTCGTTATT
The DNA here is from genome assembly GCA_948472305.1 of Vicia faba. Lineage (NCBI taxonomy): Eukaryota > Viridiplantae > Streptophyta > Magnoliopsida > Fabales > Fabaceae > Vicia > Vicia faba. The sequence continues at coordinate 959,724,238 of OX451738.1, read as the reverse complement.
GGATGTGAAGGGACAGGCGTGGGTCATTGTATAGTCATAGAAGGTAACCTATGAGATGTTTTAGCAATTTTTGTAAGGGACTAGATCATTTACCGGAGGAAACATCGAGGGACATCGAGGGACTACGATCTTTTTTATCGAGGGTCTTTTCTAAAATGCCCATATTCGAGGGACATGACTATTTTCCAAGGTAACAAGCGAGGTTACCCTAGAGATGCACGTGTATGAATAATGTGTTTGATTGCATGCATTTTTGTATTTGAAATTAGAGTTTTCTAACGGTTAATTTTATCTTTCCATACACGCCCTAATTACTAAAAATTTATATTAAAGCGGTAAATTGCAAAAATTAAAATCCTAAGCTATTACATCATTAGGGGATGGGGGATACAAATGTACAAATGAGGATTGCAAGAAATTAAACCTAATTATATATTACAAACCATATTGAATAGATATGAAGTAAATATATGAAATATGTAAAAGATGTAAAAGAAAAGCTCAAAAGAGAGAAAAAAGAATCTTTCGACAGCATGTGTTGAAGCATGTGGATTGAAGCATGCTTATATGCATCGAACATATCCTCCTTTCGATCCTGTAGCCCCAAGTCGAACTCAGTATGAATCGAAGCAATGTTATGTGACGAATCAACCTTTTTTCCTTCTGTTTAGGTCTGTGAAGCAGTGTGTGTCGAAGCCTAAGTCTTTGTGTCGAACCGTTCTGTAATCTCTCACTCCAACATTGTTTTATGGTCTGTACAGGTTAGTTCTTAACATATAATTGACAAGAAAGGAAAACAAACAAAAGGGGAACTTCGAAGGAAATGATTATTACATGTTATCTTCGAAGATGGATCATCAATGATGCTTGAAACGAAATATTTAAAGTCAAGAAGACTTACCTTAAAGTTGGAATATGTGCTTCGAACTTGAGTTGCTGCCTTGAATGTTCTTGGGTTCGAAAGGAAAGAACAGAGGTGTTGTGTTTTTTATTGTTGGGTTCGAAAGAAAAGAAAAGAGGTGTAGTGTTTTTTGGTTCTGGGTTCGAAAGAAAAGAACAGAGGTGTTGTGTTTTTTGGTTCTAGGTTTAAGAGCATTTCAAGGCTTCAGCCTTCGTGTTCTCGCCTATCTCTTTTTTTCTTCTCCTTTTCCTTGCCAAAAAGCCCCCTTTGTGTGTTGTGAAAACAACTTATTTATAGAAGAGTCTTACTGGAGTTTTGGGGGGAAAACAAATAAAATTTGAACAGTTTCGGTATGTTCTTTTCATAGTTTTCGAGGTGCAACTCTTATATGCTAGTTTGGTCCAAATATGGGAATGGTTTAGGAGCAGTATAGAAAGGATATTTTGTAGCAGTTTTGGAGTGTTGTGGCAGCTTGGTGCAGGGCTGTTTCATAGCAGTGCAAAAAACTTCTTTTTGACATTTTTTTAGGCTGCTATATAGACAGTAATACAAGCTTGGGCTTGGAAGCATATAGGGCATTGTTCAACAAGCATCTTGAATACTTCACCCTTTAGTTTTGATCACATAGATCCACAAACCTTCGACCAAACTCATCAACAGACAAAACAATATTGTTTCCACCAATTGTATTTCTACGAATGGACCATACAACCTTTGACCAAACTTATCAACAGACAAAACAATATTGTTTCCACCAATTTTATGTTTTTCGAATGGACCACATAACCTTTGACCAAACTTATCAACAGATAAAATAATATTTGTTTCCACCAACAGTATGTTCTTCGAATGGACCATATTCATCTGAACCTTCGACCAAACTCAACAATAGACAAAACAATATTTGTTTCCACCAATTGTATGTCCTTCGAATGGACCATATTCATCTGAATGTACCACTTTCAGTATGAAACATGGTCTCATTAGCATAGTCAAAATGAAAGAATTTCTGGATTGCTTCCCTACCAGACAAACTTCACAAAGTTTTTTCAGGCATCTCAAGACTTAGAATACCAGTAACCATATCTTGAGTAAACAACTGATTAAGTGGTCGAAAGTTCAAATGTCCAAACTTCAAATGCCACAACCAACTATCCTTGTGGATTGAAGCAAGATACTCGAAGAAGCCATTGCCCAGTCGAAGCTTGTGGATCAAAGCAAGCATGAAAATAGACTTGTAATCTATAGTTTCGAAACTATGTGTGTCGAAGGGTTTATAGGTGGATCGAAGAAGGTTTCTTAGAAGGAAGCCATTGCCCAGTCGAAGCTTGTGGGTCGAAGCAAGCATAAAGATGGACTTGTAAGCCATAGTGTCGAAACTATGTGTGTCGAAGGGTTTAGAGGTGGATCAAAGTAGGTTGCTTCGAAGGAAGCTATTTCCCAGTCGAAGCTTGGGGATCGAAGCAAGCTTGCTCTTCTTCGATTTGTCAAAAATCTACCCACCAACCCTTTCGATCAGTCATGTGGTTCAAACATCCTGAACCAAATTTTGAATTTGACATGGTTATCTACAACTGCACACTTTTTTCTTTTTTCTGCTTTGCCCTTTTGACAGTTTCCTCTTCCTTCTTTCGAAGATTCAGAAGTTCCATCTTTGAACTGATGCCTGAAAGTCCAATATGATCCATGGAAACTATATGGGGCATTAAAAGTCCAATTGTACTTGTGCAAACTTGGGCTTTTGGAAATCTTTGTGAGAAATTACTTGAGAAAAGAGAGGGAAAATTTTGGGGTACAACAGCTGGAGTAGCAGCAGGTTGTACAACTGGAGCAGCTTGAGTGTCAAGATTAAAACCTTCTGGCATGAAGTTTTTAGGCATTCCCCACGGATAACCTTGAGGGATACGATTATGAGAAACATTAATTATGGTAACAGAAACAGGAACTGATGAACCTTCAGAAGTAAATGTTATTTGTTGAGGATGAGCAAGTGGTGCCTGATTCGGAGCAGCCACCAATGATTCCATCAAAGCGGTCAGATTGGCCATACTGGCCTTCAAAGAAGTAACTTCTTCGCATATCTCGAGATTCTCTTGTTCAATATTCTCCATTTTCTTCCTGGAATTAGCCCGAGTATTGTACCGGCAAGACAACTTGCTGAACGAAGTAGAGAAATTCAGTCAGACACCTGGGTATGAACAGAAATGAAAGAAATTTGTACCAGATGATGCATGATATGTGTGATACGGTGGGAGAACTGACTTGAGGTTTGCGTTTGTATTCGCAAATGTTGCGGTTAGCAAGAGTCGCCACCGACTTTTTATTTTATCCTAAGGAAAGGTTAAAAAGCACAGCAAAAAACCTTTTGAGATGTTTTCTTGGGTTCGGGGAGTAGATTATAGAAAGGGAAGGTATTAGCACCCTTTCTATCCATGGTTATCCATGGGCTCTTAGTTACTTGCTTAGATCACTTGCCTTTTGTTTTCAATTGTTTGAAATGGTGCTTGAGTGTGTGGGTTTTTGAAAATGTTTTTGAAAAGAGGCCAATGTGGTGGCAAACTTTGTAATGATCCATGTGGGGATGTATGCAAAGATGTATGTCTTTAAAAAAGGTTTTCATTTGTTTTCTTGAAAGTTTTGTTTTGAAAGTGTTGTGATGTGTGATTTTGAAATTAGGCAAGTGTTTTGTTTTGCAAGTTGATTCAAGTAACTAAGAGGTTCTCTACTCCTAAATTTCTCAAAAGATTATTGCTATACTTTAACCCTTTTAACAAGTTTACACCACCATTGTATTTGGTGGGCAACCTTGTGTTAGGATGTGAAAGGGACGGGCGCGGGTCATCGTTTAGACCATAATTGTAACGACGTTAAATGTCTTTGGGCAATTTCTTTAAGGGACTTGATCATTTGTTTTGTTTGTTTTGAAAAGTTTTATCGAGGGACTATGATCATTCAAACTGTTTGCTTTGCCCAAAGATGTTCAACATACAATATGGCCCATTTATTTGAAGGCAACAAGTGGAATACCCTAGGGGGTGCAAGTGTGATTTGTGTGTCCATTTTCATGCTTGTTTATCTTGTATTAGGTCAAACTATTTTTTATCGTTTTTCGCATACAAACCCTAATTCTAGCATGTTATTATTAGAAAGCAATAAAGTGCGAAATTAAAATTACTAAGCTATTACAAAACCAAATATGGGAAGGGGGGTACAAATGTTCAAATGGGGATATTGACAAGAATTTAAATCTAAATTATTACATCAATTGGATATTTGCAATGCATAATTAAATGTAAATTAAATAAATATGTGAAATGTAAAAAGAAAAGTTTCTATGTGTATGAGAAAATATTATTTATGTAAAAGGAAAAAGAAAGAAAAAAAATGAAAAATGTATTTATTTTTTTAGTATTTTGGACTTAGGGTGAAAAACCCTAATTTTTAAATAAAAAGGTATTATTATCTAATTTAATTCTACTATTTATTTATTATTCCTAAAAATAAAATAAAATGAAGTGTATTGTGAAAAAGGTATTTTTGTATCAAATATTAAATACAAATGAAAAAATCAAATATTTTTATAGTTTTGTCTTAAATATATTAATAATCATATATATATATATTTTATTAAACCCTAGATATGTATTATACAAAAATAAATATTTATTTAATATTTTAATAAAATAAATAAAAGAGTATTTTTTGTGTGAAATATTTTCAGAAAGTAAATAAAAATAAAAAGTGTATTTACATTATTTTTACATTTATTCTAATAATCAAATATATATGTTTATGTACAAACTAAACAAATAAACAAATAAATATGCAATAAATGCAAAAAATGATGGAAAAAATATTTTTAATTTTTAAATGACATGAGAAAAAATAAATGAAGTCAGCAAAAAAGGAAAAAATCAAAAATGTCAAAAAATGAGTGAATGGGCTCAGGGGGGTGTAAGCCAAAAAGGATGGTGTGAAAAGAAAGAACAACAACAGCCCAGCCCAATGACACACTGTCTTCAACCTCCAGCTTCAAACTTTGAAAAAAACGCGCGCCTCTTGCTTCAATGTCTAACTCCTGATTCCTTGATTTTTTGAACAAACTTCCAACACAAAAGATGTTAAGCATGAAGAGACGGTTCTAACCATATAAAGAACTTGACCTATCTCTCTAAGATGAGGGAGAATTTCTCTCCCCCTCTTTTCTGACCTAATTTTTCTACCATTTTCAGAGCTCAAATTCTCTCTACTCAGATAAAAGAAATGAAAAGTAAAGCTATGTACATGTTCAGGGCTATGAGTAGGACCTTGTTTCTTCACAAACTTTAGACTAAAGATGCCTAATAAGAGAGATACGAATTCAAACTTTTACCTGTGCAGTTGAACTTCTATGTGGAGAATGAGAGACTTTCAGTGCAATGTAATGATTGGAAAAGCTTCCTTGAGGTCCAGGGATGCTTTTTCAATGCTTACTTTGTCTTGAACCTTCTTGTATCAAGCTGTAGAACTTCACCTGCAAGTCAAAGATGTGAAAATGGTGGAAGTGGTTAGAGCAACTACAGATCGTGCCTTAGCTTCTGGATAGCTTGCATAGGTTGTAAGGAAGGTAGAGGAACAGGTTTTGATCAAAATGCTTGAAGGGTTTGAGAGATTGCACTCAAACTGCAGGGGCACCCCTGTTTGTGCAGTTTGAGGATGATTCTGAGATGGAGGGTGTTTGAAAGGGAAATGGCTCGTGCAAAAGCTTGAATGTGGTCTATGGAATGTGTTTGATATCTTTTGTGCTGTGTTCTTTTGCTGATATGAGAGATAGCATATGATATGGACCTTTCTTCACACTTAAGCTACCAAAAGCAAATTGGTGTTCTAGGTCAGTATAGGACCCCCTAATGTGCTGCATCAACTCCTCTTGATCAGTGTGTTATGCCCATAATCTTGTGCTAAGCAGATCTTCTATGTACTTGTTTGATTTACCAATTGACATAAAGCTAAACTTTTCAAAAATGGAAATTACACTTTATCTAGTTTAGGATTAAACCATTATGCAATGTTAGAACACAAAGAACATGACCTTAACACATTGAATATGCATTAAATTATTGAGTATGAAATGGTTCAAGGACCTGTAATCAAGCATAAAGCAAACTGATTTCAAATTGGCAAGGTTATGAACATGTCTTGATGAAGAACAAAAGTGAATTTTTGCCAACTTGTGAAATTCGAATCTCTCAAGTTATGAGGTTGTTTGATGAGTTTTTGGACATTTTGGAAAGCTTGGAATGTGTACTACAATCCATCTTTGAAATGCAACTTGGAATTCCAAGTGGAAGGGTATGAAAAGTGGCCTTGAAGTAGGGTAGAAAACCTTGTCAAAATAGGTCAAATTTCACTAAGTTAAAAGATGGTTTAGTGCCCTTATTCAAAAAATCATAACTTGAGATACAAGATTCAAATGAGAAAACTTTGTGAATCAAAGTTGTAGATTATGCAACAAGCTACAACTTTCATGTTTTGACCTTTGTTTGAATCCAAATGGATCATGGTGAAAAGATGGGGCAAAGTTGGGAAAAAATTAGGGTTTTTCATAACTTAGAAAAATTCTAAGTTATGAAAAATTCCATTTTCAAACCCTAATTTGCATTTTGTGATTTCTTGGTGAACAAGTTTCATGATTTGGCATGTTTTGATGAAAAATGAATCTTGACTCTTGATTTTGACCAAAAAGTCAAAGTTTGACTTTTCAGTATACAGTCAAAATTGATCAATTGACTGGGAAATTCAACTGTCAATCTTGTGTATTTGGGATCTTTTGAGCTTGATGAACATGTCAAGATAATTCCATGTGGTCCTTGAGTCCATATGTGAGCTTGGTTTGCCATTGGCTAGGTCAAACAGTCAAAAATTGCCTTTGTGCAGTCAAAACCCTAAAAATGACCATTTTACCCTTTTGATGATCTGATCAAATTTCTTGTGGAATTGTGATCCAAACTTGATCAAATGGTCCATGTGAGTTCATAATGTTGATGTGGACCAAATTTCATGAGGTTTGACTGTCAATTGGCCACAGTTGACTTTTTCCCCAATACAGCTGATTTCTAGGTCAACTGTCCAATTGACTGGAAAAAACTTGGAATCAAGACTTGAAACTTGGTATGGGTAAACTTGGGAGTCCAATATGAAGCATGAAAGTCATCTTAGGCATTTCAGGTCAAAACACCTTTAGGCAAACACAAACCCTAATTTGAGTCCACAGTACAAGGAGAAGTCTTGAGCAGAAGAAACCCTAACTGGATCTTGATCTTCAAAGGTCTTGTGATGAGAAAATGTTGAGGAAATGGGAGGGCAAATTTTGGGGTACAACAGTTGCCCCTGTTCAATCTTCTTGGACCTGAAGAGTTAGATTGGCAAGTTTGCCTTTCGTGACTCGAGGGTAAAAGGAGATTGGACACTAGAGTGCCCGGAAATTTGCACTCGCATGTTGAAGTATCAACAATGTGGTGTCGGGAATGGGCTTATAGATGCCATTTGGAAGTGTGGTTGATAGGGAGATGGGCTTATAGATGCCATCTGGAGACGTGACAGAACTTTGTCGGGAATGGGCTTATAGATGCCATTTGGAAGTGTTGATCGCATAAGAGGTTCCTTAGCGAGAACTTGTGTATCTAAGAAAGACAGATGTTTTCCTGGCTTGTTACAGGTGTTTGATCTTCAGTCTCCTTATGCAGATATGCCCTGGCTAGATACAGGTATCGAATCTACAGTCGGTTGCTCACAGATGTGCCCTGGCTGGATACAGGAGTCGAGTCTGGAAATATGGTCAACAGATATGCCCTGGCTGGATACAGGAATCGAATCTGGAAATGTTGTAGTTGATAGATGTGCCCTGGCTGGATACAGGAGTCGAATCTGGAAATAGTCGTCAATAGATATGCCCTGGCTGGATACAGGAATCAAATCTTCGAACTCTTCAGACGTGCCCTGGCTAGATACAGGAGTCGAGTCTGGAAACTGGTCACTCTCAGATGTGCCCTGGCTAGATACAGGTATCGAATCTGGAATTGTGACAGTTGAAGGTAGTCGTTTTTTTTTTTTTTGAGATTGTCTTTTTTCCTGAAAAGGCAAAGACGTAAGTTGTATGCAATGTCATGATGTATGATATGCATGATGTCATGATGTTCAACATTTGATGTTGTATGTGTTTCATCATGTATGTAAGCAAGATGTACGAAAATGTGAAATGTTTATGAGTGTAATTTCATCTTAGGAAAATAAATCCTTGACGAATGGCCGGGAAGCTGCTTTGCGGAAGAGATACTTGGCCGAAGCTCTGATGAGAGGCCTGCTGAGGACTTTAACTATGGATTCCGCTGAGGATAATGATGATAAACTCCGCTGGGGAATACCAAAGATAGACTTCGCTGGGGGATAAGGAACTTTTGCCGAGAACGGTCTTCCGTGGCTTTTAGCTGAGGATAACCCAGTTATAAGTCCTTGTGAGGAAATAATTCTAAATAAAACTCGGGAGAGACGTTCGTACTTCGCCGGGGATAAGCTCGCAGAATCTACTGGGGATGAGCTTTTAAGACCTGCCGGGGAATGTTGTGCCTTTTTCAGGATCGATGGGGAATCGACTCCTGCTTGGGGAAAGTGCTGCTGAACCTTGTTTTACTCCGCGGGGAGTTAAGATGATTTGGCCACATTTTCAGTTGAACCTACCTTGGTGCCTTGGTGGACAAAACAACTAGACCGCATTTAGACAACTCCACGTTGCCCCTGTCTTTGATGTCACTTGTAATTAATCTCTTTTTTTCATATGCAAACATTTATGAATCAGCAATTTAATGTCAAATGCATATATCAAAAATGAACATTGGACGTTCTTTGCAAGACAAAAGAAAACAATGGTAATTTGTATGGACAAGTGAATTTGTATTGATTTAAACTTTGCCTGTGAATAGGCGTTTTTGTACAAGAGGCTGACATCCTAGTAAGAGGACATCGCCAAATAATATGGAGTTTACATTTTGAAAAAGAAAACAAAACAGCTATGTGAACAATCCCACTGGGTTCCAACTCTGCTATTGCCTTTATGTCTCCGAACGTCTCATCGCTTTGCTACCTAGTTGAAGGTGAAGCTGATTGGTCAATGCCGAAATCTTGAGCCAGATAGTTGACGCCGAATTCCGGACGCGAAGTGATCCAATGAGACATAGTGTTACGCTTTTATCCCTAACTTTTGCCTGGACCGCCCTTTCGGGTTTTCAGTCCACCGGGATACCCATTTTTGCCCAAGCCGCCCTTTCAGGTTTTCGACTTGCCGGGTGTACAGATTTTTATTCATTTCATCCCTTATTTTTGCCCGAACCCTTTTGGTTCGCCGGGAAGCCCTTATTTTTGCCTAGGTATGTCAACCTAGCGGGTCTTTTATTTATGCGTAGTATTTTTTCACTATGTCTGCATTGGCGGGGTGAGGAAGGTCGTCACCATCCATGGTGGTTAGGATCATGGCTCCTCCTGAGAACACACGCTTAACCACAAATGGCCCTTCATAAGTAGGGGTCCACTTGCCCCGGGAATCACTTTGAGGAAGGATGATGCGTTTGATTACCAGGTCCCCAACTTGATACTCTTGCGGTCTGACTTTCTTGTTAAATGCCCTAATCATCCGTTTCTGATACGTTTGACCGTGACAGATAGCAGTGAGCCTCTTTTCGTCAATCAGATTTAGTTGATCAAGTCGAGTCTGGATCCAATCATCTTCATTCAAGTCTGCATCCTTCATTATCCGAAGAGAGGGTATCTGGATTTCAATCGGCAAGACTGCCTCCATGCCGTAGACCAAGGAGAAAGGAGTTGCCCCGGTTGATGTCCTTGCTGAGGTGCGGTACCCATGAAGAGCGAACGGTAACATCTCGTGCCAATCTTTATAGGTCACTGTCATCTTCTGTACAATTTTCTTGATATTTTTATTGGCTGCCTCTACAGCCCCATTCATCTTCGGCCGATAGGGGGAAGAATTGTGGTGCTGTATCTTGAATTGTTCACAGAGTTCAGTGATCATTTTGTTATTGAGATTGGTACCGTTGTCCGTAATGATTCTTTCCGGGACACCGTACCGACATATCAGATTATGCCGGATGAAACGCGCCACGACGCTCTTGGTTACCGTGGCATACGAAGCTGCCTCAACCCATTTCGTGAAGTAATCGATCGCCACCAAGATGAAACGATGCCCATTGGATGCTGTTGGTCGGATCTCACCGATCATATCGATGCCCCACATTGCGAAAGGCCAAGGTGCCGTCAGGACATTCAAAGGAACCGGAGGGATATGCACCTTGTCAGCATAGATTTGGCATTTATGACAAGTTCGGGAGTGTTGGTAACAATCGGCTTCCATCGTGGACCAGAAATATCCTGCCCGAAGGATTTTCTTAGCCATGGTGTGTCCACTGGAATGGGTTCCAAATGTTCCTTCATGCAGTTCCATCATAATTTTCTCTGCTTCAACCTTATCCACGCAACGTAACAGAGTTGAATCATGATTCCGTTTGTAGAGAATGTCGTTGCTGAGGAAGAATTTTGCAGCAAACCTCCTCATGAACTTCTTATCATTGACAGATGCGCCTTCAGGGTATTCCTGAGCTTCCAAGTACCTCTTCACCTCGTGATACCAGGGTTTTTCAGTTACCTTCTCAGTCTCGAGCTCACAGCAGTATGCCGGTTCATCCAACTTCCAGATTATGATTTGAGGAGCCTCATTGTCCCATTTAACTTTGAACATTGAAGACATCGTGGCTAGTGCGTCCGCTAGCTGATTCTCCTCTCTGGGGAAATGCTCAAAAGTTATCTCTTCAAAGTGAGGGAGCAAGGTTGACACATACTCCTTGTAAGGAATAAGATTCGGGTGTTTCGTATCCCACTCGCCTTTGATCTGATTGATCACGAGAGCGGAATCTCCGAAGACACTTAGAAACTTGATCCTCAAATCGATCGCAGCTTGTAAACCCATGATACATGCCTCATATTCTGCCATGTTGTTGGTGCAGCTGAAACATAATCGGGCGGTGAGTGGAGTATGAGTCCCCTTGGGAGATATGATTACAGCACCGACGCCGTTACCCAAAGCATTGGAGGCTCCGTCAAAATGCATAGACCATCGGGATCCTTCCTCAGGTCCTTCATCCGGTCCAGGTACTTCACAGTCAGTTACTACCATGATGTCTTCGTCCGAAAAATCAAAGTTCAATGATTGGTAATCGTCTACAGGTTGGTGTGCCAAATGATCAGCCAGTACACTTCCCTTAATTGCTTTCTGAGTTGTATACTGGATATCATATTCTGTTAAGATCATTTGCCATCTCGCTATTCTTCCAGACAAAGCAGGCTTTTCAAATATGTACTTGATGGGATCCATCTTTGAAATCAATAAAGTAGTGTGAGTCAGCATATACTGTCTCAGCCGGCGAGCAGCCCATACAAGAGCGCAGCAAGTTTTCTCAAGCAGTGAGTAACGAGACTCACAGTCGGTAAACTTTTTGCTCAAGTAATAAATAGCGTGCTCTTTTCGGCCAGACTCGTCATGCTGCCCCAGCACACACCCCATTGAATTATCAAGCACTGTCAAGTAAAGTATCAGAGGTCTTCCTTCCACCGGTGGCATAAGAATGGGTGGCTCTTGGAGATATTCCTTTATTCTTTCAAAGGCGGCCTGACATTCATCATCCCAGCGTACCACTTGATCTTTCTTCAATAATTTGAAGATTGGCTCACAAGTAGCAGTCAGATGTGAGATGAACCGGGCAATGTAATTCAGTCGTCCTAGGAACCCTCTGACTTCTTTCTCTGTTTTTGGCGTCGGCATCTCTTGAATAGCCTTAACCTTGGCAGGGTCCACCTGGATACCTTTATCACTTACGATGAAACCTAGCAATTTTCCGGACCTCACCCCGAAGGTGCATTTGTTGGGATTCAATCTCAGCTTGTACAACTTGAGTCGGTCAAACAACTTCCTCAGATGATCAAGGTGTTCCCCCTTAGTTTGAGACCTTGCAATCATGTCATCAACGTATACTTCAATCTCATGATGGATCATATCATGAAATAAAGCAACCATGGCACGCTGATAGGTTGCCCCAGCATTTTTCAATCCGAATGGCATGACCTTATAACAGAAGGTCCCCCACTGAGTTACAAATGTAGTCTTCTCCATATCTTCAGGAGCCATCTTGATCTGATTATACCCTGAGAAGCCATCCATGAAGGAGAACACCTTGTGTTGAGCTGTATTATCAACAAGGACATCGATGTGAGGTAGGGGGAAATCATCCTTGGGGCTGGCCCTGTTCAGATCCCTGTAGTCGACACACATTCTGACTTTACCGTCCTTCTTCGGCACTGGCACAACATTGGCAACCCACTGAGGGTAAGAAGTTACTGCAAGGAAACCCGCATCAAACTGTTTCATCACCTCAGCTTTAATCTTCTCAGACATCTCTGGACGCATTCGCCGAACTTTTTGTTTTACTGGAGGGCAATCTTCCTTGGTCGGCAAATGGTGAACTACAATGTCGGCATCCAAACCGGGCATATCTTCATAGGACCAAGCAAAGATCTCCATGTAGTCTTGTAGCATCTGGATCAATCGTTGCTTCACGCTGAGCTCTAGATTGGCACCAATCTTGACCTCTTTCCTATCTGTCTCAGTACCCAAGTTAATTGTCTCCACAGGCTCTTCATGTGGTTGAATAGCCCTCTCTTCCTGTAGTAGCAGTCTTGCGAGTTCACCAGGCACTTCGCAATCATCTTCACCTTCGTCTTCGGCCAAATTGATCGGATTTTCGAAGTCATAACTGGCGGTAGCAGAGCTGTTGCCAGTGAGATCCAGAGTGGATTGAAACCTGTATAAGTGAGTGTGTGTAAATATAGCTGTTTTGCAATATGTATAACACAGAAAGAAAAAGAGCACAAGATTTGAAATGCAACAAACGTCCAATGTTTTGATTAATGATATATGAAAATGTCATACAAAAAGCCCTCACAAATGGAGCTACGATGCCCCGGGCAGGACACCGAGCCAACAGAGTTTTAACATATTGTTTGTTACAAATTTGGAAATCAAAAGAAATCAATTACTGCGTGACAAATGTGATAGGGGTAAAATCCTTTGCTGTCCAGTTGCTTGGTCCGTCGCTGGCAGTCGGGTAGATCCAATTATCAAACTCAGCCTCCTCCACATCCTCCTCGATAGCATTCACCCTTGAGCTGGAAATAAACACCGAAGCCTTTCCAATCTTCTCTTTGCGCACTGCCTTCTGAGCCTCTGTAGTAAAGCCTAGCCCAAACTTGTCGTTCTTCTGAGTGAAGTCAGGAAGCTGACCCCAGTGTGCACCATTGCCTTTCTGAACCACAGCCCGGGCATCCCTTAGGGAAACCATCTTCAAGGAATCATTCTCTTCGGCCATTGTCTCCGCAGCTGCTGAAATTGGATGTACCTCCTCGAAATGTTGGAAGGGAGTTTCAATAAATTCTCCGTCCATCTCGATGTACCTGAAGGAATTCAAATGGCTCACCATATACTCCTCTTCTCCTTGCACAGTGACGATTTTCCCCCTGACAGGATACTTCAGCTTCTGGTGCAAGGTGGAGGTCACTGCCCCAGCTTTATGGATCCAAGGTCGACCCAACAGGCAGGAGTACGATGGACGTATATCCATCACGTAAAAGGTAGAGTCAAACACTTGAGAGCCCACACGAATAGGGATGTTAACTTCTCCATGAACCATCCTCTTGGAACCGTCAAAGGCCCTGACAATGATATTGCTGGGTTTCAACTCCAGGCCTTCATAATCCAGACGATCCAAAGCCTTTTTCGGAAGAACATTCAAGGAAGAACCAGTGTCCACCAATACATGTGCCAGAGTAGTGCCCCTGCATTCAATAGAGACATGCAGGGCATCATTGTGGTCTCTCCCTTTTGCGGTCAGGTCAGCATCTGAAAAGCCTAAGCCGTTGTCCGCTGTCAGATTTGCTATGCAGTCAGTGAACTGAACTGCAGACGTCTCCTGCGGCACGTGGGCCGTCTTGAGAAATGAGATTAATGCCTTAGCGTGAGCCTCGGAGCATAGCAATAGGGAGAGCAGGGAGATCTTGGAGGGTGTATGCCCCAATTGTTCGACAACATTAAAATCACTTTTCTTTATTATTTTCAGAATCTCCTCCATTTCTTGTCGGGAGGCCTCAGCATTTACGGGTATTGGTGCCTCCATCCGGGCAGGCTCTTCTTCAATCCCTTTGCCCCGAGCATTTGATGACTCGGCAGCAGGGGACACGATTTGATCAGCAACAGGACTTGGTAAACTTGCAGGTTTTATGAGGAGGGGTTTTCGAATAGCGGGCGGCGCAATGTCAGGCGAGAAGAGCCTGCCACTGCGGGTGACCTTAGCTGGACCGGTGATATCGCAGATACTGGCACTAGCGTCGAATTCTTGCTTGATTCCATTTACATACACGTCTGCCCCATAATGCCAGGGGACAGCTTTATCAGACACGTAAGAGAGGGGCCCTGGAACAGTAATGATCACAGGCGCAATTGTCATGATTTGAATAGGCTTCTTCGGGGGAGCCTTGATTGGATTTTTGAAGATGGTGATCACGGAAACTTCTTTCATTGGAACCAATTGAACAGCAGTCTTTTTGAATAGAATCTCCTTGCTATCCATTAGGCCTTGGATGCCTAACCTTAGCAAGGGACAATCAGATAGGGAAATAGCACAGAATGGGCAACCTTCGCCGCAACCCGGAAATAAACCGGCCCGCAGTAGGTTCTTCTTAACAGTCTTCAAAGGGGTAACAACTTCATCTACCGAAACAGCGTACACTTCTTCCTCAATGGCATTTACCCTATGCTGGGGCATAGGAGCCGTTACAACATTCGGTCTTTCCGGCGCTTCAAACTGAATTTCTTTTGCGTCAATTAGATCTTGCACTTTGTTTCTCAAGGCCCAGCAATCATCAGTAGTGTGCCCGGGACTATCAGAATGATAAGCACACCGGGCATTTGGGTTGTATTTAGGGGACGCAGTGTTGACGACCTTAGGAGCTTCTTTGAGGGTCACCAGGTTGGTGGATAACAGTTGGGGTAAAATTTGAGATAATGTCATACTCAATCGGGTATACTTCCTCTTGGGCCTTTCACTTCTTTGTTGGTTGTACTGCTGAGGAGCAGCAACAGGTTTGGAGATGACCAAAGCGTTGACGGCTTGGCGACTTTCGGGCTTGACTTGCCTTCTAGGGCCATAAACGGCGCTGGCTTCTTTCTTAAACGGCCTCTTCTCAGCACTTGTAGAGGCAGCCTTCTGTATCTTGCCTGACCTGATGCCAGCTTCAATTCTCTCTCCCGTTAATATCAAATCTGTGAACCCAGCGGAGGAGTTACCAACCAAATGATTGAAAAACGGACCAGACAACGTTCCCAGAAACATATCAACCAGCTCTCGATCAGTTAATGGAGGCTGCACCCTGCCAGCCAAATCTCTCCATTTTTGAGCGTACTCTTTGAACCCTTCACCCGTCCCTAGAGACATACCCTGAAGTTGGGTACGCGTAGGAGCGAGATCAGAATTGTATTGGTATTGTCTGTAAAATGCAGTTGCCAAATCTTCCCAGTGTCGGATGCTAGCTCCGTCCAATTGGTAGAACCATTCAAGTTGTGACCCCGAGAGGCTGTCTTGGAAGAAGTGAATCCAGAGGTTTTTATCCGCCGTGTAAGGTTGGATTTTCCTTACATACGACCTCAGATGCAGCTTTGGGCAGGAGACCCCATCATACTTGGCGAAGGCAGGCGCCTTAAACTTGTGTGGAATTACTACTCCGGAAGATAATCCCAAATCTCCGAAATCCAGTCCCGGCACGTTCTGAATTTCCATAGCGCTCAAGCGGTCCTCCAATTGTTTGTATCTGTCAGCAGCAGGTGGGTATTGTTCATCGTTATAGTCCGTCTCGTTGTCGGAGACTGCGGGACTAGGAGCTCCTCCCCCTTGGGGACTGTTTTTCTCAGCAGAAGAAGTGGTTGGATCAGCTTCATTGTGGAGTGTGTTCCCAAATCTGCGTCCGGTGTTTAACATCGCCGTCCTCTTTTTCTTCTTTTTCTTCAGGAGTAGAGTCTTCAACTCTTGCTGACCCTGGGCTAGGCTTAGGACCATCTCTTGAAACTGTGCACTTTGGGCCTGAAGGGCCTTGATTGCTTGCTCACTGGATGATTCCGGATTCATGATGACTGTGCACACAAACAGCGAAGAAAATTAAGCAACCTGTGAAATAGGGTACCTGCTATGCATATGGTGCAATGGAATGCGTATGTATGCAATGCATTCAAGGATTTAGAACATTCAAACTTTGTTGTAGACAAAAAGGAACGCACATCATATTAATAAGGAGAAATTCGTTAGTACATAAATGCCTCATGGGCCAAATATTACAAAATAACCCCTTAAGGTAAAAAGACATTGCGCATCCTTTTTGGCGCGATGTAGGTGTTGAGATTCCTTTCCTCGTGCAGCAGGCGGGTGAGTTCCAGGACCTTCTTTTCACTAGCATGTAGACTGGTCTCGAGAGAATTCCGTTCTTCCTTAAGTTGGATCCAGCTCTTCTGCATCTCTTCCCAGGAGGTGGGCATGTCGGGATGTTGAATGGTGTAGGATGCTTCTCCTTCCAAGATTGGCTCTTTGATTACAGGTAGCATGTGAGGGTAAGGCATCACTAACTTCTGGGAGCGAGCTCGTACCCACTTGAGGTAAGGCTCCAACGGGATGGAGTTCCGGTGCCCCAGTGTTTTGCTGTCTATCCTACTCGGCATCCTCCAAGCTCTGATAAATCTCTGACGAAGTCCTTGAGTATCGTTGTCGAAGTCGAAGACTATGTCAGGAATTAACATGTCATGAGGGCCCTCCTTCCGAGCATAACCAAACTGTCTCCAAGCCAGGCATGGGTTGTAGGTTATACCTCCTTTGATTCCAAATAAAGGAACATTAGGGTACTCCCCACAACGATCAATGATAGTGACGTCTTCCCTGGACCTAGGACACCAATGTATATCTGCATGCGTGAGAGTCATTAACCGTTGTGACCATCTCAAACCCCGCTCGTTCTTCAAAACTGATTGTGGAAGATGCGAAATAAACCACCTTCCCAAGAGAGGAGTGCAACACATAAGGACACCCCTTCTCCTCATGGTTCGAGTGTAACATGAGTGAAGGATGTCCCCCAACAGTGTAGGTATAGGATTCCTGGTCATAAAGATCTGGACAGCACTGATATCAATAAGCTGATCTGGGTTAGGGAACAACACCAAACCATAGACAAGGAGGGCCATGACTTCTTCAAAAGCTCGTAGGTCAAGAGAGTTCCAACATTCCTGAGCCTTTTCAAACAGAAATCTAGCTAAGAAACCTTTGACACCACTTCTAACTTCCCAATGTCCCTTGAGGTCAGATGTCTGTAGGTGCAAGGCTTTAGCAATCTCTTCAAGCTTGGGTTCCTCTTCCATACCGTTGTAGGGTAGTTGATCAAGGATAGGGACCTTCAGAAGTCGGGAGAACTCTTCCAATGTAGGCACCAACTGATAATCCGGGAAGGTGAAGCAGTGATGCAGAGGGTCAAAGAATTGGAACAGGACCTTTATCAAGTCCTCCTCAATGTTGGTGTTAACCAAGTTGATGAGTCTCCCATGTCTCTCACTGAATGAAGAACCCTCGGGAATCCTGGACAGAAGCTCCTTAAGCTGAGGAGGGATCTTTACAAGGCTAATCTGAATTGTCTTTCTGCGAGCAGTTTCCATGTCCTATAAAACAAGAACAAAGATGAAGATTCGAAACCCTTGAAACGGTTAGTCAATGCTCATGATGTTTGTATGATGTAATGATGTGATGATTAAATGCACTATAAACATTCACAAAGGCAAACATGGTAAGGCATACAAGTCACACAAACCCTTAGAGTTTAGGCCTGCATGGGGTCTGGGTATTACCCTCTTGAAGTTTTGTGGGCTCAACCTGTCCTATCAAAAGTAATCGGGTTCTAAAGGTCCCAATATCACTGGATTGCTTTCATTGTTCATCGTTTCGATTTAGCCACTGAACTGGCGACCGAAATATTCCAGGAAAGCAAACCTCAATTGAGTGTAGTATCGAGTATCAACCAACCTCGGACTGCACCAAAGTCAGTTATCTCACTACCCCTAAAAGGCCAAGATGGTTCAATTAAGGTTCCTAAGGTCAGTTGATGCTTCATGACACCACGCGGCGGCCCCGTACTCTCCTTGACTGAACTCAAGGGTTACCGGTACACACCAAAGTGCCACATCAACGTAGCAGACTGCTTCAACCATGTCGGTATACCCCGCACAGTTCCCTCACAGCCTTGTTGCTACCTAAAAGGGTTTCCCCAGATCCGGGTTAGGATCTATAAAACTCCGATACAAAGCCCACAATATGTAAAAGCAAACAAAGCAAGCAATTGAAAACAAAGGTGATCTAAACCCTAAGGTTACTCCACTTTAAAAGTTGTCCCCAGCAGAGTCGCCAGTTCTGTGATACGGTGGGAGAACTGACTTGAGGTTTGCGTTTGTATTCGCAAATGTTGCGGTTAGCAAGAGTCGCCACCGACTTTTTATTTTATCCTAAGGAAAGGTTAAAAAGCACAGCAAAAAACCTTTTGAGATGTTTTCTTGGGTTCGGGGAGTAGATTATAGAAAGGGAAGGTATTAGCACCCTTTCTATCCATGGTTATCCATGGGCTCTTAGTTACTTGCTTAGATCACTTGCCTTTTGTTTTCAATTGTTTGAAATGGTGCTTGAGTGTGTGGGTTTTTGAAAATGTTTTTGAAAAGAGGCCAATGTGGTGGCAAACTTTGTAATGATCCATGTGGGGATGTATGCAAAGATGTATGTCTTTAAAAAAGGTTTTCATTTGTTTTCTTGAAAGTTTTGTTTTGAAAGTGTTGTGATGTGTGATTTTGAAATTAGGCAAGTGTTTTGTTTTGCAAGTTGATTCAAGTAACTAAGAGGTTCTCTACTCCTAAATTTCTCAAAAGATTATTGCTATACTTTAACCCTTTTAACAAGTTTACACCACCATTGTATTTGGTGGGCAACCTTGTGTTAGGATGTGAAAGGGACGGGCGCGGGTCATCGTTTAGACCATAATTGTAACGACGTTAAATGTCTTTGGGCAATTTCTTTAAGGGACTTGATCATTTGTTTTGTTTGTTTTGAAAAGTTTTATCGAGGGACTATGATCATTCAAACTGTTTGCTTTGCCCAAAGATGTTCAACATACAATATGGCCCATTTATTTGAAGGCAACAAGTGGAATACCCTAGGGGGTGCAAGTGTGATTTGTGTGTCCATTTTCATGCTTGTTTATCTTGTATTAGGTCAAACTATTTTTTATCGTTTTTCGCATACAAACCCTAATTCTAGCATGTTATTATTAGAAAGCAATAAAGTGCGAAATTAAAATTACTAAGCTATTACAAAACCAAATATGGGAAGGGGGGTACAAATGTTCAAATGGGGATATTGACAAGAATTTAAATCTAAATTATTACATCAATTGGATATTTGCAATGCATAATTAAATGTAAATTAAATAAATATGTGAAATGTAAAAAGAAAAGTTTCTATGTGTATGAGAAAATATTATTTATGTAAAAGGAAAAAGAAAGAAAAAAAATGAAAAATGTATTTATTTTTTTAGTATTTTGGACTTAGGGTGAAAAACCCTAATTTTTAAATAAAAAGGTATTATTATCTAATTTAATTCTACTATTTATTTATTATTCCTAAAAATAAAATAAAATGAAGTGTATTGTGAAAAAGGTATTTTTGTATCAAATATTAAATACAAATGAAAAAATCAAATATTTTTATAGTTTTGTCTTAAATATATTAATAATCATATATATATATATTTTATTAAACCCTAGATATGTATTATACAAAAATAAATATTTATTTAATATTTTAATAAAATAAATAAAAGAGTATTTTTTGTGTGAAATATTTTCAGAAAGTAAATAAAAATAAAAAGTGTATTTACATTATTTTTACATTTATTCTAATAATCAAATATATATGTTTATGTACAAACTAAACAAATAAACAAATAAATATGCAATAAATGCAAAAAATGATGGAAAAAATATTTTTAATTTTTAAATGACATGAGAAAAAATAAATGAAGTCAGCAAAAAAGGAAAAAATCAAAAATGTCAAAAAATGAGTGAATGGGCTCAGGGGGGTGTAAGCCAAAAAGGATGGTGTGAAAAGAAAGAACAACAACAGCCCAGCCCAATGACACACTGTCTTCAACCTCCAGCTTCAAACTTTGAAAAAAACGCGCGCCTCTTGCTTCAATGTCTAACTCCTGATTCCTTGATTTTTTGAACAAACTTCCAACACAAAAGATGTTAAGCATGAAGAGACGGTTCTAACCATATAAAGAACTTGACCTATCTCTCTAAGATGAGGGAGAATTTCTCTCCCCCTCTTTTCTGACCTAATTTTTCTACCATTTTCAGAGCTCAAATTCTCTCTACTCAGATAAAAGAAATGAAAAGTAAAGCTATGTACATGTTCAGGGCTATGAGTAGGACCTTGTTTCTTCACAAACTTTAGACTAAAGATGCCTAATAAGAGAGATACGAATTCAAACTTTTACCTGTGCAGTTGAACTTCTATGTGGAGAATGAGAGACTTTCAGTGCAATGTAATGATTGGAAAAGCTTCCTTGAGGTCCAGGGATGCTTTTTCAATGCTTACTTTGTCTTGAACCTTCTTGTATCAAGCTGTAGAACTTCACCTGCAAGTCAAAGATGTGAAAATGGTGGAAGTGGTTAGAGCAACTACAGATCGTGCCTTAGCTTCTGGATAGCTTGCATAGGTTGTAAGGAAGGTAGAGGAACAGGTTTTGATCAAAATGCTTGAAGGGTTTGAGAGATTGCACTCAAACTGCAGGGGCACCCCTGTTTGTGCAGTTTGAGGATGATTCTGAGATGGAGGGTGTTTGAAAGGGAAATGGCTCGTGCAAAAGCTTGAATGTGGTCTATGGAATGTGTTTGATATCTTTTGTGCTGTGTTCTTTTGCTGATATGAGAGATAGCATATGATATGGACCTTTCTTCACACTTAAGCTACCAAAAGCAAATTGGTGTTCTAGGTCAGTATAGGACCCCCTAATGTGCTGCATCAACTCCTCTTGATCAGTGTGTTATGCCCATAATCTTGTGCTAAGCAGATCTTCTATGTACTTGTTTGATTTACCAATTGACATAAAGCTAAACTTTTCAAAAATGGAAATTCCACTTTATCTAGTTTAGGATTAAACCATTATGCAATGTTAGAACACAAAGAACATGACCTTAACACATTGAATATGCATTAAATTATTGAGTATGAAATGGTTCAAGGACCTGTAATCAAGCATAAAGCAAACTGATTTCAAATTGGCAAGGTTATGAACATGTCTTGATGAAGAACAAAAGTGAATTTTTGCCAACTTGTGAAATTCGAATCTCTCAAGTTATGAGGTTGTTTGATGAGTTTTTGGACATTTTGGAAATCTTGGAATGTGTACTACAATCCATCTTTGAAATGCAACTTGGAATTCCAAGTGGAAGGGTATGAAAAGTGGCCTTGAAGTAGGGTAGAAAACCTTGTCAAAATAGGTCAAATTTCACTAAGTTAAAAGATGGTTTAGTGCCCTTATTCAAAAAATCATAACTTGAGATACAAGCTTCAAATGAGAAAACTTTGTGAATCAAAGTTGTAGATTATGCAACAAGCTACAACTTTCATGTTTTGACCTTTGTTTGAATCCAAATGGATCATGGTGAAAAGATGGGGCAAAGTTGGGAAAAAATTAGGGTTTTTCATAACTTAGAAAAATTCTAAGTTATGAAAAATTCCATTTTCAAACCCTAATTTGCATTTTGTGATTTCTTGGTGAACAAGTTTCATGATTTGGCATGTTTTGATGAAAAATGAATCTTGACTCTTGATTTTGACCAAAAAGTCAAAGTTTGACTTTTCAGTATACAGTCAAAATTGATCAATTGACTGGGAAATTCAACTGTCAATCTTGTGTATTTGGGATCTTTTGAGCTTGATGAACATGTCAAGATAATTCCATGGGGTCCTTGAGTCCATATGTGAGCTTGGTTTGCCATTGGCTAGGTCAAACAGTCAAAAATTGCCTTTGTGCAGTCAAAACCCTAAAAATGACCATTTTACCCTTTTGATGATCTGATCAAATTTCTTGTGGAATTGTGATCCAAACTTGATCAAATGGTCCATGTGAGTTCATAATGTTGATGTGGACCAAATTTCATGAGTTTTGACTGTCAATTGGCCACAGTTGACTTTTTCCCCAATACAGCTGATTTCTAGGTCAACTGTCCAATTGACTGGAAAAAACTTGGAATCAAGACTTGAAACTTGGTATGGGTAAACTTGGGAGTCCAATATGAAGCATGAAAGTCATCTTAGGCATTTCAGGTCAAAACACCTTTAGGCAAACACAAACCCTAATTTGAGTCCACAGTACAAGGAGAAGTCTTGAGCAGAAGAAACCCTAACTGGATCTTGATCTTCAAAGGTCTTGTGATGAGAAAATGTTGAGGAAATGGGAGGGCAAATTTTGGGGTACAACAATATGCCATGCACATAATTTATTTTATTATTAATTAATATTTTAAGGGACTCAAAGAATTATAGACAATTTTGCAAATATTAAAGTACTAACACATTTTGAAATACTGAAAATCTCATTATAATAACTTCAAAATGGATTACAACTTTTTAGTACAAGTTTCAACAATCCCAAGTACAAAAGAAGATAGAATCTAAAATCCTAAGAAAGCAAAGTTGATGAAGATCACTCCACACACTTACGCTTTCTTGTGAGTCTTGCAATTTGAGCCTTCAACTGCTTGTTCTCTTCTGCATACCTATCGGCAACCACCTTCCAACCACTTGAGTCGGGAAGTGAATGACTAAGTCCTGACTGAGCTCTAGAGGAAAATAAATCCTCTTACTTCTCCATCATCTCTGCAGCACGACTCTCAAGAATCTCAATTAAGTCATCTTTATCCTTTAAGTCTGCTTGGTAGGACATCTCTAAAGTCTGACACTTACTCTTCTAAGCCTTCCTCTCACACTGCATCCTAACTAGGGAAAGTTGAAGCTCTTCCACATCATCTAAAATGGGAGGAGTGGTCTTCACAAACATATCAGGCATAGGTGCTTCACGGGAATACGAAATCTTCAACTGGATTTCCCTTGCCTGTACCCACCGGAGATAAGTCTCCAAAGAAACAACTTCTCTAGGTCCCAAGTCCTTTCTACTCTTCATGTGAATATGACGCCAAGCCTTTGCAATTTCCTCCTTAACTTTGTTATGATCCTCTCCCTCTTTAATAATGAAACCACTCAGATGAATACGATTTGGCTTATCCCTCATTGGATATCCAAGCTATCGTCGTGCAAGAACAAGATTGTAGTTAATTCCTCCCTTTGTACCAAAAAGAGATACATTGGGGAAAATACCACAACTATCGACAATCTCTGCATCATGGTAAGCCTAATGATACCAAACAATATCTGAATGAGTGAGGGCTATAATCTTTGGAGCCCAACGAGGTTCCTTCTTGATATCCCATAAAGCATCAGACAGGGGTAAGTGAGAAATAAACCACTGATACAGCAAAGGCGTGCAACAAATGATCATCCCTCCATGATAAGAATCTCGAAGATGATTAGAGTAATAAGCATATCCTAGTAATATAGGAACGAGATTCCCTATCAAAAATATCCTGATGGCATTGATATCCATAAAGTTGTCGACGTTCAGAGATAAGAACAACCCATAAGCAAGTAGAGCAAAGATGGCCTCAAAATCCATTGTACTCTTCATCCTATAAAAGTAGCAAGCTTTCTCTAATAAAAACTGAGCGGGTAGTCCTATAATTCCTCCTTTGGTAGTCATGTGGGCCTCAATCTCAGACTTCCCCAAATGGACCATAGCAGCAATATCCTGAGATTTTGGCCCCCCTCCAAATCGATGAAAGAAACACAATCGGTAATAGGTAAATCCAGTAGATAAGAATACTCCTCTAATGTAGGCATCAACTGATAATTAGGGAAAGTGAAACGTCGATACATCGGATCATAGAACTGAACCAAAGTCGAGAGAATATCCTCCTTCATCGTGAGCTTCATGAGAGATACGATGGATCCATACTTCTTCCAAAAATTTGTAGAACTCTCAATCTCGAGAATTAGACTCATCAAATCATCTATCTTGGGATTCTTGAAATTGTACTTCTGAGTCTTTCTTTTTCCAGAATCCATGGTCAAAAGAACTTGAGATATTCGCAAAAAGTCAACTTTAAGTCCCTTGAACCAAAATGTTTTAACAAATGCTCATGGGTGCATGAATGCATGACGCAACAATCAGATACAAGATCACAAACATGGGGGGTTCATAGGTTTGAAGTCACGAGCATGAGGTCAAAGGTACTACCCACAAGGTATGGTCTAAAATTTTATCACCTATCAAACAAGGTTCTAAAAGGTTCCCAAAGTCTACATCCTTCCTTCGGATATTAACAACGTCCCGATTGACTCGATAATTAGTAATATTCTCAAGACAAACTCGTCTGAGTGTAGTATCGCGTGACAACCACTTCTGAATTACTCCGTCATAGTTTCCGCACTACACCTAAAAGGTCAAGATGGGTTAAAGGTTCTATGGTCCTCAGTTTCAGCAGGCTCCCAGGTCGAAAACATCACGTTTTCCCGATTACTCGATAAATGAGACTACAGTCAAAGGAGCCTCCACTGAGTGGGGGATATCATGTCTTCTTTTTTAGGATTACTCCCTCAAAGTTAACATGACTATACCGCCCGTCCTATCTTAAGTTTTCCCAAGTCTGGGTAGAGGACTTATGAGAAACCACCAAGCACCCAGAAAACCAGGAAAATCCAGACAAACATATAAACAACAATAGCACATACACAAATAAGCAAAGATATGCTTAACCCACTTAGGGATGGACCAGCATTTGGTCAATCTTTCCCCAGTGAAGTCACCATTTTTTTCTGTAGCGGTATAAATGTTAAGACTAAGCCATTGGATCAACTTAACTTGCACAAATTAAATAAAAATCACCACCGTGTTTTATTGTTTCCAAAGAAATGGGAAAAGAACGAATAACCCAAAAAAGGGGGAGAGAATCTAAGTTCGGGGGTTGGTTATGCAAAGGGAAGGTATTAGCATCCTAAACATCTACGGTACTTTGCAGGAACCTCTTTGAAATTTTTTGTATTTTGGCTATAAAAGTTGTAAATAAAAAAATAGATGGTGGTGATAAGAAGAGAAGTATTTTTTACAAATTTTTGCACTCGTCGCAGTTGCAAACATTTAGTACCTATGTACCACCTTTCCTGCAATAGGGGATCAGGGTACTCGTAGTTCACCATTAGAAATTTTAAAACACAAGTGTGTTGGTTAATTTTAAGAGACGAGACATCATTGTCTTATCTGAGTCGAAGAATATACTTACTATCCACAATTATGAGAAAGGAGAATTTGCGTCATCTCAAAGTGGAGGATATATCTTGGATTTTAAAATCAACAAAGCCTTGCTCAACACCCAAGTGGAAAATATCTCACTTCACTACATATCATAGAAGTATAGTAGCTCGCATCACTATAAAGATTGACAAGAGTCTAATCTTTTAAGAAAATTTTTAAAATAAAAAGACAAAGTGGCAAAATGGTTTGAATGAGATTGATTGACTTTCAGTCTTCTCACAAAAATGTCTAAGTATTATTAAGTTATTTAATCATTTGATTAAGAAAATATTTTTGAAAATGCATGGACCTAAGTCCAAGTTTATTATGAAAGAGATTCAAGTTTTTTTTATTTAAAAAAGAATAATTTTGAAAGGAGCGAGAAGATTTTTGAAATTAAAGAAGATGGGAGGAGATGAATGGAGTATCCTAAAGCATAAGTTGAAAGCTAGGGAAAAGAACCGTCTAACCAACAAGAAGCCAACACTTAACACAATGAGTCAATGTAGATTCTCATTCTTTGGACTTGAAACCAAGCAATAAATGATACTAAACCTCTTAAGAAAACCAAACTTCAAAGGCATTAAGTCTTCACAAAAATTGGGCAGAGTAACGGCTGTATACAGATGAATTCCCAATGCAGATTGGCTGACGTGCCTTTCGTAATCCGATGGTAAAAGAAGATTGGACACTAGAGTGCCCGGAAATTTGCGCTCACATGTTAGCAATGATGGTGGAATGGGCTTATAGATGCCATCTGGATGTTTGCTGGATCGGATGATGGGCTTATAGATGCCATCTGGATGTTGATCGCGTAGGAGATTCTTTAGCGAGAACCTGCATACCTGCAAAACAGAGAATGAGTACCTGACACGTTGCAGAAGCTGATCTTTAGATGCCTGGTATAGATGTGTCCTGACTGGTTACAGGAGCTGAGTCTGGAGCTTCAAAAGGCGATGAAAGAACCAGGGATGATTACTTCCTTAGCATGAATGGTAAGAGAGCCTTGGGCGACTTTAAATTCAACAATGCTCGTTGAGAAAAATCTGGGGTGTTTTCTACTGGGGATAAGAATCAGGGAAATCTTGGGACGATTTAACTGAACCAGAGAAGGCCTTTGACTGGGTAAGCATCAGGAAAATCTTGGGACGATTTAACTGAACTGGTCTAGGTCTTGAAATGTCGCTTGAGAACTTAACTGGATCTTTCCTGAAAGGTAAAAGTCAGTCATATGTAATGCATGATATGGATCAAGCAATGATGTTCTCAACATAAATGAGATTTGTATGATGCAGTGCGTTATGCATGCTATAAAGATGTATGTGATGTTTTATGTATGTTTTCGTCTAGGAAAGTGAATCCTTGACGGGTGCCGGGAAGTCGTATCCTGGGCTGATGTCGAAGAATAGATTTTGCTTCCGCTGGGGATGATAACTGCAAGGATACCGGTAGGAGAAGATGACTCCGTTGCGGAATAAACTTGGCGAATGGAAGATTCTGCAGGGAGAAAAGATACTCTAGCGATCATGCTGGAAAGCAATACTCTGTGGGAAGAGTGATGCCTTGCTGAATGTTGATAGTAACTCTGTTGGGGATACCGTTGTTGTATTGGAAGTGTGAATAGACTTCGCTGGGGATAGGAAAGAACTACGTTGACGACGACCTTCCCTTGGCTTTTGGCTGAGGATAACCCAGTTATATCCTGTTGAGGAAATAACTCTTTGAATAAAGCCGGACGACGCGTTTGTGCTCTGCGAGGGGATAAGCTTCCAGAATCTACTGGGGATAAGCTTACTGCTTGGAGAGATGAATTCCAATTTTCCTGGGGAAACTGGATTGGACTCTTCTGGGGAGTTTTAGAATGTAATTTTATAAGTTGAAAGGGGGAACCTATGTAGGGTTGCATGCTGATGAGTTTGTGTAAAACTGTATCTGAAATGGAGAAGGAACCTGGGTAGGGTTACTTTGATGATGAGTTCGTGTAAAACTTCGTTCTTGGAAAGGGAGAACCTGTGTAGGGTTTCTGGGTGACGAGTCCATGTAAAACAGCATTTTGAAGAGAGGGAACCGGTGTAGGGTTGCTTGATGAGGTAAGTTCCTGTAAAACTTTTTGATGAACCGGGGTGAGGTTATCTTGAGCTAAATCCATGTAAGACTTCTGGAGGAACCGGGGTTAGGTTACTTGGATAAGTTTGTGTAAAAACTTCTGGAGGAACCGGGGTTAGGTTACCTGGACAAGTTTGTGTAAAAACTTCGGGGGAACCGGGGTAAGGCTACTTGGACAAGTTTGTGTAAAAACTTCTGGAGGAACCGGGGTTAGGTTACCTGGATAAATCCATGTGAGATTTCTGGAGGAACCGGGGTTAGGTTACTTCGGGATAAGCTTGTGTAAAAACTTCTTGATGAACCGGGGTTAGGTCATCTTGAGATAGGTCCATGTAAGACTTCAGGAGGAACCGGGGTTAGGTTACTTGGATAAGTTTGTGTAAAAACTTCTTGATGAACCGGGGTTAGGTCATCTTGAGATAGGTCCATGTGAGACTCTTGGAGGAACCGGGGTTAGGTTACTTGGATAAGTTTGTGTAAAAACTTCTGGAGGAACCGGGGTTAGGTTACCTGGACAAGTTTGTGTAAAAACTTCGGGGGAACCGGGGTAAGGCTACTTGGACAAGTTTGTGTAAAAACTTCTGGATGAACCGGGGTTAGGTCATCTTGAGATAGGTCCATGTGAGACTCTTGGAGGAACCGGGGTTAGGTTACGGCAGGATAAGTTTGTGTAAAAACTTCTTGATGAACCGGGGTTAGGTCATCTTGAGATAGGTCCATGTAAGACTTCTGGAGGAACCGGGGTAAGGTTACTTGGGTAAGTTTGTGTAAAAACTTCTGGGGGAACCGGGGTAAGGTTACCTGGATAAGTTTGTGTAAAACTTCTGGGGGAACCGGGGTAAGGTTACCTGGATAAGTTTGTGTAAAACTTCTGGATGAAAATTGAGAAGGAACCGGTGTAGGGTTGCATGGTTTTGATTAAGTGGATGATTGTCCACGATCTGGAATTTGTAAAGGTAGATGGTAATCATCCTTATGTTGATCTTTACTTTGTACTTTGGTTGGCAGAGCAATTGGATCGCCTGGATAACTCATTATTGCCCTTGCTTCGGAGATGAGGGAAGAGGATACCTGTATGGGTGATTGACAAATCTTCGGGTAGACAAATGATGAGATACCGGAACATAGTCGTATGCTTTGATCCCTAACTTTTGCCTGGACTGCCCTTTCGGGTTTTCAGTCCACCGGGATATCCCTTTTTGCCCAAGCCGCCTTTTCAGGTTTTCGACTTGCCGGGTGTACATGTTTTTGTTTTCATCCCTTCATTTTGCCCGAACCTTTTTAGTTCGCCGGGAAGCCCTTATGTTTGCCTAGGTATGTCAACCTAGCGGGTCTTTGATTATGCGCAGTATTTTTTTCGACTATGTCCACGCTCTCAGAATGTAGGGAGTTGCCCCTGTTGGAAGTATTTTGCCATGCCCCAGATAATGAGCAATGTGCCCCTTGATTGGAGGTTCTTCTGTTCACAAGGTGTTCATCGTGCGAATTTCCCTGCTTGTTCAAACAAGTAGTCATATGCAAACAAGGTTATTTTAAGAATGCAAAAGTCTATGTCTGTCTTGAATTTTGAAAATGCATTTTTTGTAATACAGTGCGATGTCAACTCAATATTTTACAGCAAACCTTCAGGAGTCAGGATACCTTCGTAACAGTATGCTTTCGAACTAACCCATGCTTCAGCTAGGATTTTTAAGGGTTATATCGTGGCCTGGTTCATGGTTTAAGAAACAAAGGATAAAGGCTCAAATTTCATTTGTACCCACCCGCTCTTCGTGATGTTCTCCAAACCTAAAGTCAGTTGATCATACGTTAGACCTTGTTTGAGTCTTCGTTCTGATTTTCCGGTGATGGTTCAGTCATTGATGATTTATTCTGAATAGGCAGTCATCATTTTTTTGTCGAGGGTTTGTAAGACCTCTTTCTTGTCTGATTTTTGTTATCCCTTTCTCTTTTGCCTGAGCTGTTTCCCTTTTTTTTTTGGAATTACAGTCAGCGGGATGCCCCAGTTTTGTAAGTCTCCTTCATGGGTTTTGACTTTTTGGGCTTTTCATTCATGAATTTTTTTGATAATGACTGCCTGTCCTTATGATTGTTCGGAACCATCACTGTCTTTTGTTTTTGAAAAACTCATTTAGTGACATTCATTGTGCACTTGGATCGACTGAGAGAACTACCCTGCCCCAGGTTATGATTAAGGGTTTTGATTTTCGAAAATACAAACTCCTACTTCTTTGGCTCTGATGGGTTGACGAGGGATTATCATCCTTATAACTCCAGTGTTTAGGAATTGAAACAATGCCTGTACCTCATCAGCAGGGTCTGTTCAAAAGCATACTGTAAATTGTGGTATCGTTTTCGTCATCCTCCCTCAAGAGGTTTAGAACTTTCAATTAAGAATTGACCATCGCAAAAAATATGGAAGCAGTTTTTAAGCATAGTAAACATAATTAATTCAAGACAGACATGTGTAATGCATTCATGAAATAAAAGAGTTTAACACAATAATTGTTTATCTGAACAAGAAAAGGAAAAATACAACTTGACATCAAATGAACAAAAATTTAGCCATGCTTTGGCAATGGAGCTGTGGCCACGTTGGGAGTCTCCGCAGGCTCGAACTCGATCTCTTTGGCATCGATCATGTTCTGAATTTTGTATTTCCGTGCCCAACAGTCCTCAGTATCGTGCCCCTGGCTATCAGAATGATAGGCACACCTTGCTTCTGGATTGTAGCTAGGAGAGGAGGTCTTAGGATTGGCAGGAGGGTTGATTACTGCAATCAGGTTCATCTTCAACATGTGCTGCAATGCTTGTGACCAAGGCATGTTAATGTTGGTGAATTGCCTTTTAGGCCCTTCCGGCCTTTGCTGGTTTCCCCTTTGTGGTTGACGGCGTGGTGCAGAACCAGAGATCATGACTGCCCCTGCATGTTGATCACGGCGACTCTTTTGACTGTATACAGCATTGGATTCCTTCTTTCCCGTGTAAGGTTTTTTATGAATATCAGAAGGTGTGGCCTCTTGAATCTTCCCTGACTTGATACCAGCTTCAATTCTTTCGCCAGTCAGGATGAGGTCGGTAAATCCAGCAGATGAGTTACCAATGAGGTGATTGAAAAATGGACCAGATAGGGTCCCCAAGAACATATCTACCAGCTCCCGATCTGTCAATGGTGGCTGCACCCTGCCAGCCAGGTCTCTCCATTTCTGGGCATACTCCTTAAAACCTTCACCCGACCCTAGCGACATACCCTGGAGCTGGGTACGCGTAGGAGCGAGGTCGGCATTATACTGATACTGCTTGTAAAAAGCAGTGGCCAGATCCTCCCAGTCACGAATGCTGATTCCATCCAGCTGATAGAACCAATCGAGGTGAGTCCCTGAAAGACTCTCCTGGAAGAAGTGGATCCAAAGGTTCTTGTCTGCTGTGTAAGGCTGGATCTTCCTTACATAAGAACGGAGGTGCATCTTGGGACAGGAAACCCCATCATATTTCACGAAGGTAGGTGTTTTGAACTTGTGGGGGATCACCACCCCAGTAGATAACCCAAAGTCTCCGAAATCCAATCCAGGCACGCGCTGAACTTCCATAGCCTTTAATCTGTCTTCCAGCTGTTTGTACCGGTCTTCAGCAGGAGGGTACTGTTCGTCGTTGAAGTCTGTTTCAGTATCAGAGCCCACAGGGGTAGTGACCTCCCTTTCTTGGTGACTACCTTCCGTCACAGATGGAGGAGTCCTTTCAGCTTCAACCAAAGTGTTCCCGAGTCTGCGCCCAGTGTTAAATAGCACAGTCCTCCTCTTCTTCTTAGTCTTCTTCAGAAGCATGGTCTTTAACTCTTGTTGACCCTGAGCCAAGCCCTTGATCAGCTCTTGAAATTGGGCGTTCTGCGCCTGAAATTGGACATTTTGCGCCTGAAGAGCCTTGATAGATGCCTCGGTTGATGATTCAGGATTCATGACGAGACTGCTGAAATAAACAGCGAAGAAGGTAAGCGACCTGCAGAGGAAGGGTACTTGTTATGCAATGAGATGTATGACATGCATGCAATGATTTCAAGGACCTCGTGGGGTAAACAGAGAAACTTGTTAGAGTTGGAAACTGGCAACTTTGATTGAAAGTACTTCATGTTGTTGAGAGTCCTTCGTCACGGGTCAAAGGCTCACCATATCAAGTGGGTCACAGCCTCTGACAACATTGGCTAGAGGAAAATAAATCCTCTTTGCCCCTTGCTAGATGTTTGATTTATATGACCTGCATCACAAGCCCTTGAGATCCTTGAAATGGGTTAGGATGTATGCAATGGTATGATGTCATGATATGCATGGGGTAATGTAAGTAACCCTGTTATGAGTCCTAATTAAGGACTGCAAAAACCTGCAAGAAACTTAGGATACCCTGTTATGATTCCTAATTAAGGACTACAAACACAACCTGCAAGAGACAAATGTCAGGTAATAAGCATGCAAGTAGTTCAAGTAGGAAGGCACACAAGACACACAAGAGAAGCCCTTAAAGTTTAGGCCAGCATGGAGTCTGGGTAGTACCCTCTTGAAGTTGGTGGGTTCAACCTGTCCTATCAAAGTAACCGGGTTCTAAGGTTCCCAATATCACGGGATTGCTTTCATTGTTCATCGTTTCGATTTAGCCACTGAACTGGCGACCGAAATATTCCAGGAAAGCAACCCTCAATTGAGTGTAGTGTCGAGTATCAACCAACCTCGGACTGCACCAAAGTCAGTTATCTCACTACCCTAAAGAGGCCAAGATGGTTCAATTAAGGTTCCTAAGGTCTGTTGATGCTTCATGACACCACATGGAGGCCCCGTACTCTCCTTGACTGACTCAAGGGTTACCGGTACACACCAATGTGCCACATCAACGTAGCAGACTGCTTCAACCATGTCGGTATACCCCGCACAGTTCCCTCACAGCCTTGTTGCTACTTTCTAAGAAGGTATTCCCCAGATCCGGGTTAGGATCTATAGAACTCCCAAGCAACCCACAATTTTAAAGCACACAAGGAAAACAATTGAAAACACAGTTGTAACTAGCCCTAAGGTACACCTCACTTTAAGTTTACGTCCCCAGCAGAGTCGCCAGTTCTGTGATCGGTGGATCTGGAACTGACTGTTTTAAAGCTGGTTCGCGAAATGTCGCGGAAGCAAGAGTCGCCACCGTCTTTTATTTTCTCCAAATGGAAAGGACAAAAGCACAGAAAAATTCCTTAAAAGAGATTGCTCTCGGTTCGGGAGGTAGGTTATAGAAAGGGAAGGTATTAGCACCCTTTCTATCCATGGTTATCCATGGGCTCTTAGATACTTGCTCAATGTGTTTTCAAAAATGTTTGCTTGCTTTTCAATTGTGGGTTTAAAAAGTTTCTTTGAAAAATTTCAGTTCGACTCGTACGTCAGAGTGTTTGAAAAATTTGCTTTTTGAAAGCTTTTGAAAAGTGTTGGTGAAAAGTATTTTGATTTGTTTGAAATTAGAGCAAGTATCCTTGAGAACCTACCTACCCTAAGGAATTCGTCTGTGTAAATGTCCTTTAAAGTAGTGCCATCCCACCATTGAGAGGTAGGTAGCACCACTGTTGGAGGTATTCGGGTCAATTCGAGTTTTAGGGACATGGTGATCACCAGAGCAATGGGAAGACACCTTAGAAGCTACCCTTATGCCATTGATCTTTTATTCCGAGGCAACTTATTCGAGGCAACTTTGTTTTAGGCAACTAGATCAATGGACACAAGGACTTACTAAAACATCCTCTACTCGACGATCACCTTTCGAAAGGCAACAGTGAGGCGTACCCTAGGGGTGGGGTGTGCGAATTGTGTGTCATTTTCAGTTTATTGTTTGTCTTGTCATGTATTGGTGATCTAACGATTCGATTTTATTTTTGGGCATCCATTCTTTCATGTTATTGTTTAACAGTTAAAAGTGCGGGAATTTAAAGTGCGAAAAAGATAAAAGTCCTACGCTATTACAAAGGGCGAGGGTCTACAACGCCAAATTAATCCAGACCCGTTTTAAAATAAATTGCAGAAAAGAAATGTCTAATAGCTATTACATGGCTTTGGTACGAGTACATTATATTCACAAGAGAAATAAATGAAATGCGCGAAAAAGAAAATAATCAAATGCGAGGGCGTTGGACCCTTTAAAGGAATTAAAATTATTAAGTTATCTAAAATTAAAATTAAATGAAAAATGGTATTTTTGTGTTTTTTTAGATTTAAAAGAAAAAGAAAAATTAATGAAAATTAAATTAAACCTAATTCTATTGTTTTTTAAGTTTATTGTGAAAATATTGACTTCTAACTTAATTTAATTCTAAATTAATTTATATACATTTTTTAATTTATGAAAATAAGAAAATAAAAAGTTATTAAACCTAAACTCTATTTTTTTGGATTTTTAGTTATTAAGAAAGTATTAAAATCTAACCTAAAATGCAACCCTAGTTTAATTATGAAAAATACTAATACTATGGCAAAAAACAAGGAAAGTTAAAAGGAAAAAGTCATTAACCTAATTCTATGTTTTTGTTTTGATTTTTATTAAAAGGAATTAAAGTTGAAAACCTAATTAAAACTAAATATTTACATGTTATTATTTATGAAAATAATTATAATATAAATTATATATTTTGGCATTTTTTGATTTTATGATGTTTTTATTATATTTATGTAAAAATAATTAATTAAATAAATAGCAAATAAAAGAAATAAAAAAAAAGAAAAGTTAAAGAAAGAATAAAAATTAATAAGGCAAACCAGGGGGGTAGACCCCAAAATTGTGAGGTGCAGGCCTAGCAAATCAGGCCCATTGCATTGAATTGGTTGACTTTCTAAGCCACGTGCACGCCTGTTGACTTGTCCTCATGGTATTCCTTGATTCTGAGCCCTTGGATGATCATCTGGGACACGTATGCGTTTGGATCATGATGGCCTATGGTGCACCTGGACATTAGCAAAGCATAGAATTTTGTTTTGAAAAATAATATGGAATTTTACAAGGCCTGGGATTCGAACCCAGGTCATAAGCATTGCAAGCGCTTCCCTCTGCCACTGAACCACTTCACTTTCAATTAATATATAATAGTAAATAAATATTATAAAAAAAGAAACATCAATGCTCTTTAAAACGCGCGCTAATTCAAATTCCTCCAATCCACTTGTGCCACGCCATCATCCCTTCCATTTTCCTGAAACACAAAGAAAGAAGGCAACGGTTTTTGAAGCGTAGCGTTAGGCAACTTTTGAGAAAATAGCGATTAGGTCCCTGTAGCTCATAAATTTGTCGCGAGTAGGTCAATCCATTCGTCTTGGTGTACTGAGTTCAACCATGGTGGTCCTGAGCCCTAATTTTTCCTCTAGGCAAAATCCCCAATTTCAAAAACCTGTAACCCTAAATATCGTTCATGGCCAAATCGCATGTATTGCTCAAAAACGAAATCAATTATTATGGTTAGCTTTGAAACTTTGTAAGGAACAAGAATCTACAATTAAAATGCAATGATCATGCTTAGAATTGAGAACACGACTTCAAAAAAAGTTCTGTACAGTTTGAGTATGATCCACCAATTCCTTACGCTTTTGTTGTTGTTTGTGATTGAGATTCGTTCAGGAGTGCCTCAGGATGCTAATGGGAAAAGAATTAAGGCTTCAAAGATCCTCCAGTGGTGATTTCAGAATTGTGTTTTTATGCAAAATTTCTCAATACCCAATGCTTGTTTGGGCGCAGCTTATAATGTCTTCAGCCTAGGGTTTGACTTAGTGATCATGCTGGAGTGGAATTGGCTTGCTAACTCACCTTAATTCAAGCTTGTGAGAGAATTGGTCTTAGGGTTTCTTCCATTAACCATTTTTCCTACTTTTTAGCCAAAACCTAGACCTAGTGTGCAAATGAACCTTAGCCTGATTTTTGAGTTGGTTCATGATACATAGAAATTGTCCAAGTTCACATGACACTATTCCATTGGTTTTTAAATTTTATTTGAATTTTCAAAGAATTAAAATGAATTAAATCATCAAAAATTAAATAAAATAAAAAAATCAATATTTGGTCTTGAAATTAACCATGGGACACGTGTGTGGCATGACAAGGATGAACCAAGTGGAAAAAATGGGGCCCTTTTGTCAAAAATTGGATTTTCAAAGATAGTTGACTTTTGCCATTTCACAAAAATTTCCCAACTTCTACAAGGCATAACTTGCTCAATTTTTAAGCTTTTCACATGTTCTTGGACATTTTGGAAAGGTCTTTGAGTCCTTTAACCAATGTCTTTGGTCCCATGTCATTTTGATTTACCAATCTCAAGTTATGGCCTTTGACTTAAAGTCCCTTTGTGTTGACTTTTGAAAATGACCTGTAATGTTGAAATTGATAACTTTTTGTGAGAGCATTTCTTGGACTTGAAGTATGAAGATGAGTTGTAGGAAATGTCTTTCTCTTCAAAATGAGCTTTGGATGGAATTTTTCTGATAATCCATGTGAAAGTTATGCCCTGGTCAATTTCAGTTGACTTTTTCAGCTGTCCAAATATAGCAACTTTTGCATCTTTGATGATTTCTGAGCCAAATTTTGAGAATCATGATCAAGCATTGATCAAATGATGTTTGTGGCTTTAAAATGATATATTGACAAAAAATTTGAACTTTTGACTGTCAAATGACCATTTTGCCCCTACAGTTGACTGTAGTGCAATTTAGGGTTTTGACTGTGCAATCTTGAGCTGAAAGCCTTGAAACTTGATATGAGGATGTTTGACCATGTTTGTAAGCATATGAGACTTGATTGGGCCTTTGAACACTTCCTTTTCTTGATCAGACTCAAAACCCTAATTTTGACTGTATGGGAGACTGTTGCACTGCACCACCCTTGGGGAATTTTGTAGCTTGGCTTGGCAACTTCTTGAGGAATATGGGAGGGCAAATTTTGGGGTATAACACTAGGGAAAAGAACCGTCTAACCAACAAGAAGCCAACACTTAACACAATGAGTCAATGTAGATTCTCATTCTTTGGACTTGAAACCAAGCAATAAATGATACTAAACCTCTTAAGAAAACCAAACTTCAAAGGCATTAAGTCTTCACAAAAATTGGGCAGAGTAACGGCTGTATACAGATGAATTCCCAATCAGAGACAAAGCATATAATCAGAATAACCTACACACAAAGAAAACAAACAACCCAATGTATTGGGGTAAACCCCAAGAACTCCAGACAAAATGATAATAGAAATCACAAGGTCTCAAGGCAGGTCAAGGTCTCTAATCCTAAGTCCAACAAGTCCATAACTCCATAATGTCAAGGATAATAACAAAATAGTCCAAGTAACCTTTAAGTTTTTTTATGGTTCAAGTTGGTTATTAGGTATCTTCAAAAAGAAATGAAAAGCTCAAGTGAGCAACAAAAAATGACATAAAGATAAATGCTCAAATGAGCAAAGATGAAAATAGCATGAAATGTAAATGCTAAAATAAATGTGCTCAAAATAAAAAGCATAAAGTAAAAACATAAAATAAAGTAAATTGTTAGAAATTAGAGGTTAGTTGAATGACCATCTTGAGACTTTCCTTTGAAAATTCATTATAAGATTGATAAAATCAAAGCCTCTAAAAAATAAGTTTCATTTGCTTTTTGTCAAGTATATCATTCATTTCAAGATCTCAAGGCAACAATAAACGATCAATGATGTTTAAATGATTCACTTAGTTCATAAATTTTTGAAGATTCATTAGAGGATTGATAAGACCAAAGCCTCATAACAATGGATATCAAGGTTATTGGATCAAAGGTTTCAAATTAAACATGATTGGGCTTGCAAACATAGGTTTGGGCCACTAATGATCATTTCTCGAATCGGGAAAAAATTTAGCGCTATGTTAAGCAATCATAAGTATGAGGACAACATGTTCATCATCAGGTGCGTAGTTTATAAACTGGTTTGCATATGCTTCCCATAGAGTTAGATCAATCTTTGTCCCACTCTAATGAAAAGACAAGTAATTGTTAGTTTAATAAAATAAAAGTGAATCAAAATGTTGAAGTTTGACTGTTATGAACCAGTTTAGTAGTAGACATTTCATCTAACAAAGTGAGGTTCACGCAAGCCTTTTTTCCAGCTCCTACGACTTGAGTCTTAACAACTTGTTGGGCAACACCTATCACATCTGCTTGAAAATAAAGTGAAAGTTACAGAGTTGAATATTTGAAACTGTTAAGTGTTTTCAAAATAATATTTTATGAAATATCGTATAGGCGATCAACAATAAAATTTCCTTGTAAAAAATCAGCAAAGGGATTAAATTGGAAGCAATGTACTGGTATGGTAGGGATGTCAACGACAGTGATAGTAGTGGCACGATTAAAAAACAGCTTGTACTTGTTATCACACACTTTGAGTGGCATGTCATTCAATAATGCTTCACCATTACACACCATGTAGGTTTGATTATCCTGCAAGGTTTTATTCCAGAGATCTAGGACACGGGCGTGGGTAACAACATGGATTTGTTCAGCCTGCAGTTGAAAGAAAACTCCTAAAGGTGTGAGGAATATGAAAATGAAGAGTGTAATGTATGATATAAACAAAGAAAATTACCTTTGCATCTTGAATAATAGCTTCAAGATGTTGCTGGCCATTGGGTTCCTTTATGTTCCAGACATCAACCACCCTAATAGCTATTTTCCATACATTCTCCTCAGGTTTCAAGTTGCAAATCATAATCGGTGCTCTTGACATGGTTTCTTAGAAAACTGATATATGAAGCTACATAAATTAACATGAATGACATCAAAATGACAAGGTGAAAAATAACCAACAAAAATTTTATTAGTCAAAAATTTATTTCCTGGAAAAGTATAAACTAAACAAAAAATTATCCTTATAACCAACAACAATGTCTATAAAGTTGATAAAAATCCAAACTTTATAAAAATCAAAACTTTTAAAGAAGAAATAGTGTATAAAAACCAGATTTTGAAGAAAAAGAAAAAATTTATAAAAATCAAAACTTTAAATGAAGAAAAATAGAGATTCATTTGTCCACAACTTTTTCAAAGAGTAGACAATCTTACACAGAAGTTCACAAACCATATATAGATCATTAACATAACTTTTAAAAAATTAGAACTTGTTTATAACCTACATTGAAAAGTTGTTCAGCATCATTTCTGAAGCATAACCAAAACTTTGAAAACAATAAAACTTCATAAAAAAAAAGAAGAAGAAAAAAAGAAGTTGATGTGTTCATCTTTTCCCCAGAAAACAAAAAAGTATACAACTTGACCAAACATGTCGGGGTTTGTAACATAATAGTAAGAACAAGAGAAGAAGATAAATGACTTGTGTGGAAGGCGCTTGGAAAGGAAGAGGAAGAACTTCAAATCCAGCTCGAATGGAAGACGAGGAAGAATGAAAAGGCGCAATGAGTTTGTTGGGAAGAGAGCGATGAAATTGACTAGTGCCTTCTTGGTAAATGAAGAAAAGAGATTGGGAGGGAAATGTATAAAAAGTATAGTAGCTTAATGTTATTGTCTACCGGGCAATGACATATCTCAACAAATATTTGAAATAGTTTTTCCACTTAGAGGAAAGGAACACATTGATTGGTCTAAATGTGTTGATTTAGCAAATTACAATAAAGGGATTTTTTTAGTGTATATGTTAAATAGGTAGACGGGTAAATTATGGAGTTACTAAGTGATCAGTGGTTTTTAGACAAAAATTATGCATTTATTCCAGTCATTTTTTCTTTTAATTGAATGGTATTTTTTATTCCATTTTACTGCATTTTATGTCTTGGTTTTGTATTTTAGTATTTTCAGGTTCAAATGAATAAAACATGACAAATCGGGGTAGAAAAGTGCAGGATTCAGAGATTTGGAAAAAGTTCAGATTAGAGCAAGGCAGAAGGCGACACGGGCGCCCGTGTCACACGACACGGCCTGTGTCAAGTTAGCTAATGCATGAACTGTTGGAGGAA
The DNA here is from genome assembly GCA_948472305.1 of Vicia faba. Taxonomy (NCBI): domain Eukaryota; kingdom Viridiplantae; phylum Streptophyta; class Magnoliopsida; order Fabales; family Fabaceae; genus Vicia; species Vicia faba. The sequence continues at coordinate 959,684,610 of OX451738.1, read as the reverse complement.
GGGCCGAAGTGAAGAATGGAAAAACACAAGAAATGGGGGTTTGAATTGGGATTTTTAAAACTTAAAGTAAAGAGAAAGTTGGTTATCCTAGTTCGTTTGAACTCAAACTACTCGAGTCCACCCGCCAAGGTGATTTTGCCTCTCTCAACGAGGTCTTAATCCACTAATCAATCTTGATTACAAATCTACTTTGACAACCATCAAAGTCTTCTAGAGTATAAACCACAACCCGGTTTTTATCAAGGAATTTCTCTAAATAATGTATGAATAAAAGTGTACAAAGGTGTTTCTAATAAAATAGTATCACAAGACAAGTGATGTTTTACACAGTTTGAATGTTGAACGTTTGAGGATGAAAGTGATAGCATTGTTACTGTACGTGAGAAATCGTGAACGATTTATCCTCAAAGCTTTGTTTAAATAGGAAAAGCATGAAGGAGCATTTGGAAAGTTAATCAATGATAATTAAGGTGCTTTCCAAAAATAAAGATCCATTTTCCCTTCCAGTCGTTACTCTTGAAATGGAAATATTTGATTTGTAACGCTTCAAAACATGCTTTCTTCAGAAGATGGAAGTAACCGTTACTGCTTGGTTCAGAACTTTGTAGATCAGAAACACGGAGTCCTGATTACAGCGTTAGAACTTCTTTCAGAGATGTTTATAATTATAGTTGAAACAACATTTTAGCGCATCTTTTTATCTTCTTCCATCAGAACTTCTCTGCAAAACATAATATAATTTTAGGGAGCATAATTGTTCTTTGTGTTTGTTATCATCAAAACTCTTACAAGGGTTGTAGAATCAAACTATGTTCTAACACAAAGGAGACACGAGCGCCCGTGTCACACGACATGGCTCGTGTCAATTTAGCTAGAACCAAAAAGTGTGACTAGCGCAGATCTCAGATGCTGACACGGGTGCCCATGTCCAATGACACGGCCTGTGTCAGCTTAGGCGTGTGAAATTCCAATTTTGAGATTTTTCCTGTATTCTTGGATCATTAAGGGTACTTTAGACATTTTGTATCACTGGAGGATGACCTAATGCTATAAAGACCTATTTGGGAGATGAAGAAAAGGACTTTGTTTGGAACGAGGAATAATTGGACGATAGAAGATTGAAGTCTATGCATGTTTTGGGAGAACGAAGACCTTTCATGATTGAAAGCAATTGAAGATGAAAGTTCGCCATTAATTTGTGAAATGTTTATCTTTATAGTTATTGAAATCTCTTTGAATATTATGTGCAGTTGTAGCAGTAGAAATGTTGAAACTAAGCCATTGGATCGACGTAACTCGCACAGATCAAATAAAAATCGCCACCGCACTTTATTGTTTCCAAAGGAATGGGAAAAGAGTGAATAACCCAAAAAGGGGGAGAGAATCTAAGTTCGGGGGTTGGTTATGCAAAGGGAAGGTATTAGCAACCTAAACATCTATGGTACTCCGCAGGAACTTCTTAGAAAATTTATGTATTTTGGCTATAAAAGTTGTACAAAAAAAATATGGTGGGGATAAGAAGAGAAGTATTTTTTACAAATTTTTGCACCTGCCGCGGTTGCGAACCTTTAGAGCCTACGTACCACCTTCCGTGTAATAGGAGATCAGGGTACTCGTAGTTCACCTTTAAAAATTTTAAAACACAAGTGTGTTGGTTAACTTTAAGAGACGAGACATCATCGTCTTATCCGAGTGGACGAACATACTTACTATCCACAATTATGAGAAAGGAGAATTTGCATCATCTCAAAGTGGAGGATATAGCTTGAATTTTAAAATCAACAAAGCCTCGCTCAACACCCAAGTGGAAAATATCTCACTTCACTACATATCGTAGAAGTATAGTAGCTCGCATCACTACAAAGATTTACAAGAGTCTAATCTTTTAAGAAAATTTTTAAAATAAAAATCCAAAGTGGCAAAATGGTCTGAATGAGATTGATTGACTTTTAGTCTTCTCACAAAAATGTCAAAGTATTATTAAGTTGTTTAATCATTTGATTAAGAAAATATTTTTGAAAATGCATGGACCTAAGTCCAAGTTTATTATTAAAGCGGTTCAAGTTTTAAAAAAAAATGAATAGTTTTGAAAGGAGCGAGAAGATTTTTGAAATTAAAGAAAATGGGAGGAGATGAAGGAACTATCCTAAAGCATAAGGTAAAAGCTAGGGAAAAAAATCGTCTAACCAACAAGAAGCCAACACTTGACACAATAAGTCAATGTAGATTCCAATTCTTTGGACTTGAAACCAAGCAAGCAATGATACTAAACCTCTTAAGAAAACCAAACTTCAAAGGCTTTAAGTTTTCACAAAAATTGGGGAGAGTAACGGCTGTATACAGATGAATTCCCAATCATAGACAACGCATATAATCAGAATAACTTGCACACAAAGAAAACAAACAACCCAATGTTTTGGGGTAAACCCCTAGAACTCCATAAAAATGATAATAGAAGTCACAAGGTCTCAAGGTAGGTCAAGGTCTCTAATTATAAGTCCAAGAAGTCCATAACTCCATAATGCCAAGGATAGTAACCAAATAGTCCAAGTAACCTTTAAGTTTTTATGGTTCAAGTTGGTTATTAGGTATCTTCAAAAAGAAATGAAAAGCTCAAGTTAGCAAAATAAAAATGACATAAAGATAAATTCTCAAATGAGAAAAGATGAAAATAGCATGAAATATAAATGCTAAAATAAATGTGCTTAAAATAAAAAGCATAAAGTAAAAACATAAAATAAAGTCAATTGTTAGAAATTTGATGTTACTTGAATGACCATCTTGAAACTTGCATTTGAAAACTCATTAGAAGATTGATAAAATCAAAGCCTCTCAACAATAAGTTTCATTTGCTTTTTGTCAAGTATATCATTCATTTCAAGATCTCAAGGAAATAATAAATGATTCACTTAGTTCCAAAATTTATGAAGATTCATTAGAGAATTGATAAGACCAAAGCTTCCTAACAATGGATCTCAAGGTTATTGGATCAAAGGTTTCAAATTAAACATGTTTAGGCTTGCAAACATAGGTTTGGGCAACAAATGATCATTTCTCGAATCGGGACAAAATTTAGCGCTATGTTAAGCAATCGTAAGTGGACTTATATAGAAGTCGCACCTATTTTAAGGTTGGTCAATAGCAATCTATGTACCATATACTTAGAGAGATGATATGTAAATCATCCTCTAGTAACATATAATACAAGAAAGAAAGGGATAAGATGAAGAGGTAAGGGATGCAAGGTATGCAATTAGAGTTTCAAATATCATCAGCATCATTCATCCATTTTGGTGGATTTGGTTTCTCAACCTATCAATACCCAAGATCAAATGAGGTTGAAGAATTTGTCACCAAATAATGCCCAAGTCAGAATCAAATAAAATAATAAAAATTAAATTCAATAAAATAATATTCAAAAGGTTAATTAAAAGGAAAACCAATGGTAAGAATACAAAAATTATATTAAAACACTAAATAAAAAATCCTAAAAAAAAGCCAGAGATCAAGTATGATTTAATAAAGGTTGACAAAAAAATTTAGAATTTTTTTAAAGTCAGAAAATAATTTTAAAAATAAAATAAATAAGTAAAATAAACCAAAAATGGTCCAAAAAAATAGTAAAATCAGAAATAAAAAATAAACAAGATTTTCAAAAATTGCCAAAAAGACCAAAGGACCTTTCCATAATTTTTCAGAATTTAGAAATTAAGAAAAATATTTTTAATCAATTAAAACAAGTTAATTAAAGTGAAAAATTAGAAAAAATATCAGATCATGAAATAAAATTGTGAAAAATAAAATTCAGAAAGAGAAAAATCCAAAATAATTTTAAGAATTTTTTCTGATTTTTTGGGTTGGAAATGATTTTTTTTTTGAATTTTTGAAGTTTAAATCAATAAAAATATAAAATCAGAAAATAAAAATAAAACCAAAAAGATGTAGACCATTGGATCAATGTCAAAACGTGTTAGTAATCAAATCCAAGGGATCTGGCGCGTTGTGCATGATATGGACATTAGTGAATAAACCATGAGATCATTTATTTAAATCAGATTATGAAAAAAAAACAAGTGGCGCTTTGTCATTGGTTGAGAGATGACACGTTGGTCATCTTCAACCTCCAGCCACACGAATGACACGTTAAGCTCAGACCTATGTCCTTTGCTTCGTCTCATCAAGACAAAGAAAATTGTACCCTCGCGAAAAATTTATATAAGTTGTAGCTCAGTCGATTTGAAAATTCATGACCAAAACTCAATTCCAGTTGAAGAAAAAAATGTTGCGACTAGTATCAGAATGATGAGAGCTTCATTTTGGTAACAAATTGTGAGAGAATTGATGAAGTAATTTACCTATTGAAGTTCAAATTCAGAGATCTGAAACATGACTTAGCTAGCATGATTTTAGGATGCTTTAGGCTTGGTTCTTCTTCTGTTAGCTTCATTGAAGTTCAAGGATGAAGAATTGACAAAGAAAATGGATTGAGGAAGGCTGTAAAACCAAATTCGACGTTGCAGAAATATGGTTTAAGGGAAGAGTTGTCTAAGCTTGAGCAAATGAGTGAGATATAACCATCTATTTATAGGGAATCAAATGGGATGCTCAAGTGCGTGGAATAATGAAGTTTGGAGGGAAATCGTGTGAAGTTTCAAGCATGAAAAGTGTGACTTCTATTTTGTTCAAAACCCAACCGAAACATGTATTTCAAGGTGCTAATCACTTATGGAAGATTGTTAAACATGATTAGAAGTAAAAAAGGGCAGAAATTTAGTGATTAGAAGTTGAATCATGGATTTCAAATTCTGACTTTGGAGAAAACTTCAGTTTCAAGGTACCAACTTTGAATTAATGGAATTCATAACTCAAGGAGTCTTAGGGAATGATTCTTAAAGCATTTGAAATATAAGGTTACAATATTTACAATGTGAAAAGAATGGAATCAAATGGATGCTTGAGCTAAAAGTTGTGATGAGTCAAAGTTGAGAAAAAGATGCTCACTTTTTGTAATTAGAAAATTCTAAGTTTTTCTCAAAAAATGTCCTATAATGTTTTGCATCCAAACATGGCCTTCCACTCAAAATTTGCTTTTGACCAAAAAATGTGGCATGAATTAGATCTCTTAAATGACATTTTGAGATTTGAACCATTTAAAAACTCCAAGAATTGAGAAAGTTGTGACTTTGTGAAGTTGGTGAAAATTCATGAAATAACCTATAATCTCTTGCATTTTAAGGTATCTTCCATCCATTTTTTAAGCTTTGCACATAAAAGAATAGTTGAATTTCATATTCTTAAGATTATTTTTAAAAAATAATGGGCTCAAGGAGATAAAAATTGAACAAGTTATGATCTTTTGAAGTCACGTAAGGGAATTTGATGGCATATCTAGATGACTTGTAATCTTTATTCTTCATTAGGCATCTTCCACATAAAATTTTCTTGAAATTTTTGAAGTGATTGGTTGATAACTCTTTAAATAGAAGCATTTCTTTTTAATAACTCAAAAATACCAAAAGATGAGCAAGATATAGCCTTTAGAAGTTCAAAACCCTAGCTCCTAGAGCAACAAAATGGCTTGGGAACCCCTTTCAATTTTGACAAATATTCTTGAACAAATACTCTTGTCATGTGAATAAAAGTTGTTGTGGATGATAATAGAACCCATAAAAACAAAAAAACACCTCTAAATATTGATAATTGAGAGAGTTATGCTCTTGTGAACAAGAAATCAAGAACTTGTCCAATTAGGTCAAACTTCTTCAATCAACTCTTGAATATTTTAATTTTCTTTGACAAATTGAGGCATTATGAATCATAGTAGACCTTGTCATGATATTACTTCAAAGTATCTTCAATGATGAAGCTTGAATCTCAATGAAACTTTGTTGAAGAAGGCTTGGAAATAAACTCATGAACCTATAGATCAACCTGATGAAATATGTTGTGCTTTCACCTATAGCATCATCAATTAGAGCAAACATTCATTGTATTTATTAGTTAAAAGTGAATCAATACAAAACATATATGATCACAATATATAAATCAAGGTGCTTGGTGATTCCTTATGAGCAAGCCTAAAGATAGGGAGAAGAGCCAAACCCTAGTGTAATTTTGTTGTGATTGATTTGATATGAGATGATAGAGGAATCTTAGGGGGAAAAATTGCGGTACAACAATGGCTAAACCCCCAAATGCTAGGGGGATGTCCCTGATTTGCAAATGTATTGACTATGAATTATTGATTTTTAATACAGTACTTTCCTTTCAATTTAATCATTCTAGCTTTCCAATGCTTTCCTGATCAGACCAATTAGGATTGAGTTATGGTTAACAACTAGTTGGACCGCAGTTGTTAAGGTTTTTGTAAGATTCAACTATAGTAGATTTCACCTGGGACTAGGGATACCCTATAGTCACCAGATTTAACCCCTTGATAAGATAAAGGCTTGACTCCATCAGATATTTCTAAGGACTTAGGATGAAGGGTTAAAGGTTTTCTCACTAAGGACTTACGAGAAAATAATCTAAAGGGTCGGTAGTTAAGGGTAATGAACTTGTAGAAGAGATCAATAGTGAAGGTCATTACACGGAAAACTACACACTCACCCCTAGCATAGTACTCATATTAGTAAAAAAGTCATAATTTACCTTCGCATATTTTTATTATTGTTAAGTACAATTACCAAACCAAAACCCCACATTGAGTTTTGTTTAATTGAACTTCACATTAAACTCGATAATTCTATGCAATCCTTGAGATCAACTTTAATAAGGTTGGAAAACTTACTTTTGGTTTTGTGTTTTATCGCAAATGTTACAGATAGCAAGAGTCGCCATCGGCTTTTCTTTTATCCAATAAGGAAAGGGTGATAAGAACATGAAAGACCTTTGAGAATTTTTCTGAGTTCGAGGGGTAGGTTATGAAAAGGGAAGGTGTTAGCATCCTTTTCATCTGTAGTTATCTACGGGCTCTTAATCGCTAGCTCACTTTTGAAAAAGCTATGTGAATGTGTAAGTTTTAAAATATTTTGAAAATGCCTAAGTTCGGCAACTTTGTAATGATTCTCGTATCAGTTGAGAACGCATACAAAGTGTTTGTTTTGAAAATATTTTAGAAAAGTGTTTGTGTGAAAAGAGATGTTTTTGTGAGCAAGCGATTAAGAACTATCTACCTACTCAAAAGTCTGTTCTTTTCATCTTCCTTTAGATAGTGTTATCCTACCATTTGTTAATAGGAAACCCTATCATTGGATGTTTGAGGGACATGCGCGGGTCATCGTACAGTCATAAAGGTAACTCGTAGGGTGCTTTAGCAATTTATCGTAAGGGACTAAGATCGTTTACCGAGGCAACATCGAAGGGTCATCAGGGGACTACTATCTTTTAACTGAGGGTCTTTACTAAAGCGTCCCACGTTCGAGGGACAAGACTATTTTTTATCTGAAGGCAACAAGTGTGGTTACCCTAGAGGTGTGTGTGTGTGTGAAAATTGATTTGTTTTCAGTTAATTTGTCTTGATTAGGGTTATCTAGCGGTTGGTTTTAAATCTTGCCATACATGCCTAATTACTATACAATTATGTATACAGACATATATACATACATAGGTGCAGAAAGTAAAGTGCGGGGAAATAAACCTAGGCTATTACATTCCATGAGCAGTTACATAATAAGGAAAAATGTGGGGAAATAAACTAAGCTTTTACAAAATCAACCGTGCAACCTATACATTTGTTTTCTAGAATTTAAATAGCAAAGAGAAAAGAAATTAGAAGAAGGTATTTAAAACCAAAAAAAAAATTTAAGTGTTAGAAAAATATTTTTGATGTTTTTATTTAAGAAAAATAGTTAAAGTGATAATAATAATTAACTCTAATTCCAAGTAATTTAAAAATTAATTGTGAAATAAAAAAAAATAATTTTTTGTTGGTCAAAAATTGAATTAATTAAAAAAACCTAAATCAAATTTTTAATGATTTTTTTCTGATTTTTTATGGTCTTTTGATTTAAAAAAAAAGTAATTAAATTAATTAAGCAAAAGCAAAAATAATAAAAACAAAAAAATTGAAAAGTTGGAAAAAAATCCGATGGTGGGGTTCTTTTATCTTGAATGTGCATGTAAAGAGAGATCTGAAGCAAACGTATTTATATGCCTTAAAAATGGCATATAGAGATTCGTGCATCAAAGATTGCATGTGATACGTCAAACTCTTCCTAAATCATATCCTGAATACATTTGAGCTCATCAAACAAATTAATAATGCATGGAATTTAAAATTGAATTCAAATAAAAAAACGCAAATCGGTGGAGTTTGAAGCACGAGTTCCAGATACCAAATCTTCTGTTTCTTGAGATAGATGTGTTCCTGAGGACTTCAGGAAGAGATTTAGAGACTTGGTTTGGCTTGAGAGTGACTGGATCTTGTGATACGAATTTGCACTTTTCTTGAGATTTTTGAAGTGGTTCGTGAGGCAGCGTTTTGTGTCCTTTGCACTTGATTATTGCATGTATTTATAGAGGAATAAAATGAAACAAGAACAAGACAAGAATCTTGAACCATCATGTCATAATTCATTGCAAAAAAAAACACATTGCAATGTTTCCAAAATTGTTAAAAAAAACATTTCAAACTTGAAGATTCTTGTTCCCCACATGTTTTCACGGTTTTTCCATGTTTGTCATGCGTTCTTGGGCCTCCACGTGATTGAAATAAAAAGCCTATGCGCCTTGGCCCAATGATTTTATATTTTATTTGAATTACTTGCATTTAAATGAATAAAAATTCAAATAAAAGAAATAAAAATCATAAAAAATATATGAATGCATTTAGAGGTCTTCTAACACATTGTGAACATGTTTTAACATCAAAAGTTAGGCCCATTAGTCTAGAATTTCAAGTTTGCTCACTTTGCATTTCATGTATGTTACCGAAATTTCCCAATTTGAAATGGTCATAAATCTCTCAGTTTTCATCTTTTGAAGATGATCTAGGACTTTTTTAAAATATCAAGATGTCTTCTTCAATTAATCTTTTTATCATTTTTTCATTTGGAGACGTTATCTTGATGTAAGTTGCCTTGACAAAAAGTGTCTTTTTGTTGACTTTTGAAATGGCTTGTAACGTATGGGCTCATATCTGTCAAACGAAGCACTTTTTGGAGTTGAGCATACATATTCAAAGTTGTAGAGAATTGAATTTCCTTCAAAATAGGCTTTGGTTGGGGAAAAGTTGATGAAGCGTGTGAAAGTTATGCTTGTCAAAGTTCAATTGACTTCTCCTAAGGAAACCCTAATTTGGAAACTTTTGACTTTTGATGATTTGAGGATTTTCCTTGAGGAATCATGATTAACTCTTGATCAAATGTTGAATATCACTTCAAAATATTGATGTTGACAAAAAATCTTGAAGTTTGACTGTATGTTGACCATAGTTGACTTTTTACCCAATATAGTTGATTTTCAATCATTTGAGCCATAGACTGAACAAACTTGTGATGCAAGACTTAAAAATTTGACATGAACATTGTTGAAAACCTATGGAGAATCATGAAAACCACTTGAGACCTTTGCAAACCAAACTTCCTTGAAAAACACAAGACCCTAGTTATGGACCTCTTGCTTAGGAGGAGAATTTACTGGTCAACCCTTGAGTAGCCTTGAGTACTTGAGAGCCTTAGAAGAATATTTTTTGAAGAAAATGGGAGGGAAAATTTTGGGGTACAACAGCTACCCCTGTTCAATCTTCTTAAACCTGAAGACTTAGATTGGCACGTCCACCATTCATGACTTGAAGGTGGAAGATGATTGAACACTTAAGTGCCTAGAAATTTGAACTCTCCTGTGCAAGAAGTAACTTTGTTGCTGGATTGTATCGGGAATGGTCTTAAAGATGCCATTTAGAGAAGTTATAGAGAGTCGTTGGAGATGGGCTTATAGATGCCATCTAAAATGAATATCGATAGAAGTATCAGAAGGAGTCTACGCTTGATTGCATCTGAGGAATGCTTTTCAGGATGAACCTATTTGGTCCTGTCTGAAGGAGCTGCTTATCAGAATGAATTTCTGAAGGAAAGTGATTTTTAGAATGAATATCCTAGAGGGAAGTTTTCTTCAGCTAGATAGCCGCCTCGTCCTATTTCCGGAATTGATCTACAGTATGTTTGTTGGTAAACCCATCATGTTTCGGGAGTTCATACCACTTGCTGATAAAACTAGTCACCATGTCCTGTTTTGGGAATTGATATTCAACCAGTTTGTTGATAAACCCGTTCTGTTTTGGGAGTTCATACCATTGGTGATAAAGATAGTCGCCCCGTCATGTTTCGGGAATTGAACTATATTTGACCATAAAGAAAGAAAGATAGTTTCCCCCCTATTTGGGGAGTTAATCTTCGATATGTTCATGTAGATAGTCACTCTGTCATGTTTCAAAAATTGATCTATAATCAGTTTGTTGGTAAACTCGTCCTGTTTCGGGAGTTCATACCATTGGTGATAAAGATAGTCGCCCCGTCCTGTTTCGAGAATTGATCTTTATCTGACCATAAAGAAAGAAAGATAGTTTCCCCTTCCTATTTTGGGAGTTAATCTTCGATCTGTTCATGTAGATAGTTGCCCCGTCCTGTTTCAGGAATTGATCTACAATCAGTTTTTTGGTAAACCCGTCCTGTTTCGGGAGTCCATACCATTAGTGATAAAGATAGTAGCCACGTCCTATTTCAGGAATTGATCTTTATTTGACCATAAAGAAATAATGATAGTTTCCCCGTCCTGTATCTGGAGTTAATCTTAGATCTATTCATGTAGATAGTCAACCAGCCCTATTTCAGGAACTGATATACAATCAGATTGTTGGTAAACTCGTCCTGTTTCAGGAGTTCATACCATTGGTGATAAAGATAGCTGCCCCGTCCTATTTCGGGAATTTATCTTTATCTCACTATAAAGAAAGAAAGATAGTTTCCCTGTCCTGTTTCAGGAGTTAATCTTCGATTTGTTCATGTAGATAGTCTCCCCATCCTATTTCGGGAATTGATCTATAATCAGTTTGTTGGTAAACCCGTTCTATTTCAGGAGTTCATACCATTGGTGATAAAGATAGTCTCCCCGTCCTGTTTCGGAAATTGATCTTTATCTAACTATAAAGAAAGAAAGATAGTTTCCCCATCCTGTTTCAGGAGTTAATCTTTGATTTGTTTATATAGATAGTCTCTCCATCATGTTTCGGGAATTGATCTACAATCATTTTATTGGTAAACCTGTCCTATTTCGGAAGTTCATACCATTGGTGATAAAGATAGTCGGCCCGTCCTATTTTGGAAATTGATCTTTATCTTACCATAAAGAAAGAAAGATAGTTTCCCCCTCCTATTTCAGGAGTTAATCTTCGATTTATTTATGTAGATAGTCGCCCCATTCTGTTTCGAGAATTGATCTATAATCAGTTTATTGTTAAACCCGTCCTGTTTCGGGAGTTCATACCATTGGTGATAAAGATAGTCGCCATGTCCTGTTTTGGGAATTGATCTTTATCTGACCATAAAGAAAGAAAAATAGTTTCCCCGTCCTGTTTTAGGAGTTAATTTATAATCTGTCTATGTAGATAGTGGCCCTGTCCTGTTTCGTGACTTGATCTACAATCATTTTGTTGGTAAACCCGTCCTGTTTCGGGAGTTCATACCATTGGTGATAAAGATCTCCACCCCGTCTTGTTTCAAGAATTGATATTTATCTGACCATAAAGAAAGAAAGTTTCCTCGTCCTATTTCAAGATTTAATCTTCGATCTGTTCATGTAGATAGTCGCCCCATCCTGTTTCGAGAATTGATCTATAATCAGTTTGTTGGTAAACTCGTCCTGTTTCAGGAGTTCATACCATTGGTGATAAAGATAGATGCCCCGTCCTGTTTCGAGAATTGATCTTTATCTGACCATAAAGAAAGAAATATAGTTTCCCTGTCCTGTTTTGGGAGTTAATCTTCGATCTGTTCATGTAGATAGTCGCCCTGCACTATTTTGGGAATTGATCTGTAATCAGTTTGTTTGTAAACCCATTCTGTTTCGGAAGTTCATACCATTGGTGATAAAGATAGTCTCCCTGTCCTGTTTCCGGAATTGATCCTTATCTGACTATAAAGAAAGAAAGATAGTTTCCCCGTCCTATTTCGGGAGTTAATCTTCGATTTTTTATGTAGATAGTCTCTCCATCCTATTTCAGGAATTGATCTACAATCAATTTATTGGTAAACCCGTCCTATTTCGGGAGTTCATACCATTGGTGATAAAGATAGTTGCCCCATCCTGTTTCGGGAATTGATCTTTATCTGACCATAAAGAAAGAAAGATAGTTCCCCCCCTCCTATTTTGGGAGTTAATCTTTGATTTGTTTATGTAGATAGTCTCCCTGTCCTGTTTCGAGATTTGATCTATAATCTGTTTCTTAGTAAACCCTTCATGTTTCGGAAGTTCATACCATTGGTGATAAAGATAGTCGCCCTGTCCTATTTCGAGAATTGATCTTTATCTGACCATAAAGAAAGAAAGATTTATTCCTCGTCCTTTTTCGGGATTTAATCTTTGATCTGTCTAAAAATTGTTGGTGATGTTTGTTTGTTAGTAGACTTTAGCTGAAAGGATAAAGAGTAAGTTGTATGCAATATCATAATGTATAAAATGAATTGCGTAATGGTGTTCTCAAAGTAAAAAAGGTTGTGCCATATGTGTTTCGTGTGCATATGCTATGATGTTTGTAAATGATGGATGAATGTGAAATTTCGTTGAAGTGTAGCTCCGTATAACATCTTGCTGGGGAAAATAAATTCCTGAATGGTGGTGGGGATGAACAATATGTGCAATCTTAAATCTCGTCTGGAATGTTTCCATTGGGGACTCCTACTCTCTGTTTGAGCAAACTCCGCTGAGGAACGTTGATTTCTGCTTGGGGAGAAGAGTTCAAAATTATTGGTCGTTCATCGCTCTACTGGAGAATTTAATTCTTATATATCCTGACTGGGGATAAAAGAGATGGGTAACCTTTCGAGGAATTGTCTGACCAATTTTTTGATATGGACGCTTACTCGTTTGGAGAGGATAAGTTTCAACAATATCTTGTCCTATTTCATATTCTGTAGCAACTTTCTGGGGATAGCAACCTGGACCATCCTTTACTGGAGAAAGGGATTTTGCCGGTGATATGTAGTAGTCAGAGAAATAGGCTCAAGCTGGGGAGAGTTTTTTCTGTTGGGGAAATAAACTCGATTGGAGAAATAACCTTGTTGAGGAAATAAACCATGTTGGGAAAATAAACCCTAAACCTGTTGGAGAAACACTTTTCTGAGAAATACTCCTGCAGAGGAAATAAGCTCTCCTGGAGGAGAGAATTATGCGTGGAATTTTATAGTGCTGGAGAAATAAACTCAGTTGGTGAAGAGAATTCCTATGAATTTTGATGATGACCTAATCTCTGATGAGGGTTGGGACTCTGTAGGTTGGCGACATTGTCGGGGAGACGATCACACTCGTTTATCCGTTAGGGGAATCTGCTGGTGAGTAGGATTATGTTAACAGCTGGAAGATTTCCTACTTTGTGTCGTGAAGGCATATTAGAATTGTGGGGAATGTATCTCTTGTTAAAGATGAGCTTATGTAGATAGCTCTATAAGGATAATTCCGTAGAAACTGCTATGTGGGGCTTTATGGATGACTTGAACATTATCTCAACTTCTAGAGCCCTCAGTAAATGTTGATCAATATGATGAGTCTTCTACTGATACACAAGAGATAATGGGACATAGTCGTACACTTTAACCCCTAACTTTTTCCTGGACCATCTTCTCAGATTTCCATTTCACTGGGATACTCTTTTTTTACCAAGCCGCCTTTTCAGGTTTTTGACTTGCCGGGTGTACAATTTTATTTATATATCCCTAATTTTTGCTCGAACTCTTTGGTTCACCGGGATGGCCTTAATTTTGACTAGGCCAATCAACCTAGTGGGTCTTTTTTTCATGCGTAGTATTTTCCGACTATGTCCATGTTCACAAGGTACGGAGAATTGTCATTGTTCATAGTAGTAAGTGTTGTAGCACTACCAGAAAATGTTTGCTTGATTGTACGCGACCCTTTGTTGGAATTCATGTTTAATGCCCCAAGTGATTCAGATGGAGATCTGCCCCTGGCTATTCAGCACTTTTGAGAGATTCTTTGAATCTTGACTCGACTGCCACATATGAGTTGGATAATATTGTGTCATGCCCCTTGATTATGGAAGGCTCGTTATTGGAAGTGTCTTTCCATTTGAAGTGATTTTGTTCTTTGAGTGGATTTTTGTTCATTGAATATTCGTCGTGTGAATTTCTCTTTTGTCGAACAATTAGTTATATGTAAACAGTGGTATTAAAAATGCAAAGCTTATGTCTGTCTTGATGTTTTGAAAATGTATTTTTATTAAACAAACAACATTTTGCAAGAATATGAATTCAACTCAGGATTTATAGTAAGCCTTACATGAGTCAGGATACTTTTTGTAACAGTATGCTTTTGAACTAACATATGCTCCAGTTAGGACTTTTAAGGGTTGTAACGTGGTCTGGTTCACGGTTTAAGAAACAAAGGATAAAAGCTCAAACTTTATTTGTACCTAACCCGTTCTCTGTGATGTTCTTCAGCCCTTTACCAAGTTAATTGTGCGATTAGATTCCAATTGAGTCTGGAATAACATTTTGGTGATGATTCAGATACTGGAAGTTTATTTTAGAAGGCAGTCATTTTTTGTAACATTTTTCTGTTGTCGAGTATTTGTAGCGACCTCTTTTTGATTTTATTACCCCTATCTTTTTCCTGAACTGTTTCTTCTGTGATTAAAGTCAGCGGGATGCCCCCGTTTTTTTCTTAAGTCTCCTTCATAGGTTCTTACTTAGCGAGCTTTTATCTTGAGAGTTAATGACTTCCTATTTTATGGGGAACCATCACCGTATTTTGATTTGGAAGGATGTCTCAAATACTATTCACTACGTATGAAGTAAAAGCTCGTGACTGCATGTGCATTTGAATTAACTGAGAAACTACCCTGCCCCAGGTTATGATTAAAGGTTTCAATTTGCGTGAAAAAGAAAACCCCTACTTATTAGGCTCAAAGGGGTTGACTAGGGATTATCTTCCTTATAACTTCACTATTTAGGATTTGAAACAACACCTGTACATTGTCAGCAAGGTCCGTTCAAAATCATATTGTAGAGATTATGGTATCATTTTTGTCATCCTCCCTCAAGAGGCTTATAGATTTTTAATCGAGAGTTGAATATCACAAAAAGGAAGTAAAAGCATAATTTAAGTATAGTGAAAACGAATGGATTAATTCAATACAAACATATGCAATGCATTAATGGGGACAACCAAAGTCTGACATAAATATAAGTGTTTGAACAAACAAAGAAATTACAAATGAAAATTCGAATGAACAAAAAGCTTCTCCGCCTGAATTTGTCACTTCAGATGGTGTGCCTTTGAGGGATGATAGAAAAACTCAATATGACCCTCTTGTGTGAATTCCAACACTCTTTCATCAATCAAGTCTTGAATCTTATAATTCAACATCCAACAACTATCAGTATCATGCCCCGGACTGTTGGAGTGATATGCACACCTTGCATCAGGATTGTAGCTAGGAGCGGGAGTATTGGGATTCTGAGGAGGATCCTTCAACGTGACCAAATTCATCTTCAACATGTGTTACAAGGCTTGCGACATCGAAATGTTGAGTTTGGTATATTGCCTCTTGGATGTATCCGGCTTACGTTGACTACCCTGTTGTTATTGGCAAGTTCATTATTGGGCTTGCAATGTGGTAGCAATCTGGAAAGGCTTGCTTTCAACCAAGCCAACTTCTTGTCTTATTGGAGGTTGATTGATGATTTGATCTTCCATTCTAACTGTTCATCCCATACCGTTGTATTCGTTCTGATGAAGTTTCTGATGAGAATTCTCAACTCTTCTTGTCCCCGAGCTAAGTTTTGGATAAGAGCCATATGACCCATCATCTGGATTCTCATATTTACCATCACAGCTAACCATTGTTCCAATTAATCCTCCTTTTTGTCTTCAGGATTCTTCTTGGTCATGTTCTCAGTGGGGAATGCTTTCAATTCCTCTTGCCCCTTGGATAAGCTTAGGAACATCTCCTGCAATTGTACATTTAGAGTTTGGAGATCTCTGACGGTTTGTTTGAGAGCCATTTTTCTGCTGAAATAAACAGCAAGAAAATGAGAAACTTGTCTTGAGAAATGCTTGTTATGTAATGACATGCATGATATGTAAATGAAATGTTTTCAAGGATCTTGCGGGATAAACATAAGAAAATGTTAGAATTCGGCTGCAACTTTGATTGAAGAACTTCGTATTATTGTCTGTCCTTCTATGAGAATCAAGCTCACCATGTTGAGTGGGTCCCAGCCTTTGACTCAGAATAACTCACTTCAATCTTTAACGGCATCTAGTTAGAAGAAAATAAATCCCCTTGCCCTTTTCTAGATATCGGTTCATGATACTTTGGCGGTGTTTGGTTAGAGGAAAATAAATCCTCCTGCCCCTTGCTAAGCATCTAGTTTATGATAACCTACATCAAAGGCCCTTGAGATCCTTGAAATGGTTAATGAAAATGTTATGATATGATGTCATGATGTGTATGCTATGCACCAAGAAAAAGTGTAAGGTGGTGAAAACAAGTAAGTCTTGTAAGAAGTCCAAATTATTAGATAATGAATACAAATAAGTCCTGCAAGGAATTCAAGTTGTTAGATAATGAACGCAAACAACTCACACAAGTATCCTTAGGTTCAGGCTTGCATGGAGTTTGTAGGTAAGTACCCTCTTGAGTTTTAGTTGGCTCAACATGTCCTAAGAAAAGTAATCGGGTTCTAGGAGCCTCAATATCACTGATCTTTCTCCCAAGAATTGTTTCAACACAAGCATCTAATTTGCGATCGAAATATCCTGAGAGTCTGATCTCAATGAGTGTAGCATCGAGTATCAACCAACTATAGTCTACACTAAAGTCGGCCATCTGACTACTTTCTAATGGCTAAGTTGTGTCAACTAAGGTTCTACGGTCAGTTAGTGCTTTATGACACTAAGCGGCAGCCCAGCATTCTCCTTGACTAAACTCAAGGGACACCGACACCAACCAATGTGTCACATTAACGTAGCCATCGCTTCAACCGTATCAGTATATACCATACAATTTTCACGATCTATTTCTACTTACCTAAAATTCCCCATATCCGGGTATAAGATCTTTACAAAAATAAACCCAAGCAAAAACCCTGAAATGTAAAGCATACAAATCAAGCAAGTAAAGCATTTTAAATGTGATATAAGTCTAAGGTAACCCCACTTTTAGTTTTCCCCAACAGGGTCTCCAGTTCTATAATACAGTGGGAGAACTGACTTTTGGTTTTGCATTTTATCGCAAATGTTGCAGATAGCAAAAGTCACCACTGACTTTTCTTTTATCCAATAAGGAAAGGGTGAAAAGAACAGGAAATACCTTTGAGAATTTTTCTGAGTTCGGGGGGTAGGTTATGAAAAGGGAACGTGTTAGCACCCTTTTCATCTGTAGTTATCTATGGGCTCTTAATCAGTATCTCACTTTTGAAAATGCTTTGTGAATGTTTAAGTTTGAAAATATTTTGAAAATACCTAAGTTTGGCAACTTTGTAATGATTACCGTATCAGTTGAGAATTCATACAAAGTGTTTGTTTTGAAAATATTTCAGTGTGTAAAAAGAAATGTTTTTGTGAGCAAGTGGTTAAGAACTATCTACCTAATCAAAAGTCTTTGTTCTTTTCCTCTTCCTTTAGGTAGTGTTATCCTACCATTAGTTAATAGCAATCCCTATCGTTGGATGTTTGAGGGACATGCACGGGTGATCGTACAGTCATAAAGGCAACTCGTAGGGTGGGCGCTTTAGCAATTTATCGTAAGGGACTAAGATCAATTACTAAGGCAGCATCGAAGGGTCATCGAGGGACTACGACATTTTAGCCGAGGGTCTTTACTAAAGTGTCTCACGTTCGAGGGACATGACTATTTTTTATCCTAAAGCAACAAGTGAGGTTACCCTAGAGGTGCGTGTGTGAAAAGTGATTCGTTTTCAATTAATTTGTCTTGATTAGGGTTATCTAGCGGTTATTTTAAATCTTGCCATACATGCCTAATTAATATACAGTTATGTATACAGACATATATACATATATAGGTGCGGAAAGTAAAGTGCAGGGAAATAAATCTAGGCTATTACATCCCATGAGAAGTTACATAATAAGGTAAAATGCGGGAAAATAAACTAAGCTTTTACAAAATCAATCGTGCGACCTATACATTTGTTTTCTAGAATTTAAATAGTAAAGAGAAAAGAAGTTAGAAGAAGGTATTTAAAACCAAAAAAAAAAATTTCTAAGTGTTAGGAAAATATTTGTTGATGTTTTTATTTAAGAAAAATAATTTAAGTGATAATAATAATTAACTCTAATTCCAAATAATTTACAAATTAATTGTGAAATAAAGACAAATTTAATTTAATTAAAACAATATTTTATTGGTCAAAAATTAAATTAATTAAAAAAACCTAATTCTATTTTTTAATGATTATTTATGGTCTTTTGATTTAAAAAAAAGTAATTAAATTAACTAAGCAAAAGCAAAAATAATAAAAACAAGAAAATTGAAAATTTGGAAACGAATTCGATGGTGGGGTTTTTTTTCTCTTGAATGTGCCTGTAAAGAGAGATCTGAAGCAAAATTATTTATATGCCTTAAAATGGCATATAGAGATTCGTGCATCAAAGCTTGCATGTGATACGTCAAACTCTTCCTAAATCATATCCTGAATACATTTGAGCTCATCAAACACATTAATAATGCATGAAATTTAAGATTGAATTCTAAGAAAAAAATGCAAATCGATGGAGTTTGAAGCACGAGTTCCAGGCACCAAATCTTTTGGTTCTTAGGCTGGATGTGTTCCTGAGGACTTCAGGAAGAGGTTTGGGCACTTGGTTTGGCTTGAGAGTGGCCGGATCATGTGATACGAATTTGCACTTTTCTTGAGAATTTTGAGAGATTTTTAAAGTAGTTCTTGAGGCAGCTTTTTGTGTCCTTTGTACTTGAGTATTGCATGTATTTATAGAGGAATAAAATGGAACAAGAACAAAACAAGAATCTTGTACCATCATGTCACAATTCATTGCAAAAAAACACATCGAAATCTTTCCAAAATTGTTAAAAAACATTCCAAACTTGAAGATTCTTGTTCCCAACATGTTTTCACGGTTTTAGCATGTATGCCATGCGTTCTTGGGCCTCCATGTGAATGAAATCAAAAGCCCATGTGCCTTGGCCCAATGATTTTATATTTTATTTGATTTACTTGCATTTAAATGAATAAAAATTCAAATAAAAGAAATAAAAATCATAAAAAATATATGAATGGATTTAGAGGTCTTATAAAACATTGTGAACATGTTTGAACATCAAAAGTTAGGCCTATTAGTCTAGAATTTCAAGTTTGCTCACTTTGTATTTCATGCATGTTACCAAAATTTCCCAATTTGAAATGGTCATAAATATGACAATTTTCATCTTTTGAATATGATCTTTGACTTTTTAAAAAGCTCGAGATGTCTTCTTCAATTTCCCTTTTGATCATTCTTGCATTTGGAGAATTTATCTCGATGTAAGTTGCCTTGAAAAAAATTGTTTTTTGTTGACTTTTGAAATGGCCTGTAACGTATGGGCTCATATCTCTCAAATGAAGCACTTTTTGGAGTTGAGAATACATATTCAAAGTTGTAGAGAATTGAATTTCCTTCAAAATAGGGTTTGGTTGGGGAAAAGTTGATGAAGCGTGTGAAAGTTATGCTTGTCAAAGTTCAGTTGACTTCTCCTAAGGAAACCCTAATTTGGAAAATTTTGACTTTTGATGATTTGAGGACTTTCCTTGAGGAATCATGATTAACTCTTGATCAAATGTTGAATATCACTTCGAAATATTGATGTTGACCAAAAATCTTGAAGTTTGACTGTATGTTGACCATAGTTGACTTTTTACCCATTATAGTTGATTTTCAATCATCTGAGCCATTGACTGAACAAACTTGTGATGCAAGACTTGAAACTTTGACATGAACATTGTTGAAAACCTATGGAGAATCATGGAAACCACTTGAGACCTTTGCAAACCAAACTTCCTTGAAAAACACAAGACTCTAGTTGTGGATCCCTTGCTTAGGAGGAGAATTGATTGGTCAACCCTTGAGTAGCCTTGAGTACTTGAGAGCCTTATAAGAAAGTTTTTTAAAGAAAATTGGAGGGAAACTTTTGGGGTACAACATAGACATTCATGTAATTTTCTCTATTATTACAAGAGGAAAAATAGTACACTTGCTATTTTTCCGATCAAGTTTTTGGTGTCGTTGTCGGGGACTTCCTAATCATTGAGTTTGATTGGAGATCAATTAAAATTTCATTGCTCTACAACTAAAATTTCTTTTTTGTAATTTCCATATTTTTGTTATTAAGGATTTTTCCTAACCTTTGCATGCAAGGAAAGTCCTCGGCTGAATTTTCTTTTGACGCAGAAATAGAAAGAACTTCTCACGCAAGGCATAGACAAGCTCGGTTAGTTAAATAGGAGTCTGAAGGTTGCTCAGATCATTTTGGTTCAAAGTTCGAAGAGGAAAAACAAATGGCTAAAGACCCACCACCACCTGAGAGACTTCTTGGGGATTACGGAGGAGCCAACGCTCTAGCAGGTCGGTCGACTATTGTGAATCAACCGATCAATGTTGCAAATTTTCAACTGCATCCTTCAACCATCCGCCAGCTCGAAAACAGATCTTTCACCGAAAAGATCAATGAAGATGCCAATAAGCATTTGCAGATATTTCTCACCATGAGCACTACTTTGAAGATTGAGGGACACTCTTAGGAAGCTAAGAAATTAAGGATGTTCTTGTTCATGCTGTCTGAAGATGCTGGAGTGTGGTTTTACTCATTACCTGCTGGAATTATCACTACTTGGGAACAAATGGAGAAGTCTTTTCTTGATGAGTACTTTCCTGCTGCTGTTTACATTTGCAAAAGATATGAAATTGTGAATTTTAAGCAGAAATAAGGAGAGTCGTTAGGTGATGCTTACAAAATATTCAAGAGGCTACTGGTGGCCTGTCCAACACACAACATGAGTCAAACTGAGTAAATGCAGATGTTTGTAAATGCTCTCCGAATAAAGATAAAGCAGCTTATTGATACAACAGTTGGTGGCTCAGCCAACTTTGCAACAACCACTAGTGTGAAGAAAATTATTGAAGCAATTGCTACAAATGAGCATCTGGAGCTATATGAAAGAGTTGTAAGCAATCCAGAGGGAGTGATTGATCTGAAGTTGGAAATTAATCAGCAACTGAAAATTGAAGAAGCCTTGGCTGCAGAAGTAGAGAAAAAGCTAAAAGCAATCAACATGGGTACTACTCAACAAGTAGCTCAGGTTCAACATGTACAGAATATAGCTTGTGAAATTTGTAGTGGACCGCACAGTACTGTGCAATGTCTTGCAACGCCACAACAAATTGAGGGGATAAAATTATTGAGGCAAAAAAGCCTATATTCTAACACCTATAATCTTGGGTGGAAGAATCATCCTAATTTCTCTAGAAATATCAGCAGCAACAAGCTCCTTAGAAGGTAGAGTGGGAGGTGGCTATTGAAAAGATGGTTGCCCAGACCTCTAAGTTTCAAGGAGACAAGGAGTAATCGTAGAAATACCACAGTTGCAATAAAAATTTGGAAGTTCAAATGGGGAAGATTGCACAACAGGTAGCGCTACAAGCACAAGAAAATTAGAAAAGTCATGAGAATGTTTTCAAAATAAGGAGTGAGAAAATAGCTAGAGAAAAAGAAGATGATGTGAGGTTTGATGACAATATCATAGAAGTAGATATGGAAGTGAGAGAGAACAATAAAAAAAAGGAAGAAGTGGCATCAATTGTAAAGCCATTTGAAGAGAAGACTAAACCAGAGATCAACTTATCGTATCCCTCTCGAGTGGCAAAGAAGGACACAAAAGAAAAATATTTTGAGAAATTTGTCAAAATTTTCAAAAAGATAGAGATCCACATACTCTTCTTTAAACCGCTCGACAAATGCATTTGTATCAGAAATTCATGAGGGAGGTATTATCAAAGAAGAAATCAACAGGAGAGGGATCGCTGCCCGTTGATAAGAAATTATGTACAATTGTGCCCGAGAGAAAAATACTTGTCAAGTAGAGGGATCTGGGGTCAGCTGTAATACCATGCACAATAAAAGACAGAGCTTTCAAGAAGGTTCTGGTTGATTCTGGCTCTAGTGTGAGTTTAATGTCATTATCATTTTTCAAGAAGCTCGGTATCGAGAAGATAAGCGGGAGTGGGACAAAATTGAAATTTGTTGATCACACTATCATGCAGCCATTTGGAATAGTTGAAGATGTTTTAGTAGAAATTGACAATTTTTTTCTCAGTTGATTTTCATATCATGGACATACCGGAAGATGAAGAGACTCCTATCATTCTTGGTCGACCATTTATGCTGACAAGCTGATGTAACTTTAATATCGAGACAGGTAATCTGACACTGAAATCATTTGATGAGGAGATAACCTTGAAGGTGTTGGAAATCAGGAAGCAAGGTGCAGGTGGAAATGATAAATCTTTGGTCGGAATGATCAAATTAGAAGGAGAAGGTAACAACTCAAAATCACAATTGAAAGAAGTCTAAAAAAAAATCTATCAGGTGGTAGCAATAGAAATTCATAAGTGCAGTCAACAAGGAAAGAAGAGAAAGAAGAAGGAACTCCAAGATGAAAAGATGGAAGTTGGAAGTGGTTGTAAGCACAAATTGGTTGACACGTTTGATCTGAATGAGTTTTGAATTGCGGATGAAACAAGCAACAAGGTGTGGAAAAGGAAGTATCCCCCATAAGGGGATGACTTGTCGAGCCATGCGAAGTTAAATGAAGTGCTTCATGGGAGGCAACCCACACTTTTAATAATTTAGTATCTTTTTGTTTTATTTGTAGGTAATAAAAAGGGAGTCTTACTGGTGAGAGCTAGGAGGCTGCAACATGTGTTGCACTACCCTTTGTGAGTCACCTTCTCGAGCTTGTTCCTAAACATTATGGTCAATGTTTAGTTCAAGTTTGGGGGTTTAATTGCTTTTCTTATTTTTGAATTATTTGTAAGTTTTGTATCCCAATTTTTGCCCCTAATATTCCTCTATCATCTCATACCATCACAATGCAATCAGATCACAAATAAAGGGTTTATGGTTTATCTTCTACTGTATCTTGTCTTAGGGTTTGCCTATGGAATCACCAACCATATTGAAAAGCCTTAAATTTTGTACTTTGTGTATGTATGCTTTTAACTAACCTCAAAATGTGGGCATTTTGTCCTTTGGAATATTATATTGTACGTCATGGCACAATTTCCTTCATCTCACCATCTCCTAGCACAGAGGATCAAAACTAGGGTTTGAAGTTTAATCAGGAGATCTTTGGATTTTTTGGCAATTCTTGATCCCATAATTCTCTATATAGTCATGAGCATCTATCATTGGAATTTTTATCATCAACTTTGGCTTGAAAGGGTTCAATTGATAAAAAAGGGGTAGAATGGTCATTTTGTTAGAAGACTGTCAAAATCAGTTGTTGACCAAGTGGACTTTTGGTCAACCATCAATTCAATATCCCTATTCTCATATTGCATGGTCAATAGTGCAAAAATATCAAGAGGAAGTGTGAATTGGAGTTAACTTGTCAAGGAAGTTATTAGAAGTTTTGAAATTTTCCTAAGTATCCATAGGGCTGAATTTTGACTGGCTACCATTTTCTCAATTTTTATTGAAAATGTGCAAACTTTATATTCCTAGAAAGAGGATGAAAAATTATCCAACTTTTTTAGGAGTGGCCACAAGTCCAAAAAATGAAAGGGAAAAAAGTTATGAAGCTTGGAAGATTTTGACACTTAGTGAAAACTTGGTTTAAAATGCAAAAATTTGACTTCTTCATGTCCATTTTTAATGACCATTTGGACTCAAATCAAAAAGTTGGCAACATGAAAGTTGTAGATTGAAGTTTTCTCTTCATTTTTCATTCAAGAATCATATCAAATGGTTAAGTTTAGAGAAAGATATGATGATTAGGATTTTTAGCTGAAAACTGAATTTTTGCCCAACACAAGGCAAGGCACGCGCTCGCCAGGCAGTCATTTCATCAAACATGTTGTGGGCGCAAATTCATCATCACTTTTCTATATGAAATATTCATTATTTTGAAAAATGTCCAACATCAAAGTTGAAGCCCTAAATGTGAGGAACAACTTTGCTTCAGAAAGTTTCTCAAAATTCTTCCTATAGTTTGAGATATAATTGTGAGAAGTAAGCACCATGCATGCTAAATTTTCTGCCCAGCCAGCCATCATGCGCGCACAGCAAGCCCAGGTAGGCAGGGCATTTTGTCAAACAGCTTGCAAGCATATGTTCATGGCCAAATATCTCATTGATTCAAGCTTCATTTTGAAAAATTTAGAACATGAAAGTTGGAGTATGAAGTGTCCTCTCCATTTTTGATTCAAAGTTTGTGACATTTCATGCACCATAGAGAGAGGTATAAGGAGGTAAAGAGGTGTTCATGAAATAGCATATTTGCATGAAAATACATGGTAATTTTTTGTGCCAACCAAGCCCACTTGTCAGCCCACACGTCCGAGCTATTCTCACTTACTCAAGAGCATGTGATTTGCATC
Organism: Vicia faba; assembly: GCA_948472305.1. Classification (NCBI taxonomy): domain Eukaryota; kingdom Viridiplantae; phylum Streptophyta; class Magnoliopsida; order Fabales; family Fabaceae; genus Vicia; species Vicia faba. The sequence goes on along the minus strand of OX451738.1, from coordinate 959,659,767 downwards.
CAAAAATAACATGAAAAACACAACACCTCACAACCTCCTCACATTTCTCATTTTCCATCACATTCTCTTTCTACACTCTATAAAAAGCCATTTCATTCAACAAGCAAAGGGTGGAAAAAAAGAAATCAGTAGCAAGCTCTTATTTCTCTCTCTCTCTCTTACGTAGCTCTCTTCTTTCCAAGCAAGAAGTTATTCTTCTCTCTCTTTCCTCCATTTTCAAGCAAGCTACCATTATCTCTACACATTCAAACAAGCTTCTTCTCCATTCATTGCTCTTTATTTGAGCCAAAGCACCATTAAATTCATTTCAAGGTAGATAGTCCATTTTTTATCTCTACTGCAACTTGCCTTTTCATTTTAAATCCATGAACCTTTTGAAGAATCCAATACCATATTCTTAATCCTTGCATTTTTCTGATCTATTTTCATTCTTGGATCGTTTATTTTGGTGGAGAATTGGAGAAAAGTGAATCACAAAACTGTTTGATGTAATGTGTAAATAAAAAAAAGTGTTCATGTAGCATTCTTCACGCGCGATTTTCTCCCTCATCAAGGCACAATTTCATAAAATTTTTGATCCTAACATGTTCTACTAATTTCAATCTTGAACTTCGGTGTTGGAATTTTTGGATTTCATCAAGAAATGAGTGAGTTATCGTGGCTTGAAAATGGTGTGTCAAAGCTGGAAAACGTGAGTATTATGGTTGCTTGGTAGGAATGATGATGTGTCCTGTTTTAATTGAACATGGCTTTAGTTCTTTTTACAGCGTGTTTTTGCAACAAAAAAAAAAGGGTAAAAGGCTTTATATTTTAATTTTCTTTGTTTTTTCTCCAATTTTCTTTTAATATTTCCTTCACTTAAAAAATTATGAAAAAATTATTTTAGACTACTTTTTCAATATATTTTCATATTTTCATATTTTTATTTTTATTTCATTTTTTTAATCATTTTTCCTGATTAAATAAACTCATGTAAATAAATAGGGTTTTAGTATTTCTTTTAAATCTTGAATTTTATTTTCCTATTTCTATTAAGTAAAAAAATCCATAAAAAATATTTTTGGACTACAATCTGAGATTATTACTCGAAAATATGTTTTGTATAATTTTATAAAAAAATTTGTTACATTTTAAAAAATCATTTGGACATAATATCTTTTATTTGCATTAATTTTGTTAGTTTGTGTAAATAATTTTCTATTTCTTTTTTCCTTTTGAGATAAAATTCAAGAAAAATATGTTTTCTGATCCTTTTAATTTTCTTGACATTTAAGTTATTTTACATCAAATTTATTTAGCCTTTGGATCTAATTGATTAATTTTTGAACTTAATTTCCTTTTTTAGGGTTTTTGCTTGATCATGCACATTAAGTGATTAAAATTTCTAACTTCCCATGCCTATAAAATCAGATGTGAAGTTGTTTGGAATGCTTGAACATGTTAAGACCATTAAAATCATATTTCTGGAATTTTACAATGTGATTTCATATTTTTCTTTCACAAATTATTCCCCAAAACCATCTAGTTTAAGGCTTACACTTGCTAGTTTCCAAGTTTGCATTTCTAAAGCAAATTTCCACATCAATCCAGGGACTCCAAATTTTATTTCTGACTTTAATAGGACTTTAGGAAGTTAGGGTTTTAATTTCATAATTTTTAAAGTCATTTTCATATTTTAAAACTATTTTTGACTTAAGATTGCATTTTGGGTTTTACCTTTGACTAATGTTTGTAAATTGAAAACTTTTGTAAATGATTCTTGTTTGATTATTTAAATAGCATGTGGTGCTGACTTGGAGCATATCTTGAGACAAATTCTTCAACATCATTGGGTCTTGGGTGTTGATAGGTTGGTAAACCAAATCCATTAAAATGGACGAATGATGTTGATGATATTTGAAAGTCTAATCCCTTCCCTCTTCAACTTATTCCCCTTTCTTATTGTATTACATGTTATGGGATTATGATCTCTATATAATTTATCCAAACATGAAGTACATAGATTTTTATTGACCGGCCTCAAAATAGGTGTGACTTCTACATAAGTCCACTTACGATTGCTTAACATAGCGCCAAATTTTGTCCCGATTCGAATAAATGATCATTCGTGGCCCAAACCTATGTTTGCAAGCCCAAGTATGTTAATTTGATCCTTTTGATCCAATAACTTTGAGATTCATTGTGTGGAGGCTTTGGTCTCACCAATCCTCTAATGGATCTTCATAAATTTTGGTCAACGCGGATCACTTAAACATCGTTGATCATTAAATGTTGCCTTGAGAATTCTTAAATGGATGATATACTTGACAAAAAGCAAATGCAACTTGTTGTTGAGAGGCTTTGGTTCTACCAATCCTCTAATGAGTTCCAAATGCAAGTTTCAATATGGTCATCCAACTAACCACTAATTCTTAACAATTGACTTTACTTTATGCTTTTATTTTTATGCTTTTACTTTATGTACTATTTACTTTAGCATTTATATTTCATGCTATTTTCATCTTTGCTCACTTGAGCATTTACTTTTATGTCATTTTTATTTTGCTCACTTGAGCTTTTCTTTTCTTTTTGAAGATACTTAATAATCAACATAAACCATAAAAAAACATTAACGATACTTGGACTATTTGGTTACTATCATTGGTATTATGGAGTATTGCACTTCTTGGACTTAGGATTAGAAACTTTGGCCTATGTTGGAGACCTTGTTACCTTAATTGATATTTTGTCTGGAGTTCTTGAGGTTTACCTCAAGACATTGGGTTGTTTGTTTGTTTTGTGTGCAGGTTATTGTGATTGCATACTTTGTTTGTAATCTAGAATTCACCCGTATATTAGAAGAGAATGAAGAAAGCTTTTGATAAGAAAGTAAAACCTCGTGAATTCAGAGAAGGCAACCTCGTGCTCAGGAAGATCATGTTTTTTAACTCTGATTCTAGGGGTAAGTGGACTCCCAATTTTGAAGGCCCATATGTTGTCAAGAAAGCCTTCTATGGCGATGCATTAATTCTTGAAACTATGGATGGTGAGGAGTTCCCACGTCCCATGAATGATGATGCAGTAAATAAATACTTCTCCTAAATAAATAAAAGAACATCGCGTTAAGTTGAAAACCCGAAAGGGAGGCTTAGGCAAAAAGGAGCGTCTCGGTAGGCCAAAACCCAAAAGGGCGGTCTAGGAAAAAATTAGAGACATAAATAGAATAAAATTTCCCGCTAAGTTAAAAACCCACAAGGTCAGCTTAGGAAAAAGTTAGGGACTTTCTTGGCAAGTAACTACATCAGACAAGACTTGATCATTGAAGCAAAAATCTTCTTGGATCCTCACCATACTTCAACAGAAGCTGCTGCTCATAATTTCAAAGTTGTTAGAGGGAATAGTGGTCATTGTATCTCAATGTATCTTTTCCATTATATATTACCATTTTCCGAACTTTGTAATCATCCGTGGAGTCTCACCATTTGCAGACTACCATTCTACCAATAAAATTTGAGCTTTTACCCAATTCTTTGTAATTCTTATTTTATTCAGCTTACAAGGACTCCATTTATTATTGATAATAATTTTCAAATCAAAAAGATTAAATAACAAAATTATTTTTCAAAAAGAATTTACAACTTACTTTTACTTTAGATTTTGTGATTCAAGAGGGAAAAAAAGTGGTGATCCCAGGAATGGACGAACTCCAGTAATTTTGGGAAGTTTTGTTTTCCCCCAGGAACGTTTTCGCTGGTATGCGCGTGATTTTTGTATATTGAAGACGATACCAATCGGTGTAAGGTGTGGTATTAGGTTTGTGATCCCATTATCCCCAGTAAAGTCTTGGTTCATTTTTTATTTTGGGTTTGCATGGTCTAAGGCCTCTATCCCAGATTCCCCAGCGAAGTCTTCCCTCATATGACGAAAGGTATTGTTCCCTTGGTGTGCTGAGATGAAACTATTTGCAAAATGTCGCTCTTTTTGGGAGTGTTGGCATTATTGTTAGTATTTATTTCCCAGGAAACTAGGCCAGGGCAGTATCTTTTCTAAGAAATGTTGAGACACTTGTCAACTTTTTAGGTTTTCACCCGCCAAGTGCAGGGTTTGATTTAAAATCCCCATAAGTTTGACCTCTTGCTATAATGTTAACTTCTTTATTCCACGGGAAGGTTATCCCAGAGCATTGTTATTGGAATAAGTTTGCGTGGTATGAAGACTCAATCCAAGATTCCCCAATGAAGGCTTCACTCATTTAATAAAAGTCTTTTCTCCCCGTGCATGCTGAGTTGGACTCATTTACGAAGCATCTCCTTTCAGCAGTACTTGCATTTTGTTTGATTGCCCGATAATCAGGCAAGGGCAACGTCTTATTGAAGATGTTTTGAGATGGTTATCAACTTTTTGGGTTTTCACCCGCCAAGTGTTGGGTTTGATTTAAGATCCCCATAAGATTGATTTCTTGCTGTAATGTTTGACTTCTTAACTCTCCAAGTTGTTATCCCCATGAGGTTTCATACTTTCTCCCCATAGAAGTTGGTGAAAAGCTCATGCTCAATAATGAAGAATGCATCTTGATTTCCCCTCGACGATGTGGTGTTGTCCTCCCCATTGAAGTTAACACGAGGTCCCTAGTTGATATCTCGATGATGAGGTACTATCTCCCCTAGTGAAGTTTGTATGATATTTCCCCTATGAAGTCAGCATGAGATCCTCAGTTGATGTTTTGACGATATGGTTTTCATCTGCCTTATTGAGATCAGTATTGTAATCCCCAGTAGAAGTACAGACTGTAAAACATTTGTTTTCCCCATAGAAGTTTGTGTGGTATTCCCTAGTGAAGCCTAGAGGAGGATGTTATATCCCTGTATCTGTATTGATTAATTGCTATGATGTGATTACTGTCAGATTATGTTCTTTCCCAGTGAAGTTAAGCCGTGAAATAGGATTTTGTTTCCTCAGTTGGTGCTTAATTTCTTATGGAATGTTCATCTTGGATGTGATTTAGCCGAGTATTGACTGTACCCGAGTTGGTTTTGTCTGGTTATTCCATGTATTATATGTCTGCTTTGTCAGCATATACATAATAACACTCATACATTCATACACACATCATACATAGTTGAATTTAGCAAATCATTGCTCATTCGCATTCATTAATATTTTGTTGACGTATTACCCTGTTTTACAGAGTCGTGTTGTCCTATCTCCAATAGAGTGTCAATCTTAAGAAGAAAGTGTATATTCTTTCAATTTCCCCACTGAGTTGTCCCTCGTGGAATATTTTTGCTTTAGCCTTCTTGCACAACTCTTTGTCTGGATTATTTGGGTTTCCTTCTTGAGTTCATTTCTCAAAGGATGTATTTTGGTTGACTGATTCATTCCGGTTTATTTCTAGTTTGAATCTTGGATCCCAACAATATTATTACTTGTGATGTCTGCAAGCTTCGAGCCTTGGTTTGAGAATGTGCATTTATTTTACACAAGAAGACTTTATCTCCTCAGCAAGAATATATTGGCATTTCCTCAGGAAGTCATGATTCATTCCCTAGGAAGTCATATTTCTTTCCCAAGGAAGTCATATTTAATTCTCCAGGAAATCATATTTCTTTCCTCAAGAAGCCATATTGCTTTCCCCAGAAAGTCATTTTTACAATCCTTCTTATAACAGCAAGTAGCCGGTCTCTTTATTTTAGCAACTTGTACTTCCCTGTAAAAGTCGATGTTACTTTTTTGCTATCTTCTCTATGAGTGGATAGTTTGCAGTTCGTTGTCAAATTACTCTAGTGAATGGCAAGTCTTTCAATATGACATAAACAATTCATTAAGAAATCTTTGTAAGTGGTAGTCTCTTTATTTGAGGTAGCTTATATATTACCCTTTCCAAGTGGAATGCCTCGGTTAAATAAGAAGTTGAGACTTGTTCTAGGTGAAACACCAGAATTTTGGGGAAATTTGTTATTATTATCTTTTCCTTCTACCTTCAGTGAATGTTGGTAGTTCACCTTCAGCGAACGTGGGTGTTATCTTTTTGCTACCTTCAGTGAACGTTGGTAGTTCACCATCAGTGAACGTTGGTGATTATTATCTTTTCTCTCTACCTTCAATGAAAGTTGGTAGTTCATCGTCAATGAACATCGATGTTATTCTCTTACTACCTTCAGTGAACATTGGTAGTTCACCTTAAGTGAACATTGGTAGTTCACCTTCAGTGAATGTTTATGATTATTATATTTTCTCTCTACCTTCAGTGAAAGTTGGTAGTTCATCGTCAGTGAACGTCGATGTTATTCTCTTACTACCTTCAGTGAACATTGGTAGTTCACCTTCAGTGAATGTTGGTGATTGTTATCTTTTTTCTACCATCAATGAACGTTGGTAGTTCACCATCAGTGAACGTTGGTGATTATTATCTTTTCTCTCCACCTTTAGTGAAAGTTGGTAGTTCATCGTCATGAACGTCAATGTTATTCTCTTACTACCTTCAGCAAATGTTGGTAGTTCACCTTCAGTGAACGTGGGTGTTATCTTTTTGCTACCTTCAGTGAACGTTGGTAGTTCACTGTCAGTGAAAGTTGGTGTTATATTTCTTTCTTCTATCATCAGTTAATGTTGGTAGTTCACCTTCAGTGAATGTTAGTGATTATTATCTTTTCTCTCTACCTTCAGTGAAAGTTGGTAGTTCATCGTCAGTGAACATTGATGTTATTCTCTTACTACCTTCAGTGAACATTGGTAGTTCACCTTCAGTCAACGTGGGTGTTATCTTTTTGCTACCTTTAGTGAACATTGGTAGTTCACCATCAGTGAACGTTGGTGATTATTATATTTTCTCTCTACCTTCAGTGAAAGTTGGTAGTTTATCGTTAGTGAACTTCGATGTTATTCTCTTACTTTCTTCAGTGAACGTTGGTAGTTCACCTTCAGTGAACGTGGGTGTTATCTTTTTGCTACCTTCAGTAAATGTTGGTAGTTCACCTTCAATGAACGTGGGTGTAATTTTTTTGCTGCCTTCAGTGAATGTTAGTAGTTCACCTTCAGTGAACATCGGTGCTATATCTCTTTTCTCTCTACCTTCAGTGAAAGTTGGTAGTTTATCGCCAGTGAACGTCGATGTTATTCTCTTACTACCTTTAGTAAACATTGGCAGTTCACCTTTAATGAACGTGGGTGTTATCTTTTTTCTACCTTCAGTGAATGTTGGTAGTTCGCCGTCAGTGAACGACGGTGCTATATTTCTTTTCTCTCTACCTTCACTAAAAGTTGGTAGTTCATCGTTAGTGAATGACGATGTTATTCTCTTACTACCTTCAGTGAACATTGGTAGTTCTGCCTTCAGTGAAAGTTGGTGTATCCTTTGACCTTTTACTGTCCTCTATGAGTCGATATCTTTTTGTTCTTCTACCCTCGACTATTGAGTTGGTAGTTCACAGTTATATGTCGATCACTTTTATCCTTTACTGTCTCTCCTCCATCTTTGAGTTGATGACACCTTATCCCCTCTTTGGGCTTTTCCCTAATAGAGTCAGGTCTTTTGATTCACCAGTGATTTATTTTCCTGTTTGGGTTTCTCTTTTGATCCTTATTTCCTTTGCTACATCCCCAGTAGTGTTTTACGTCCCTTTGAACTTGTTCATATGCATTCATACTCATAAGCATTGCATGGCATCTTAGGGCCAAAAATAGGGTTTATTTTATATTTAAGTATCTTCGATCACGTCGACACGAAGATTTTTAACCTTCGTATCTACGGATAGAAGAAACTTAAATAAGGGAAGCTATTGTACCCCAATTTTCCCCCTAAGATTCCTCTATCATCTCATACCATCACAATGCAATCAGATCACAAATTAAGGTTTGGGGTTTATCTTCTATTGCATCCTGTCTTAGGGTTTGCCTATGAAATCACCAATCATATTGAAGAGCCTTAAATTGTGTACTTTGTATATGTATGCTTTTAACTAACCTTAAAATGTGGGCATTTTGTCCTTTGGAATATTATATTGTAGGTCATGGCATAATTGCCTTCATCTCACCATCTCCTAGCACAGAGGATCAAAACTAGGGTTTAAAGTTTAATCAGGAGATATTTTGATTTTTGGGAAATTCTTGAGCCCATACCTCTTTACATAGTCATGAGCATCTATCATTGGAAGTTTGATCATCAACTTTGGCTTGAAAGGGTTCAATTGATGAAAAGGGGTAAAATGGTAATTTTGTCAAAAGACAGTCAAAATCAGTTGTTGACCAAGTGGAATTTTGGTCAACCATCAATTCAATATCCCTATTCTCATATTTGATGGTCAATAGTGCAAAAATTTCAAGAGGAAGTGTGAATTGGAGTTAACTTGTCAAGGAAGTTATTTGAAGTTTTGAAATTTTCCTAAGTATCCATAGGGCTGAATTTTGATTGGCTACAACTTTCTCAATTTTTATTGAAAATGTGCAAACTTTATAGGCCTAGAAAGAGGATAAAAAATTCTCCAACTTTGTAGTAGTGGCCACAAGTCCAAAAACTGAAAGGAGAAAAATTTATGAAGCTTGAAAGATTTTGACACTTAGTGAAATTTTGGTTAAAAATACAAAAAATTGACTTCTTAATGTCCATTTTTGAATGACCATTTGGACTCAAATCAAAAAGTTGGCAACATGAAAGTTGTATATTGAAGTTTTCTATTCATTTTTCATTCGAGAATCATCTCAAATGGTTAAGTGTAGAGAAAGATATGATGATTAGGATTTTGAGCTGAAAACTGAATTTTTTCCCAGCACAAGGCAAGGCACGCGCGCCAGGCAGTCATTTCATCAAACATGTTGTCGGCGCACATTCATCATCACTTTTCTATATGAAATATTCATTATTTTGGAAAATGACCAACATCAAAGTTGAAGCCCTAAATGTGAGGAACAACTTTGTTTCAGAAAGTTTCTCCAAATTCTTCCTACATTTTGAGATATAATTGTGAGAAGTAGGCACCATGCGTGCTGAATTTTCTGCCCAGCCAGCCATCACGCGCGCACAGCAAGCCCAGGCAGGCAGGGTATTTTGTCAAACAGCTTGCAAGCATATGTTCATGGCCAAATATCTCATTGATTCAAGATTCATTATTAAAAAAATTTAACATGAAAGTTGGAGTATGAAGTGTCCTCTCCATTTTTTATTCAAAGTTTGTGACATTTCATGCACCATAGAGAGATATAAGGAGGTAAATAGGTGTTCATGAAATAACATATTTGCATAAAAATGCATGGTAATTTTTTGTGCCAGCCAAGCCCACTTGCCAGCCCACACGCCCCAGCCCTTCTCACTTACTCAAGAGCACGTGATTTGCATCAAAAAATAACATGAAAAATGCAACACCTCACAACCTCCTCACATTTCTCATTTTCCATCACATTCTCTTTCTACACTCTATAAAAAGCCATTTCATTCAACAAGCAAAGGGTGGGAAAAAAAGAAATCAGTAGCAAGCTCTTATTTCTCTCTCTCACGTATCTCTCTTCTTTGCAAGCAAGAATTTATTCTTCTCTCTCTTTCCTCCATTTTCAAGCAAGCTATCATTGTTAAGCAAACAAGTTTTTTCGCATCTCCCTCTCTACTCATCATCTCTGCACATTCAAACAAGCTTCTACTCCATTCCTTGCTCTTTATTTGATCCCAAGCACCATCAAATTCATGTCAAGGTAGATAATCCATTTTCTCTCTCTACTGAAACTTGAATTTTTGTTTTAAATCCATAAACCTTTTGAAAAATCCAATAGCATATTCTTAAACCTTGCATTTTTCTGATAAATTTTCATTCTTGGATCGTTTATTTTGGTGGAGAATTGAAGGAGAAAAGTGAATCACAAAATTGTTTGATGTAATGTGTAAATAAATAAAAAAGTGTTCATGTAGCATTCTTCACACGCGATTTTCTCACTCATCAAGGCACCATTTCATAAAAAAATTTATCCTAACATGGTCTACTAATTTCAATCTTGAACTTTGGTGTTGGAATTTTTGGATTTCATCAAGAAATGAGTGAGTTATCGTGGCTTGAAAATGGTGTGTCAAAGCTGGAAAATGTGAGTATTATGGTTGCTTGGCATGGATGATGATGTGTCCTGTTTTAATTGAACATGGCTTCAGTTCTTTTTACAGCGCGCTTTTGCAAAAACACGTGTAAAAGGCTTTATATTTTAATTTTCTTTGTTTTTTCTCCAATTTTCTTTTAATATTTCCTTCAATTCAAAAATTATGAAAAAATTATTTTAGACTAATTTTTCAATATATTTTCATATTTTTATTTTTATTTTTATTTTTATTTTTTTATCATTTTTCTTGATTAAATAAAATCATGTAAATAATTAGGGTTTTAGTATTGGTTTCAAATCTTGAATTTTATTTTCCTATTTATATTAAGTAAAAAAATCCATAAAAAATATTTTTGGACTCCCCTCTGAGTTTATTACTTGAAAATATTTTTTGTCCAATTTTATAAAAAAATTTGTTACATTTTAAAAAATAATTTGGACATAATATCTTTTATTTGCATTAATTTTGTTAGTTTGTGTAAATAATTTTCTATTTATTTTTTCCTTTTGAGATAAAATTCAAGAAAAATATGCTTTCTGGTCCTTTTAATTTTATTGATATTTAGGTTATTTTACATCAAATTTATTTGGCTTTTGGATCTAATTTATTCATTTTTGAACTTAATTTCCTTTTTTAGGGTTTTTGCTTGATCATGTACATTAAGTGATTAAAATTTCTAACTTCCCATGCCTATAAAATCAGATGTGAAGTTGTTTGGAATGCTTGAACATGTTGAGGCCATAAAAAGATTTTTTTTGGAATTTTACAATATGATTTCATATTGTTTTCACAAATTATTCCCCAAAACCATCTAGTTTAAGGCTTATACTTGCTAGTTTCCAAGTTTGCATTTCTAAAGAAAATTTCCACCTCAATCCAGGGACTCCAAATTTTATTTATGACTTTTATAGGGCTTTAGGAAGTTAGGGTTTTAATTTCATAATTTTTAAAGTCGTTTTCATATTTTAAAACTATTTTTGACTTAAGATAGCATTTTGGGTTTTACCTTTGAATAATGTTTGTAAATTGAAAACTTTTGTACACGATTCTTGTTTGATTCTTTAAATAACATGTGGTACTGACTTGGAGCATATCTTGAGAAAAATTATTCAACATCATTAGGTCTTGGGTGTTGATAGGTTGGTAAACCAAATCCATTAAAATAGACGAATAATGTTGATGATATTTGAAACTCTAATCCCTTCCCTCTTCATCTTATTCCCAATTCTTATTGTATTACATGTTATGGGATGATGATATTTATATAATTTATCCAAACATGAATTACATATATTGTTATTAACCGGCCTCAAAATAGGTGCAACTTCTACATAAGTCCACATACGATTGCTTAACATAGCGCTAAATTTTGTCCTGGTTCGAATAAATGATCATTCGTGGCCCAAACCTATGTTTGAAAGCCCAAGTATGTTAATTTGATCCCTTTGATCCAATAGCCTTTAGATTCATTGTGTGGAGGCTTTGGTTCTACCAGTCCTCTAATGGATCTTCATAAATTTTGGTCAACGCGGATCACTTAAACATCGTCGAGCATTAAATGTTGCCTTGAGAATTCTTAAATGGATTATATACTTGACAAAAAACAAATGCAACTTGTTGTTGAGAGGCTTTGGTTCTACCAATCCTCTAATGAGTTCCAAATGCAAGTTTCAAGATGGTCATCCAACTAACCACTAATTCTTAACAATTGACTTTATTTTATGCTTTTATTTTTATGCTTTTACTTTATGTACTATTTAATTTAGCATTTATATTTCATGCTATTTTCATCTTTGCTCACTTGAGCATTTACTTTTATGTCATTTTTATTTTGCTCACTTGAGCTTTTCTTTTCTTTTTGAAGATACTTAATAATCAACATAAACCATAAAAAACATTAATGATACTTGGACTATTTGATTACTATCCTTGGTATTATGGAGTATTGGACTTCTTGGACTTCTTGGACTTAGGATTAGAAACCTTGGCCTATGTTGGAGATCTTGTGACCTTAATTGATATTTTGTCTGGAGTTCTTGAGGTTTACCTCAAGACATTGGGTTGTTTGTTTGTTTTGTGTGCAGGTTATTGTGATTGCATACTTTGTTTGTAATCTGGAATTCACCTGTATACACCCGTTACTCTGCCCAATTTTTGTGAAGACTTAATACACTTGAAGTTTGGTTCTCTCAAGAGGTCTAGTATCTTTGCTTGCTTGGTTTCAATCCAAAGAATGAGAATTCTATCTTGACTCATAATGTCAAGTATTGGCTTCTTGTTGGTTAGATGGTTCTTATCCCTAGATTTTACCTTATGCTTTAGGATAGTCTCTTCTTCTCCTCCCATTTTCTTTAACTTCAAAAATCTCCTCCCTCCTTTTGATAACTCTTCTTGTTTCTAAACTTGAACAACTTTCATAATAAACTTGGACTTAGGTCCATGCATTTTTAAAACATTTTCATGAATAAATTTCAATTAACTTAATAATATCTTGACATTTTTTATGAGAAGACTAAAATTCAATCAATCTCATTCAAACCATTTTGCCACTTTGGCTTTTACTTTAAAACTTTTCTTAAAAGATTGGACTCTTGTCAATCCTTGTAGTGATGCAAACAACTATACTTCTACAATATGTAGTGAAGTGGGATATTTTCCACTTTGGTGTTGAATGAGGCATTGTTAATTTTAAAATCCAAGCCATATCCTCCAATTTGAGATGATGAAAATTCTCCTTTCTCATGATTGTGGGTGGTAAGTATGTTTTCCACACGGACAATGACGATGATATCTTATCTTATAAAATTAACCAACACACATGTGTTTTGAAATTTTTAAAGATGAACTACGTATACCCTGATCCCCTATTGCACGAAAGGTGGTACATAGGCACTAAAGGTTTGCAACCGCGGCGGGTGCAAAAATCATAAAAAATATATTTATTTTCTCACCTGCACCATCTATTTTACATATAATATTTTATAGCCAAAATATACAGATTTTACAAAGAGGTTCCTACGGAGTACCGTAGATCTTTAGGGTGCTAATACATTCCCTTTTCATAACCAACCCCCTTACATAGAATCTTTCCCCCTCTTTTTGGGTTACTCGCTCTTTTCTCATTCCTTTGGAAACAATAAAGTGCGGTGGAAATTTTTATTTTGATCTGTATAAGTCTAGTCAATCCAATGGCTTAGTCTTAAACACTTATACCGCTACAGTTAGTGCTCTATGAATTGCTGTGTAAATCCACGAGTTGAAGTCCTCTTAGTTGGCCGGAATTTTTTTGAGTCTCATAGAGTTCAAGAATAGTATATAGAGACAAAGGTATGGTTATTCGAGGGTAGGAAGTTCGAAATAGCATGACAGAGATACGAGTCTAACGTGTAGATTTGTACCATAGTGCTTAAATCCTAAGAAGTACTCATAAAGTAGTTTATCCTCACAGTCTGGCATAACATAGATTCATATGCATGTATGATTGAAGGAGAAAGAAATAAATTTGGAAACAAATGATGAAAAGGAAGTAAAAGGCAATTGGCTCGCTAAGTTGGGTAGCCCTCACCAGGTTATTTAGCCCAAAAGGGGGTTGTTCCCCAAACGCCGTCCATAATAGACAATATATAAACTGAAAAGTTTTGAAATTTTTATCTGAATTTATAAAGGAGCAAAAGATCTTATTTGGCACCTGAGAAAAAATCTCTCTTAATCAGTCTTGTGCATGAGATGATCATTAATAATTATAATTGCCTTAATTTGACTATCCGAATGAAAAAGGAGGAAAATCGAAAAGAGACTTAAGTATAAAGCATAGTTAGAGAGGTATCTGAAGAGGAAACTATAAATTTAAAGATTCTTAAACAAACTCTTTGCATCATGTGATCATCGGACGAACTACTTTTTGATCAATTTGAATGGATGTTTCACGTATGAGTAACAGGCTGCTATGATTTTCTTGAAGTTCTTGTAATGGTCGCTTGAGGTCATGCAACAGTTTAAGTTTGGGGGAGTTTAACCAGTGGTTTTTACACAGGAATTATGCATTTATTTCAGTCATTATTTCTTTTAATTGAATGGTGTTTTATTCCATTTTACTGCATTTTATGTCATGGTTTTGTATTTTAGTGTTTTCAGGTTCAAACGAATAAAACGGGATAAATCGGGGCAGAAAAGTGCAGGATTCAGAGATTTGGAAAAAGTTCAGATTCAAGCAAGGAAGAAGGCGAAATGGGCGCCCGTGTCACACGACATGGCCCGTGTCAAGTTAGCTAATGCATGAACTGTTGGAGGAAGGACCGAAGGCAATATGGGTGCCCGTGTCACATGACACTGCTTGTGTCAATTTAGATGGAACCAAAAAGTGTGACTAGCGCATATCTCATATGCTGATATGGGTGCCCGTGTCTGGTGACACGACCCGTGTCAGCTTAGGCGTGTGACATTCAAGTTTTGAGATTTTCCTGTATTCTTGGATCATTAAGGGTACTTTGGACATTTTGTATCACAGAAGGACGACCTAACGCTATAAAAACTTGTTTGGGAGAAGAAGAAAAGGAATTTTTTAACGAGGAATAATTGGACGATAGAAGATTAAAGTATATGCATGTTTTGGGAGAATGAAGACCTTTCATAAGCGGAAGCAATTGAAGATCAGAGTTCACCATTAATTTGTGTAATGTCTATCTTTATCGTTATTGAAATTTGTTTGAATATTATGTGCGGCTAAACCCCCCAATGCTAAGGGGTGTCCCTGATTTTCAAATGTATTGACTATAAATTATTGATTTCTAATACAGTAGTTTCCTTTCAATTTAATCGTTCAAGGTTTCTAATGCTTTCCTGATGGGACCAATTAGGATTAAGTTACAGTTAACAACCAGCTGGACTGCAGTTGTTAAGGTTTTTGTACGATTAGGTTATAATAGATATCACCTAGGACTAGGGATACCATATAGTCACTGTATTTAACCCTTGATAAGATAAAGGCTTGACTTCATCAGATATTTCTAAGGACTTATGATTTAGGAAGGATGGTTAAAGGATTTATCACTAAGGACTTAGGGGAAAATAATCTAAAGGGCCGGTAGTTAAAGGTAATGAACTTGTAGAAGAGATCAATAGTGAAGGTAATTACAGGGAAAACCACATACTCACCCCTAGCATAGTATTCATACTAGTAAAAAAGTCATAATTTACCTTCGCATATTTTTAATTATTGTTAAGTACAATTACCAACCTAAAACCCCACATTGAGTTTTGTTTAATTGAATCTCGCATTAAACTCGGTAATTCTATGCAGTCCTTGAGATTGACATTTGGGGAATTTTCCCTGTTATTACAAGAGGAAAAATAGTACACTTGTTATTTTTCCAATCACTAAGCATGTCGAAATATTAGTTAGGTAGTTGATATTGTTTAAAGTGTAGTATTTAAAGTGTATTATAATACTACATCGATTGACATTTTATTTTTCAAAGAATTATAACATGTCAATCGATTAGCCTTAACAAGTGAAAGGATTGTCTTGGCTATTTTGTAATCAATTTTCTCAAAATCTAAGTAGAACCAATTGATTGGTTTGAAGGGAACAATCAATTGTTACAATTTCTCTCAACTTGTGAAGAACCAATCGATTGGCTTGCCAAGTCAATCGATTGACACCAGGAAAATATTAGTTTTTCTTCATATAAACACCAAACCAGCCGATTAATATCCTAACCCATAGCCAACCCAATCAAACTAGAAGCCCCATTCTAATTTTAAAAATAGACATAAATTTAAAAAAAAATACAATTATAATAATGGAAAAATACCTATTTTGGTCCCTTAACTATAAGTCATGGTTCACTTTGGTCCCTTATCTTTTTTCGTGCTAAATTGGTCCCTTAATTTTCAAAATGATACAAATAAGTCCCTTCCATCTACTCCGTTAGTCAGATTCTGTTAAAAATCTACGTGGCACATTTGGCCAACTATTGTGATAGAGTTAGCGTTGGAAAAACCGACGCTAAAAACTATTTCTGGATTTTAATAAATGTTCACCCACCCTCAAACTAACAACTAAATGTTGTCTCTTCAAAATAAAATGACAACAACGCTTCAACATTTTTTAAAATGGAATTCTCTCTCTCAGTTCAGCGTCTCTTTCTCTTTCTCTTTCTCTTCAAACAACAAAAATTAAATAAAAGCTCAGACAACAAATATGAACCGGTGGTACATAAGAACACCTGTGGTGGTGGTGAGAAATAACATGGCAGCACTGAGGAATGCCACGGCAGCGCCACCGTAAACCTACCTTGAATTCGATAATCTTAACACCAATCCCCTCCATTTTTACACATAAAACATGAATTTGAGCTTGGATTTCCAAGATTCTCAACAAAATGGTCGGATCGTCCTCGCTCCCAACCTAACCCTAAGTCCAAATTTCCAATAGAAATCCACAATTGAAGCAAAGAGAAGACACGCAAGGAGGTAACAATATGAAATCGGAGGCTTACCACAATGAAATCACGGATTCGAAGGTTTTGAAGGTATTAAATATTATTTCATAAATTCTCCAGCTATTCTTCTCCTTCGTCTTCTTTTGGTGATGTTGTCTGTGTTGCTGTTGTAGACTTAGGTTGGGAATTATGTGAGGTCTGTGATTATAGAGGTTAATATGGTTGTTATGGTTTACATGGAAGATGTAGATCAATGGTTGTTTAATGGTGTGGTGAAGAGTGAGCAGATCTGTTAGTTTCACGATGCTATTTGAGAGTGGTTTATAATGAGTACAAGGTTCCAAAAATGGTTGAAGTTTAAATCAATCCTCCCTTGAAAGTTAGAACTATTTGAGAGTGCTATTCCATTTTAAAAAATGTTGAAGCCTTGTTGTTATTTTATTTTTAAGAGACAACATTGAGTATTTAGTTTGAGGCAACCGGTGGGTGAACAATAATATAGTTTTTAGCGTCAGTTTTTCTGATGCTAACTTCGTCACAATAGTTGGTCAAATGTGCCACGTAGATTTTTAACTGACTTTGACTAACGGAGTAAACGAAAGGGACTTGTTTGTATCATTTTGAAAATTAAGGGACCAATTTGGCACGAAAAAAAGATAAGGGGCCAAAGTGAACCATGACCTATAGTTAAGGGACCAAAATGGGTATTTTTTCTATAATAATTAAAAATGAAACAAAAAAATATAATTATATATTAATAAAAAAATTAATTATAATTATTTTAACTTTGATCAATCTAATTTTTTTAATGGATTGAATTTTTGAATTTTTTTTATTAATAACCAAGTATTAAAAAAATATTTCGCAAATAACCGGGTTTCGGAAAAAATTACGCAAATAACCATGTTTGAGATGGCTCCACAAAGGAGGAGCCATCTCATTTGGCACATGCACCTAGGGTTTTGCCCTAGGCGCCATCTCACTTGGCGCCTCCATTGGCTTTTAGCCAAGTGAGATGGCGCATGCTCCTTAAAAAGGAGAGGAGGCGCCATCTCACTTGGCGCCTAGGGCAAAACTAGGGTTTTTTGCTGTTTTATAAATAATTCGTCCGTTTCTTTGAAATTTCTCACACTTTCTCGCACTGTATTTTTATTTTGTACTCCCTTATTTACGTAATGACGTCGCCTATGATTTTTAGCAGAGATGGTTACGTTATATTCTCCGCCACGAAACCTGCGATGAAAATGAAATTCTGGCACATTCACTCCATGGAGCGTCTGAAGCGGGAGTTGATGCGGTGGCTAGATGGAGACATCGCCGAGGGGGAAAAAATTCGAAGGATCCAGCGAAAACGAACAACAACCTCGCATGCGACAGGAAGACCTAATGTGTGGTTGGAGGAAGTCAAAACAGACAGTGATGTAATGCTGATGATGCATGGGTCAGATGAAATTGTGTTAACAGTTGTAATTTCCTAGATTGATTATCGTTAATCATTGTTGTACGCGAAAACCCTAATGTAATTTCCTATATTGAATTTCTTAAATTGTGTGAACAGTTTTATTAACGGAAAACCCATAATGTTTACAACACAAATATTGAAAAGATTTATTGTATTACAAAATTTATGTGGTCGAGCCAGACGCCCGATTCGGACAGTTTTTGCAATTGTGTCCGACCTGACGGCATAAACCACACTTTCTTTCCAACCTGTCAAGATCGTCCATTTCTGTTGTTATGCGCCTGCTTTTGGGACGACCCTTCTTGTTCCTTCGCATTTGGTCATTGTGCCAAACTATATCACCGTTGTATTCAGGCCAATAGTCCGGTTTTGCCACCAAAGGAAAGTTGTTGTTGTAAACAGTGAGCAATGTTTCAGATTTATAAACGTTTGAGAGCAGTTGAAGCGCGTCTTGATGGGTATGCGCACAAGCGGCAATGACATGAGAGCAAGGCATACGAAAAGCTTGAAACCTGCCACAATCGCACCATTGAGAAGGTAAAATGACCCTGTATTCTTGTCTTGCCAGGCCTTCATTGTGGTCAATTGTCTCTTTCACAATGAAGTTGTGGCTATGGCGGTCAAACCGTGTAACCATGTGAGTGTTGGCTTTAGCACTTTCAGCCTTAATGTATTTCATACAACTTTCACTCCATAGTTGTCCTGATTGCAAGACCGCATACCACATTTCACCTCTTTTGGCAAATAACGCAGCCATCCTAAAATACGTGGATTTCACCAAGGCAGTGATGGGGAGGTTTCGTATGCCCTTGAATACCCCATTCATTGATTCAATAAGATTTGTTGTCATATGCCCCCATCTTTGGCCATTGTCGTATGACCTAGTCCACTTTTCGACCGGTATATTGTCGATCCACATACCGGCTTCTGGGTTAGACAAACGGATCTCGTTGCGGTAATATTTGAATGTGGGCTGTGTCAGTGCGTATCCCGTATTCATCACCGCTTTCCTCAATGTTTTGTCCTTGACCTCCCTCGAGAAATTCTGGACGATATGCCTGACGCAATAGACATGCGTAGAAGGAGGGTCATGCCAACCATTTGCCGGATTATTATAGGCACTTTTAATGGAGGCATGTCTGTCCGATATCAAACAGAGATCTGGTTGAGGAGCCACGTGTGTACGAAGATTTTTCAGGAAAAAGCTCCAAGCACCACTGGTCTCCCCCTCGACAAGGGCAAACGCAACGGGGAAAATGTTATTGTTTCCATCTTGTGCAACTGCCATCAAAAGCGTGCCTTTGTACTTCCCATACAACCAAGTCCCGTCTATTTGTAGAATTGGTTTGCATGATGCAAACCCTGTGATGCATGGTTGAAAAGCCCAAAAGACGCGACTGAATATTCCGTTGCCATGTAGTAGACTACCATCTTGAGCGTACGCTGGCAATGTTTCCAGAACATAAACACTACCTGGAGAATATGTCTTGAGTGCATTTAGGTAGCGGGGAAGTTCTCGGTATGACTCCTCCCAGTTTCCGTACACCCTTTCAATCGCCTTAGTCTTTGCTAACCACGCCTTACGGTAAGACGGAGTGTAGTTAAAAACCGTGGTGATGTGGGAGATGATTGTTTTCACCTTCAAAGAAGGGTCGTTGCTGACCAGGGGTAGGATTTCTTGACAGATTAGATCATGGTTGAGTTTTCGGTGGTCTTGTGATTGAGTGGAACTTACACAAGTATGGGTAGTCATGGAACCTATGACCCAGCAGTCACCCCTTAGTCTGTATGAAGCGGTCATCTTGAACATGCAGTCAGGGTGGACACACTTGATCTTGTACCTTTCCGGGTTTACACGATCCACCTTATAATCAACCGAGTTGAGCATGTGAAATTTTTTGATGGCCCTTATGCATTCCTCTCTATTACGAAACTTGTCCTTCTCTTTCAAATTTTCATCTGATTGCATATACGGTTGGAAAAACAAGTCCGTAGAAGGTTCATCTCCGCCCATGTTGAAGTTTGTCATGTGCGTAGGTGGTGTGTAGATTTTGTCGGTAGGAATACTTGGGATGCCATCATCGTCAGAATCGTCGTTCACCATTTCATCGAACTCTAACTCGTTATCTTCTTCTTCATCATCAACTGCATCCACCTCATCTTGCTCATTCTCCAAAGGATCAACCTCCTGTGTCACCGGAGGCTCTACCTCCTGTGTCACCGGAGGCTCTTGAAACAGAACGTACAACTCAATAGAGTCGCTTCCAGAATAGACATGGCTGGAAATCATATTCTGGAAATCCTCGTCATCTTGAATTGCAACCTTATAAAATATGACTTGGTTGTTTCCAAAAAAGACTGGACTCTGATAAAATATCTGGGATACTGGGCCTCGTTCAAGTTTGGCCTCCAATCTTTTCTTAAAGTAGGAGAAATTTGCTTTCCCGTTTAAGAGAAATCGGACATTGTCGGTGTTTCTAAACAAAAACCCAACTGTGGGACACATGTATGTCTCACCGTTGAAATGTGCTTTGACAACAAATTGTGGTGAAGAGGCCATTGTGTAGAATTGTTTTAGGTATGAAGGTGGGAATGTTTTGGGTTTATTGATTATATGAAGGTATGAATGCTGGAATGTTTGAAGGTTAGATGACTGATTCGAAGGTTGGAAAATTTTACAGTTTATGTGAATGAATGTTATGTTCAACCTAAGGCAAAATATTTCAATTAAGTAAGTGATGCAACCCCCCAAGGCTGCCAATAATATTACATGCATGGGCTTATGCTGCCACCTAGCCTGGCCCTATTCTACACACATAAATGTTTTGTGTAAGCCTGCCACCCATCAACTCCAATGGCCTTGCATGCAACAGAGAAAGGAATCCCAAAGGCTGTCACGTAGCCTGAGCCAATGCTGTAAAACGTGACACCTCTTATTCGCCAAATGGGGTGGCGACACCATTCAATTTTGTACTATTTCGCCAAGTGAGATGGCGCCTCCCTAACTGTCCAATCGTGATACATGCATGGGCTTATGCTGCCACCTAGCCTGGCCCTATTCTACACACATAAAAGTTTTGTGTAAGCCTGCCACCCATCTACTCCAATGGCCTTGCATGCAACAGAGAAAGGAATCCCAAAGGCTGTCACGTAGCCTGAGCCAATGCTGTAAAACGTGACACCTCTTATTCGCCAAATGGGGTGGCGACACCATTCAATTTTGTACTATTTCGCCAAGTGAGATGGCGCCTCCCTAACTGTCCAATCGTGATACATGCATGGGGTTATGCTGCCACCTAGCCTGGCCCTATTCTACACACATAAAAGTTTTGTGTAAGCCTGCCACCCATCTACTCCAATGGCCTTGCATGCAACAGAGAAAGGAATCCCAAAGGCTGTCACGTAGCCTGAGCCAATGCTGTAAAACGTGACACCTCTTATTCGCCAAATGGGGTGGCGACACCATTCATTTTTGTACTATTTCGCCAAGTGAGATGGCGCCTCCCTTACTGTCCAATCGTGATACATGCATGGGCTTATGCTGCCACCTAGCCTGGCCCTATTCTACACACATAAAAGTTTTGTGTAAGCCTGCCACCCATCTACTCCAATGGCCTTGCATGCAACAGAGAAAGGAATCCCAAAGGCTGTCACGTAGCCTGAGCCAATGCTGTAAAATGTGACACCTCTTATTCGCCAAATGGGGTGGCGACACCATTCATTTTTGTACTATTTCGCCAAGTGAGATGGCGCCTCCCTTACTGTCCAATCGTGATACATGCATGGGCTGCCACCTAGCCTGCAAGAGTGACACCTTACATTATTTGTAAATGCATGCATGCATATGTGTAACTCCCTAAGCATGCAAATGTGACACCTCGCAGGCATGCAACCACTACATCAAAATTATTTGCCTATAAATACATACCTTATGAAACATCTCTCACACCCACACAACTCTCACTCTCTGCTACGAAATATTTCTTAAGTCTATCATACTCTTTATTTCTTCCTAAGTCTTTCATTCTCTCAAGCGTTCTGAAGAATGGCCTTTCTAACAATGGGAGATACTCACAGAGGCACAAGGGAAAACATTGCTGCATTTGTAAGTCTCTTCTTTGGTTATACATTTTTCATACTTTAAAAAACGTGTTGTTCATCTTAATTAATCTTACTCTTGTTTAATTATGATCTCAGGATACACAAAGATTCAGAATCCGTTCGCACAAATACCTGGCTCCCGACCCTTTTATCGTCCCTTATCTGGAATATGCAGGTTTTGGACACGTGATAAAGATCTCCAACTGCACCATTGACTCCAAATTCATCCTTGCAATGTTGGAGAGGTGGAGACCGGAGACCCATACATTTCACCTACCAATAGGTGAATGTACCATCACTCTCGAAGATGTGTACATGCTACTGGGCCTCCCTATTGACGGTAAAGCGGTGAACGGGTCGGTTCAACAACCCAACTCACAGTGTGAAGAACTGTTGGGTAGGGACATGGTAGAAGGTGGTGGAGCAAGAGGGCAGGGAATACTACTCACTGACCTAAAACGGCATTATGCAAGTATGGAATTAAATGAAAATTCCTCAGAGAATGACCGAGTAGTAAAAGCCCGAACGTATATTATGATACTTTTTGGTACTTTTTTATTTCCCGAAAGTACGGGAAATAGTGTAAATTTCATGTACTTACATTTACTAACAAATTTTGATAAAACTAGAAAATTTAGTTGGGGTTCTGCAGTATTAGCCCACCTGTACAGTTCCTTGTGCAAAAACGCAGTCAAGGAAAAATGTACATTTTATGGGTGCGCATTTTTACTACAAGCCTGGGGTTGGTGGAGGATGGAGTCCTTAAACCCCATCAACAACAACACTTTTGGTTTCCCTTACGCAATAAAGTAAGTCATTAAGTTATAGCATTTATAACTATTCTTCTCTTTCCAAAATATATGCTAAAAATAACGTGTTTCTCATTTCCTATAGGTACTGCGTGAGGGGTATGGATTACAGAAAGAATCCCAGATTCAATGTCGCACTCTACCGGAATCTGTTGGATCACTTAGGCCCAGATGACGTAAGTCGTAGCTTTTAACTTTTGTTCATTTTAATTATTTATACATTACTTTTGCGCTTACCTGATTTAAATTTTATCGCAGTTCGTCTGGAGACCATATTTGGGTTTGGACCATTCTCCAAATCCAGAGGATGCAGCAACTTGGACTGCAAAGACGGCACTCATTCGGTTCAACATTGTGGAGATGCACCACAGCGACCGTGTGAAGATGCAGTTCAGAATGATCCAAGAGATACCAAGTGATCCAACAGATTTGTCCCCCTGGCATCTAAAAAGGGTCGACGCCCAGTGGAATCTAACCAACTGGAAAGACTTTGCTCCAGAATGGTGTAAAATGTGGCAAAGGCGTCACCGCTACATCTTGCAATCCCCTATTTTCCTTACTCAAGGTAACATGCGACACACCGATCAATATATGTCGTGGTATAGGTCGGTTAGTAACCCAGATATGCACGTGTCTCATCCGAGGTATTTGGTTGACCCACGCACACAATGGGCACAACCCTCGATTCCCCACCAACAAACCCAAAATCCATCAACCTCAAACCAACCCCCAAGAAGAAACAGACCAACAAACACACAACCACATTCCCCACCACAACACAACTACAACCAAATGCCGTACTACCAACCACAATCACCGCCAAACTACCAATACCCAGATATGCCTCAAACCCAACCACAATACCAACCCCAATACCAGCAAACCCACATACCCCATACACAATTTCAGTCTTCCACATATCCCAATATGGGGCCCTCAACATCCAGCCTTAGCCCTGATATGGGAATGTCAGAAGATTATGACCAACCCGACCAAACCTACCATCAACCACCATATCACCAAACAACCCAACATCCACAGTACCAAACACCCCAAGATCCATTTCCTTTCTACCCCCCATACTCAGACGACCAATGCTACCGACCAACCATGGAACCCCACCCACCGCCAACACGACCAAACTTCGAGGGTATGGGTAACCGACTGTACCAGAGCGGATCTTCGAGATATGGAGATCTTACTGATTTTATGGATTCGGATCGCATTGACTTCGCTGGGCCATCGACCTTGCCGCAACAGGAAACGAGACGGCACCCAGCAAGAGAAAGGCGAGGACGGGGATGCGGAACTGGGGGTCATTACCGGGTTCCTGGGGATCATTGATGTATCTTTTTTTTTTCCAGTATTTTTTGTATCTATTTTTTTACTGTTATTTAAATGTAAAACAGTTGAATGTAATTATTTTTTTTCAAATAAAAAATCAATTTTGTTTATCTCTGTCTAATACGCAACGCGCAGGAAAGAAAAAAAAAAATTTTTTTGACCTAATTTTGTACATAGGCGCCATCTCACTTGGCTTAGGGCTTGCCATTTGCCCTTAGGCGCCAAGTGAGATGGCGCCTCCCTTATAAAAAGAGGAGGATGCGCCAAATGAGATGGCTCCTCCTTTGTGGAGCCATCTCAAACATGGTTATTTGCGTAATTTTTTCCGAAACCCGGTTATTCGCGAAATATTTTTTTAATACTTGGTTATTAATAAAAAAAATTCTGAATTTTTTATCAAATCATTTTATGATTTATTGAAAAAATTTATAACATTTTTTGATGTTTATTAATTATGGAACAAAGGAAAATTTATTACCATAAAACGATGAAGTACAAAAACCGATCAAAACATGATTCAGGCTACAAAGAGACAAGAGACAAAACTAGGAGACAATAATTATTCTCTATTATAAAATTTGTTCAATTTTCTACTACTGCTAGCTCTCATAAGAATAATATTAATCACATCCATGTTGCAGAGGGAATCAATAGTCTTGTTCTGAAAGATGGTCTTATTACGAGTTGTCCAAATAACATACGTAATCTTAGCTATAGCAAATTTAATGAGACTACTTCTTGCATTTTTTCCACTAGTCACCTGTATAATCCAATTTAACTCAAAATCACATCCCAGAGGGATGTGAGGGATGTCCATCTAGTTAAGTATATCGACCACAACTCCTTAGTAAAACTGCAATCAAAGAAGAGGTGATTACCATTTTCTGGTAGTCCATGAAACACCCACTTACCATCTGTAATAATACCAAATTGTTAAAGATGGACTTTGGTGGGAAGTCTACCTAGGCTAGATAGCCAAAATATGAACTTCGCTCTAGGTCTAGCCAAATTTCCATATAAGATTTTCCTCCATGGAACCTTAGGCTTTACCTCTCTTGACATAAGGTAAATCTTTCTCGTTGCATATTTACATGTGTTTTGAAAATCCTTCCATTCTTCAGAGTGCATGAGATTATCATGATGTTTGAACATTGCCTTGAGAATCCAAGAATAATGGATACTGGGGGAGTAGCTAGCAAGATCAGTGCTCTTCAAACAGTATGCATGGATCTAGGTAATCCAAGCATATCCTTCTTTTTCATAAACATTCCAAATGAGTTTACCAATTGTTGCTTTATTCCACTCCAGAAGAGAGATCATGTTTAATCCACCTGCCGCAATATAATCATTAACCTTATCCCATGCCACTGGAGCTTTTTTGGTAATACTATATTTACCTGACCAAAGAAAACTTCTGCGAATGTTGTTAATGTGTGATATAATCTTTTTAGGGAGAGGGAAAATTTTCATCCAATAATTAACAATGGAGAAAATAACACTCTTCAACAATTGATTTCTTCCTGATAAGAAAGTAGTGTTGTACTCCAATATCTCAACTGAATCAACATCTTTTCAATTAGAGGTTGACATTGAGAGATAGTTAATTTACTACTAGCCAGAGGCATCCCTGGGTATTTGAAAGGCATAGTTCTGATAGCAAAACCAGTCTCATGTTGGATAAGGTTAATAGTAGCATCATCCACACCCCTAAAGTAAATTTTTCTTTTGGGAATACTAATCCTCAGACCCGTAGAAACCGAGAATTCTCTAAATTTCTTCATAATTAGCTTAATCGATTTAATCTCTCCTCTCAAAAAAAGAAAGATATCATCAACAAAACAAAGAATGATTATTTCCAACCTTTCACCACTACATTAAATAACGCTTTTCATGATGAAGCTTTCACGTCAACCAGAAAAAAACCGAGGTTTTTCCCCAACGCACCCCATATAATTATTTTAAAAAAACAACTTAAGCCCTCTTTTATCTAGAAAACTGTAGTGAAATACCATTCCCGACAAGCTTCGAATCCCATCTATGACACTTTATGTTTCTATTTGTAAAAAAGGGTAAAAAAAATCATCTAACCCTTCGGTTTCTTTAATAAACCGAGGGATAAATATCCGATTTGACTATAAAAAAACTCATTGAACAAATTTAACCCTAGTGTCATCTTATTTGTAGCCGCCCACCATTTTTTGGGATGGATTACAAAATTGAAAAAATGCTCTTCTACCTTGAGCAAAACATTTTTCAGCTTTTGTGATCCATATCAATTAATGGTGTTGATGTTGTTGTTGTTGAAGGTTTTGAACAACTATGATATATTTGTCGTTACTGATGGATTGCAAGTGCAGAAAAAACAGTTTCCAATTTTTGCAGTAGACACCTTATTAGAAGTTAGAAGCATTAAAACTCACTGTCTACGCTAGTGAAGGCAGTGATAATGATAGCGCAACAATCCATCTAGGATGCAATGATAATGATAGCACAACAACCAATCTTATATCGCTAGCATCTTGTATGGGACCTGGACATTCTGTATTTTTAATACTCTGAGTAAACAATGTAACCATTAAAAAAAATCAATTTAACCCTTGGTTTATTTGAAAAGTCGAGGGGTTAGTTGAACTAACCCCTCGTTTTATTCCAAAACTGAGAGGATATTTAATTCCATTTATTTAATACATAGATTTGTTTGCTTCTACTTTTTTCACATAACGTTAACAATGCAATTCATACCCTATTTCATCTATTACATTTCATAACAAAGTAAACATTAAAAATAAAGGAGATAACAAAACATAACATCTTCAAATTTCCATAAAAAATTTCTCATCTCAATTTGTTCTTTAGTTTCTTGTTCTTCTTCTTTGAATCTTCATACATAACCTTCAAATAACCAATATCTTCCACCTCTGACTTCATCATGCTCCCATTTTCATTTCCACCTTTTTCCACCATGTCTTCATCCCATATGAACAAATTATATGTCTCTTATCTCCTCCAAAATGGACATCTCCAAAAAAAAATTCCTTATTTTTGTCCCTTCTTGCATTGGTATGAAACCTTACGACCATCACACCAACAGAACGGTCTAGATTGTGATTTTACAGAAGTAGAAGACATAGAAACACCTTTGGATGAGTTTGTCTTCAAAGACGGAATTGTTTTTGTTTAGTTAGGCAATATAATATTCCAAAATTAAGATGATAGATAAGTGTTATTTTTCATTGTTTTCAACAGCCTTAAACAAATCTATGTCGTCCATTTAAAGGTTATCAATGCTCAAGAATCTACCTTTAGTGATTTGCATGAAATCTAAGGAACATCAACTATATAAGTTGTATTACGGTAGGAAATCTAACTAAAATGAAACATATGAAGCACTTAAAACCTAAGAATGTTTGGAAAAGTTCTCTACGATGGATTGCAAGCGCGGAAAATCATATGGGTTCTAGGTATGTTTTCTTAAATATTTTTTCATTATTTAATTTTTGGATTATTGTTTTCTCAAATATTAATTACCTTACCTTTTTTTCATCAGAAACCATTACATGTAAGATCTAACAGAAGATGTTCCCCGAGATTATATTATACGAAGATCTAAATCTACATCTTCAGGGGAAACAAGATACCCTAGAGAATTTGATTTTTATCTCGAACCACCCTATGGAGTCTGACTTTTATCTTTATTTTCTGCGTAAATAATATAATTTTCTGGGTAAAAAACGTCATGTGTAAACAATGTAATATTCTGAATAAAGAATGTAAATGTAATAATTTAAAAAAATCTTATATACCCCTCGGTTTTTGGAGAAACTAAGATAAAAGATACGCTAGTTTGGAATATTATAAAAGTGTGACACTTGGGGTTCGAAATCATGTACTAAATGGTTTTGAAATAACTATTCATGTTGGGTTTGGAAACAATGACGTGTTAAATGGAGACTTTTCATGACGACCTTATTTATCTCGCTTCTGTTGTTGACGTATAACACTTTTCGCATCCGATATTAAAAGCGTTATTTGTAATAGTACACACTTTGGATGAAAATTAAAATTGGGGTTGTGGTTCAAACCTTGTAAGACCCGATGAAAATACTCCATGATAAGCACGAACAAGAGCGGGGAAATAAGGTCACCATGTATAATACTTCATTTTTCCTTCAAGATCTTTGAAGGAACATCATTAATTGAAAATCCATACAATACTATTGTGACACAAGCCAAGATCCAATTGATATAGACTCGCGAGAATCCCAATTCAATCATGATATGGTGGAGGGTTGTCCATTCAGCGGTATCATACATCTTCTAAATATCCATTTGGACCATACAATGGGGGGAAACACACTTTCTCTTGTAACCTCTGATCAATTCTTGAGCCAACATAATATTGTCATGGATAATTTTGCCTGGAACAAACGTCGACTGGTTTTCATGAATCACTGAATTAATAACCTCCCCCAATCTTGTAGTGAGAATTTTCGATATAATTTTATAAATTGTAGTACAACAGGCAATAGGGTGCATGTCTTTAATGGTATTTGCCTCCGGAGTCTTTGGAATTAAAGTGACGAGAGAGCTATTTACTGCCAAAATAATTTTACCAGTCTCAAAGAATTCCAAGATTGCATATTTTACATCCTTCTTAACCACATCCCGAGAAGCTTTAAAGAAGAAAGCATTAAAATCATCTATCCTTAGAGCTTTATTATCGTCAATAGAATTCAAAGATGTCCAGATTTCCTAGTCTTCTACGGGGCGGATAATTCGATGAGCTTCCTCTGGAGATATAAACTTACCATTACGGATAGCCGGCAGATCAATACCTTGCAGTTCAGTATCTTTTAGGCCCACTAAAGAATTGTAAAATTCTTTAATTTCATTTTTAATTTCTGTTGGTGTACTCAGAAGGCTGCCATTCAAAGAGTGCATCGTGTGCAGGCCCTTACTATAACACTTCGTTTTTTATTTACTAATTATTTTATTAGTAATATATTTTATTAATTATTATATAATATAATAATTAATTAAATTGTATGATTTTATGAATATACGAGTTATTTGGATTAATTTGTGTGATTTGTGATATATGATTTATTTTATAAATTGGGAATGTGTTATATTTGTAATTGGGTTAGTAAGTGCGAGAATAACATTGTTAATTAATTGGGCCTTATGTGTCAAATTAGTGTGAGTGAGTGAGATAAGCTCATTAGAGTAAAACAGTAGTTAGTATGTAAAATAAAGAGAAAATAGATCTAGAGAGAGAAGTTGTCAAAACAAAAGAAGAGAAGAAAGGGAAAAAGAGAAGAAAAGAGAAGAGAATAAGATAAAACCCTAGAAAAGGATCTACATCCAAGGTAAGGATGGGTTTCTACATGGTTATTTAGGATTGTATAATAATATTTGATGGGTAGAAACATGTTTAGGTTGAAATCCTTATTTTTTATGATTTTATAATTGTTAGATTTTGATGATAATCCTTTATATATGATGATTAATTCTGTTTGAAATTGATGTATTGGTGAAGTTGAGAGATGTTTGAGAATTCAATTTATATATATTAACTAGTAACAAACCCGTGCTATCGCACGGGTCTCGTCTGGATTCACATTACATTTATAGATTATTAAATTATTAAGTATGTTACCATGTTTTCAGTTGAGTATATGTCTCATGTAAACCATGTTGGCATTTAACTCCATATTTGTAGCAAGCGTCAGTCCTATCAACAAATCACGTCTGCATGAACAAATAGGAAAAATTATATACTTCTTGAAATACATGGAAAATGTACATACTATATATTTTAATTCAAAATAGATTTTTAATTTGAATCGTAAAGTATAAGATATAAATTTTACCAACTATCAAAGTGCTTGAAAGACTTCCTTGTACACAACATTAGTAGTAGTAGAACACGGTACATTCTCCTTGTCATGAATTAGGATTTTTAGCCCACTTTTGCTCTTAACTCTTGAAATTGCAATATATAATTGACCATGACTAAACACAGGAGTAGGCAAATACAATCCAACACTATCAAGAGATTGACCTTGTGACTTATTAATTGTCATTGCATAGGAGACAATAATCGGAAATTGTCTCCTAATCAACTTGAATGGCCAAGGTGAATCAGAAGGTGACATAGACATTCGTGGAATGTAAAAAATGTTACCTATGTTCTTTCCAGACATGATTTTTGCCTCAATGACATGATTTGCAAATCTTGTAACAATTAATCTTGTTCCGTTGCACAACCCATCGGCTTGGTCCAAATTTCTCATTAGCATAATAGGTGTACCAACCTTCAATTTGATCATATGATTGGGAAGCCCTGACGTTCTTAATTTACT
The DNA here is from genome assembly GCA_948472305.1 of Vicia faba. NCBI lineage: Eukaryota > Viridiplantae > Streptophyta > Magnoliopsida > Fabales > Fabaceae > Vicia > Vicia faba. The sequence goes on along the minus strand of OX451738.1, from coordinate 959,629,189 downwards.
GAGAAATTCAGGAGTTAGAACTTCATATGCTTCAGTATAACTTGAATTTGTTCTATCAATGGAATCAAAACTCAAATACTCTTTCTCTTCTCCTAAAAAAAAGTTTAAAAGCAAAACATAAATAAATTAGTAAAAGTATGTTCTTAAATATATATATATATATATATATATATATATATATATATATATATATATATATATATATATATATATATATATATATATATATATATATATATATATATATATATATATATATATATATATATATATATATATATATATATATATATATATATATATATATATATATATATATATATATATATATTATGAATGTAATAATACAGTAAATATAAAACACATGTACCTGGTATCAAGTATAATACATAATGATTGATTTTGTCCACAACTTTAATGGTTGAAGCAAGAATAGCCTTTCCTTGTAAGAATTCAACATCTTGATATTTTTCCAACAAATTGGGATATGTGTTTTCAACAATTTCTCTTATAGGATCATCAAAATTTGATATTAATAGCTCTTGAGGAATTTCAATATCAACCAAACCATCATTCGGTTCACAAATCTTACCATCACCCACATTTAAAATCCATTTTGAAAATTCTGCTAGTTCATTAGAACTTGTGTTGTCTCTTCCCTCTTGAAGTCTCATATTTTTTGATAGTGTTAAAACCTGGCAATAATCCCATACATAAGATAAACTAATTGATGCATGAACAATATCAGAATGCCCAGCTCTTGGAACAACAGGAAGAATTTGTCTAAAATCTCCTCCAAATACAACAACTTTTCCACCAAAAATAGTATTCTCAACACCCTTTTTGCTCATTACATCTTTAAGGGTTTTATCCAATGCTTCGAAGCAGTTCTTGTGAGACATAGGTGCCTCATCCCATATTATCACATCCGTTGCTTCAAATAATTGAGAATGTTCGGTGTCTTTGTCGATGTTGCAAGTTGAGTTGTCAAGCGTTGGCACAGGTATTTTGAACTTTGAGTGTGTTGTTCTTCCACCCGGCAATAATAACGAAGCTATCCCACTTGAAGCAACAGTAAGAACAATTTTTTTTTTGAGAATGAAGTGCACTTGATAGTGTTCTCCACATGAAAGTTTTACCAGTCCCTCCGTAACCATGCAAGAAAAATACCCCTTCACTCTGTTTGTTAACAGCATCCATGATTTTCTCAAATATCAAACGTTGTTCATCTATAAAATACAAACCAAGAATTATAAGTGCAAGGACAATAAAAAACATTTTTGTAATTCATAGTATAAAGAAAATAAATCACCTGTAAGGGCATGAAAAAGTTCTTCGAATTTCTGTTTCTCGGTATCGGCATCGTAATTAAGTTCGTCATAAATAAGCCTATTGCCAACATGTTTTGTGATGTATGAATCTGGATACGGCATACATTTAAATTCATGCAAACTTCTTCGATTCGATTGCATCATGTTCTCAATCTCAATTAGTGTGAGATTCTTTAACTCATTGTCCGATAGCTGCAATTCTGTTAAAAAAATTTCATTAGTTTTCTATATAATTACATATGTATGATGCAACTGCTGTCGTGATGTTGAAATACATTGAACATAAATCAAACAGTTGATGTTGCGGCTGCGTGAAATTAAATGGAACCAAAGATATTGTTGCAGCTGCAAGTTAAGAAAATAACTTACATACATGACAAATGACAAATATGAAAATGTTTCTTACGTAAATGGACATACCTTATGAAACATATTAAATAAGGGACATATGGATGAAGAATAATTATATTTTAAAGTAAGTTCATATCATTATATTTTGTAATAAAAAAAGATACAGCTTGCATTCGGAAAATAATATTTGTTGACTTAAAAAAGTTTAATAAAGTGTTCATACCTCTTCTATTTGTTTTTTGCCTTTGTTGGTAGAGGATACCATCAGATAACGTCCTCCAAGTTTTTTCCCAAACATGTCGTGGTCTATTGACAGTACCGGATAGTAACATAGTGACAAATAACTTTCGTAAAAAATGCCCGGAACCCCAATTCTTTGCTTCGTCGATGGCTGCAACATATTCCTTGTCATCGTTAAGAAAGCCCATTTCGAAGCATGCATCCCTAAAAGAATCCTGAACTTTTCCACCCACAAATTTTATATCCTCATAGCAAGTTGGACCTTTGACGACTGTTAGCATCATTCTCAAGAAATATAACTCACCCGTACTTGGAGGGACCCAAATAAGTCTGCCAATTGTATTTCCTCTTTTACGCGGTCTCCATCGACGGTATCTTTTATCATAAACAAATTTGGAAAGAAATTGTGAGTACGTCAAATTCTTTGCCTCTGGGTATGCTTTGTTTGCTTCCATCCATGCCGTAAACATAGATTCTTTCACAGTTGGTTTGTCAAGCACCTCATCTATCAATTCATAATCGGTATAATAAACAGAGTTGTCTCCTTCAAGATGAAAGAACAACCTTTCAACTGTGGGTGATATACCATGAATAGGAAATGAAAAAAGTCTCCAACATGCCTCACTTGGTGAGATATATCTGCAATCAAGATATTGCTTGATTTCGTCAACCATTCTGACCGAGGGAGATCCATCACCGTCAATTTGGACAACAGCAGCAGTAATTCTATCATACCCCTTGTTAATATACTTAAATAAGTATTTAACTGAAGTACTTTGATTACACCACTCCATATTGATGTGTGCTTGGAATTTCTTCAACAAATATGGATTGTAAGGAATTACATATCTGTTATCAAGTTGAACGTGTTTTTTCAGCACTGTATTACCAGTTTCTCTTCTTCGGTACACGGGATATCCATCCTGATCAACAATGGTTTCGGTTTGATATTTCTTTGGAAAGTATTTTGAGCACTTTCCATTTTTCATGCAAGCTGAATTCGCATTTGCTAAACCACATGGGCCATGAACCATATGTGTCTTGACCAAATGGTAGAGTTTCCTATCATCTTCTTCCGTTGGTATCTCTGCTGAAATGATCTTGTTTATATCATCTGGAGTCGGATACTTTCTTGAAGGATGCAAGAATAATAGTATATGGGCGTGTGGTAAACCCCGCTTTTGGAATTCAATGGTGTATATATCTTAAATTAAGTAAGTTTAAACTTAGTAAAACGATGCATATTACATATTTAATAAGATTAATGTCAAAAAATATAACTCGACTGAAAGGGTATTAAATTGACTTACATGCAATCACTCTCCCTAACACGTGCTTTTTTGTTAGATCACACAACAACTCGTCGAACTTAATTTTGAAGACTCTTGAGATGATATCTGGACGGTCTTGAGAATTCAAGTTAATTTTGCTAAGCAACCTTTGGATTTCAGGCCAGTTGGGATTGCAAGTAAATGTGATAAAAAGATCTGGAAATCCAACTTGGCTATAAATTGCCATTCCATCAAAATAGAGTTGTTCCATAAACCTCCGACTTCCAACATAAGTTGAAGGTAAAACCACTCTTTTACCTTTGTTTGATCCTTGAGTGTTTGCATTCTGTTCAGATGAGCTCAAATTGCAATATTTAGAAACACGCAGCTTTTTCTGATGTTTTCGAATATAATTCAATCTTTGTGACTCGATCATAGTAAATCCATCAACCAAAAATTGTTGAAACAACCTTCTTGACCGCAATATAGTTTGTGCCTCGTTATGTATGCATTGAATCCTAAAAGCAAGCCATTCTCTAATGGTAAGCTTATTCCTCTTCATTTTTTTTTTGGTATTAGTTTCTCTAAGAAGAACTCCAAGTCTAAAACCATCTTCCTCATAAGGAAACAAAAGTGGATATTGATATGCCAGATAACTTGAATGAAACTCACTTATTCTTTTTAGCCTTCCACTCTTTCTTTCAAGAAGAATATCCCTCTTAGAACCCGTATCAACATCACCAACTATTAGGGCGGCTACCTCCGAAACAGTAGGTTGGTTATAAATCCTTCCATTTGTTGATCTATCAGATATTAGCTTAAGCTTGAGATCAGGCAAAGGACAATCCTTTAATCTATCTGCTGTCATCCTAAAAGATTTGGCATGTGTGTTGAACTCATCTAACATGTCCTTCAATCTACTAACTGTTTCTGGAATAATATTGGGGTTGTTCCTGCATATAAAAGGAAATACTATGATGCAGCAATGAAAAATATTTAATATGTTGTAAAGAAAACAAAGTTTGGTAAAATTACCCAATTCCTTTAATTCTATGTTGAATCTCATTGTCGGTGTCGTAAACATACAGTTGAGCAAATTTTGGAGATTGTCCAGTTAAAGGTAACATGCTCCCAATTCGATGGCAAGTCTGTCCATGAATTCTTATGTTAGGTGGTCCACTTCCAGCTAAAAATCTGTTGTCGAATTTCATTCCCGGAGACGTAAAAGCAAACATCATGTTGTACATTCTACAAAATTGTTGATAATTTCGACTGTCTATCTCACTATTATCAAACAAAAGACGTTGTAGTAATAGTGGTGGTGTTTTCAGAAGTGGCAACACAACTTTCCCCTTTCCACAACATAGTTGAAACTTAGGAACTGCACTATGTTTTCGCTTGTCAGTTTTTTCTTGATACCACATAAGTGCCCCATATTGTGTGCATTCAACTATAGGATCACCAATATCAGAATAACCTATTTAAATGAAACGTAGTTAAGCAATTGGTTTATATTAAATAATAAAATTATAACTAAAATCGTTCATATTAAATAATAAAATTATAACTAAAATCCACATTAAATCATAGCAGGTATCAAAGTGCAACATGTAATGGACAATGTCAAATTGATATGTATAATGAATTTAAAGAAGAAAGAAAGTTGGTTTTAATGATAAATACCAATATTTAAAGAATCAAATGATGTAGAATTGGAGTCATAGACATCTTCGTCATCATAGCTGGAACTTGAGTCATAATTTGCATCTGCAGCATTGAATTCACATGAGCTATCACTGAGAGAATCATTTGTTACCGTCTCATCACCAGAGTAATCACTCTCAATGTTAACATCTGGAGTTGAAGTGAATGTTGTGGGTTCTTGTATAGGAATATTGCTTGTGGATGAAAAAGCCAGATTATGATTCTCATTTCCAAAATAATTGAAGAGTTTGACCGTCATGGATTGAATAACACCTACATTCAACTGTTTTTTTGATTTATGAACATAACTACTTGGATGTTCATGAGGTTCCATATTTCTTTGATTAGAAAATGAGGAAGTTATATCAGAAAGAGGTGTAACAGTCAACTGTTTTTTTGATTTTTGAATAGAATAACTTGGCGGTGCATGAGGTTTTATGTTTCTTTGGTTAGAACATGAGGAAGCTATATCAGAAAATGGTGTTTTGAAATGCGAAAAGGATGGAGAATTTATCCTGAAAGGACCCCCACTGTTATTGCTAAGGTTGTTATGAAGTTTGTAAGATTGAGGCATCTTACCTTCCATAATACTTTTCCTCCGCTGTCGTGCTGAAGCAGCCAGTTGATTTGTAGAAACAATATTGAAACTCTTCATTGTACTTGAGTTGCTTGATGCAGATGCTGGTGAAAGTGAACTCATATTTCTTTCATTAAAGATTGATGAAGTTAAATCAGATAGTGGTGTTCTGATATTAACCATGGTTGGAACATAATACATTTGAGAGTTTTCAATGGGATTGATTGTGTTTTCATCAGTTCTTCCTTTTTTTTCAATCTTTTATCTTTAAGAATCTGCTTCCTTTTACGTCTTGCCATTGCTGCAACTTGTGGTTCCATAGTGTTGGTTAGGTGATGCAAAAATGAATGGGTAGAAAATCACTTTGATTGTATGGTTGTCATTCAATTTTTTTTGTTAACCACATAAAATGATTGTAGACATAAAATGAATAAAGTTTTTGGTTATATGATAATAAATATAATTGTTAATCCAACATTCACGGTTCCAAGATTTTGAAGTAAAATACTGAAGTCAACAGAATACCAAGTTATTATTTTTGTGAACCATTTTAATTATTAATAATAATAATAATAGCGTTAAATAGTGTTAAGTGTTATTTCAAAATTTAATTAAAAATGTTATAATTATGGACAATCAAGTACCAATAAGAAAATGTAACTTTCCAGATTCTAACCATTCTGCCAATTAATCTTGAATTGAAAAGAAAAGCAATGGTCAGAAAAAATCATTATAGTTTCACTTTGGAAACCGAAAATGAAGTGCATCATGAATAGTAACTACTCAAGCATGCATTTGATAGGCTTGAAACGTTTTTTGATATAGCCATACCATATTGATTGTATCTCACTCCAAAATCAAATTAAATATCGTGTATTAGTGATATATATTAAATTTATTATCTTAATGTCTAACTAATTAAAATGAATTTATTATTGTCAATCAAAAATTATAATATTAAATAATAATATAATATTATTATTATATACGGGAAAAAGAATAAATTAAATCTAAGAATATCGGAAAATTTATTATAATATTAAATAATAATTTAACATTTATTATTACAATGAATCATATATAACATTTCAAAATTATGTATTTATTTCTTATGTTTTATTATATTCGATTTGTAATAAATATTTTTCAGTTTATTGCGAATTTTCAATAATTAAATATTAATGATATTATATAAAATTAATTTCATGAAATAAATTTATTTAATAAAGTGTTATATAAATATTTAATACATTATATTATACTATTAATTTATATAAAATGATATTAACTTATTCTTGTTTATAAAATTATTGTAACTTTTTTCCGGTTTATAAGCCTGTTGAATTCGTGTCCATTATTAAAATATATGTAATTTACTATTATTGATATAAATAATTTTATAAATAGTTTAATTTATTACATTTATAAAATTATTTGTAATTTATTCACCTTTATAAAATTAATTATAAATTATTTAATTTATTAAAATGATTGTATCAATAATTTTTTATTTTATCATAAATTTTTATGATTATCATTTATCATTAAATTTTCATGATTACCATTTAATATTTTTTTATCATGATTACAATTATAAAGTTAATTTGAAAAGATTATGATATATTTTAGTTATTTCATAAACTTAAAAAAATTATCAAATCTCAATTGATTTTGTTTTGTTTTATTAACCTTTTTATATAAATTGAAATAATTTATTTTAGGTCAAATAAGGATCTAAATAATTACAAAATAATATTTATTCTTACATTTATAGAATGATAAATTAAATATTTAAGATAAACATTAGAGTTCTTACTTACTTTATCTTTTATATATTTATAATATACTTTTTTTTGTTAATTTTATTAACAATATATTTATAGTTAACAATACATCCTTTAAACTACGTTATTTTTTTCAAAAATATAAATGTAATCTTTCAAAAAATATACACAAATATATTTAGAAGTCGGTAGAAAATTTTATTGGTTAAATTATAATTTCATTCAAAATTTATTGATCATAAATTTTTGAAATCAAATCATGCATGAAAATAAAATGTATTAATGTGACCATTCAAAATATTTTCTATATATAATAAAAATAAATAATATTAATACCTCCATTCAAAAGATATATTTGTAAAGTTTTGATTTAATTTTTTTCATATCTTTATATATTCTAATATATATAATATTCCTACAATATGAAACAGTATCAAACCTATAATATTAAAAGAGAATTCAAATTTTATTGATCGTAATATTTTATGGAATCAAATCATATATAAAAATTAAATATATTTATGTCACCATTCAAAATAATTTTCATATAAGTATAATAAAACTAAATGATAATAATGTCTCCATTCAAAAGATATACTGGTAAAGTATCCAATTAAATGGTACTCCAATATTTGATTAAAAAATTGTAATATTTGTTTTTAATATTGTATAAAAATATATTAATTAGTCGGACTTTAAAAAAATAAATCGTAAATATTTTATTAAAAATTGTAATATTTGTTTCTAAAATTATAGCAATTAAAAATAAAAAAATGGAGAATGAAGAAGATTGATGAGTGAAAGCGTAAGGGTTTAGAATGGCTATTTAGATCTATTATAATTAAATGGCCAAATTAGAATTCATGGCCAAATTAGAATGGCTATTATATTTGAATTCTAATATGGGTTTCTACATGGTTATTTAGGATTGTATAATAATATTTGATGAGTAGAAACATGTTTAGGTTGAAATCTTTATTTTTTATGATTTTGTAATTGTTAGATTTTGATGATAGTCCTTTATATATAATGATTAATCTGTTTGAAATTGATGTATTGGTGAAGTTGAGAGATGTTTGAGAATTCAATTTATATATATTAATTCCTGTAGCGTCATTTTTTGATGTATAATTGGTATATATGGATTTATATATTGTTTAGTTATACTGATAAACATATTGCACCTTTATGAGTATCAAGATACTGTAACGTAAATAGAGAATGCATATGAGTTTAATTTAAAATAGCCACTTGCACACACTGTAGCATTTATCTTTCGAAAATTTGTTTAATAGAATAACAATTGATGTTACTGTAGCGGCCTGTGTTATGAAAATAGTAAAACCATGATAATTTGATAATTCTGTTAGTGCAAAGGTGATGAATTTGAGGAAGAAGATGAAAGGGAATAAATGCAATAAAGGCTGACACAAATGATTGGAGAATTGATTTTTTTATTTTAATCCTAATACACCTATTTATACACAAATAATAATGCCACATAGGCCCTAATTGTAAACTTATCTTTAACTAACAAAATACTAAATTACCCTCTAATACCATCCCATAATTTAGTAATTTATCAGAAGTTAACAACACCAATTTCATCTCTCAAGCGCAGAAATTGGTCTGTTTTTGTTGCCTTCGTCAGAACATCTGCCAGCTGCTTCTGAGTGCTACAGTGCAGAACTTCTAGCACTCCTTTCTGCACTTGACTTCTGAGAAAGTGATACTTCGTCTCAATGTGCTTGCTTCTGCCATGTAGAACTGGATTCTTTGCAAGATTAATTGCAGACTTGTTATCAATCATCAACTTCAGAGGTTCCTCAACTTCAACCTTCAGATCATGCAGCAGATTCAGAAGCCAAACTGCTTGACAGGCAGCTACAGCACCAGTAATGTATTCAGCTTCACATGTTGACAGAGCCACAACCGGCTGTTTCTTGGAACACCAAGAAATTGGACCTCCCAGAAACTTAAATAAATACCCAGAAGTGCTTCTTCTGTCGACTCTGTCTCCACACCAATCAGAATCAGAATAACTCAGAAGTTCTGGTTTGGTCTTCCCTCCAGAAGGAAATAACACTCCATATTTCAGAGTTCCTTTTATGTACCTCAGGATCCTGACAGCAGCTTGGTAATGAGACCACTTTGGTTTGCTCATGTATCTGCTGACCATTCCAACTGCATAACAAATATCAGGTCTGGTATTGCATAAATACCTCAGAGAACCAACCATCTGTTTGAAGATTGTAGCGTCCACATCCTCTCCATCAGAATCTACTTCAGTATCATGCAACATGCTAAAATCTGCAAACTTACTTGGTATTCGTCTGATTCTCTGTGGCCTCTGGTCTTGTTCTGAAGGTTCTCCAGAATTCGGAACAACACTGGCTTCTGAATCTTGTCCAGAACTACTTCCTTCAGAATTACCACCTTCAGAGTTACTTCTGGGAATTTGTTCTCCAGACCCTATGTCTTCAGAGTTTTCCCTTCCAGAAGTAAAATCACCACCAGAATCTGGATCATCATCAGAATCTGGATCAGAATCAGATCCACTATCAGAATCTCCCTGAGATTCTGACTCATCTTCAGAGTCTTCTTCTTCTGACTCTGACTCGTCTTCAGAAACTAACCCTGGTGTTGGCACTACACCAGAATCTGATTGAAGCTTGTTCCAATCCCATGTTTCTGACTCTTTCACAACGACGTCTCTGCTGATTTCAACTTTGTTGGTTTCTGGACAATAAAGCTTGTAGGCACCTGTACTGTGGTACCCCACCAGTAACATTGTTTTGCTTCTATCATCCAGTTTTCGTCTTCTAGCCTCTGGAATGTGTTTGTAGCACACAGAACCAAACACTTTCAGATGGCTAACACTCTGCTTGTCTCCAGTCCATTTTTCTAAAGGGATAGTTTCCTTCAGCTTCTTTGTTGGACACCTGTTCAGAACATATGCTGATGTGGCAACAGCTTCTCCCCATAACATGTGAGGTAACTTCTTCTCTTTCAGCATACTTCTGGTCATATCAAGCAAAGTTCTGTTTCTTCTTTCAGCGAGACCGTTGTGCTGAGGAGTATATGGAGCAGTAACCTCATGTTCTATTCCATTCTCCTCACAGAACTTCTGGAACTCTGTAGAGTTGTACTCACCTCCACCATCTGTTCTCAGAATCTTCAGCTTCTGACCACTCTGCTTCTCAGCCTTCACCTTGAACTTCTGGAATTCTGTAAACACTTCATGCTTGAACTTGATGAGTTTTACCCAAGTCATTCTTGTGAACTCATCCACAAAAGACACGAAATATTTGTTTCCTCCAAGTGAAGCTACTGGAAATGGTCCACATACATCAGAGTGTACTACTCCCAGAGCATGCTTTGCTCTGGGGGCTACTTCTGACGCAAATGGCAATCTGGGTTGCTTGCCTTTCATGCATATCTCACATGACTTCTAAGGCTTCACAATCTTCGAAATGCCGTGTACGAGCTTCTTAGAACTTAGATGCCCTAAGCTTCTATAGTTCAAGTGCCCCAACCTCTTGTGCCACAACTTGCTATCTGCTTCAGCGCCTTCTGCACTGAGACACTCCGCTTCAGAAGTTTCTACATTCACTTTGAATGTTCTGTTGCTTCCCTGCTCAGACTTCATAATCATCTTCTGATTGGAATCGTACAACGTCAAGAGGTTGTCTTTCATAACCACTGAAAAACCTTTCTCAACAAGCTGACCCACACTCATCAGATTGCTTTTAATTCCAGGAACGTACCAGACATCTTTGATCAGAATGTTTCTTCCATTCTTTACTCTGACTCTGACATTTCCCATACCTTCTGCATTAAGGTACTTATCATCAGCACATCTGATCTTTGTTCTTCTTCTGGAGTCAAAGTCTGTCAGCCATTGTTTGTTCCCAGTCAAGTGATTTGAACAGCCAGTGTCCATATACCACCAATCTCCTGAACAGTTTCCATCAGAATCAGAAGCCATTAGTAGCACAGGTTCATCATCAGAATCTTCTCTGGCTATATTTGCTTCTTCTGATTTTCTTCCTTTGTTTCTACAGTCTCTGGCAAAATGCCCAAACTGTTTACAGCAGTAACATTGAACCTTCTTCTTGTCATACCTTTCCTTTCCCTTCTGATATTTCTTTTCATCAGAAGTTGAGGTTTCTGACTTCTGGAATTTATCACCATGTCTATTCTGCTTCTGGTCCTTCTTGACAAAAGAAGCTTTCAGAGCTTGCTCCACTTCCCTCTTAGAAGTTCTTTCAGTCAGACGCAACTCTTGTGCTTCTAGACTGCTTTGCAACTCTTCTATTCTCATGGTTTCCAGATTTTTGGAATGTTCAATAGAAACAACAATATAATCAAACTGAGGCGTAAGTGACCTCAGAATCTTTTCTATGATTACCTGTTCAGAAAGTGCTTCTCCACAAGCCTTCATTTCATTAGTAATCAGAATCAATCTGGAAATGTATTCAGAAACTTTCTCACTGTTTTTCATGCTGAGATTTTCATATTGTTTTCGCAGGGACTGAAGTTTTACCTTCTTTACTGATACATCTCCACCATAACATCTGGTCAGAATATCCCATGCCCCTTTCGACGTCGTCGAATCAACAATCTTCTCAAACACATTTTCATCCACACACTGATGGATGAAAAACAGTGCTTTCTGATCCCTCTTCCTTGTAGCTTTTTCTTCTGATTTCTGTTCTACAGTAGCATCAGCTGCTGCTGGAACATAACCTTCAGAGACAAGGTCCAGAACATCCTGAGCACCAAACAGCACACTCATTTGAATCTTCCATCTGTTCCAGTTTTTACCATCAAAAACTGGAAGTTTAGTGTTTAAACTACTGCCTCCATTCATCTTAAACCTTTGCACAGAAAACTCAGATCTCAAATTTCTCACTCAGTGTTTCCCAAACCCACAGAATCAGTGTGATTCTGTTTCAGATTTTTGTTCAAGAATCAAAAATCAAACACACAGCTCACTATCACTCGTGTTTCCCAGAGTTTCAGAATCAAACCAAGTGCTCTAGATACCAATTTGTTAGTGCAAAGGTGATGAATTTGAGGAAGAAGATGAAAGGGAATAAATGCAATAAAGGCTGACACAAATGATTGGAGAATTGATTTTTTTATTTTAATCCTAATACACCTATTTATACACAAATAATAATGCCACATAGGCCCTAATTGTAAACTTATCTTTAACTAACAAAATACTAAATTACCCTCTAATAAATTCAACCTCATATTTCTACATCGCTATGGTTATATATATATATATATATATATATATATATATATATATATATATATATATATATATATATATATATATATATATATATATATATATATATATATATATATATATATATATATATATATATATATATATATATATATATATATATAATGTGTTACAATTACTATGTTTATGATAATAACAATAATAATAATAATAATTTAGTATTATTAAATATAATTATTTTTTAGGAGTTTTAAATTAGAGATAAATATTTGAAGAATTTGTTGATTTAAGTTATTTTCAATTTCGTTAAAGTTGTCAATAGAGTTGTTAGAATTGTCAGAGTTATTTTGAGTTATTAAGAGTCATATTTTATTTGTTTTGTGTAACTCTGACATGTTCAGAGTTGTCAGTAGAGCAATTTGGAGCTGCCGAGTAATAATACATCTTTGCTAAATTGTTGATAATTTTAGTTATAATATAATTATTGAATTTAATTTTTGATGATAGATTAATTATTATATGTTTAATCGGTGATGTGTATTTTGTGAATTGAGGTTAGATTGTGATGATACTTTATCTATTACTTGTTATGTGTGGTGATGATGTTTGGAATAAGAATGTTATGATTATGTATGTGTTTGTATCTGCAATGGTGAGATAATTCAAATATGATGAATTGTGTGATGTATCCTTGTATAATTAAGATTGGGAGATGGTCTTAATTGCATATAATTATTGAGATTGCACATGCATCATTTGTTATCAAGAGGCAATATTTGCTAATTTCGTGGAAGCTAGTGACTTGTTCCAAACCTAGAGGATTGGTTTGAAGCTTACAGGATAGGCTTTTTGGTTGTTATCTGTCTTGGAGATGGACACAGTTTAAACATAAAAACTGTGTAAGGATTATCATTCGTACTACATGCATCTTGCATCGTATTGAGTTACATTCGAGTCACATGTGTCAATGTGAAAAATTAAATTGGTGTACAATATGTGATATTGATGTGAATGTTACATTTCATGGTATTTGTGATTAATTATCATTTGAATTATGGATTGTTGAGCAATGTTGTATATGTAAACATGTGAATTGGATTGAATAATGTTGAATACATGAATATGTGAAATGTGATGAATTTAATTGATGTATGTATGTTAAGTATTACTTATTATTATATATTTCTATAATCGTGAGAATTCTTACCCTTCTATTGGAATGATATTTTTACGATATCACTCAGGTGTGATGCTTCTTGTAAGGATTAGTTGAAGGAGCTAGTTCTTTGTTATTCGTATTTAGGTAGTGAGTCATGCTCTGGTTATGTAACACGGGAAAAAGTTTGAACTCATGTTATTTTAAGAGATGTTTGTTATACTCTCTTTTATTTTATATTGTATTTGAGATTATGTGATTATTTGCCTTTAGAGTCTAATGTTTTAATACATTATTTCTATTATGAAATTCAATTATTTGTATCGTTTTGAAAAGTGAATTATTCCGTTGTGATATGCGTATGTGTATGAAACATGATTTTAAATGTGTGTTATGAGCATGACCGGTGTATTTGTGTTAGTTTAGAAATATATGTGATGCCCTCTTTTGATATGCATGCTAATTTACTCTGACTATGCCATATTATTGCACTGGGGTTTAGAGGGTGTTACATTAGTGGTATCAGAGCATGGTCGGTCAGTTGGTCAGGTTATTAATGTGTTTATTCCCTTAGTACGTGACATGTGTGTGAAACACTGTTGGTACTTTCTTGTTTTTCTGATCACTTATTTGTATGAGAGAGATTGAAACAAGTGGGGAAGAAGTTGTTGCTACGTTCGACATTATACTTAAGTAACTTTGAGCATAAGATTAAAGACGTTATTGTAGTTGGGTAATGATGGTTTATGCCACCATCATGGTTGTCCGCTACCTATTGAAAAATTAAAGAACTAATCACCCTTAATCTCTTGTTGATAGTAGACGGGATCGTATTAGATGGAATAGGCTTCTCTTGCAAGCTTGTTAGTATGTAATGTGAATGAGTCTGTGTAGGATGATGTTGTGTTGTTGGCTTTGATGGAAATATTGGATGTTGGTGGGAAACGAACGATTGGTGAACTTGCAATAGTTCGTGATTTTTCTGAGGTATTTCCTGAAGATGTAAGTGATTTACCGCTAGAGAGTGGGATGGAGTTTATGATCGACTTAGTTCCTGGAACTAGTCTGGTATCGATGGCTCCATATCGGATGTCATCATCTGAATTGAAAGAGTTTAAGAGTCAACTTGAGGATTTTCTTGAGAAGAGATTCATTCGTCCGAGTGTGTCACCGTGGGGTGCAACTGTTTTGTTGGTTAAGAAGAAATAAGATACTATGAGGTTATGTGTGAATTATATAGAACTGAACAAGGTGACTATCAAGAATAAGTATCCACTTCCAAGGATTGATGATTTGATGGATTAGTTGGTTGGTGCAAGTGTGTTTAGTAAGATAGATTTGAGGTCTGGGTATCATCATAGGCTGGAGATATTCAGAAGACTGCTTTTAGAATGACGTATGGTCACTATGAGTATTATGTGATGTCGTTTGGTGTGACCAATGCACCTGGTGTATTTATGGAATACATGAACATAATTTTCCATCCGTAATTAGATAAGTTTGTGGTTGTTTTCATTGATGATATTTTGATTTATTCAAAGAGTGAAGAGGATTATGTTGAGCATCTGAAGATTGTGTTATTTGTGTTGAAAGAGAGGCAGTTGTATACAAATCTTTCTAAGTGTGAGTTTTGGTTGAAGGAAGTGAGTTTCCTTGGTCATGTGATATCGAGTGGTGGTATTTTTGTTGATCTGTCGAAGATTTAGGCTGTGTCTCAATGGGAAGCTCTGAAATCCTTTTCTGAGATTAGAAGTTTTCTTGGTTTAGAAGGTTATTATCGGAAGTTTATTGAAGGATTTTCCAAGTTAGCCTTTCCTTTAACGCAATTAACTAGGAAGGGTCAAACTTTTATTTGGAATGCGCAACGTGAAACTGGTTTTCAAGAGCTTAAGAGAAGGTTGACAATCGCTCCTATTTTGATTTTTCCTGATCCAGCAAAACCGTTTGTTGTGTATTGTGATGCTTCATTGATGTGTTTAGGAATTGTGTTGATATAGAATCGACAAGTTGCAGCTTATACTTCAAAGAAACTTAAAGTACATGAAAGGAATTATCTGACTCATGATTTAAAGTTAGATGCTTTTGTGTTTGTATTAAAACTTTGGAGGCATCAAGATTTGATGTGTTTAGTGATCACAAGAGTTTGAAATATCTATTTGATCAGAAATAGTTGAATTTAAGATAAAGAAGATGGTTGAAATTCTCGAAGGATTATAATTTTGGTTTGAATTACCATTCGGGTAAAGGGAATGTTGTGGCTGATGCATTAAGTAGGAAGTCGTTGCATATGTTGATGTTGATGTTGATGGTGCGAGAGTTGGAATTACTTGAGCAATTTCGAGATATGAGTTTGATTTGTGAAGAGACTTTTTCTAAAGTTAAGCTTAATATGTTGAAGCTTACTAGTGGCATTATTTATGAGATTCGAGAAGGTCAAAAAACTTATTTGAGTTTGGTGGATCGATTGACGTTGATCAATCAAGGTCGAGGTGGAGATTTTTGGATTGATGAGAATGGTATCATGAGATTTCATGATAGAGTTTGTGTTCTGAATATAGCCGATTTTAAGAAAAGGATTCTTGAGGAAGGGCATCTTAGTGGATTGAGTATTCATCATGGAGCTACTAAGATATATCAGGATTTGAGGAAATTATTTTGGTGGCCATGTATGAAGAAAGAGATTGCAAAATTTGTGTATTCTTATTTGATTTTTCAGAAGTCAAAGATTGAACATCAGAAACTGTCTGGTTTGATGCAACTGTTATCTATTCCTGAATGGAAATCAGATAGTATCTCTATGGATTTTGTTTCTGGTTTACCCAGAACACTGAGTAATTTTGAGGCTATTTGGTTATTATGGACAGATTGACGAAATTTTCTCACGTTATTTCGATGAGCATGGATTATCAAATGGAGAAGCTAGCAAATTTGTATATTGAGAAGATTGTTAGTTTGAATGGTATCCATCTAGCATTATGTCGGATAAGGATGCGAGATTTACTTCAAGATTTTGGGAAGGTTTGTAAAATGCTTTGGGTACGAAGTTGCATTTGAGTTTTGCATATCATCTGCAAAACAGATGGTCAGACTGAGAGGACGATTCAGTTACTTGATGATCTTTTGAGAGCTTGTGTATTGGAACAAGGAGGTACTTGTCATAGTTACTTGCCTTTGATTGAGTTTACTTATAACAACAATTTCCATTTGAATATTGGGATGACACCATTTGAGGTTTTATATGGTAGAAGGTGTAGGACGCCTTTGTGTTGGTATGAGTCGGGAGAGAGTGTTGTGGTTGGACCTGAGATAGTCCAGTATACTACCGATAAGATTAATTCAGGAGAAGATAAAGACTTCTCAGAGTCATCAGAAGAGTTATCATGATAAGAGGAGGAAATCACTTGAGTTTGAGAAGGGAGATCATGTGTTTCTTTGAGTTACTCCGGTAACAGGTGTTGGTCGAGCGTTGAAGTCGCGTAAGTTGACGCTGCGTTTTATTGGTCCTTACCAGATTTCAGAGAAGGTAGGTGAAATGGCTTTTCAGATTGCATTGTCATCGTCGCTTGCTAATCTCCATGATGTGTTTCATGTGTATCAGTTGAGGAGATACATTGTGGATCCGTCTCATTTGGTCCAATTAGATGATGTACAGGTAAGAGATAACCTGACTGTAGAGACATCACCTATGCAGATAGAGGATCGGGAGTTGAAACAACTTCGTGGTAAAGAGATTTCTTTGGAGAAGGTAGCTTGGGGAGGACCGGCGGGTGTAAATGTGACTTGGGAACTCGAGAGTCAGATGAGAGAGTCTTATCCTGAGTGTTTGTTTGAGGTAATTTTCGAGGACGAAAATCTTTTAAGTGGGGGAGAGTTGTAACACCTCGATTTTTATTTACTAATTATTTTATTAGTTATTTATTTTATTAATTATTATATAATATCGTAATTAATTAAATTGTGAGATTTTGTCAATGTATGGATTATTTGGATTAATTGATATGATGTGTGATATGTGATTTATTTTATAAATTGGAAATGTGTTATATGGGTAATTGGATTAGTAAGTGTGAGAATAACATTGTTAATTATCAGTGTCTTACGTGTCACATTAGTGTGAATGAGTGAGATAAGCCCATTAGAGTAAAACAATAGTTAGTATGTAAAACAAAGAGAAAATAGATCTAGAGAGAGAAATTTTCAAAACAAGATAAGAGAAGAAGGTAAAACTCTAGAAAAGGATCTACACTCAAGGTAAGTGTGTGTTTTTATATGGTTATGTGGGATTCTATGATAATATTTGATGGGTAGAAACATGTTTAGGTTGTAATTCATAATTTTTATGATTTTATAATTGTTAGATTTTGATGATAATCTTTGATATGTGATGATTAATTGTGTTTGGAATTGATATATTGATGAAATTAAGAGATATTTGAGATTTAATTTATGTATATTACTTCATATAGCGTCATTTTTTATATATAATTGATATATAAGGCTTTATATATTGTTTAGTTATACCGATACACATATTGCACCTTTATGATTATCAAGGTATTGTAGCGGAAATGGAGAAGACATATGAGTTTAATTTAGAATAACCACTTACACATATTGTAGCGCTTATCTTTTTGAAGTTTGTTTGATAGAATAACAATTGATGTTACTGTAACGACCTGTGTTTTAAAAACAATGAAACCATGACAAATTTGATAATTCATCCTTATATTTTTATATCGCTATGGTTATATATATAATAAGTTACGGTATCCCTATGGTTACCAATATATAATGTGTTACAGTATTATGTTTACTAATATATATTAATTCATTAGTTTATAATAATAATAATAATAATAATAATAATAATAATAATAATAATAATAATTAATAATAATAATGATAATGATAATAATTTAGTATTATTAAGTATAATTATTTTTTTAGGAGTTTTAAGTTAGAGATAAATATTTGAAGAATGGATTGATTTAAGTTATTTTCAAATTCGTTAGAGTTGTCAATAAAGTTATTAGAGTTGTCAATAAAGTTGTCAGAGTTGTTTTGAGTTATTAAAAATCATACTTTATTTGTTTTGCATAACTCTAACATAGTAGTAAGTAGAGCAATTTGAAACTGCCGAGTAATAATACATCTTCACTAAATTGTTGATAATTTTAGTTATAATATAATTATTGAATTTAATTATTGATGATGAATTAATTATTATATATTTAATCAGTGATGTGTATTTTGTGAATTGAGGTTGGATTGTATGATACTTTGTGTATTACTTGCTATGTGTGGTGATGATGTTTGGAGCAAGGATGCTATGAATATGATTATGTGTTTGTACGTGAAATGGTGAGATAATTCAAATATGATGAATTATGTGATATATGCTTGTATAATTAAGATTGAGAGATGATCTTAATTGCATATAATTGTTGAGGTTGCACATGTATCATTTGTTGTCAAGAGGCAATATTTGCTAGTTTCGTGGAAGCTAGTGACTTGTCCCAAACCTAGAGGATTAGTTTGAAGCTTAGAGGACGAGTTTTTTGGTGGTTATCTGTCTTGGAGATGGACCCGGTTTAAACGTAAAAACCGTGTAACAATAATAATTGGTACCATACGCATCTTGCATCGTATTGAGTTGCATTCGAGTCACATGTGTCGATGTGAAATGTTGAATTGGTGTGCAATATGTGATATTGATGTGAATGTTATATTTCATGGTATTTGTGATTGATCATCATTTAAATTATAGATTGTTGAGCAATATTGTATATGTAAACATGTGAATTGGATTGGATAATGTTGAATACATGAATATGTGAAGTGTGATGAATTCAATTGATGTATGTATGTTATGCATTACTTACTATTATATATTTCTATAATCATGTGAATTCTCACCCTTCTATTGGAATGATGTTTATACGACATCGCTCAGGTACCGAAGGTAGTGGTGCTTCTTTCAAGGATTAGTCGGGCGAACTAATTCTTTGTTATATGTATTTAAGTAGTGAGTCATGCGCTGGTTATGTAACACGGAGAAACGTTTGAACTCATGTTGTTTTAAGAGATGTTTGTTATACTCTCTTTTATTTTATATTGTATTTGAGATTATGTGATGATTGGCCTTTTGTGACTAATGTTTTAATACATTATTTCTATTATTAGATTCAATTATTGGTATCATTTTGAAAAGAGAATTATTCCGCTGTGATATGCATATGTGTATGGAACATGATTTTAAATGCGTGTCATGAGCATCACCGGTGTATTTGTGTTGGTTTTTAAATACATGTGTTCGTGACTGGCCTAATGACTAGAATTAGTCCAATCCGCTTCTACCTTCAACATGACCCAACAACTTAAACCCACTAGCTCTGGCCCTTCGGTCGGGCACACTTGGTCAGTTACACCCCAGTAATAGAGAGACCAACGATTTCCGAACCTATACGCCTGCCTCCATCGACAACTACCTCCAAGTCTGCTCGAATGTGTGGAGCAGACAACCAGGAAACATCCCTAACATACCTTCCTGTAATCTCTTCCTTGCTCGTAGCAACAGCTAGTTACGAGCATGACTGCCCATTTTGACTAAGTCCTGGCAGTTACCTATTTTTGAGGAACCTAGTATGTAGGCCCAAAAATAGGAACCAATATCTAGGCATTGGGGGCACTATATAAGCCCTCACACTTGTGAGGGCCAGGTATCCAATATTCACTCTAAAAAAACCTAATCTCTTACTTGTATCTCTTTGCACTCTTTCTCACTTGAGCGTCAGAGTGCCTTGTATGTACACCCTTCTCCCCTCTTCAATTTCCAGCCAAGCAGGCGTCGCCTTCTCAGCCCACTTCAGGTTCTGATCAACCGCCAAGATCAGTGGCGTTGTCTGTGGGAAATTCATTCTCCCCATCTTTCTTTCCTCGAAACTAAAGCTCAAAGCGACATTCAAAGACTTCTATCATGGTCGACCATGATGACAACCATTTTTTTGGAAAGATTGTGCTATCTCCCGCCCATGAGAAATAAAGAACCTCCTCATCTCGAGAATATATCAGAGATGACCAAACTACGTCCCCTGACTCGATCAACGCCAATCATGATGAATTTCATTTCTTAGAAAATCAGAAGACCAAGAAGTCCACAGAGGAACTTCCAGCAACCCTCCAGCCAGTTCTAATTCCTCCCAATGTTGACCCAGCCATGGAAGCTTTACTCTCTATCCTCAATCAGACCAATACTCTGATCCTGCAACAAAGCAACATGATTGGGGATTGGGAAAAGAAGCAGTCGAAGTCCCCTCCTTGGAGACATTGACGTCATGACTCCCTCAGTCCATCACCGCTAAGGTGTGGCCGTCTTCCCACATGGGAGAAGCAAGAGGTTTCTTTCCTCAAGAAATAAGGTCGCATGCCTCCCCATAAAGAGCGACGCTTTATGGTCACAAAGAAGACGAAGGGTGATAAATGGTTGGACAATGACCATTCACCGTCACCCAGACCAAGGCGCAATCAGGGGAGCATGTCTCCCTGTCGGGATAATAGCCCCCGATGAGGCAGCAACTGCTACTCTCCAGCCTCATCACCTGATCAGAGTGACGAAGACGATCCCTACGGTCCTTTGTCTAGAGAAATCATGGAGATTCCTCTGCCCGTTGAGTTCGAGAAACCCCCACGATTGGGAATGTACGATGGAACCTCTGACTGCGATGAGCATATTAAGAACATCGATGCCTTGCTCGACTACAGAGGTGTCCAAGGAGCGATCAAATGTCGCCTCTTCCCTACCATGCTCAAAAAGAGAGCCATGGCTTGGTACAAAAGCCTCCCTGAGGAATCAATCATGTCTTGGAATAACATGGGGAAGCAATTCTCCAGAAACTTTACGACTTCTCGCCGCTACTCCAAGTCAGAAGCATCACTGGAGGCCATCATCCATGGGAAGGAAGATTCCCTCTGAGCATACATTGAAAGATTCAAAAAAGAAGACGTCCAGGTCTCCACGACTGTCGAGATGAATAAGCACATCCTCGAGTGAGGCTTACGCCCTCGCAGTGACTTTGCCAAGGCAATTTTGGCATAGAAACTCCTGCAACACTGGATTCCCTCATGCTTAAGGCACAGACGTACACCTAGTACAAGGAGAAGGAAGTTGCCAACAATGCGCGAGACTCGCGCCATCGTGAGAATGCAAAAGTTTCAAAGAATGACGAGCCCTCGACATCCTGTCGGGGAGCACAAAAGAAAGGGGAGGACAAATCTCGTGATTCACGAGACTACAAGAGGTCAGCTGGTTGTTTCCATGAATATACCCCCTTCAACGCTTCATACGAGCGGATTCTAACCGACTCCATGAATGCGGAGTTCAAAAATGTTGGTGTCTGCTTTCCCCGCCAAGTATCGTTCAAGCCAGGGACAGACAAAAGAAAATATTGTCGGTTCCACAAGAGCCACGGGCACATAACAGAAGACTGCATCCACCTGAAGGGTGCCATAGAGATCCTCATTCGAGATGGGCATCTCAAATAATATAAAAATAAAAAAGTTCCCCGCGAGGATGTCCAGGAGTCCAAGAAAGTCGAGGAAGATAAACCTTCCTATGAAGAAACCCTCTTGCTCGTTGCCATGAGCATCACCAGGTCAGAAGATTTCTACATCCCCGACTTGGACGAGGTCCCCCTGTACTTTGCAACACACAGTCCTTGGGAGACATTTGCGTCGATGATGTTTATATCCAGTAAGGGCTTCAACAAGTGTACCTTAGGCCCGGTGAAGAGAAGATTCGAGAAAATAATGGACGCTAGCTCTGACAAGAACGCCACCCTCGACAAGTTTAGAGGAAGCTCTGCTCCTATCGCATTTTATCGGGAGGAGCTTCCCAATGGAGGTCCCAATTCCAGCATCTGGCTGCTCGTACAAGCCCGAATGTTCAACTTCGATGTCAGGTGTATTTTGGTCGATCAAGGAAGATCAGTTGATATCATGTACTCCCAGCTGTTCATTACCCTACAGCTCAACGAGACTCACTTGACCCCATATGTAGACTCCGACCTCCAAGGATTCAACGGTTTTGCCCCTAAACCTTAGGGGTATGTCGAGTTGATCGTCACATTTGGGATAGCAGAACGACCAGGTTAATCAAGACGCAATTCCTCATGGTGGATTGTCCGTTATTATATCAGTGCATTTTCGGGAGGCCTACTTTGGCCGAACTGATAGTGGTGCCCTTCACTGTGCACCCTAAATATGAAATAATACACCGGGGAGGGACTCGTCGCCACCCTTCATGGGGACATATAGGAAACAAGAATTTGTTTGAAGCAGCTACCAAGGGTTTAACCTCCACCAACATGCAATCCAAAATAACCAACATACTTGCTCTACTTAGTAGCTCCAAAGAGCCAAAGCCGTTGGTGCATGTTGACACAATCAACCTCGACAGTCGCTTCACAAAAGAAGATTGTTGTACCCTAAATTTTTCCCCTAACTTTTTTCAGTCGCACTTTCATACCATATTTTGTCATTTTGGTCACAATCATTAATAAATAGCTTCATTCATCACATTTGCATCCTATCTTTAAGTTTGCTCTTGTGTTGTTAACTAACTTCTAATCAAAATACAAAAAATATTTGTCTTTGTCTTTGTATATTTTTGTTTTGTAGGTACCAAGTCGAAGCATCTGACAAATAAGGATTTCTGGTATCATTTTCCTAAAATCTCTATTTTCAAAGAAAAAGAATTAAAAAAATTTCATTTTTTTCATTGATGTAATCGATTGCTCTTAAAGTGCAATCGATTGCACATAGTATATTTTGCGCCATTTTTGAAAAAAAATACATTGTGCAATCGATTTGCACTGTAGTGCAATCAATTGCACATAGTGCATTTTGCGCAAGTTTTTAAAAAATATACTGTGCAAATCGATTTGCAATATAGTGCAATCGATTTGCATAGAGTGAAAATTAAAAAAAAATAGCATTTTAAAATTGTCAAATTTTGGCTCCAATTTTTCTTCATTTTTGAAAGATGTATCATTAATTCAAATTTTAGTGCCAATTTTTCATTTTTAAGAAGAATTACCATTAATTCAAATTTTGACTCTAATATTTGAAAGAATTATCATTAATTCAAATTTTGGCTCCAAGAATCAATTACCAAATTACCACTAATCCCAATCCTAAAACTCTATAAATAGAGCCCTCATTTCATTCAAATTTCAAGCTTTTGATAGCCAAATCCACCTTGCTAAAAAATCTCTCAATTCTCTCCATCTACCAAATTCACTCAAAGCTCTATTTTCAAAAAGTTAGTAAGATTTGCATTGAAGCTTACTAATCTTTGAGCTAAACCTTCATCCAAACACTTTTTCTCCATCAATTCTCTACATCCAAGCTTGGTCAATTGATTCTCGTGGTTGAATTGAAGCAAATTCTTGAAGTTGTTTTGATAATTCTCTAGATCTACCTTTGGTAAGTTGGATAATTCATCTTTAACAATGTGATCTCTTGGTGATCTTTGGGATTGATTCTTTGAGCATTATTTTGTGATTTCAATGGTGTTATTTTCTCATAATTTGATGGAATTTTCGTGCTCAAGTGGATCCATGATCATAAGGTGTTTGATGGAAAGTTTGAACAAGAAATTGCCCTTTTAAAATGTTGTTTTTGCTATTGCTTCTGTGTGCAATTGATTTGCACTGTAGTGCAATCGATTGCACATAAGCAATTTCACGTAGATTTTTGAAAACTGTACTGTGTAAATCGATTTACACAATAGTTCAATCGATTTACACAGGGACAGAATGCACTTTTTTGCCTTGTTTTGGGGCAGCTTTAATCCAAAATGATTTTTCTACTCACTCCTTTTGATTGTTGGTTTGGATTGCAATTTTAAATGTCCAATTTGTCTTTAAACTCAATGGACTTTGTGATGTAGATGAAGTTGGATAAATGTTCATCAATTCAAATCTACCTAAGAGTGAATTATTTAATTCATTTTTGGTGCTTTGGATTAATGTATGTTTAGTGCTTTAATCCATCTAGAGGAGTGGTTGAATTTAAAGATGAAAGAATTTTGAAATGGTGATCCAAATTGGCTTATCATTTCCCTCCCTCTTCATCTTATCCCTTTCTTTTTTAATTGTGCTACATGTTAAGAGATGGTGATCTCTATATCATTTATCCAAAAATGAAGTACATAGATTGTTATTGACCGGCCTCAAAATAGGTGTGACTTCTACATAAGTCCACTTACGATTGCTTAACATAGCGCTAAATTTTGTCCCGATTCGAATAAATGATCATTCGTGGCCCAAACTTATGATTGCAAGCCCAAGTATGTTAATTTGATCTCTTTGATCCAATAACCTTGAGATTCATTGTGTGGAGGCTTTGGTTCTACCAATCCTCTAATGGATCTACAATACCTTTGGTCAACGTGGATCACTTAAACATCGTTCATCATTACATGTTGCCTTGTGAGAATTCCAAAATGGATGATATACTTGACAAAAAGCAAATGCAACTTGTTGTGTGGAGGCTTTGGTTCTACCAATCCTCTAATGAGTTCCAAATGCAAGTTTCAAGATGGTCATCCAACTAACCACTAATTACTAACAATTAACTTTACTTTACGCTTTTTTTATTTTCATGCTTTATGTACCATTTACTTTTAGTATTTTACATTTCATGCTATTTTCATCTTTGCTCACTTGAGCATTTACTTTTATGTCATTTTTATTTTGCTCACTTGAGTTTTTCTTTCTTTTTAAAGACACCTAATAATCAACATGAACCATAAAAATCATTAATGATACTTGGACTACATGGTTACTATCCTTTGCATTATGGAGTGATGGACTTCTTGGACTTAGGATTAGAGACCTTGGCCTATCTTGGATACTTTGTGACTTTATTTGATATTTTGTCTGGAGTTCTTGAGGTTTACCTCAAGACATTGGGTTGTTTGTTTGTTTTGTGTGCAGGTTATTGAGATTACGACCTTTGTTTGTAATCTAGAATTCACCCGTATACAGCCGTTACTCTGCCCAATTTTTGCGAAGACTTAAAACACTTGAAGTTTGGTTCTATCAAGAGGTCTAGTATCTTTGCTTTCTTGGTTTCAATCCGAAGAATGGAAATTCTATATTGACTCATAATGTCAAGTATTGGCTTCTTGTTGGTTAGATGGTTCTTATCCCTAGCTTTTACCTTATGCTTTAGGATAGTCCCTTCATCTCTTCCCATCTTCTTTAATTTTCAAAATCTTCTCATCTTTTTTCAAAATCTTCTTTGTTTATAAACTCAAACCGCTTTCATAATAAACCTCGACTTTGTCGAGTGCCTTTTCTTTTAAAACTTCTTTTCTTTAAACAAACTTCAATACATTTAATCATACTTCGACATCTTTCAAAATTAACAAAAACACTTCAACTCATTCAAACTCTTTTGTGCGCCCAAGCACCTTTTCCATTCAAAACTTTTTTTCAAGGTGAGACATGATTCATTGATAGTCGAGCAACATTGTCCTATCCCTATGGTTATAAAGGTGTCGATTTTTCCACTTGAGTACTAGAGGCGTTTTCAAACCCTCACTCTTGTTGACGCAGGGTCCATCTTTCTTACACCTTGTGGGCGTTAGTCGAGATTTCTCTCCTAACAATGACGACTTGTCTCCTTGTTTAAAAACAATCAAAAAACAAGTCTTTTCTAGAGGAACTACGTGTACCCTGATCCCCTATTGCATGAAAGGTGGTACGTAGGCACTAAAGGTTCGCAACCGCGGCGGGTGCAAAAATCATAAAAATATTTCTTTTCTCACCTCCACCATCCATTTTTTATACAACACATTTTATAGCCAAAATATACAGATTTTTCAAAGAGGTTCCTGCGGAGTACCGTAGATGTTTAAGGTGCTATTACCTTTCCTTTGCATAACCAACCCCCTTACCTTGAATCTTTCCCCCTCTTTTTGGGTTATTCGCTCTTTTCCCATTCCTTTGGAAACAATAAAGCGCGGTGGCGATTCTTATTTTGATTTGTATAAAGTCTAGTCAATCCAATGGCTTAGTCTTGCACATTTCTACCGCTACATAAAAAATGGCGACTTCACTGGGGAAAGATTGACCTCTTGCTGGTCCATCCCTAAGTGGGTTAAGCCTATCTTTGTTTATATATGTATATGTGCTATTGTGTTTATGTGTTATATTTTGTATATATGTTTGTCTTGATTTTCTTGGTTTACAGGGTGCTTGGGGATTTCTTATAATTCTTCTACCCAGACTTTGGGAAAACTTAAGATAGGACGGGCGGTATAGTCATGTTAACTTTGAGGGAGTAATCCCAAAAAAGGAGGCATGAGATCCCCCACTCAGTGGAGGCCCCTTTGACTGTAGTGTCGCTTACCGAGTAATCGGGAAGATGTACTGCTTTCGACCTGGGGGCTTACTGAAGCTGAGGACCGTAGATTACCTAACCCATCTTGGCCTTTTAGGTGTAGTGCGGAAGCTATGACAGAGTAATCCGGAAATAGTTGTCACGCGATACTACGCTCGGACGAGTTTTTCTTGAGAATATTACTAATTACCGAGTTAATTGGGATATTGGTAATATCTGAAGGAAGGATGTAGACTCTGGGAACCTCTTAGAACCTTGTTCGGCAGGTGATAACCGTTAGTCCATACCTTATGGGTTGTACCTTTGACTCCAGGCTCGTGACTCTGAACCGTGTGATCTTGTTACTGTACAGTGCATTACATAACATTGCATATCATTTGCATCCTCTACATCATTCTACATACATCCAGGTTGTTCAGGATCTTATTCCCAGTTGCTTCTTCCTTCCAGTTAGTCATCTACCGTCAAGCTGATTCCTCAACATAACTACGGGACTAGAGCTGCTGTCAGATTGAGAATTGAAAACCAAGAATAACACAACATGGAAGTCAGAATGGAAATCGATGAGTTGAAGTCAGGCATGGACAAGCTTACTGAGATGATGCAAGTCCTAATTTCCAGAGGAGATCCACCTCTAAGGACTGTGATATCTGAAATCCCAACTGCTGTTGTTGACACTCAACCTATCCAGCATACATCTACTGCATGGCCAGAGTTTGGGTTACCTCAAAATTACTCTCCACCTGTTGTAATTACTTCAATGGTTGGTCAGTCTTCCCGACCAGTCTTTCAAGCTCCAGTTTCCACTAAACCTTAGCTAATCGTTCATACTGCTTCTCGTCAACCTGCTGCACAAGCTGCTTTTGGGAATCCTCTCTTTGAGCACCATGCTGCCAGTCCTCGAAGTATGAGTCAAGGAGACTTCTGTGAGTTTGAAGATTTCAAAGAACAGTATCAAACTTTGGAGAAGAGACTCAGAGCTATGGAAGGAAATGAGTTCTTCAGTGTTGATGCTAACAATATGTGCTTGGTTTCTGATCTGGTTATGCCTGCAAAGTTCAAGACTCCCGAGTTTGAGAAATATAAGGGGCACACTTGTCCAAGAAGTCATTTGGTGATGTACTTTCGAAAGATGTCTGCTTACACAAAGAATGACAAGCTGCTTATCCATTGTTTCCAAGACAGTTTGAGTGGAGCTTCATTGAAATGGTATATGGGACTTGAGAAAGGTCGTATCCAATGCTTCCAAGATCTTATTGATGCTTTCATAAAGCAATACAAATACAACCTCGACATGACACCTGATCGTCGCCAACTACAAAATATGTCTCAGAATGAGAAAGAATCTTTCAAGGAATATGCTCAACGATGGAGAGAATTGGCATCTCAAGTTGAACCACCTCTGGCAGAGAAAGAGATAACTGGTTTGTTCATGGATACTTTGTCCCCTTTCTTTTGGGAGAAGATGATTGGTAGTGTGTCCTCTAGCTTCACAGACCTGGTGACTATTGGCCAGAGATTAGAAGAAGGAATCAAGAATGGTAAAGTGTCTAAAGCTACTGAATCTTCTAATGGTGCAAAGAAATACCTTGGGAACTTTCAGAAGAAGAAAGAGGTAGAAGCCAATGTTGTCTCGACTGAGAGAAAAGGACCTCGCCATAGGCCTCAATACACTGATCAACCACAAGTAGCGGCTGTTACTCCTGCGGTCAATGCTCAACCAGTTCATGTCCCTCAACAATAGAATATTGCGCAAAATCAGAATCGAAATAGGGCTCAGTTTGATCACATCCCTATGACGTACACTGAATTGTATCCTGCATTGGTGCAAAAGGGCTTGATTATAACTAGGCCTCTGATTCCTCGAAATCCTCCTCCAGCCGGGTTCAGATCTGACCTTCACTGTGAGTTTCATCAGGAAGCTGCCAGTCATGATTTAGAAAGCTGTTATGCATTGAAAAACAGAGTGCAAGAATTGGTGAAAACCAATATGCTCACTTTCAAAGAGGCGGGTCCTAATGTTATCAACAATCCTTTGCCAAAACAAAGTGGCTGAAGAATGAGTCAGGGTACCCTCAGATCACTTCCTAAAGCCAGTGTTTCAGACAGGACAACTCATCCTTGTTACTGATTAGTCACTAGGCCATGTTTCTTTCTGTTTGCATTTGTCCCTTGTTTATGTTAAAATTGTTGCTTTCAAATTCTGTTTGTACTTTCATGTTAATTCTAATGAAATGAGCATTGCAATATTTTGATTCAAATCATTTTTCATTTACTGCTTTCAAATATATTTCTCTTGTTTACTCCCTTTATCAAGATTTTGTTTATGCAAATATTTAAGGGAGGAAGATGAAAACGAAATACCCATAATTGTTGTTGGTATGCTTTCGAATAAAACTTTGTTGAGGATATACATGCATTGTTTCAACTCCCAAACACTGGAGAAATAAGGAAGTTAATCCCTCGTTCACCCCTTTGAGCCTAGAAGTTGGAGTTTCTTTCTATACAGAAAAACCCGCAATCTTAACCCGGGGATGGGTAATTCTTAGTTAATCTGGTTGTGCATTCAATTACAAGAGAAATCATGCAAGACACCTTTCAAAAAAGGTCGCGATCAAGCTTTCCTTTGCACACAGTAAGAAGTGTCAAAGATGCTCTAAAACAAAAAATGACGAAGATGGTTCCCCGTAATCATTGAGCAAGGAAGTCATTATCTTTCCAAAAAAGGGAAAAATGAAATGAAAATAAAAATCAACAGAAAATTCCCGCTAAGTCAAAACCTATGAAGGAGACTTAGGCAAAAAACTGGGGCATCCCGCTGACTGTAATCTCAAATGAAACAGTTCAGGCAAAAACTGGGGCATCCTGCTGACTGTAATCTCAAATGAAACAGTTCAGGCAAAAGTTGGGAATAATAAATTCAATCAGGAGAGGTCTTCAAATCCTCAAAATTCTCCACCAGAGTTGACAAAAGTCCTCAAAACAGTAAAAAGATGTAAGAAGAAATGATTGTCATTCTCAAAATTCCTTAGCTTCTGAGCCATCGTCTTTGCTGCCATCAGTGCAATTCCAAAATCTCTTGGAACCTGAATGCATAGTCTGAATTAACTGAACGTAGGACTGAAGAACATCACGAAGATTGGGTTGGATACAAATAAACTTTGAGCCTTTATCCTTTATTTCTTAAACAATGAACCCGACCACATTACAACCCTTAAAAGACCTAATTGAAGTCAGGTTTCTTTTGAAAGCATACTACAGCAAGGTTGCGTAAACTGACTCCTATGATCTTTTGAGAATCATTTGTTTTGGTTTCATACCTTTGTTTTCAATTTAAAAGTATAAACCACTGTGTTTTAACCAGTGATGCACTTTCTATACACCAATAACATCATTTCAAAAATGATTTTGGATTCAAAACTTTTGCATGAACTTTGCATTAAAAATACCATGTTTGAATAAACAATTTTGCTTGCAAACAAGATTTCCTCATTAAGGAATTTCAAACAGTTGAGAAACTTGGTCAGTGACCCTATCAGGGGCAAGTATCTTTCAGATCCTGTTGTGAATCAGTTCAAGATTTACTGCTCAATGCAAGTTTTCTTAGAATTGGCCAGCCAGGAAATCATTTTCAAGACTCATACAGGGGCATTTATTTACAACAATTATCTCAAGAACTGAAGTCATGATCAGTTTATCTCCAACAATCATTTCAGAACTGAAGCCATGATCAGTTTATTCCCAACAAACATTTCAGAAGCTGAAGCCATGATCAGTTTATCTCCAATAGTCATTTCAGAGCTGAAGCCGTGATCAGCTTATTTCCAGCAACTTTCGACTGATGCCATGATCAGTTTATCTTCAGAAGTCAGCTAATCTGGGACAAGTCCCCAAGTAGCTCTTCATGTCCTTCTTCAGAAGATCATCAGTTCAACGCAGTTTTCAAGTGTGACAAATTTGGGCGCAAGAATTTTTTTCTTTCCAATCAAATTTGGCAGAGTTCTTCGTGTTGAGGAATCAAACTTCCAAACTATTCTCCACAAAAGAGTCAAACTACATTGTCGTAAACGTCAGCATTACATGCATAGATCATTCAAATATGATGCATAACAAAATTCACACATAATGCATAACAACAGTGTTTCATCCTTATTTGCATTTTTCGAGGTCTTGTTGCAGTTGGCATGTCACCTTGAGATCAAAGTCCAACTTACTTGGCACCTACCAAAGCAAACGTCAGTTCAGTTGTCTCTCTTCCGTCCAATGTTAATCTTGGATTTGTGGTCTCTTTTGTTTCCATCCAAAGCCAGTATTAGACGTTGGTTTTTCCCTTTATTCAAAGACAGTATTGAATGTCAAGATCCCTTTCACTCATTCAAAGTCAGTATTGGATGTTGTGATCTTTTCTCTCGTCTAAAGCCAGTATTAGATGTTGAGTTTTCCCTTCATTCAAAACCAGTATTGAATGTCAAGATCTCTTTCACTCATTCAAAGCCAGTATTGGATGTTGTGATCTTTTCTCTCGTCTAAAGCCAGTATTAGATGTTGAGCTTTTCTTTCATTCAAAGCCAGTATTGAATGTCAGGATCTTTTGTTTCCATCCAAAGCCAATATTGGATGTTGTGATCGTTTCTCTCGTCTAAAGCCATTATTAGACGTTGAGTTTTCCCTTCATTCAAAGCCAGTATTGGATGTCGTGTTTCTTTTCCGTCCAGTGTCTTTCCTGGACGACTCTGATGTAGCTTCAGATTTGGTCTCATCCCACATCTAATGTTCTTCTAAATGTTTCTGATTGTCTTTTCCGGAGAGTTGCTTGCCTCATTCAATGCCATTCTTGGATGCCGCTGCTTGCCTTCTCGAGTTTTATCTCTTTTTTCCAAGTATTGATGGTTACTCTTTGTCACCCTGACAGATATCCAGAAGTATCTTGTTGCTCCCCAGTGTGTCTTTCCACGTCATTTCATCTAAACTACCACAAGTTTCCAGTTTTGAGTTTTTCCACATTCCCACAAAGTCTGTCTCATCTCATACATCATTCAAAAAATATATGTCAAAAAAGAGTCCATGCATTCATTCATAACATATGCTATCATCTCATCGCATCAGGGACAAAATTCAGGTCTGTTTGTATTTAATTACTTTCCGCCTATCTGGCTAAAAGATAATTAAATAGGGGCAGCTGTTGTACCCTAAATTTTCCCCCTAACTTTTTTCAGTCGCACTTTCATACCATATTTTGTCATTTTGGTCACAATCATTAATAAATAGCTTCATTCATCACATTTGCATCCTATCTTTAAGTTTGCTCTTGTGTTGTTAACTAACTTCTAATCAAAATACAAAAAATATTTGTCTTTGTCTTTGTATATTTTTGTTTTGTAGGTACCAAGTCGAAGCATCTGACAAATAAGGATTTCTGGTATCATTTTCCTAAAATCTCTATTTTCAAAGAAAAAGAATTAAAATTTTTTCATTTTTTTCACTGATGCAATCGATTGCTCTTAAAGTGCAATCGATTGCACATAGTGTATTTTGCGCCATTTTTGAAAAAAAATACACTGTGCAAACGATTTGCACTGTAGTGCAATCGATTGCACATAGTGCATTTTGCATAAGTTTTAAAAAAATACACCGTGCAAATCGATTTGCAATATAGTGCAATCGATTTGCATAGAGTGAAAATTAAAAAAAAAATAGCATTTTAAAATTGTCAAATTTTGGCTCCAATTTTTCTTCATTTTTGAAAGATGTATCATTAATTCAAATTTTAGTGCCAATTTTTCATTTTTAAGAAGAATTATCATTAATTCAAATTTTGGCTCTAATATTTGAAAGAATTATCATTAATTCAAATTTTGGCTCCAAGAATCAATTACCAAATTACCACTAATCCCAATCCTAAAACTCTATAAATAGAGCCCTCATTTCATTCAAATTTCAAGCTTTTGATAGCCAAATCCACCTTGCTAAAAAATCTCTCAATTCTCTCCATCTACCAAATTCACTCAAAGCTCCATTTTCAAAAAGTTAGTAAGCTTTGCATTGAAGCTTACTAATCTTTGAGCTAAACCTTCATCCAAACACTTTTTCTCCATCAATTATCTACATCCAAGCTTGGTCAATTGATTCTTGTGGTTGAATTGAAGCATATTCTTGAAGTTGTTTTGATAATTCTCTAGATCTACCTTTGGTAAGTTGGATAATTCATCTTTCACAATGTGATCTCTTGGTGATCTTTGGGATTGATTCTTTGAGCATTATTTTGTGATTTCAATGGCGTTATTTTCTCATAATTTGATGGAATTTTCGTGCTCAAGTGGATCCATGATCATAAGGTGTTTGATGGAAAGTTTGAACAAGAAATTGCCCTTTTAAAATGTTGTTTTTGCTATTGCTTCTGTGTGCAATCGATTTGCACTGTAGTGCAATCGATTGCACGGAAGCAATTTCACGCAGATTTTTGAAAATTGTACTGTGTAAATCGATTTACACAATAGTTCAATCGATTTACACAGGGACAGAATGCACTTTTTTGCCTTGTTTTGGGGCAGCTTTGATCCAAAATGATTTTTCTACTCACTCCTTTTGATTGTTGGTTTGGATTGCAATTTTAAATGTCCAATTTGTCTTTAAACTCAATGGACTTTGTGATGTAGATGAAGTTGGATAAATGTTCATCAATTCAAATCTACCTAAGAGTGAATTATTTAATTCATTTTTGGTGCTTTGGATTAATGATATGTTTAGTGCTTTAATCCATCTAGAGGAGTGGTTGAATTTAAAGATGAAAGAATTTTGAAATGGTGATCCAAATTAGCTTATCATTTCCCTCCCTCTTCATCTTATCCCTTTCTTTTTTAATTGTGTTACATGTTAAGGGATGGTGATCTCTATATCATTTATCCAAACATAAAGTACATAGATTGCTATTGACCGTCCTCAAAATATGTGTGACTTCTACGTAAGTCCACTTACGATTGCTTAACATAACGCTAAATTTTGTCCCGATTCGAATAAATGATCATTCATGGACCAAACTTATGATTGCAAGCCCAAGTATGTTAATTTGATCTATTTGATCCAATAACCTTGAGATTCATTGTGTGGAGGCTTTGGTTCTACCAATCCTCTAATGGATCTACAACACCTTTGGTCAACGCAGATCACTTAAACATCGTTGATCATTACATGTTGCCTTGTGAGAATTCTAAAATGGATGATATACTTGACAAAAAGAAAATGCAACTTATTGTGTGGAGGCTTGGGTTCTACCAATCCTCTAATGAGTTCCAAATGCAACTTTCAAGATGTTCATCCAACTAACCACTAATTACTAACAATTAACTTTACTTTACGCTTTTTTTATTTTCATGCTTTATGTACCATTTACTTTTAGCATTTTACATTTCATGCTATTTTCATCTTTGCTCACTTGAGCATTTACTTTTATGTCATTTTTATTTTGCTCACTTGAGTTTTTCTTTCTTTTTAAAGACACCTAATAATCAACATGAACCATAAAAATCATTAATGATACTTGGACTACATGGTTACTATCCTTTGCATTATGGAGTGATGGACTTCTTGGACTTAGGATTAGAGACCTTGGCCTATCTTGGATACTTTGTGACTTTATTTGATATTTTGTCTGGAGTTCTTGAGGTTTACCTCAAGACATTGGGTTGTTTGTTTGTTTTGTGTGCATGTTATTGAGATTACGACCTTTGTTTGTAATCTGGAATTCACCCGTATACAGCCGTTACTCTGCCCAATTTTTGCGAAGACTTAAAACACTTGAAGTTTGGTTCTCTCAAGAGGTCTAGTATCTTTGCTTGCTTGGTTTCAATCCGAAGAATGGGAATTCTATATTGACTCATAATGTCAAGTATTGGCTTCTTGTTGGTTAGATGGTTCTTATCCCTAGCTTTTACCTTATGCTTTAGGATAGTCCCTTCATCTCCTCCCATCTTCTTTAATTTTCAAAATCTTCTCATCTTTTTTCAAAATCTTCTTTGTTTATAAACTCAAACCGCTTTCATAATAAACCTCGACTTTGTCGAGTGCCTTTTCTTTTAAAACTTCTTTTATTTAAACAAACTTCAATACATTTAATCATACTTCGACATCTTTCAAAATTAACAAAAACACTTCAACTCATTCAAACTCTTTTGTGCGCCCAAGCACCTTTTCCATTCAAAACTTTTTTTTTCAAGGTGAGACATGATTCATTGATAGTCGAGCAACATTCTCCTATCCCTATGGTTATAAAGGTGTCGATTTTTCCACTTGAGTACTAGAGGCGTTCTCAAACCCTCACTCTTGTTGACGCAGGGTCCGTCTTTCTTACACCTTGTGGGCGTTAGTCGAGATTTCTCTCCTAACAATGACGACTTGTCTCCTTGTTTAAAAACAATCAACAAACAAGTATTTTCTAGAGGAACTACGTGTACCCTGATCCCCTATTGCATGAAAGGTGGTACGTAGGCACTAAAGGTTCGCAACCGCGACGGGTGCAAAAATCATAAAAATATTTCTTTTCTCACCTCCACCATCCATTTTATATACAACACATTTTATAGCCAAAATATACAGATTTTTCAAAGAGGTTCCTGCGGAGCACCATAGATGTTTAGGGTGCTAATACCTTCCCTTTGCATAACCAACCCCCTTACCTTGAATCTATCCCCCTCTTTTGGGTTATTCGCTCTTTTGCCATTCCTTGGGAAACAATAAAGCGCGGTGGCGATTCTTATTTTGATTTGTATAAAGTCTAGTCAATCCAATGGCTTAGTCTTGCACATTTCTACCGCTACAAAGATCTCTAAGAGCATAAAAAGAAGGGGAAAAAGCCTATGTTAGACGCAAAAAGCTCGTCCTCATTAGTGAGCACCAATGAGCCCACACACCCTATATGGTCAATTCCAGATGGGGAGTTCAAAATTGTTCCCCTCGGTAGCGATCCCTCCAAAGGAGTTATAATCGGCTTTGATCTCCCTGACTTGGCGAATAGACAATTGAAGGTGTTCCTAAGAGAAAATGCAGCCTTGCTCTCCTGGAGCGCAGCAGAGATGCCTGGCTTGGATCCAAAAATAACTTGTAATCATCTAACAATAGATCCTGCCCTTAAGGAAGTTGCCCAGCGTAGGCGCAAGCAGTCTACGGAGAAAACAGAGGCTGCCGAGCAAGCTGTAAAAGACTTCCTAGAGGAAAATTTTATTTGTGAATCCTAGTATACAACCTGGCTCTCAAATGTTGTACTTGTAAAGAAATCTAATGGGAAATGGTGCATGTGTGTTGATTATAGTGATCTCAATAGGGCATGTCCTAAAGATGTTTATCCTCTTCCCAATATAGATAAATTAGTTGATAATTCTGCAGGTTTTAAATTACGGTCGTTCATGGACTCATATACTGAATACAACTAGATTCCCATGGAAAAAATAGACAAAAAGTACACGGCTTTCATGACCGAGTCGGGAAACTATTACTACAATGTAATTCCCTTCAGTCTGAAGAACACCGACGCTACTTACCAACAGATGATGAACAAGGTCCTCCAATGAGAAATTAGAGACATGCTCAAGGTCTACATGGACGAAATGATCGTAAAATCCAAAGAGGAAACAAATCATGCGCTCCACCTAAGGAAAGTCTTCGACTGAGCAAGGAAATGCATAATGTGATTCAACCCAGAAAAATGCACCTTCGGTGTACGAGCAAGCAAGTTCCTCGATTTATACCTAACAAAACAAGGAACTAAGGCCAACTCCGACAAATGTCGAGAATTTTCTGAGTTTCCAATGCCGAACTCGAATAAATCAATCCAAATCCTGAACATAATGCTCACTTTATTATCTCGCTTCGTGGAAAAATCTGCCCATCATGCACTCCCCCTTTTCAAACTTCTTCACAAAGAGGCGGCTTTCGAATGGACCGGGGAGTGCGAACATGTTGTCTTCCACCTCAAACAGGAACTATCACAGCCACCAGTCCTTTCATGACCAGATAAGGAAAAAACTCTCTATCTCTATCTGGTCGCGACATTCGAGGCCGTGAGCGCAACCCTCATTTGAGAAACCCTAGAGGGGAAGAAACCCATTTATTTCATGAGCAAATCCTTGCAAGATCTTGAAGTAAGATACCAATAGATCGAGAAGGTATCCCTAGGGCTCATTAATGCAGCGAGGAGGCTAAGGCACTACTTCCTAACATACACAACCGTGGTCCGAATAGACCAACCAATAAAGTAATTATTCGGTCGACCTGACATGGCGGGCAGAATGCTCAAATGGTCACTAGAACTCTCTGAGTTCGACATCACATACTAGAGTAGGAAAGACCTCAAAACCCAAGTACTGGCCGACTTCGTAGCATAAAGTACCTTGCCAGCCTCCCCCACGAGCGGAGCGCACAAATAGACCATCTTCGTAGACGGGTCTTCCAGCTCGACGGGTAGTAGAGCAGGTATTATATTAGAAAACGAGGAAGGGACCATGATCGATGTCTCACTTACACTATCTTTCCCAACCTTAAACAAGCAATCCGAGTACGAAGCATTTCTAGCAGGGCTACGCCTGGCCGAAGATCTAGGGGCCGAGGAAGTGAAAATCTTCACAGATTCCCAGCTCGTTGCCTCTCAAGTAAGAGGAGAATACCAGGTCAAAAACGGCCATCTCTCTGAATATTGGACTCTGGTCCGAGAAGGAATGAAGAAATTCTACTTCGTAGATGTACATCACATTCCCCGCAAACATAACACTCGGGCAGATGTCCTGTCAAAACTGGCAAGCACAAAGAAGAAAGAAGGGAACAAATCGGTGATACAGGAAATACCTTTTCACCTAAGCATTGAAAAATCCTCCTTGACTCTGGATGTGTGTGCCATCGGAGACACCAATTGTTGGATGACTCAGGTGTAGAACTGTCTCACAACAAGGGAACTCGCATCCGATCAAAAGGAAGCAGTCATAGTCAGGCAAAGAGCCTGCTCATACGTCTTGGTCGAAGGAAGATTGTACAGAAGAGGATTCTCTATCCCCCTACTAAAATGTGTCAAAGAAAGAAAATTCTCCCAAATCTTACATGAAATCCATGAAGGAATAAACACCCAACACTTGGGTGGAAGATCCATCGCCAGAAAATCATTATGGGAGGGATACTACTGGCCCACGATGCAGCATGATGCCAAAGAACACGTAAAGAAGTGTGACAAATTTCAATGCCACGGGGACATGCACTTGGCACCTCCAAATGAGCTCAAGTCACTATCATCCCCCTGGACCTTCACATGGTGGGGCATGGACCTCCTCAAACCATTCGTAGTAGGATCAAACCAAAACAAGTACCTGATAGTAGCCGTGGATTCCTTCACAAAATGGATAGAAGCAGAAGCGCTGGCCAGAATCACAACACAAAACATTCTCTGCTTCTATAAAAGAAACATCCTTGCCCGGTTCGGTGTTCCCCGAGAAATTATCAACGATAATGGGACCCAGTTCACGGACAAAAGTTTCCAAGAATTCGTCGCCAAATTAGGCACCACCAAACACTTTGCGTTCATCGAGAACCCACAATTAAATGGTCAAGCTAAGTCTGTGAACAAGGTGATCCTATAAGGCCTCAAGCGAAGGCTTGATGAAACCAAAAATAAATGGGTCGAAGAGCTACACAGCATTCTTTGGGCCTACCAAACAACAACCCACTCGTCCACCAGGGAAACTCCTTTTCGACTAGCATACGAAATCAAAGTCGTTATCCCCGTTGAAATAAGAGAGCCCTTTAGACGAACTGAAGGCCCTCTTGATGAGGAGATGAAGATGAAGCATTGAGGGAAGAACTCGGTCTCGTTAAAGAAGTACGAACAAAAGCGTCCTTATGAGAAGCGTCTCTCAAACAAAAAACCGCCATATGATATGACACCAAAGTCATACGACACGAATTTGAAGTCGCCATCCTATTCCTAAAGAGAAATCACAAAGATTCTCGTGAAGGCAAGCTCGCCGCAAATTGGGAAGGCCCCTATCACCTTTGAGCAAAAATGGGAAGCGAGGCCTACTACTTAGAAAACTTACGCGGGGAATAACTTGCTCGACCTTGGATCACCGAAAAATTGAAACAATATTATAGTTAAGGCACATAAACAGTCGGCATGCTCTGTTAAGACGACATGAACAACAGTCCTGACCACATGTGCATGCTCAGATATAAGCATAACACCTCAAATTAAATGAAGAGACAAGTTTCCACTCTTTTAACGAGCATATTCTTAGCCCGACATGGAAAACTCAAACGAGCTCCACCATTTTCGTACCATGATGGTAGAACACCCAGCTCGCGATAGGAATTTCATGCTGTTGAGCTCAGGCCCCAAATGAGACATGAGTTCCGGCCCATTCCCGGAAATTACCTTGGTTGTTCGACCAGTCTCCCCACACTGGCGAGCACCAATACTAACGAGCAAACGCCCTAAAAACTGTTACGCAAAATAAATGTCTCAAGTGGACGAGCATACAGACATACAAAACTTAAAAAAAGCAATCAATCATGCACAAATAAAAGTAAATACTTAAACAGTGTAAGTCAAAGTAAACGACCACCAAGGTCGAAAACGTTAAAAACGACTGCGAAGGCCGCAATTGTCAAAATGATTACATAAGGAGAGCCTAAGGCCCCCGTCCAAAGATACGAACTAGTGGCCACGAGGATCACGATTGTTTGAAAATTACATCAAAATAGGCACAAGCCCCCGAAACAAATTACAGTAAAATAGTATGCACGCTGAACAGGAATCAAGTGTTAGGTTGAGGCTGCTCTGCAGGTTGAGAACGCACTTCATAATCAGGCTCCAGATGCACCTTTGGAGACAGGAGAGAATCTACCACATGCATGTCCACCACCTCGAGGAATTCATGGACAACCATGTGATTGTCCATCATGTTATGGAGGAAACCAATCCTTATCAAGACAAGATCAATACCCGGATTCACGAGACGAATCTGGGCCACTACATTCTTAAAGCCATCCTCAGTAGCCACGAGAGCATCATCGTCGGCCTGCTGAATACGAGAAACCAGTTGGGCCCTAGTCGTTAACCCTTTGACGTCCTCTGGATCCCCCTCGTCGTGGACCATGGCAGACTTGAGTTCAGTCACCTCCTCCTCGAGAGCTTTCTTCTCGGTCGCGTGGGTGATCGGAAAAATAGCAAGTGTACTATTTTTCCTCTGTAGTAATAATATGGAAATTCCATGAATGTCAATCTCGAGGACTGCGTATAAGTACCGAGTTAAATTCGTGGTTCAATTAAACAAAAATTTAAATTGGGGTTTGGTTTGGAATTTATCACTTAAAAATAAGCAGAATTTTAAATTGGCTTTTTCACAGATATGAGTAACATGCTAGGGTAAAGTGTATAATTTTCCCTGTAATTACCAGATGTTTAGTTTATTTCCCTTAAGTCCTTAGCGGGAAAATCTTTGAACATTCATCCTAAACCCTAAGTTCTTAGAGAATTATGATGAGATCAAGCAATGGTGTTATCAAGAATTAACCGGTAACTATAGGGTATCCCTAGTCCTAGGTGATATCAACTATAGTCTAATCGTACAAAAACCTTAACAACCATGGTCTAGCTGATTGTTAATCGTAAATCAATCCTTGTTGGTCCGACAGGGAAAGCATTAAAAATATTGAATGATCAAATTGAATATGAAAAACTATTGGATTAAAGAAATTATAACTCTAAGTCATTTACAGAATCAAATCAGGGACACCCCCTATCATTGGGGGGTTTAGCTACTCATTTTGTTCAAAGTAATTTCAGAATAAAAATTAAACATTACAAATTATTGGTGAACTTTGATCTTTAATTGCTTTCGCTCATGAAAAGTCTTTGTTCTCCAACAATTGCATATGCTTCAATCTTCAATCGTAGAAATTCTCCGCTGCAAAAAAAAATCCCCTAATCCATCGTGAAAACTCTCTAAATAATGGAAATCCACTTAGGTCGGTTGGAAATACTCAAAACACCCTCATAGGCCACACATAGTGAAAAATGAAGAAAACAATAAAAATCAGCGTCACTGACCAACACGGCCCGTGTCAGGCGACATGGCTGCCCGTGTCGGCCTTCTAGTTTCTAAATTTTCTTTTCTAAGCCCCAGGACGTGTAACACAGTCGTGTCAGGCGACACGGCCCCCCGTGTTACACCTGTGACTTTCCACTCTTCTTCAACACAACCCGGGCCTCCCTCCTGACATTGCCACCCGTGTTAGGCCTCCTGTAAAATAGTTTTTGCACTTTCTTTGAAATTCTAATTTTTGCACTTTTTCGCACTGATTTTTCCCGATTTATTCCCCTGAGCCTAAAAATAGTAAAACACACAACCCTATAAAATGTAGAAGAACAAAGACAAACACTTGACAATATAAAGAAAATATAACTAAAATCAACCGAAAATAATGGTGTAAAAACCACTGATCAGCGGGCATCCCTCTCCTTGGTCAGGACCTTCTTCACCTTTTCCAACTCTTCATTATCAACTGTCAACTTTTTGAACTTCACCTCAAGAGCCTTGTACACTTCCCGTGTTTTCCTCAACTCTAGCTCCTCAGAACACCCCTCCTCGGTGTGAATCACCGATGCTCCCAAGATCTTCATCAAGGCAACATCGTTCTGGGCGAGCAAGGTCCTCTTGCTCGGGTGATCCATCTCTCCATATACCAGGGACTCTGCCTTATGGACCCCCAAAGAAGAGCCTTCGAAGAAAGTCCTGTCATGGAAGCAGGGGGAAGCATAAATCTTTCTTTTCCTTTCTCCCCGGTCAGATCAACTAAGTTGTCAGAATGAGGCCTATTGACCCTCAAGCTGGCAGAGGAGAAGATTACCCGACAGCTGGACTAAAAGAGGAGGTCCCCGACCCATTCGGAGGGACACCTACTGCATCTCCACCCAAAAGGCTCTTGGCGATCGCTTTTTGTGTTTTCTTGGCCATAAGAGCAGCATTCTTAATCAAATGCTCCTGAGGAGTAGACATTTTCTCTGCAATAAAACAAGCATGGATTAGCAAAGCATGGATATTAGAATAAGGGCAAGTAAAAAACAAATGACTACCTAAGTATTTCAAAGGGTTACCACGTTTGAGGAGATCCCTAACATTAATAAGTCCAGGCTCAAACACAGGCTTCCCTTCCTCGTTAACAAGGACCTTTCCCTATTTTCTCACACACTGGACTGGGGGTATTCTCTCAACAAAGGCCAACAATAGATCATAGCTGGCCTGATCTTCATGATTCAGTTGAACCGTCTTCACTATATAGTGGTTGGTCCCACGAATAAAGTGATCCATATCCTAGTGAAAATGAAACCTTTGCACAAGCTCCCTCATCGCCTCACACTCCTCAGTCAGCATAGGCCTCCTGTCCGCACCACGCTTAGGGAAGCTCATAAATATATTAAGAATCGCCTTCTCTGACACAGGTTGGACCAATAGTTACATGTCCTTGAAGTGTCAAATAGATTCGAGATATGCCTTAAATAGCTCCTCATTCGACTGTTTTAGGGAAACCCATTCGAACTTCCCACCAACGGCTCCCCACTGGAGATGGAAGTAATAGAAAAACAGGGGGTGGTAGCCTCAATCTTCAAATACTCACACATAATCTCAAAATCCCGCAGGAAGGCTATCGAGTTGGGATGAAGCTGCGAAGGAGCAAGATGAAGGTGGTCGAAGACGGCCACCTGAAGGTCGGTGAAAGGGAGCCGGAGCCCCAAGTCTCTGAACAAAATCTCATACATAGGGAACTGGTTGACGTCGTACTTCATACAGACCCTATCGTACTTCCCGGGGACTAAGACGGCCCAATCCTCCTCAATATTTAGTTGCTCCATACCCGAGGCCACGATCGTGAACGCCTCCTCGGGATGCTTGGTAAAATATGATGCAATCTCCCGAGGACCTAGTGCAATTCAGTCCATCCCCTCGGGTTCATTTCGCCTAGAAACCACGGGCACACTCTGCTCAGATACACCTTGCTCCGAAGAGGTCTCCTCGGAATCACTTTTTCCGGATATACTCTCTTTGGATGAATTTTAATTGGAACAACTGTGTTCTTTCATAACCTCGTCCTTAGTGCTACTAGCCATTTTACCTGAAAAAGCAGAGGACAAAAGTGAATTAGACATCAAATCAAATCCACCCTTCCATCACTAATCAAGTGAAACGGCACGTAAAGGCAAGAGGACCCTGTCCCTGACCATAGCCCTCATTTAAATAGTCAAAGAATGATGCGAGGACGATTTCCCCTTAATGTGTTAGGCGCCTACCCGCCAGGCTAAACCCTAACCCACGTGTGGAAGTGATATCCCCGACGAATGGGTTTTAAACCTCTCAAAAGGATTCATCATAAATGCATGAAGTTAATGACAGAAACCCAAAAACGGCCCAACTTCGCCGGAAAACACATCACAGCTTGCTGCTACCGACCCAAACACCAAATATTACCAATAGATTCATGATGGAGCTGAAATCCTCATGTTGTAGAACCACCGTCAGACGCCAATAAACCGCCAGAAAATTCCCCCACTAAGCTACATTAATCCTAACTGCATGCATCTCTAAAGGTGAAATCAGAAAATATAGCCTAAAACAGAAACGAAATTCACAGAAACAACGGAAAATCAAGAAAATTACTTGGTCGGGGAAGATTAACGACTGGCGAGCAGAAACTTCGACAACGGACGACGATGTGTTTCAAAAATGAGAAGAAACGTGCAGGAGGAAGCAAGCGAAAAAATGAAAATAAAGCTTCCTCTATCCCATTTATAGACAGCTTTTCTAGCACGTGAGCGGGCACGCGCCTAGGGAAGCCTAGGGGTCGTCATCATTGTACCCTAGTATCTAGACTAGCCATCATCACACTTTTATGACAATGTGTGGCTTGATGCAGGCATGGCACGCAACCTCCTCAGATCAAATCAATTATTCCTCTCCATGCGAGTCAAACACACGAAGCCACGCTCGAGCTCCTCGTACAATATTGTCCCTGAAAAAGTCATGAAACGTCCCCTACCCACGGGCATGTCTTAAGTCATCACTCCTCTGCCCATAAGCAATGACTCGAGGGG
This sequence comes from Vicia faba, assembly GCA_948472305.1. Taxonomy (NCBI): domain Eukaryota; kingdom Viridiplantae; phylum Streptophyta; class Magnoliopsida; order Fabales; family Fabaceae; genus Vicia; species Vicia faba. Next base: position 959,584,983 of record OX451738.1, on the reverse strand, counting down.
CTCCTGTTTTAGACTGGCCTAATGGCTAGAATTGACCCAATCCGCTTCTACCTTCAACATGGCCCAATAGCTTTGGCCCACTAGCTTTGGCCCTTCAGTTGGGCACACTTGGTCGACTACACCCCAAGAACAGAGAGACCAACAATGTTCGGACCCATGCACCTACTCGTATCTACAACTAACTCCAGGTCTGCTCGACACACATGGAGAAGACAACCAGGAAACATCCATAATGCACCTGCCCATAGTCTCTTCCTTGCTCGGAGAAACGTCTAATTACGAGCATGGCTTCTCATTTTGACTAAGTCCTGGCAGTTACCTATTTTTGAGGAACCTAATATCTAGGCCCAAAAATAGGAACCAATGGTCAAGCGTCAGGGGCACTATATAAACTCTCACACTTGTGAGGGATAGGTATCCAATATTCACTCTACAAAACTCTAATCTCTTTCTTGTATCTCTTTGCAATCTTTCTCACTTGAGCATCGAAGTGCCTTGAAGGTACACCCCCTCATCTCTTTAATTTCTAGCCAAGCATACATGATCTTCTCGGCCTACTTCAGGTTCTGATCAACCGCCAAGATCAACATCTGACACCCTATTTTGATATGTATGCTAATTTACTCTAATTATGCTATATTATTATGCAGGGGTTTAGAGGGTGTTACACTTACTGTTATTTTTATCTCAAACCGAAGCATGGAAGAAAGCGTTGTTATTGTCACCAAGTTTAAGCCATGTTTCCTAAGATTTTTGCAGTAGCATTTTCTCCTCAAGAAGGTTAAGGTGAATAAGTTGCTTGGTACATACTTTTACTTGGTTAGTGGAAATACTATCGAACAAGTTATCCTTTAGATACTCTTGAGCATGTTCAAGTTCCTCTCGCGCGTGCTGAATTTGGAAATGAACAGTTGTGAATTTTTTGTTTAGTTTCCTTAAAATAGGTTGTAAACACTTGAGTTCCTTCATAGACGGAACATTGCAGTGCCATCCACATGTTGCTGCCAGCAGCTTTTAATAACAATCGGGCATGTCTCATCCTTAGTTGAGCAATTTATGAATTTGAACAATGCCTTTTTATTGATCAATGGCTGTCTTGTCGTCCCTTTTAAAGGAGCATGGTCCAAAATACCAGGAAGAAGCACCTCAACCAAAGCTTCATGGTATTTTGAGAACCAATGAATATTGTCAATAATCCTATCAATACGAGAATATATCGCACCCATTACATTCTTATTCGACCATGTAAAGTGAGAGCCTTTAGAGGTAGCCTCATACAAATCTTTGTTTTGCATCATGTTATGAAGGTCTTTGTATTCCACTTTCGTGACATCTCTACCACCAATGTGATCCCTACAAGAGAGAACATTGTTGAAATTCCCCATGATTATCCCAGGGATGCTATCAACATTGCTCAACTTTTCAATCCCTTTCCACAAAAGTTTCCTTTGTTCAAGTTGGTTGTATGCATATATAATAGTAGCTGCATATTGCATGGAATTATCAAACTGATAAATCTCCACGTGAATGTATTGTGCATTAGTTTTGACAACCTTAATACAAACAATAACATCCCTCCAATCGATCCAAATACGCCCATTTTCATGGTGAGAGTAGTTGTCTGCAAATCTCCATTTAGGTCCAAACTTCTTCCTAATTCGATCAGCATTGTTTCTTTTAATCCTAGTTTCAAGTAAAGTGACAATTGGAACATTGAATTTAGAGAGATAGGAGCCAATCTCTTGATTCCATGCTTCCTTATTTATGCCCCCCTTATGTTCCATGTAATGATCATGGGACATCGTTGATCTCCTCTATAGGACGCTCCCCAATCCTAAGAGGTGAGAAAGTGTTTTGGAATCTTTTATTATCTGTATTTTTCAAAGTAGCATGAGACTTTCCTCTATTATTTTTAATCGATGATATCATCATCCAAGGTGTGTCTCTAGGATCTTCGTTTGTATCTAGAGTGTTGTCCACGGGATCAGCCATCTTCTCAATGTATGTAACCTATATGTTGCTCGTTTTTTCATCTACTTTCTTCGTTATCGGTTTCCACACTTTGTCCACGTGTTTCTTGGGTTGTTTGTGTGCTTCATAGTCATGCCCTATCTTAAGACATGTATGACAGTATTTTGGTCTCTATTCATATTCCACTTTTGGCCCAAGCTTCTACCATTGTGGTCTCTTATACATATTATGTGTCTTGGTTTTTGTGTGACATCCACTTCTACTAAGACTCTAGCGTATGAAACATGTAGCTTTTTTGTGGTGCATTCATCAATGGTGATAGGTTTGCCTATGGTGCTCGCAATTTTTTATATACTTTTTTCTCCCCAAAGGTGGAGTGGCAAGTCCGGCAGTGTAATCCACAAAGGCATGATTCTAAGTAAATCCTCTTAATCTCAAAGTCAGGTGTCCAATATCGTATAAAGAGGAGTTTTCCATATATGAAATACAATTCAGCTTTCACAACCTTCTCTTTATCTTCACCATTCCTTAACCTAACAATGAAATATCCCGAGTTGTTGTAATATAATTCTGACAATCCTACAAAATTCCATGCTTTCTCCATGAATTTTTTGACTGCACTCATTGAGAGATCCTCACCTAGGGCAAATAGAATAATTACATGTTCCTAGTAAGCTAGTTCATCTGCAACGTCAATTTCATCAGTAATAACCTCCATCTCACTGTTCATCATAGTGGGAGGGATAAACTCCACCGGCATTCCTCTCATTTGATCTTTATTACCTTTGATTATATCAACCCGAGGTTTATTCACTTCCGCATGTTTTGGTGGTTCCATCTTGTTGTCTGTATTTTCTTCCAGAACTGGTGCTTATGTTTCAATACCTTATGAACAGTTCTTCTCAGTTTCCTGATCCTTGGTCAACTCTGTATGGCCTTGGTATCAATGTTAGTTTTTTCTGTAGGAGCTAATGTCTTCTACTGTACCTCCTCCCACTTTGAACGTCTGACTACAACAATCAATTTCCCACCAAAAGTGTGTGCATTTATGCATAGCTGGAATGCCCCTATTTAGATCTAGCCAATCCAAGGGCATTTGATGGTGGAGCCTAGAGAACATCCACCTCGATCCGAGTCCTAACTTGGGGATAAGGACGGTTGTCCTACCCTTGTTCAGGGAAATATATTGAGTGAGAATATTGATGCACAATAGTATAGAAGGGGGTTGAGTAGACTGATTCCCAATTAGAAAATTTTTAAAACAAATTTAGGTCCAAAAAATGAAATCAGATATTTTCACACACACAGAAGCAAAACACAACACATGAAAGGTTTGCACACCAATTATAAGATTTTGACCATACGATAATCATTCAAAGTCACTAGAGGAATGATTATTTCAAATACACGAACAATACTTTAGATCAAAAGGTGTTTATTCAAGACATTTAAAACAGACACGATTGTTTTTGCATTAACATAATCTCATTTAAAATTCATCATGAAGTATGAATCTTCGCAGACCTAAAGCTTATGCAATAAACAGCTATATACTAGGTTAAATTGCAAAAAATATACAAAAAATCAAATATGCAACAAATGCAATAGACAATGCACAAGAGATAAGAAAAGTAAAGGGGTGAGGAGTACACATAGATATATAGTGGTTCGACAATCGTCCTCGTTATTCCTACTCCACTCTTTGATAAAAATCAATAGGAAAATAATCACGATCTTCCACTATGTTTCAGTTTGATTACATATGATCATTTTGATACAACGATCTAACAAACACGAAATCTCCTCTGTTAATTTAGATACTCAATTGCTACACAAAAACAAGATCAACAACAATCTTGATCCAATAACCTTGTTATACACAACATCCTGCTCCAAGCTTCAATTCTGCAACATCCTTCACTAGATCTGACAGAGTCTTGTCTAATTGGCTTCCATTAGCCAAGAAATTATTGGATAACTCCCAACTTTTTTTGTGACCGTCTTTACTCGACTTCACCAAAGTCATCAATGGAGTATAGTGGAACTCCTCTCTTAATAGATACCAAAAATCATAAGATACATGACCAAAGAAACAACTCTTTGGCATGTTACACATAGCAAAACTCCACAAAATCATTAGAATAAAACCTAATGTACCTCTAGTCTCCCTCTTACTCAATCTTTAGAGAAGAAGGTCCACAACAAAAAATATCGGGCCCAGGTAAGAGATGATGAGAAGGTAACTGAAGAATCTCACACAAACACTATAATTCTCACAAGATTCACATTCTAGGATGTTAGTCACAAGGTGTCAACAAGGAGATGGATGAGGGTGAATGAAGAACACACATAAGATTCTCTCAAATTTCTTGGTAAAAATGAATCTAAGATGAAATTGGATATAAAAAAGATTGATCAAATTTAACACAACATTGATCAAGCCCTTTTCTTTTTCTGGTTTTTCTCAACAACAAATCTCATACTCAAAAGGTGATAAACTAAAAAAAAACGAATGCAATTAGCAAGATCACATTCATGGAGGTTGGTGGAAGAACAAGAAAAGAAAAACATAAGTGGATATGGGTAATCACTCTAGAGAGGAAAGACAAGTAGAAACATGGTCTAACAATGGGTTTCAACCAAAAGTTTCACTTGAGAATCATTCTCACTTTGAGACAAAAAGAAAGAACTATTTAAATCAAGAGTGGAAAATGAGTAAAAATGAAAGTATGTTTCGAATCAATATTCAAATTCATGATTAGAATCATGAACAAACCTTGATTTGAATCATAAGGACCAATGATTTTAACCATGTGTATTCCTTGATCAGAAACAATTTTAACGGTAACAAAACCAATTTGCCAAAGCTTTCATGATTCAAATCACACCTATAACTTGATTCGAATCACTGGATCCAAAATTCAATTTTCTCTTTTCCCACGATGTACGATTTGAATCACACTTAGGATGCATTTGATTTACAAAATAAAAGTATTGGACAAAACATTACTACACAATACAAAACAGTACAAAATAACTTTTTGTATGATACTGTGTTTGATTATAAATGCATTGGACAATTTTTCTCTCTATTTTATTTGGTATGTCTTTGCACCAGATAAAATAATATAACAACTTTTAATATATATATATATATATATATATATATATATATATATATATATATATATATATATATATATATATATATATATATATATATATATATATATATATATATATATATATTAATATTTATAAATAAAAATATAAAATAATGAGAATAAGGAAAAAAGATGAAGAGATAGACAAAAATAATATTACTTTTATTATAATATTTTTTGTTGATATATAAAATATTAGTATTATACTTATTAATAAAAATATTAAGTAATGAGGGAGAATGATATTTTGATATTTTTTTAATAATTTGTGCGTCAGATAAAAAGTTGTTCCATGATTTAGTGAGGGACAAAAATTCTTATTTTTGTCCAATCTCTTACCATAAATTTTGTCTAGACCCATGATGAACTTCTACATCAAACATGATACAAAAAAAGTTGTCCTATTTAGTCCGTCGTTTTTTAGCAAATCAAATGCACTCTTAATACATGATTCGATTCATGTAACCTAAAACTTGATTTTTGAAGTTCTAACTTTTGCAAGTTGAATCCAATTTATTTCGACCGGTATTCACAATCATTAATTATTGATGGTATAAATGAAGATTCTCAATTAGAAATCGCAATTTCCAACTTATCAAATAAGAGTCACTATTATTAAACTATCCGAGTTTGATTCTTGATGGAAACAAGACTTGGCCAGTGAATCGTCCATCTGAATCACAAAATTAGATTAATCGATTCACTATATAGATAGAAATTGATTGGCTAAACCAAAAATAATAAATAAGAGTCAATATTATTAAAAACGTTTTCAGCTAGAGACAAAAATATAATAAACTATACGAAATTAACTTTTTATATTATTTTAAAATTTTTAAATAATAATTAAAAGTTTACTTTGACTCAGTAATAAGAATCAAAACTTTTTTTTACTAATAATGATCAAAATTTATTTAGAGATTAATTGGTATATATTATCAGCATAAAATATTTTATACAATCGGCGCATCACATTCAATCATAAATAATACTTTATATGTGATTAAAATAAAAGTCAATAATTTATAAAAATCTAACACCTATGATTAATTTAAGAGCGCAAAATACTTTTACATAGTTAATGCATGAGTATTATCATTATAATAAATTTAAAAAGAATATATATATAATTTTACATTATCAAGTAATCACCATCATGTATTTTATCAAGTCATACTAATATTTTTAAATAAATTGTATAATATAATTAATTAATTAATCTCTATTAAATAACAATATAAAACTATTTCATATTGTCATTGCATTACTATTAATCTCTTATAATAATCAAAACATATAGAATATGTCTTTACCATGATTCCCATAAATAAATAAATAATATTTTTACATTCAATTAATAAAAATAAATCCAAGAGACAATTGATGAAATAGTGTTAAATTACTCTCTTCTTTTTCTTTTTGATTTTTTATACAATTTAAAAAGAGAAAAAAAGAGTATACATCATTTACAGACGTATATCTCAACAAATCATACTTTAATTTTAAAAATATTGATATGATAATGATTGAAAGTTATAAATTAATTGAATAATGTAAAATTAATTTACACAGTGTCACTACCTTTAATCTCATTTAAAAAACTAAGAAATTTTATTATTTTTAAATTATAATTATCCTTTTGCAAATCCAATCCAATTTATTTCGTGTCACAATCATTATTTATTGGTGGTATAAAGAAGATTCTCAATTAGAAATCCAACAAAACTGACTTATCAAATAAAAGTCAATATTTTTAAAAATAGTTTTTAGCTAGAGAAAAAATATATATTAATTTAATTTTTTATCTTATTTAAAATATTTTTTTTACTTAATTAAGATAAAAATTATTTAAAAATAGTTGGCAAACAAATAATAAACTGTGTCGTTATTCTTTTTAGATAACAAAATCAATCTTCTTAAAAATTATATTATTTGTCTTAAGTGACACAATATTGTTATTAAGGATGGAAAAATGAACCGTCCAATTGAAACCAATTGTTCTTTTGTCTTTTTAGTACAAATGTATTGGTTGGGTCGGGTGTCGGGTGTCAGGTTGATTCGATTGTTTAAGTTGGATAACGTAAGGTTGTTTCGGTTGTACTTAGATGATTATTTTGGACTCGTCGAAAATCAAAATCGACGAAACTTAATTATTATTTTTTATTACTATATGAATTGGTATAAAAATGGATTCATAATATTGTAGAATTATTATCATTTTTATAATCTAATTGTAGCATTGTATTTTCAAATAAATAAATATACAATATGAAATTTTGAGTATTATTTAATTTGCGATTTAAAGTATGATGATAGTTAAATTAACGTTAAATGATACTTGAAATATTATCACATAATAATAATAATAATAATAATTTTTTCAATAATAAAAAATAATTTTTCTTTATATTATTCAAAAAATTTGATAGTAGTTTTTAAAAAAAATAAAAAATTGTAATTTTATAAAAAAATAGTCATATTTTAGATATACTCAATAAATATTA